>OX031068.1:47350211-48550211 GCA_943736015.1 Tridacna crocea | reverse complement strand
AGTCACATGTATTTTGTCATCTGCAAATACTTTAGATATAATCTGACAGTATGACTTATATCAAATCTGTATTTTAAATTTTTAATGACATTAATAAGAATATTTTGATGGTTTTAGAATCATAATAAAACTTATAGGGTCTTTAGCTGTTACCACACAATGCCAACTTACTAACCCTGAGAAAGAAAAGCTTTTGAAAACATTGTGGGGCAAAGGGAAAAATGCTGTTGACCAGCATTTCCTTCTTGTCTTACAGTGTTTTCTAGCCTGTAGACCCTTTTGCCAGAGTATGGCTCCAACTTTTATCAACCTGAGGAAGAAGGTTTTTGAAAACATTGTGGGAAAAGGAGAAAATCCTGGCAACCAGCAATTTCTACTTTTCCCACAATGTTTACTATCCTATCAAGTACAAATTTTTCGCTACATTTGGTTTGCTGTCTGCAAGTGCTTTCATCGCAAACGAGTCTGCATTTCTTGGTGTGGTAAAGAGTTAAATTTATGGTTAGTTTTTGAGGTTCCTATAATTGACTGAAGATTTTTTTTTCTCGTGTAATTTCAGAATGGCTAACAATGGCAAAAGCCCACCGCTCTAGCCTGAAGGAAAAACTACAGGAAGAGTTCCTTTCTTGTAAAATATGCCTAGAGCCTTACCTTCGTCCCAAAGCCTTGCCCTGCCTTCACAGTTTCTGCGAACACTGCCTACGTGACTATGTGAGACGTCATCCCGGGCAGAGACCCGGCCACTTTCCATGTCCAATGTGCCGTAAGGATATTCAAATACCGGACGGAGGAATTACAAATTTTCAGGACAATTTTGTGTTGTTGAGTTTGTCAGATACGTTGGAAGAGGACGATGTTTGGCAGGATCCAAATTTACACCAGTTATCTCCCCCTAGAACCCTAGCCCCACCCACCCCATTGGAACAAAAGTTAAAAAATTATGAGTAAGTATATTTGTAATCTTTTATCCCACAATTCCAACTTTTAACAACCCTTAAAAAGAAAACTGTCATTGTGATGGTGTTGTCCTCCTTGTCCTCATGGGGAAAACTTTGACATTTTATAAAACTCTCTGTTATAATTGAAGATATATCCTTTAACCCTTTACCCCATAAGGCATTTCTATGGTATCTCTAATTGACCCTAAATAACAGTAAGGATGAAGCTGTTTCATATGTGTATATGACACCTTTTGATAGCATAGAGAACATTGTGGCAAAAGGTGAAATTGCATGTAATGAGCAATTTCACCTTGTGCCACAATGTTTTCTACAGGCTTATACAAGCATTGCGTAGAAATGAGTATCTATGGAGTAAAGGGTTAACTCTTTACCACACGAGAAAATTTTAGACTGGTCGAAATTGAAAGCATTTGCAGACAACAAAATACAGGTGACTGAAAAATTAAAATTTGGTTTGGAAATGGTAGAAAACACTGCGGGAAAAGGAGAAAATGCTGGTTACCAGCATTTTCTCCTTTTCCCACAGTGTTTTCAAAAGGCTTCTTTTTTAGGGTCGTTAAAAGTCGGGATTGTGTGGTAAAGAGTTAAATTTTGTTGTTAAGTATCACAAGCAGAGATGCCAAGCATTCTGATTTTTGCGGAATCGTATGGATCTTAAAGTCTAATTTCCGCATTATGATCTCGGACATCGAAATTCGGATAAATTCCAACAAAGAACAATTTTTAATGGTGCCAAAAAAACCCCCCGAAAGTAATAAACTTCCTTATTATGTAAGGGAGAGTAGCATGATAACTGATCATTTAGAGTAATTTCGCTTTGACAGACTGGTTTACCGAATTTTGTTTGGAAGTTCCTCGTGTACTCATGGTAAATAGTAGCATAATTGTAAACCCGATTGATCATTAGACAAAATGCCTTCCCCAGCAAACAGACGTAATGCAGAAATTTATTGGCGAATATACTAATCTGTGGCCAGTTGTCAAGCCATCTAGTACAGGGAGATATGGGTATATAATGTGCTCTTTGGCCACATGTCTTTGGTAAGTCTATATTCACAAATGAAATTATATTTTAGTATATGTGTATGGAATTGCTGAAAATGTCCTAAGATTCCTGAAAAATGCCTTCCAGATTCCAGCTAAGTGCAGTTTAAGGTTGGCATCTCAGCAGAAGGCAAACCTAAACAACAAGGGAAAGTCAGAATCGGAGTATATTTGACACAGTTTTGCCCCTTTAACCCATTACCACACAATCCCTACTTTTGACGCCCCTGAGAAAGAAGCCTTTTGAAAACACTGTGGGAAAAGGAGAAAATGCTGGTAACCAGCATTTTCTCCTTTTCCCACAGAGTTTTCTACCCTTCCCAGAACAAATTTCAATTTTTCAGTCACCTTTATTTTGTCGTCTGCAAATGCTTTCAATTTGAACCAGTCTAATTTTTTGTTGTGTGGTAAAGAGTTAACTTGGAAATTTCCCTGGAAAGCAACCACAGTAAGGCGTTTGCTTAGCATGCCATGCCTGTGATATCTAAGTGGCCTTTTGCATTTTTTCTAAACCATATTTTTCCTTGTTGTAGATGGTACTTTGGCAAAGTCAGTCGGAATGCCTCAGAAGAATGGCTGTTATCCACAGGTTATCCCAAAGGATCGTTTTTGATTCGGCAGGGAGAGGCATCCCCAGGTAAGAAGCTCTCTTTGTTGGTATAGATGTACCAAATTTTGCATGTTGTTGGATTAAGTGGACTGTAGTTAAGATTGTTTAAACTACAGCCCTAATGTTAGCCCTTAGGGTCAGCCCGGGGTTATAGATTTTACAAAGCTTATTATGGTGAAAACTTTTAAAATCTTCCTGTAGTACATGAAGTCAAATATTGTTCAGCGAAAATAACTCTGACCACCCGCAGTTAGTAACCATTTACCTCCCTTGATTATGAAGTGCACATAAGAGCTGTTGTTTACTTTAGTTTTTAGCTCCACTGGCCAAAGGCCAACTGGCTTATGTCATGGCCCGGTGACCGTCGTCCGTCCGTCCGTCCGTCTGTAAAGTTTTATTTCAAACATCTTCTTCTCTGAAACTACCTATCCAATTTTGATGAAACTTCACAGAAATGACCCTACCATGGTCCTCTTTAGAATTCCTTGAAAGCATTAGATTCCTTATAAAACTCTGGTTGCCATGGCAACAAAACTGAAAAATATTGAAAATCTCGTCTGAAACTATAAGGCCTAGGGCTACTAAATTTGGTGTGTAGCTTTATCTAGTAGACTTCTACTAAGTTCCTTCAAATGATAGTCACTGTGATATGACTGAAATAATGTTGAAAGTGCCATAAAGCACTAGTCAGTCAATGAAGGCCCTCTTGTTAATATTTTTTGTTTATTTCTGCAGATACGCTGACCTTATCTGTGCGAGACTGTGATGAACTGCGAGGCTATTTAGTCAAGCATTACAAAATATTTTCCAAGAAAGACGACTATCCAGGGACGATGTCCCACTTTATTACACCTAAACGGATGTTTAAATCTTTACAAGAACTGGTGGAGCATTACACAGGTAAGACTGACAATAAAAGGCCCATCGGTGGCCAAAAGTAAACAATGATATGGGTCCTAAAATGCATTGAATTTAACCATATACCAAACGACAACATTTTAGATTGGTCAAAATTTAAAGCATTTGCAGACAATTAAATAAATGTTACTGAAGAATTGAAATTTGTTTAAGGAGGGGAAGAAAACATTGTGGGAAAAGGAGAAAATGCTGGTAACCAGCATTTTCTCCTTTTTCCACATTTTTTTTTCAAAAGGCTTTTACCTGAGGGTCCTAAAAATTAGGGATTGTTTGGTTAAAGGTTAAATCATACCTGCTAGAAGAATGGAAAATATTATGAAGATATCAGTTTGTTATTGAACGGTCAGTGCAAGAATTAATAGGTAGGAATTAGTAGGTAGTAGAAAAATATTTTGAAGTGGGGTTAACAGAAAAAAATCAACCAGGTAACTTTATACCTACTTTTAACCCTTTACCAAACGATAAAATTTTAGACTGATCCAAATTGAAAGCATTTGGACAGGTGAGTGCAACACTATTCTAAGTGCCTATACAATGTACAAGCACTTAGAATAGTGTTGCACTCACCTATCAATTTGCAGACAACAAAATGAATGTGACTAAAGAATTGGAATTTGTTTTAGGAGGTAAGAAAGCATTGTTGGAGAAGGAGAAAATGCTGGTTACCAGCATTTTCTCCTTTTCCCACCATGTTTTCAAAAGGCTTCTTTCACAGGGGTGTTAAAAGTTGGAATTGTATGGTAAAGGGTTAAATATTCATTTTCTTGCTAGTAACTAGAACTTGGACAGATCATACAATATCAAATTGCCATAAATAATTTGCATACTTTCAAATTTGAATGCATTTGAACACCTGCTTTGTTTTTACTTTAGACTGCTCTTGTGGCTTTAACATTGTGTTTGTGATACTTTGTCAGTCGTTATACAGTCAAACCTGCCCGATCGGCCACCTGTATAAGAGCGCCACCTGCTTAAGTGAGACACTTCCGTGCATCCCCAATGCAATTTACTCTAAAATGAACCTTGATAAGAGCGCCACCTGCATGACCCGGCCAACGGCCAGTACTTTTGGGTCCAAAAATCGGCCGAAACCTGCATAAACGCGCCACCAAAATTTCATGATGACCAGTTTTCAAACTTGTATACTCGGGTAAAAAGATCGAAAACGCCGCCGCCATTTTTGTTTACCGATCAGGAAACCCGATATACATAGTCCTGTGTTAAGGGTTTAATGTTGCTGACTTGGCTTGATTAGACAATGAAATCAATAATTGGTCATTTGTTAATCGTTTATGACTACCAAGTACTATAAAGAAGATGATTAGCTGGAAACAAACACCCTTCAGCCTTAAAATGGGTCGGAGATTGTCACAGTTTGACAGGTGTCATTATTCAATTATCGATCATTGTAGAACAATACATGTATCATGAATTTGAAAACCGATACAGACCAGATTTTAACACATTAATGCGTATTTTTGATAATCCATTTCACACTTATTACGACTGACACGTATGAATGATTTTGTAGAGGCAAATTTGAGACAATAGCTCTCTCAATCTTCGTAAATCATTTCTATCAGACTGTGACATAAATTGTGGATTATAAAATAAGAACTGTACCCTATCTTCCTGAGTAAATTAAATATGTTTTTAGATTTTTTTCTTTAACCCATTACCACACAATAACTACATTTGATGATTCTGGAGAAGAAACTCTCTATAAACATTGTGGGAAAAGGAGAAAATGCTGGTAACCAGCTTTTTCTCCTTTTCCCACAATGTTTTCTACCCTTCCCAAAACGAATTTCAATGTTTGACTCACTCTAATTTTGTCATCTGCTTATGCTTTGAATTTGGACCAGTCTAAAATTTTGTAGTCTGGTAAAGAGTTAATCGGGAAATGTCCAATAATTTAATAATTGTGGTGGATTCTCAAGTCATTCAGATGGGTTATTAGCTCTTGTCCAAACAATCCCGAAAATAATGTAAAAGTTACAAGATTTTTGGCCACATCAAATCTATTGCCTGTAGTGTCTTTCAAGTTGGGTTAGTCCAAAATTTTGGACGTAATGAGTCACCTCGGTTATAGAACCTTGATAAGAAAGCCACCTGTATAAGACAGCCACTTTGGGTCAGTCCCAGAGCTGGCTGTCTTATACAGGTTTGACTGTAATTTTAGACTATGCCAAATTCAGAGCACTTATTGACATGAGTATTAATTAACCCATTACCACACAATCCCTCCTTTTGACAACCCTGAGAAAGAAGCCTTTAGAAAGCATTGTTGGAAAAGGAGAAAATGCTGGTAACCAGCATTTTCTCCTTTTCCCACAATGTTTTCTACCCTTCACAAAACAAATTTCGAATTTTCAGTCACTTTTATTTTTAAGTCGTCTACAAATGCTTGCAATTTGTACTAGCCTAAAATAATGGTTTGTTAAATGAGTTAACCCTTTATAACCTAGTTAAAATTGAGAGCATTTGCAGACGAAAAATTTTATATAGCTCGAGTAAAGATATCTGTCTTTGATAGACTAGAAAACATAGTGGGAAAAGGAGAAAATGCTGGTTACCAGCATTTTCTCCTTTTCCCACAATGTTTTCAAAAGGCTTCTTTTTCAGGGTTGTTAAAAGTCGGGATTGTGTAGTAAAGAGTTAAAAGAATATATGGAAATGCACTATCTCCACAGCTGCACAGAAACCATTGTATGTTTTCACAGTTGGTTTCTTCATAATCTTGGTACTGATTTAAACAATTTAAACAAGATTTGAATTGACTCGACCATGAGAGTGCCATTATAAATAAAAGTAACAATACTGCCAACAGATTTGATAAGGTTCTATTTGTTAATGACCTTCATGATAAAGATTCACTCACTGAGCACTTTTCAAAGACACAGAACCTTGTTTTGATCATTTTCTCACAGTTGTATTATCTTCCAACAGTTTTTTAACATCCATGCATGAACATTGTTACTTGGCATATTGTGCGAGACTGTGTATAATTATAGTAGAAATAGACAAGTGTTGGAATAGATTTACAGAATATTGTTTTATGCCACTTTCAACATTATTTCAATTATATCTGGGTGGTATCTCACATTAATTTATCTCCCGGGTTTCATCAGCATTAGGCTAGGGCTCAGAAATGTGCAAGGATACTTACTCTCTGGGTAAATCCAGCACTTCCAATGAGGCTTGAACCTGGGGCTTGTGTTTACAAATACAACACTACAACTGTGCTTCTTCATTTGAGGAACAACAATTCGGAGCTTGGGGTTTGGTTTGGGGTCGGTGGGGGCAAAGCTGACATGTTTGTTTCTGGCAACATTTCTGTTTTGCTAGTGACAGTGTCCATTTTATACACTTTGTTTCTCTTTCTTAGAATCTTTTTTCTTTTATTTCCTACTGAAACTTACCTGTGCTTAACCGATTACCAAATAATCCCTACTTTTGACTCCCGTGAGATAGAAGCCTTTAAAAAACATTGTGGGATAAGAGAAAATGCTGGTAACCAGCATTTTCTCCCTTTTTCCACAGTGTTTTATGTCCTTCACAAAACAAATTTCAAATTTTCAGTCACTTTTATTTTGTCATCTGCAAACACTTTCGATTTGGACAAACCTAAAATTTTGTTGTTTGGTAATGAGTTAAATGGGTCATAGATGAAGGAGGAAGCAATTGTTTACTGTTAGCAGACTATAAGCCATGAACCCTTAACTCATAGGCTACCTGGCCGACTCACTGACCTTTTGCAGACAGTGTAGATCAAGATCAGACTGCACAGAATGTGCAGTCTGATCTCTGATCTACACTGTCTGATAAGGAGATATTTTTCCTTGAAGAGTAAGTTTGAAGTAGCATTGTTTGGGTCTGTGGTATTGCCTTGAAAGTTTAGTTTCAATCATTTAGCAGGATCAAGGGTTATAGCTCTGATAAAAACCAAAAGAAATGTTCAGTCTAGAAATACAATTGTGTAGATCAAAGATAAGTCTGTACATTTTGTGCTGCCTGATCTTGATCTGCACCAGCCTCAAAGGCAAGTCTATTCGTGGATAGTGCTTTAACACTTTTATGAGATGATGAAATTTTAGCTTTGTCCAAATTGAAAAATTTGTAGAGATGACAATTTCAATGTGGCTCGATTAGTCAATTGTTCCTTTTAATGAGTTTTAAAGATTGTTGGAAAATGAGAAAATGCTGGTTATTAAAAAGGCTTCTTCCTAGAGTCGTTAAAAGACGGCATTGTACGGAAAAGGGTTAAGGGTTAACTGGGTCAGAATTCGGAACATAATTGCTTCCTTCACTGGTAAATTGGGAGGCACTGGGGTTACATAAACAGTGCATCTGTGTTCAGTCTGGTGCGTGCTATAAATAGATCATACAACCACTGTTTGGTTTGTCTGGTTTTTATGAAAACTCAGAGTCTTTGAAGCACCTATCCCTCTCTCCATTCCAGCTCATCCTGTATTAAATCAAAGTATGTTAATAATTGACCTAATATTTTTGGTACCTTTACCCTTAAGCTGTTAAGCCAGATTAAATCATCTTTTTTGGACAGTGTAGATCAAGATAAGAACGTGCAGTCTGATCTTAGTCTCAATAATGAGACGCTATGATGATTGTTTTCATATTTGGACATTTGTTGTGCACCATACCGTCTCGAGTCCATCGTAAATTTTTCAGTAGCAAAAATAAAGCGCTGTACTGTCTTTCTGTGTCGTCAGTTTAATCTGTATTGAAGCGAAATGCAACTAAATTAAAGTAACTAGCATGACCAAAGACAGATTAAGAAACCTTTCATCACCTTTAAAGATTGTAGCAGTCGTTTATGACAAGTAAATCTCGGAAAAAACACTGATGAAATTTATGACGCATGGCGGCCATTTTGATCGTTTTCGGAATGTAAACAACTCGAGTAACAGATGAAATGCATGGTTTTCTCTCATGTTCAGCATTTAAATTGAAAAGATTTGAATTTCAAATGGATTATTAAATACAAAAGCAGTAGGCATGTTTAAATCCCAGTTTTGCGCGCTATTTGCGAAATTGTGAGAGTTCAAACTTTCGCACAAAATCTGTGTGGAACTTGAACTGGTTTTGTCATGATCATCTCTTTATCCAGAAGTGACCAGTCAAAAAGTAACATCGCCTTTGGGGACAGTTATCTGTACTAAGTCTGATCTTAGATCTATACTGTCTTGACGAGGAGATGTGTTGGAGAAGGAAATATGGAGAAAGATTAAATAGGTTAAAAACTGCCTGAAAATAGGGAAAAATGTATCGTTAACTCTTTATCATGCAACGACCCTGAGAAAGAAAGCTTTTGAAAACATTGCAGGAAAAGGAGAAAATGCTGCTAAGCAGCATTTTCTCCTTTTCCCACAATGTTTTCTACCCTTCCCATATTGAATTTCAATTTTTGAACCACATTTAAATTTTTGTCTGCAAATGCTTTCAATTCGGTGTAGTCTTAAATTTTGTGGTATGGTAAAGAGTTAAGTACACAGAGGTTGAGAGATGTCCTGGCAAAGGATACTACTGTGATAGTTTTATGTAACTTTATACAAAACTCTATTTCCTGTGATCTATGAACATAATTATATTGGTATGGCAGGAAATCATGGGCAGATGGACATCTATCCTGTTTCAAAATGTCCTCTGACGATGTCTCGTATATCTTTGATGATGACATGTAGATAGTATAAGCTATGTAATTCTTTAACCCTTTACCACGCAATCCTGAGTTTTAATGACCCGTTGGAGGATTTTGTTTTTTTTTTAACTCGTAACCAAATGACAAAATTGTAGGTTTTTCTAAATTGAAAGCATTTACAGACCACGAAATAAAAGTGACTGAAAATTTGAAATTTGTTTTGTGAAGGGTAGAAAACATTGTTGGAGAAGGAGTAAATGCTGGTTTTCTCCTTTTCCCACAATGTGTTCTTAAGGCTTCGTTTTCAGTGTTTTCAAAAGTAGGGATTGTGTGACACAGTGTGGTAATGAGTTAAACATTAAGGGAAAAGGAGAAAATGCTGGTAAGGAACATTTTCTCCTTTTTCCGTTAATTTTTTCTATAAAATCAAAGGTAAAGGTAATCATTTGAAGCCAAGCTCTGGTAGCTCAGTCGGTAGCATGCAGGATTTGAGAACAGGGTGATGGGTTCAATGCCTGGCTCGGCCAACTTCTTTCTGAGGGTTGATAGTAGTCATTGGGACAGGATTCATTCCTCTCCCACCACTGACTGTTGTTTTGTGGAGTACAGGTAAAAGAGACTCCAGGAAAACATGGATAGGTGTACTGGCTGCTGCTATATAATTGAAATAATATTGAAAATGGTGTTAAATACCATACAATCAACTGAAAAGGTGGAAAACATTGCGGGAAAAGGAGAAAATGCTGGTTACCAGCATTTTCTCCTTTTCCCACAATGTTTTCATTATAAGTCTTATTTCCCAGAGTCGTTTGTGTGGTAAAAGCGTTAAAAGAAAAACATTATTGTTTTGTTGATTGATACACTCAGCTCAAAACGCTGTGCCACACACAGAGCTAAGAAGTAGAAAAGATAATAAATGAATTGTATATTTTTTTTCTCTCCTTTATCTTTCTAGATGCATCTTCAAGTAGCAAAAAATAGCATTGTATAGAGCCCAAACTGACAGTTTGAGGAGAGAAAACGATTAACCCCTTAGCGAACAGTTTAATGTTTTAACCCATTACCACACAATCCCAAGTTTTAACGACCATGTAGGAGAAGGCTTTTGAAAACATTGTAGGTAAAAGAGAAAATGCTGGCAACCAGCACTTTCTCCATTTCCAACAATGTTTTCTACCCTGCTGGAAACAAGTTTCAATTTTTGAGTTACTTTTATGTTACCGTCTCTGCAAGCCCTTTCTATTCAGACCATTTTAGAATTTTGTCTTTTGGTGAAGAGTTAATTCTTTACCAAATGATAAAATTGTAGCCTAGTCCGAATTGAAAGTATTTGCAGAGAACAAAATAAACATGGCTGAAAAAATTTAAACTTGTCTTTGAAAGGGTAGCAAACATTGTAGGAAAAGGAGAAAATGCTGGTGCATTCTCTCCTTTTCCTACAATATTTGCAAAAGGCTTCTTGCAAAAGGGTCGTTTAAAGTTTGGATTGTATAGTAAAGAGTGAATTACATATAGGAAGTCTGCTTCACAAACAATGAGGGAAAAGAAAATGCTGCCTGCATTTTCTTCTTTGCACGCACTGTTTTCAATCCTAAGTCATATTAACACAAAGGTGGAATTCTGAGAACATTGTGGGAAAAATGATGCATATTTTCTTTAGACAGAAAATCCTTGACATAGAGAAAGGATGCTGAAAACATTCTGGGATAAGAAAATGTTGCCTGCATTTTCTTCTTTTCCCACAATGTTTTCCTGCATTTTCTTCTTTTCCCACAATGTTTTGTGTCCCAGACTTAATGACATAGAGAAAGGCTCCTGAAAACATTCTAGGAAAAGAAATGATGCCAGAAATATTTCCTTCTATTCCTGCAATGTTTTCTATCCCAGGCATAATTACTGAGAGTAAGGCTAATTAAAAAAAATTGTTGGAAAAGAAAATGCTCCCAGAATTTTCTACTTTTCCCACAATGTTTTCTATTCTAGACATAATGACAGAGAGAATGGCTGCTGAAAACTTTGTGGGAAAATGAAAATGTTACTAGCATTTTCTCCTTATTCCACAATGCTTTCAAAAGCGTCCTGAAGGTTTTAAAAGTTGCATTGTGTAGTAAAGTGTTATTTTTGTATTTCTGTTTCAGAGAGTGCAGATGGTCTGTGTTGTAAGTTAAGTCAGGTGTGTGGAAAACCACGCTCGTTGACGTGGGCGATGGAGAGAGGCAAGGAGGACGAGTACTCGATAGCACGAGACGTAGTTAATCTGGTGAAACGTGTAGGAAGTGGGCAGTTTGCGGATGTCTGGCTGGGTAAGAATGGCTGTGGGGCTTTGAAAACTGAAAACGTTTATAATTTGATTGCCCATATAATGGGAAAAATTAGCCATCTAAAACTCTAACTAATTAGACACTCATACACTCACGCAAAGAAAAAGTCTGAAATATTTTGGGAAGAGAAGAAAATGCTAATAAGCAGCATTTTCTCCTCTGTCCACAATGTTTTCTTCCTTGTTGTGAGTGTTAATGACCCTGCCTAGCTCAGTCGGTAGTGTGTAAGACTTGAGAACAAGGAGTTGTGGGTTAGATCCCTGAGGATTGATGATAGGCAGTGCACCAGGATTCATTCCTCTCCCATAGCTGACCATCGTCATGAAGATGGTTATGTGGAAAAGCAGCCAATGGCTTTAAAAGAAATTTGAGTGGAGAAATGACAGAAGTAACTCCAGGAAAGCATGGACAGGTGCACTGGCCATCTCAATATAACTGAAATAATGTTGAAAAGGGTGTTAAACACAAAACAGTCTATTAACCCATTACCACACAATCCCTTATTTTGACGACCTTTAGAAAGAAGGCTTTCGAAAACATTGTGGGAAAAGGAGAAAATGCTGGTAATGAGTATTTTCTCCTTTTCCCACAATGTTTTCTACTCTTCACAAAACAAGTTTCAAATTTTCAGTCACCTCCTATTTCGTTGTCTGCAAATGCTTTCAATTAGGACAAGCCTAAAATTCTGTCATTTGGTAACGAGTTAGTAAATCATTTACAAATGGGTAGAATGGTGGAATTTGTTTTTCGACATTGTGTAAAGAATTGTGGGGAAAGATGAAAATACTGGTATCAAGTTTCTATCTTTCATTTTGAAAATTAATATGAGAAAAAAAGAAAAAGGAGTGGTTGAGGAAATGCAAAATATCACAGATGTGACTTTGCTGTTAACAGACACTTTGCTGGTTTATCGACCCTTTGGAAACCGATTGCTTGCCCCACTAAACAAATGTTTTTGGGGATATACTGGAATCAGCCTGTCTTTCGGTGTTTCTGTCCATGTGTCCCTCCATTTGCCTGTCTGTGTACAAAATACTAGTAATTGCCGGTTCCTGTGAAAGCACTGGCGGAAGTATTAACCCTTTACTCCATAGATACCCATTTCTACACATTGCTTGTAGGAGCCTTTGGAAAACATTGTGACAAAAGGTGAAATTGCTCGTGACGAGCAATTTCACCTTTTGTCACAATGTTTTCTACACTATCAAAAGGTGTCATATACACATAAGAAATGCTGTTATTTAGGGTCAATTAGAGATACCATAGAAATGCCTTATGGGGTAAAGGGTTAAGTCACATTCAGTGACGGCTCTAGTTTGTATTGGAGTATGCCGAGTCCCTGTAGCTCAGTGGAAGCATGCAGGACTTCAGAACGGGTCGTGGGGTTGATCCTTGGCTCAGCTAATTTTTCTCCAAAGATTGATGATAGTTATTGCTGGAGGATTCATTTCTCTCTCTGACCATTGTTTTGATGATGGTTATGTGGGAAAGCAGCCTGTGGCTTGGAAAGAAAATTGTGCGGAGAACTGGTAAGAGAAACTGGAGGAAAGCATGGATAGGTGTACTGGCTGCCATGGTATTCCTGAAATGATGATGAAAATGGTGTTAGAAACCCAAATAATCAATCAGTCAGTTGTTTCAAAGTGCAATGCTGTTTTTACAGCTTAGGTCTTAAAACGGCAGTCAGTGCATCTACACACGTATGTGTTTCCTGGCTTTGTCGTACCAGTATTGACACCACTTTCTTTCCAAGCCACTGAATAATTTCCTCACTCGAATCTGAGGTGAAAGATAAACAATTTCCAGAAAGATATTTGGTCTAATCAGGTATCAAATCTGCTACTACAAGGTCACAAGTCAGATGTGCTAATCACTTAGCCACTAAGCGGGGCCCTTTTGACCAAAGAAACACTGAAAAGACCAGAATAATTTTAACTTTACGACACAACAAAATCTTATGCAAGATTTAGTTCAAATTGAAAGCATTTGCAGACAGCAAATTAAATGTTGCTCTTTTGGCAGCATTTATTTATGAAAACAGAAAAAAAAAAATTTTGTAAAGAGGAGAAAATGCTGGTTACCTGCACTTTCTCTTTTTCCCACAGTGTTTTCCAAAGCAATCTTCCAAAGTATCCTTAATGTTTTGGATTGTTTGGTAAATTGTTTAAAGAAATTCAAGCCTTTTTGCACAATATCTAGGTAAATGGAACCATCGAGAAGTTGCCGTGAAAATTCAGCGTCAAGACACGGTGAAAATGGCCGCGTTTCTGGATGAATCACAGATTTTAAAGACTTTAGATCACCCAAATATACTAAAACTTTTAGCTGTGTGTAGTGCTAAGGAACCAGTCTATCTAGTCACAGAATATATGGTGAATGGGAAGTTGTCTCAATACTTGCGGGAAGGTTCTGGGAGCGAGTTGAAGTTGACACAGATGCTCTGGATTTGTGCCCAGGTAATGGTTGTGGCTTTTTCTGAAACTCTACTGTTTTTGGAGAAAACATCGAGGCATTGTGGTAGCCTTGGCGTTATTATCTAATGTATTATACAAAAATTACACTTGAACTTTTTGTATGTCTTTCACTACTGAATATAATTTGAATGTAATTATTTCCTCCCCCCCCAACATAGTTCAGGGCAGTGTACTGGAATTGCCGTGGCTGTCTGCCTGTCCGTAGACAATTTTGTCTGGGGCAATGCCTCTACAGTTTTTCACGTACTGAACTCAAATTTACACACTGTGTTCCTATATATATGAAGTTGTGCATTTGCAATTTTCATGACCCAGCTGCGATTTGTTACAAAATTATCTCCCCTTGAACTTTTTTCATCTCTTACTTTTTAGCTCACCTGAGCACAACGTGCTCAAGGGGAGCTTTTAGGGCCACTGGCTGTCCGTCGTGCGTCGTGCGTCGTCAACAATTCTTTAAACATCAACTCCTCCTAAACCGCTGGGCCAATTTGGACCGAACTTGGCAGGAATGTTCCTTGGGAGGTCCTCTTTAAAAATTGTTCACAGAATTTGATTCCGTCAAAAACTCTGGTTGCCATGGCAACCAAATGGAATTTTTTAGCAAATTCTTTAAAAATCTTCTCCTCTGAAACCACTGGTCGGATTTTGAAATTATTTCACAGATATGTTCCTTGGGTGACCCTCTTCAAAAACTGTTCGTGAAATTTTGATCCGTCAAAAATCATGGCTCTGATGAATGGGGGCTACTTGCGCTATACAGAAATCAAGGAATTCTTTAAAAATCTTCTCCTCTGAAACCGCTGGTCGGATTTTAAAATTATTTCACAGATATGTTTCTTGGGTGACCCTTTTCAAAAATTGTTCGTAAAATTTTGATCCGTCAAAAATTGTGGCTCTGGTGAATGGGGGCTACTTGCACTATACAGAAATCAAGGAATTCTTTAAAAATCTTCACCTCTGAAACTGCTGGTCGGATTTTAAAATTATTTCACAGATATGTTCCTTGGGTGACCCTTTTCAAAAAATGTTCGTGAAATTTTGATCCATCAAAAAATGTGGCTCTGGTGAATGGGGCTACTTGCACTATACAGAAAAATGAAGGAATTCTTAAAAAATTTTCTCTGAAACCACTAGTCAGATTTTGAAATAATTTCACAGACTTGTTCCTTGGATGACCCTTTTAAAAAATTGTTTGTGAAATTTTGATTGGTCAAGAAACATGGCTCTGGTGAATGGGGGCTACTTGCACTATAGGAAAATGAAATTCTTAAAAATTCTTCTTCTCTGAAACAGCAGGACAGATTTTGAAATGATTCCACAGAGATGATCCTTGGGTGACCCTTTTCAAAAATGTTCACAAAATTGTGATCCGTCAAGAAACATGGCTCTGGTGAATGGGGGCTACTTGCACTATAAGAAAATGAAGAAATTCTTGAAAGTTCTTCTTCTCTGAAACCCCTAGTCGGATTTTAAAATAATTTGACAGGGATGTTCCTTGGGTGATCCTTGCTCTTGTGAATGGGAGCTACTTGCACTATATGGACATGATGAAATTCTTGAAAATTCTCTTTCTCTGAAACCCCTGGTCAGATTTTAAAACAAAATTTCCGAAATGTTCCTTGGGTGACCCTTTTGAAAACTTGTTTGTAAATTTTGATCCGTCAAGAAACATGGCTCTCGTGGATGGGGGATACTTGCTCTTATACAGAAATGAAGAATTCTTAAAAATTCTTCTTTTTGAAACTGATGGTCAGATTTCGAAACGAATTTTACAGGTGACCGTTTGAAAATTGCTTAGCAAAATTATATATATGGTTCCAATGTTTCAATACCTCAAAAAAGAAATAGGCTATGGTCATCTCAAAAATTCAGGTGAGCAATCCAGGGTCATCTTGGCCCTCTTGTTTACTAAACCATTCTGCAAATTGATGAAAAACCTGTTTTTGTGAAAAGGAGCTGGTGGGGGAGTATAATGACGTTTAATGATAGCTCTAGTTTACTAGGTTACGTAAACAAGTTGTTCACTGTAAATACAGGAACCCATACAATTAGAGCAGGTAAAACTTTATTTAAGTATTTAAGTATTTTTGACACTTCTTGGACTTAAAAATTTTCACTGAAAATCATGCAATTGAAGCCACCCTTTGGTACCAGCACATGGTACATGTATTCTTGTTTGTAACTCAGGTGAACTCAGGTGAACATATTTTGATTTAAACACAATTTATTCTACAGGAGAACAATATACACAAACAGTAGGATAGAATTATTTAGTCTAAATAGTCTTATTTATTTTACATCAATTGAGAAACAAGTTCTGCTAACTTACACTAATCTCTCGCGATTCTGCTTCCTGGGAACTACACCGGTACTCAGGCCGAATGAGTGGGCCAATGAAAAATCCCAGGAATGGAACTCGGGACCTTTTGGTTACGAGGGCGACGCTCTACCTCACGCCCACAGGGACACCACACAAAATTATTTAAAAGATAAATAAAGTAAGATACAACAAGCAAGTCAAATAATGATTTCCGGATTTGATAAAGTCAAAAACATAAAGAGAAAATGGTCAAAAGCGTTTCTGAAGATCATTTAAATGTGATTAATTGATTTAGGGTTAGATGATGGTTGCCTCTCTCTCGCAGGTTGCAGATGGTCTAGCTTACTTGGAGAAAGAAAAGTTTATTCACAGAAATCTCGGAGCCAGAAATATTCTGGTTGGTGAACTAAATAAAGTCAAGATTGCAGGATTCGGCATGACCAAGTGTGCTGATGATCCGGATTTCAACTTTAGAAGAGGTATGTATATTTATATGAGCCTTGCTCTGTGAAAAGGGGGTTTAATGTATCTGCAAAAAAGTTCAACCCAGGTCAGCCTGCGTTGTTTACGTCTTTTTATGCCCCTAAGGAAGAAGCCATTTAAAAACATTTTGGAGAAAAAGGAGAAAATACAGGTAACCGGCATTTTCTCCCTTTTTCACACAAACTTGTCTACCGTATCAAAGCAAAATTGCACCATTTAAGCCACTTTGTAATTGTTGTCTGCAAATGCTTTCAACTTGGATAGGTCCAAAATTTTGCTGTGTGGTTAACTAGTCCATAATAGGAAAAGAAATGGAGAAAAGAAAGCCTAGATATACTTAACTTTTACCAAAGTACAAAATTTTTGTACCAGTCCAAATCAAAAGGATTTGCAGACGTCAAAATATAAGTGACAGAAAATTTGAAATTTGTTTTGTGAAGGGTAGAAAACATTGAGGGAAAAGGAGAAATACTGGTTACCAGTATTTTCCGCTTTTCCGACAAAGGTTTTCAAAAGGCTTCTAGTCCATAATGGGTAAAGAAAAGGAGCAAAGAAAGCCTAGATATACTTAGAGACTGCATTACAATAAAAGCAGGCCTCTCTGTCAGTACATGTAGGTGGAATTGATTTTTCTTTAGATATGTCCAGCAACACACAAAAAGGGATATTTGGACATTTGTGTAAAGTGTCTTTCTGGATCAGCATGTAAAGGCAAATATCCAAGAGGGCACTTTAGTACTATGTTAGATTTTGTCCTACAGTAAACTTGCGTAAAACAGAAGATTACAAAAGAATGGAAAGTGTCTTTTTGAATTAGCTTGTGTGGCTAATCCGAAACATGACAGAATGCTCCTTTTTGAGTATTGCATCTGATGCCATTGATTTTTGGCTAGACTGGCCATAGGCAAGCAAGCTTATGTCATAGCTTCTGTGTCTGTCATGCGTCTGTTAACTTTTATTTTCAACTTCTCCTGTGAAACTTCTGGTCCAATTTTGATGAAACTTAACAGAAATGTTGCTGCTACACACCTCTTCAGAATGTGTTCAAAGAACAGAGTTAAAACTCCGGTTGCCATGGCGATAAAAAAAGAAAACTATAAAAAAAACTTCAAAAGTCTGTTTGTGAAAAACAACAGGGCCTTCTAATATATTTACATTATTCGGTGTATTGCTTTAGCTAAAACATTGAAATACATTTTACTATCTGAATAAAAGTAGAGATATAAATCTTCTCCTGTGTTGTAGGTTTGAAAATGGCAATTAAGTGGATGGCTCCTGAGGTGATATTATATAACAAATATAGTACGAAGGCAGATGTTTGGTCATTTGGTATATTGATGATGGAAGTTTTTACACGTGGGAAGGAGCCTTACGATGGTAAAGTTACCTTTTAAATAATACACTTCTTTAGCTCGGCTGTTTTCGAAGAAAATGTCAATCTCTTGACGTATCCTCTTTATCATCGGGGTCATTGTCGTTGTGCGTAAACTATGACGTTTCATAACTCAGAACTGTGGTTTATTGAAAGATATACCATGATAGAAAGAAGATTATTTCTTAAATAAACCGCAGTTGTGAGTTATGAGGCACAATAAATCATCCACGAGGGTGATAGCCCGAGTGGTTGATTCATTGCACCTCATAACTCACAACGTGGTTTAGTGAACGCTAAACCAAGACCAAAGAAGATCATCTTATTTCGATTATAACATGACCAATTCTTCATGAAAGGAAAACAAAGTTATCTTTGAGAGTAAAAATGCGGATGAAGATTATGTTCCACTGAATAAATCACTAACTTACTTTATACAGACTGATGTTACTCTCTATGGAATATTTAAGAAATAATCTTCTTTCTATCGTGGTATATCGTTCAATAAACCACAGTTGTGAGTTATGAGGCACAATAAATAATCCACAAGGGCGATAGCCCGAGTGGGTTATTTATTGCGCCGCATAACTCACAACGTGGTTTATTGAACAATATACCACGATAGAAAGAAGATTATTTCGATTCTAACATGGCAAATTCTTAATGAAAGGAAAACAAGTTCAAACTAAGAGTAAAAACGCGGATGAAGATTATGTTCCATTGAATAACTCACTCATTGAATGACGTCACTCGATATAGGATGACGTCACTCTACATAGATTGTCGCAGATTTTACCACGTTTTCCTTCCACTGTGTTTATAGAGCCAAAGTCGCGTGTCATGTTACAATGCAGATTTTACCATGCTTTCCCTGCACGGTGTTTATAGAACGGAATTTGAGTGTCATGTTAGAAGAATGTTTCTATCATTACTTCAAACTCGCACTAGTAGTTAACTGTCAACAAGGGAGATGCATAAAACATGGAGGTAGCCATCGGAATGTCTCTGACACAGATATCGCCCTTTTTCAACAAAATTTTCACTAAATTTCAATCTCTGCAATACTCTTGTTTAACCCTTTACCACACAGCAGAATTTTAGACCTATTAAAATTGAAAGCATCTGCAGGCAGTAATTTCATATTGGTTCAAATGATGCAATTTTTCTTTGATGGAGAAGAAAACTTTGTGGGAAAAGGAGAAAATGCTGATTACCAGCATTTTCTCCTTTTCCCTCAAAGTTTTCAAAAAGGTGTCTTCCCCGTGGTCGTTAAAAGTTGTCATTGTATTGTAAAGGGTTAATGTATCAATTTAAGATATATATGTAGAGATTAGAAAATTGCACATACTTGTTTACATAATAATCTGAATAATACAAGTAAATCAACTTACATGATAAAACTGACATGGCAAAAAATGTTGCAGCAGTATTGTTGCTCGTATGAGTCGTAAGAAAGTTTTCTGCACTGTTACAAAGTTTATATATTTGTATAAATCATGACATTGCATAGTTTTCTAGTATGTAACAAAATCTTGGACTTAAGAGTTATGAGGAAAAATACTATTAAGAAACATTGTGGGAAATGTAGAAAATGTTGGTAACTAGCATTTTCTCCTTTTTCCCCACAATGTTTTCTACCTTAAATCCTACCATATGACCTGTAATCAAGTTGTCATCTGCAAATACTTTCAATTTGGAACAGTCTAAAATTTTATGTGGTAATGAGTTTTAAGGTAGAAAAGGTGGAGGAAAAAGGAGAAAATGCTGGCAACCATCATCAAAAAATGGGAAAAAATGCATTCGGGAGAAAAAAACTGATGAAATAGGCTTATTCTGTGCAGGTTTATCAAATGGACTTTTTTTATTCAGGTATGGGAAGTAAGGAAGCGTTTGAAAACGTCCAGCAGGGTTATAGGATGCCACGGCCCGACATCTGTCCCTCGGAAATCTACGACGTGATACTGTCATGCTGGTCCACGAATCCACCCTCGAGACCATCCTTTGACTTTCTAAATACTTTCTTACACGACTGGCAGTCCCCTACGTGACGGCTTGGCCCGTAAAGGTGCAGACAACGTCTAGTAGATGAAAGTACTGTGTATTGTTATTTTTACATGTTGTACAAGCAGCTTTCCTCTGCGACTTCCGTAACTTAGTGTTTTTTCTCTTAAGAGTATGCGACCCTTTACGTCATACAGGCATCTCTCCTGAGTACATGAGCTACAGCCTGGCTAAAGGGGGCTAACTGCATCTCTGTGAACCATGGCACCAAGCAAGCCATCACATACTTCTAGATAAATAATATTTACTATTTTTAATTTAACCCTTTACCAAACAATCCCTTGTTTTAACGACCCTGTGATAAAAGCCATATGAAAACATTGTGGGAAAAGGAGAAAATGCTGGTAACCAGCATTTTCTCCTTTTCCCACAATGTTTTCTACCCTGCTGGAAATAACTTTAAATTTTTGAGTTATGTTTATTTTGTCGTCAGGGAGTGCTTTTGATTTGGACCATATTAAAACTTTGTCATTTGGTTAAGGGTTAATCATGATATAGACTGGTCCTTGGGCATGTATAAAATTGACTAATGGTAAAAAAGTATTTGCCCAGGTCATCCTGTGTGGACTGCACAGGCTGACCTGAGTTAATACTTTAACCCTTTACCCCATAAGGCATTTCTATGGTATCTCTAATTGACCCTAAATAACAACAAGGATGAAGCTGTTTCTTATGTGTATATGACACCTTTTGATAGCATAGAAAACACTGTGGCAATAGGTGAAATTGCTCATCACGAGCAAAATTGCTCATCACAAGCAATTTCACCTTTTGCCACAATGTTTTCCAAAGGCTCCTACAAGCTATGCGTAGAAATGAGTATCTATGGAGAAAAGGGTTAAGCAGATTATCAGGCTCCCATTTCACAGAGCATAGCCCTGGTATGTGTGTAAGTATTGTGTATTAGGGGTGTCAGGGCAACTGGAAAAGTTTAGCTGAAAAGTGATTGAGGGTTTTAGAACTTGGGGTTGTGTGGTAAAGGGTTTTTACATTCAGGGTTACGTTGTCATACATGTAAATACCCTTGTAAAACATGGCTAGTCAACAGGCATTAGGGCCTACGCATGCTTACATGAGAAAACATGGTGTAAATCAGGGAAATTGCTCACCATGAGTGATCTCACTCATTGGCACTTTGTTGAGAGTTAATTGTTTACACACAATCCCGAGTTGTTATAACTGTTGGGTTTTGAAAACATGGAGAGGGAGAAAATAACGGTTACCAGCATTTTCTCCTTTTCTCACAAGGTTTTCAAAAAACCATTTCCGAAGGCTCATTAAAACTCGGAATTGTGTGGTAAAGATTTGATGGTCGAGCTAGAAGTTAAAAATGTTGATGATGTATTGAGTCAAAAATTGACTTAGGTTAGCTGACAGAGTGGGAGTTTAGTCATACTTGGATTAAATATTGATGGTTGGAGAAACATTTGTAAGAAGTTGTTTTCTTTTTTTCTTGAATTTCTCATTAACTATATTAGGATATACAAAAATAATACACAAACTTGTATATTTATGTATATTTATGTACAAAACGGAACTATTGTAGTATTGTGCTCTACAACTTGTGATACTTATAAGCCCCGTCAGGCTTTTGTCTTCTATATGAGATACCTGTAAGTGGATATGAACTCTATAATGTTATAAGTTTTTAGCCCTTTACTGCTCAATCATTAATTTTGACGACCCTGAAGAAGATTGTTATAAAAGGGGAAAATGCTGGCAACTAGTATTTTCTCCTTTTCCAACATTGTTATCTATCTTGTTTGATATGAATTCCATTCTTTGAGCCTTAGGCTGCAAAGTGCCACTCACTGACCTCATGTAGACAATGTAGATCAAGATCAGACTGCACAAAACATGCGGTCTGATCTTGGATCTACACTATCTGGTAAGTATATGTTTTCTTAACTTTTCTCCAAGAAATAATTTTGAAATGTGATAGTAAACACCCAAACATTACTAATTCAAAGATAAGTTTTGGGGCATAATGTCTCCTTATGAGACAGTGTAGATCGAAGATCAGACTGCACGTTTTGTGCAGTCTGATCTTGGATCTACACTGTCTGCAGAAGGTCAGTGAGTTGTGCTTAGTAACTTACGGGTTCTGTTGGAAAAGTGTAAAATTTTGTGATCGTGTAAAGGGTTAAAAGCTCAACAGACTTTCCGTTCTGGTGAAAAATAAACTATGGTAACTATGGTAACAGATTCATCCTCCAAAAACTGTTATTGAATTATAATCTCGTACTCTACGCAACTGGATGTAAATGTGCATTCAGTATTTCATCATATTAATTTACAGCTCCACTGGCTCAAGGCCAGTGAGCTTATGTCATGCCTGTCATTACTTCAACAGACAGTGGAGCAACGCACAGAGCTCCAGATAAGAGGGAGTGGTGGTATTCTAAATCTTATTATTTCTCTTCCAAACCCTATGTTGTGAGTACTCATTAGAATGGTCTCGATGACACGATTTTAATGATTACCCATCACATAGGGTTTAATAGAGAGTAATTAATATTTTCAATTTTGAAATCAAAATCACTCCCTCTATGTGGAGCTCTGAATGCAAGGCCATCATAGCCCTCTTGTGCATAATCTTCTGTACTCTACAAAACAGGGTGAAATTTTTTCATCACTTCTTCTATTGCTTATTTATCTGTTGTTTTTTTTTTCACGTTATCTGTGCTAGTATATTTAATTCTTTACTAAACGACAATATTTTAGGCTTGTCCAAATCGAAAGCATTTGTATACGACAAAATAAAAATGACTGAAAATTTGAAATTCGCTTTGTGAAGGGTTGAATACATTGTGGGAAAAGGAGAAAATGCAGGTTACCAGCATTTTCTCCTTTTCCCACAATGTTTTGTAAAGGCTTCTTTCTCAGGGTCGTCAAAAGTAGGGATCATGTGGTAATGGGTTAGGTACAAATTTTTGTCAATTCTGTCTGTCAGTCTTCGACATGGTTACTGATACAATATGGTTGTACTCTACTGTCCATGTATAAGTAATGATCAGATTAGTTGAAAGTGTTTCACCATTTGTCTGGCTGTCTTATTTTTTATTTTTGAAAATTAGCAACTTTGGACAGATCAAAACACCCCCATTTTAACTTGGTAAATAAGACAAAATATTAGACTCAATTGTAGGTTAGCGGAGCACCTGTAGCCCAGTGGATAATGTGCAGGACTTGAGAACAGGGAGTCGTGGGTTTGATCCCTGGCTTGGCCAATTTCTTCCTGAGGACAGATGATAGTCATTGCAAGTGGCACGGAAAGAAAATTGTGTGTAGTACCGATAAAAAAAAGAACTCTAGGAAAGCATGTATAGATGCACTGGCCGCTGCAAAGTAGCATAAATAATGTCAAAAACAGTGTTAACTCTTTCCCAGACGACAGAATTCTAGACTTGTCCAAATTGAAAGCATTTGCAGACAACAAAATAAATGTGAGTCAAAAATTGATTTTTATTTTGGGAAGGGTAGAAAACATTGTGGAAAAGGAGAAAATGCTGGTAACCAGCATTTTCTCCTTTTCCACAATGTTTTCAAAACCTTTCTATCTCAAGGTCGTTAAAAGTCGGGATTGTGTGGTAAAGAGTTAAACACCATACGATCAATCAGTCAACTGTAGGTTAACCCTGTAGATGTAGATATGAATGTAGGCAGCTTATTCACTTGACAGGTTGTGTTTTACAAACTTAAATGGCTTAACATTTCAGGTATTTGTATTTTACAATATCTACGATGATATTTTGATCAGTGGGTTCAGTCTCTTTCTGATCTTTGCAATTTTTGAAGTCAAAATGGAGAAATTCTATTGTTGGTTTTTGACCAATTGTTAATGTGCCTCAAGATTTGAATGTTGTTTTTGGTCGGGTAGAAAACACTGTGCAAAAAGGAGAAAACGCTGGTAAGCAGCATTTTCTCCTTTTTCCATGATGTTTTCTGCTTGTTTAAGGACAATTGCTATCATTTGGAAAAACATGAATTGTTGGCAGCAAATGATGTGGTTGTTTAAAAGGGTTGAAAGTATTGAGGAAAAAGGAGAAAATGCTTGTTACCAGCGTTTTACCACAATGATTTCTACTCTGCCAAATAACTACATCATTTGCTGAGAACAATTTGGTGAAAGGAGAAAATGCTGCTTACCAGCATTTTCTTTTTTTTCCACAATGCTTTCCAAACTCTTCTCTTTTTGGATCCTTCAAACTAAGGATTGTGTTTTAAAGGGTAAATCTGGTGGGGAGCCAAAACTCATCCGAAATTTGATACTGGTTTACGATTTCTGACATTGCAAAGATGATAAAGGGACGCCAGTTATTGTGTTCATAAACTATGTTTACTCTCCTGTATTGTTGTATTTTGGCTCGGCTGTTTTTTCGAAGAAAACATCAAGTTGTTGTCATAGCATTGTTGTCATCTATTGTCGTTATGGAAAAAGTTTGATATTTTATGACAGTTTTGTTATTACAGAAGATATTTGCTTCCAACTTGGAGAAGTTGTTAACTGTCAAAATGAAAATCCATACAACAAGGGCTGGTGATCATCAAAGTGTTTTTTGGTCTCTGTGATTGTGAGGTAGAGCATTTGCCTTATAACCATACCGTTCGATACCCGAAATCAAGTGTCAATTTTTAGATCTTTCATTTGGCCCACTCATTAGGTGTTAAACACTGGTGTTGTTCCCAGGAAGCAGAATTGAGAGAGATTGGTGTAAGTTGTAAGAAGTTGTTTCTTGATATAAGATAAACATTGTCGATTTACTCCAAAAATCTCTTGGCCCATCCGGGTGGCTCAATGGTGAGCATGTCGGACTCATGACCTGGTGGTTGTGTTTTCGATACCTGGTTGAGGTGAACTTGCTTTCCGGCGTATTTTCGCCTCTCACCTCTTCTGAAGCAAGTCAGAAAAGTAGTTGGTGGCTTTGGAAAGAAAGTTGTGTTAGTACTGGTGTGAGAAAGCCAGGAAACACATGTGCGTCACCGACCGCCATGAAATGAGCTTAGTAGTTAAAGTGGCGTTAAACCCCAATTCAACCAATACAACCAATCCATAAATCTTGTAATTACAGCTTGTTTCAAGCTGAAGTTACGAGATTTTTGAAGTCGAGATATTCAATCTAGAATGTTTTTTTTGAACAATTACGCTCCTTTTTCTACCTAGAATTTTAACTGAAAAGTAAGCAACTGCAGCCAAGCATTAACACATGTATACGATGTTCTTGTTTAATCATAGATTGCCCATTTAAATATCGTACATTGCCTCACTTCAGACATTGAAAAAACTCTGTAACTCCCTCCTTCACATACTAATAAATAGTTGAAACTTTTACTCAAATGATCTTTTAGTGAAAAAGCCAGTGTTTATTACAAACACTCCCTTTTCTACACTGTTTTGAAAAATAAGCTTTTGGCGAGAGAGGTAAAAAACCAATATTTTTTCACAGAAATTGCTTATTCTTTAATGGACAACAAAATTGTAGACTTGCCTTAATTCAAAGCATAAGTGTACAACATCAAATGCATCTCAAATGATGAGAAGTGATAATGAAAAACATTGTGGGAAAAGAAGAAAATGCTGGTTATCAGCATTTTCTTCTTTTCCCACAATGTTTTTAAAATCTTTCATTCACAGGGTCGTTAAAAACTCAAGATTGTTTGTCGAAGTCCTAACTTGCATGGTGTAGAGGAGAGAGTTAGTGATTCACACATCCCATTTCCCATTTTATCATTGTATTTCATTTCTTGAAGGTCAGTAATTTATAACATCTATCACCCCACCCCCCTTCATACTGATTGAAATTCTGTACTCAATGCATTTTTTTTGTATGAAGATAATATGAATTCTTGTATTAGACTAGATTCTTAAATTTTGAGCTATATGTGCATATACAAGTACTGTACTTGGAATTTTGAAAAGCAGACACAATATACTGTTTAGGATGGGATTAGATATGACTGTAAAAGGATGTCTGTGGTCCCTGCTGGAGATCTTTAAAGCCTCTAGCAAACAATCCCAACTTTCAACAACCCCTGAGAGAGAGGTCTTTTGTTAAACATGTGGGAAAAGGAGAAAAACAAGCATTTTCTCCTTTTTTCCACAACATTTTGTATCCTTCCCAAAACAAATTTAATTTTCAATTTACAATAATTTTGTTGTTGCCACTGTGAAATTGTTGTCTGCAAATGTTTTAAGTTTGGATAGGTCTAAAATTTTACCATGTGCTAAAGGGTTGATATATGACCTTTTGCCGTTGTGTAACTGAAATAATGTTGAAAGCAACATAAAAACTATTCAATCGATCAATCCACACAGCATTTTCAGTATATCTTTAAAGCCAAAGTTTGGTACCTGCATGGTGTGCCCTTATTTTACCCTTTTCCAGATGACAAAACTTCATGCTTGTCCAAATCGAAATCATTTCAGATTACAGAAATAATTGCGGCTGATGTGGTGGGGTTTGTCTCTTTCATAGAAGAAAAATTATCTTTAAAAAACAGTTTCAAGTAACTAGCATTTACTGCTTTTTCCAGAATGAAAGCAGATGTTCTGAGACAAATCTGCAGCTGTTTTCTATTTTGACAAATCGGTTGCCATTCTGTAGATATTATAAGCATGAAAACCATGTTTAGTGTTTTAAAATGGTTGTACAATATTATTTTTACCAGTATTAGAAATCAGTGGAGTTTATTTGGCCTTTTAGAGGTTAAAAGCT
Source organism: Tridacna crocea (assembly GCA_943736015.1). Taxonomy (NCBI): domain Eukaryota; kingdom Metazoa; phylum Mollusca; class Bivalvia; order Cardiida; family Cardiidae; genus Tridacna; species Tridacna crocea. The sequence continues at coordinate 48,523,271 of OX031068.1, read as the reverse complement.
GTGAGAAAGCAGTTTGTTTGACAAATCAGGACTTTTGCAAAGCAACCCCGCCCCATTTCATCTCTGTCTCACCACCCAATACGCACACACACACACACACACACACACAGAAGAAAAAGCAGAAAATGTGTAATAAAGTGAAATCTTTCAATTAAGTTAGATCAATATTATTCTATTATTACAATTTTAGAATATTATTCTGTCACCATATTTTGTTATTTGTAGTAAAAATCACACTGTTTGACAGTGTGCCAAGTTAACCCTTAGACCCGCTAAGCGGATTTGCTAGCCTTTTTTGCGGACCGTGTAGATCAAGATCACAGAATGTGCAGTCTGATCTTTGATCTACACTGTCAACCCTTTCCCAAACAATCCCTGGTTTTTATGGGTCAGGAATAGAAGCCTTTTGAAAACATTGTGGGAAAAGGAGAAAATGCTGGTAACCAGCATTTTCTCCTTTTCCCACATAGTTTTCTACTATATCATAGAAAAATCATCTTTTTAGCAACTGTTAATTTGTCATCTGCAAAATGCTTTCAGTTTGGTCTGGTCCAAAATTTGCCGTTTGGGAAAGGGTTAAAGAGATATTTTCTCCAAAAGAATTAGTCGAAAAACATATTTCAGGTTTCTATTATAGACTTGAGAAAATTTTATTTATTTTGTTCAGCAGTATAAGGGTTAAATATTGTTGTTTATTTCTTGTGGTTTTTTTTTTCCTTTCTTTTTGTCTAAAAATGATGTACATCTTACTTAAACGTAGATTTTTTCCTCCCTTTTAATACTATTGTTTCTTGAGTGTACATTTCTTTCCCTTTTGTTATGTCTTGCTATTCTGTTGACGAAATGATTAAAAAATAGATGTAAACCATAAATAAAACTTGTTTTAGTTTTTCTTTGTAAACCATAAATAAAACTTGTTTTAGTTTTTCTTTGTTATTGTATGTTTTTGAGTTTAATGCTGTTTTAACAGCTAAGGTCATATCATGAAGTTTAGTGCACCAACACATGCGTTTCCAGATGTCTCACACCAGCTGAACCTAGGTAGCTCAGTCTGTGGCGTACAGGACTTGAGAACATGGGTTTGTGGGTTTGATTCTGGGTCAGCAAATTTCTTTCCCAAGATTGATGATAGTCATTACTACAGGATTCATGCGGCTCACTGCTAACCATTGTTTCGACTATGGTTATTTAGGAAAGCAGCCAGCAGCTTTGATAGAAAAGTACAAAATACTAGTAAAAGGAACACCAGAAAAGCATGGATAGGTGCACTGGCTACTGCAATAAGACTGAAAAAGTGTTGTAACGGGCTTTAAACACTATGCAATCAGTCAATCAATCAATCCTCTCACCAATACTGAGACAATTTTCTTTTCAAGCCACTGACTACATTCCTCTGATGCATCGGAGATGCAAACTCATTAGAAAGACAGGTTTGCCTCAAGCAGGTATTGAACCTGCAACCATCAGGTCATGGGTCACAGGGTCAAGATATACCAGCCACTGTGCCACTACACAATTTTAAAGAAAAGTAAAAAAAAAATAATTCCTCCTTTTCAAAGGTTGGCAACTAATGCCAATTTCGTGCATGAAAAAACTAATTTTTATGGTCAAAGAGAGACTACTCGTACTAGCAAAGGAAAATTTTTACATTTGAGTTGTCTCCCTTTGATCAGAAAAAAAATCTGTGTTACAAAGATGGTTGTCAAGCATCGGATAAGAAGTCTGTTGATCAAGCATCAGTGGACATATTGACGTATCATAATTAAGACTAGGGCACATATCGAGTCAATGTTTACAAAAGCCTTCTTTTACAGGGTTGTTGAAGCTCAGGATTGTGTGGTAATGGGTTAAGAACAAGGGGTTGTGAATTTGATCCTGACTAAGCAAACTTCTTTCCGAGGATGTAGGACAGCTGCCAGCGGCTTTGACAGAAAATAGCAAAATATTGGTTGTAGAAAAACCAGGAAAACATGGACAGGTACACTGGCCATTGGGATAAAACTGAAAAAGTGTTGAAAAGGGCTGTAACTCTTTACTAAATGACAAAATTTTACACTGGTACAAATTGAAAGCACTTGTAGGCGACAAAATGCAACTCAAAAATTGGAATTTGTAACAGCAGGATAGAAAACATAGTGGGAAGGGAAGAAAATGCTGGTTACCAACTTTTTTCTCCTTTTCCTACAGTGTTTTCAGAAGGTTTCTTCCTCTTGGGCATAAAAGCCAGGGATTATTTGCCATAGGGCATTTCTATGGTATCTCTAATTGACACTAAATAAAAGCAAGGCTGAAGCCGTTTTTTATGGGTATATAACACCTTTTGATAGCATAGAATACATTGTGACAAAAGGCTTGTCACAAGCAATTTCACCTTTTGCCATAATGTTTTTCCCAAGGCTCCTACAAGCAATGCGTAGAAATGAGTATCTACAGAGTAAACAGTTTAACACCATACTATCAAACAATCCATCCTCTCACCAATACAGATACAACTTTATTTTCAAGTCATTGACTACTTTCCTCTCGTGCATCAGAGGTGATGGACAGACAAGAGGTTGTTAGAATGACAGTTTGCCTCAAGCAGGTACTGAACCGGCAACCACCTGGCCATGGGTCACTGAGTCAAGATACACTAGCCACTGTGCTACTACGCAATAGTCTCAAACTTTTAAAGAAAAAATAAAAAAAGAAAAGAAAAGTTCTTCCTTTTCCAAGGTTGGCAACTGACGCCAATTTCATGCATGGAATAGCTAATTTTTATGGTCAAAGGGAAACTACTCGTATAAGCAAAAGAAAATTTTTACATTTGAGTTGTCTCCCTTTGATCAGAAAAAAAATCCAGGTTACATAGATGGTTGTCAAGTGTCGGATAAGAAGTTTGTTGATCAAGACGTCAGTGGAAAATGTCGACGAATTTCAGCGTTTTAGATGATATTTTGGCTATGTCACATGACAAACTCATAACGAAATACAGCATTGAACTATGCGAGAATATTATGCGTTTTCAAGACCTCTTCATGGACTTTTGCGAAATACCATATAGTACAAGAAAGACCGGAAAGGATGGATATGTGTACTGGCCACCGGGATAAAACTGAAAAAGTGTTGTAAAAGGCTATAAGCATCATGCAATCAATTCTCAAACCAATACTGAGATAACTTTCTTTTCAAGCCACTCACTACTTTCCTCACATGCGTCAAGTGTGAGTGGCGAGAATTCAATGGAAAGACAATTTGCCTCCAGCAGGTATTGAACCTACAACTACCAGTTCATGGGTCAACAAGTCAGATAGGCTAACCACTGAGCCGTTACACAACTGTCTTAAAATTTTACATAAAAAATGATAAATTCTTTCTCTTCAAATGTTGGCAAATGACGCCAATTAAGTGCACGGATTTGCTAATTTTACGGTCAAAGGGAGACTACTCGTACTAGCATAGTAAACTTTTATATTTGAGTTGTCTCCCTTTGGTTAGGAAATCCGGGTTACAGAGATGGTTGTCAAGCGTTTGACAAGAAGTCTGTTTATAAATCAAGCATCCGTAGAAAGATCGAAGTATATCAGCGTTTTAGATGCTATCTTTGCTGTACCACGTGTTATTGCCGATGCTGACGGGCTTTTTGATGTTTCTCTGAATTTTTTAAGTGATGACAAATTCATAATGAAATACAGAATTTCATTAATCGAGAATGTTATGTGTTTTCGTGACCCCAGCATGGATTCTTTATGCCGATGATAAATCACAAATTTGTCATTGAAATTCCAGACGGATGACCAAGACTTGGTTTTCTACGAAAAAGTAATTAAATTTTCTATGTATCTATTAATTGTAATGCTTTCAAAAGGAACTAATTTATTTTTTTTATTCAAATTCTGAAAGAGCTGAAACCCATGCAAAGCAATGTTCAGGAGACATTGGAATAAGTCATGTAGCTGTGGATAAGGACTTCCATCATTTTTTTTTTAAAGTATTTTTGCAACGATAGTATTCAAACTTACTAGACCTGATTGTACTTATGATATTCAGAATAAATTTTAAGAAAAAGGGAAATAAATGCATTAACGACAGCTTATGGTTTTCTGGATACAGAATTCAGAGTTTACAGCTGGCCAGTCTAATGGATATCTTGTTTATTTTAGCTCTGTCCAAATTGAAAGCATTTGCAGATGACAAAGTGAATGTGACTAAAGAATTGAAATTTGTTTTTAGAAAGGTAAGAAAACATTTTGGGAAAAGGAGGAAATGCTGGTTCCCAAAATTTTCTCCTTTTACCACATAATGTTCAAAAGGCTTCGTTCACAGGGGTGTTAAATGTAGGGATTGTGTGGCATAGGTTTAAGAAACAATCCCTTGTAGGGAGTTGTTCAGTTCACCAGTATCAAAGGTGCTTAGTTCAGGGGAATCTTGTCAAGTGCAACAAAACCTGATTATGTTGAGGCTCATGTTAACCCTTTACCAAACAATCCCTGGTTTTAACAACCCTGAAAAGGAAAGCCTTCTAAAAACATCATAGGAAAAAGAGAAAATGCTGGTTACCAACATTTTCTCCTTTTCCTACAATCTTTTCTACTCTTCCAGGATCAAGTTTCAATTTTTGAGTCAAGTTTTACTGTTTATTTTGTAATCTGCAAATGGTTTCAATATAGACAATTCTAAAATTTGTCATTTGGTAAAGAGTCAATGTCTACACATATTAGCAGAATGGGCAACAAGAATATCAGTAGTTGTCACTGCTAGTGGTTGTAGACCAACAAGTCTTCACTAATACTTGGACAATTTTCTGAACAAGAACTGCTACAGAAACTGGCTGCTCTAGTTTAACTCTTTACCAAACAACAAAATTTTGGACTAGTCCAAACTGAAAGCATTTGCAGACGACAAAATAAATGTGACTGAAAACTCAAAATTCCATTTGGAAAGGGTAGAAAACATTGTGGGAAAAGGAGAAAATGCTGGTTACCAGCATTTTCTCCTTTTCTCACAATGTTTTCAACAGACCTCTTTAGCACATTACAAAATTTCAGAATTGTCCAAATTGAAAGTGTTTCTAAGGAGGCAACAAAATAAATATGGCTAAAAAGGCAAAATTTGTTTTGGAAAGGGTAGAAAACATCGTGGGAAAAGGAGAAGATGCTGGTTACCATTATTGTCTCATTTTCCCACAATGTGTTCAAAAGGCTTCTTTTTTTGGGGTCATTATGTAACAGGAGGTGAAAAAATATCACGGCTCAACCAGGATTCAATTCCAGGGCCTCAGGAATACCATACCTGCACTCTAACCAACTGAGCTACCGAACCACATGTCAATACAGCCGCATGATATAACACTAAATACCTGTACCCGGCTACATTTACATCTATCTATGGGATAGACCAGTATACTACAATAAAAAGTTGGGATTGTGTGGTAAAGAGTAAAACATACAAATCTATACATTGATTGAGAAACAATTTTTCACAGATTGTATGATCTTTCTCAATTTTTCTCCCTGGGAACTATACCAGTACTCACTCCAAATGTTTAGGCCAATGAAAAATCCTGAAGTTGGCATCAGATCTCAGATATCAAACTCAGGAACTCATGTTTAAGAGGCCGAGGCTCTAACTGACAACCATGGATACACCACTGTGTAGAATTGACTATTCTACACATGCATGGATCTACCTGTTTTGCTAAAGGATGGTCACACAAATGCCCTGTCATGACAACTTTCCTATTGATAAATAGACAATAACTTATAAGAGCCCTGGTTGCTCATAAATACATAGATGCAATGGCAACTGCGCTAAAACTGAAAAAAGTTTTGTAAATGGCTTAACTCATTACCAAACAACAGTATTTTAGGCTTACCGAAATCCAAAGCACTTGCAGATGACAAAATGAAAGTGACTGAAAATTTGAAATATATTTTGTGAAGGGTAACCAGCATTTTCTCCTTTTCCCACAATGTTTTCTAAAGACTTTCTTTGTCAGGGGTGTCAAAAGTAGGGATTGTGTGGTAATGGGTAAAACATCATGCAATCAATCAATCCTCAAACCAATACTGAGACAACTTTCTTTTCAAATCACTGACTACTTTACTCTCATGCATCAGGTGTGAGAGGTGAGAATTCATTAGCAAGACAGTTTGCCTCAAGCAGGTATTGAACCAGCAACCATCAGGTCATGGGTCACCAAATCAGATATGCTAACCACTGTGCTACTTCACAATAGTCTTCAAATTTTAAAGAAACTGAAAAAATAAAATGAAAAATCCTTCCTTTTCAAAGGTTGGCAACTGATGCCAATTTCATGCATTGAATAGCTGTTTTCTATGGTCAAAGGGAGGCTACTCGTACTAGCAAGAGAAACTTTTATATTTGAGTTACCTCCCTTTGACAAGAAATAATCTGAGTTACCAAGATGGTTGTCAAGCGTCCAATAATAAGTCTGTTGATCAAGCATCCGTGAAAATATCGACGTATATCAGCGTTTTAGATTATATTTGGCTATGTCACATGTTATTGTCGCCAATTACGGACTTCTTTATGGTTTTCCCGAAATCTTCAAGTGATGACAAACTCTTAATGAAATACAGACATTAATTATGCAAGAATGTAATGTGTTTTCGAGACCTCGTCATGGATGGATTCTGTCGGCCGGTGATAAACAACAACTTTGACATGGAAATCTCTGACGGATAGCCATAATTTGGTATACCATAAAAAGTAATGAAAATTTCAATGCTATCTGTTTATCGTAATGGTTTCAATATGAACTAAATATCTTCTTTATTTATTTGGTAAAGGAAGAGCACTAGGCATCGGCATTTTCTGTTTTTTTCCCATGGATAATGTTTTCTACCCTCATATTCTTACAAACAAAGTCCATAACAAAGAAACAAATAAATGCATAGCTCAAATACAAACTGCATCTGGCGGGATTGGAACCCTTGAAGGGACGAATATCCCTTTTTTATAAGGATTAAAATACCAATACCATAATCACTGAGCCAAAGAGATATCTCTCAGATGCAGTTGTCAGGTATTGTTTTTAAATCGGAATGAAGCTATGCATTAAGGAGTGATCTCCCATAACACACCCACTCTAAAGTCATCATTTATTGATAACTCAATACTTTATGAGGCAGAAGTCCGATTTTGGACAACAAATGGAATTAATGGCTCAATGGCCAATCCTGGACGAGCCCCCATCTTAAGAACAAAGGCCGTAACAAAGAAACAAATAATGCATAGCTCAAATACAAACCGCATCTAGCAGGATTAGAACTCTTGAAGGGACAAATACCGTCGTTTTCAAGGATTAAAATACCAATACCATAACCACTGAGCCAAAGAGATATGGTCTAATGCAGTTGTCAGGTATTGTATTTAAATTGGGACGAAGCTATGCATGAAGGAGTGGTTTTCAGTAATACTATGACAAATCATACCCTTGAAGCCACACTGATATATGCTTTCAACTTGGGCAAGTGTAAAATTTATGGCCTGAAAAAGGGTCAAATAATTCAGTATTGGAGTTTAACGCTGTTTTAATGGGTAAGATCATATCAAAGCAGTCAGTGGCTACCTCTTACCAGACTTCCATTCATTCCTTCGCATACTTCCCACAACACTATCCTACAGGCTGCATTACTACATGTACTAACATTTTACAGACACTGTTTACCTCCTGACTAAATGACAAAATTTTAGACTGTCCAAATTAAAAGCATTTGCAAACCACAAAATTAACATAATTAAAAAACTTAAACTTATTCTTGGAGGGTAGAAAACCTTGTGGGAAAAGGAGAAAATGCTGGTAGCAGCATTTTTTCCCCTTTTCCACAAGGTATTCAAAAGGATTTTTTCTCAGAGTTATAAAAACTAGGGATTGTTTGGTCAAAACTTGAATAATGTTCAGAGGTGACAAAGGAGTGAACTCTGTCGCAATGAATACCATTAAATCTTTACCATACAGCAAAGGTTTTATGCTTGGTCAAAAGGAAAGCATTTGCAGAGGAAAAATTAGGGCTAAGGAATGACTGCATTATGGTAAACATATTTTTGGAAAGAAAAAAATGGTTAAATCTTTGAAATTTGCTTTTAATTACTTTGTTGTATTTAATCAAAACACTTTTTCATGAAGACTTTTGTGGTGTAAATAAATGTACACCAAAAACGTTTCAAAACTGAAAGAAAGAAATAGAGCAGTCATGGTATTGCTAGTTTTTCATTGTCAAAGGGAGACTACTCCAGCTAGACATCGGTAACTAACCATTTGAGTTGTCTCCCTTTGACCGAAAAAAAAAAGTAGTGTACGAAGAGGGTTTTCAATCGTCTGACGAGTAGTCAGTTGATTATGTCGACGTAATTTTAGCATTTTAGAAGATTTCTACCCGCTGTCAGGCTGGAATTACTATTTTCTAACGAAGGAAGACTACTGAAATAGGTAGCAATTACTTTTGCTCTTTGATTTGCCTGTCTTTAACCGGAAGTACATGTCAGGGTTACGAAGAAGGTTATCAAGCGTCTGAAGAAAAGTGTTAGTCAGGTTTCCGGAGAAAGTCAACGTATTTCAGCATTTTAGAAGACACTATGGCTATGACACATGTTATTTTCGATGTTGACGGACTTCTTTTAGGTTTGTTTGAAACTTCTAGGTGATGACATCTCCTTCTTGAAATACGAAATAGAAAAATGTGAGATTGTAATGTGTTTTCGTGGTCTCCACATGTTGCACTTGCACCGACAGTTTAACTCATTTTAAAGTAATTTCATAAAATATTGAGATGATTTCTCATGAAAACATTAACCCATCTGCTGTAAACAAACCTCTGCAATAAACTTTCGCATGTTTTGACAACCCTGAGGAAGACACCGTCTAAAGACAATGTTGGTAAAGGAGAAAATGCTGGTAGCCCGAACCTCTTTTCTTTTCCTCATAATGTCTTCTACTCTTCTAGGGACAAATAGATTGACTTGAGCCCCATTAACCATTTAACACACACTGTCGACTTTTGACACTCCTGGAAAAGATGCCTTTTTGAAATCATTGTAGGAACAGAAGAAAATTGTCGGTGTACTTCCAAAATCTCGCAACAACAGCTTGTAACAAGCTGTAGTTACGAGGTTTTCGAAGTACACCGACGAAATGCTGGTGACAGCATTTTCTCCTCTTCCTTCACTGTTTTCTATCCGATCAAAGATCATTTGCACCACTTGAGTCACATTGAAATTGTTGTCTGCAAAAGCTTTCATTTTTTCTCTAACCCTTTATCACACAATGAAGACTTAATGACTTTGAGGAAGAAGCCTATTGAAAACATTGTGGGAAAAGGAGAAAATGATGGTAACCATGGTAACCACCATTTTCTCCTTTTCCCACAAAGTTTTAACCTTATCAAAGAAAAATTGCACCATTTCAGCTACTGTGAAATCTTTATCTGCGAAGGCTTTCAATTTGTACAGGTCTAAAATTATGCTGTGTGGTAAAGGGTTTAATAGACAAATCTCATTACTTGTGCCACATTATTTATGTACTTTGGAAATGCTTCCAATTGGCATCTGTCTAAAATTTTGTGTGATACAGGGTGAAGAGTGAAACATTTTCTCTTATTTATTTTTAGATACAGAGAGGCTGTACACAGAGGCATGTAGCAATCTTTGTTCGGAATTTGGGAAGACCTACACATGGGAGGTGAAAAGTAAAGTTATGGGACAGAAGGAGGATGTGTCATCCCGAATGATAATTGGTTTGTTTGTATGAAGTTTTTAACCCTTTGCCGTGCAAGCCTGAGTTTTGATTACTGCAATGTGGAAGGACTTTAATCCTTTACCAAACATTACCTGGTTTATAAGATCCCGAAATAAGAGCCTTTTGAAAACATTGAGGGAAAAGGAGAAACTGCTTGTAACCAGCATTTTCTCCTTTTCCCAAAATGTTTTCTACTCTATTAAAGGATAACTGAACCATTTGAGCAACATTGAAATTGTCATTTGCAAATGCTTTCAAATCGGACGAGGCTGAAATTTTGGCCTTTTCCCTACAATGTTTTCTACCCTGCTGGAAACAAATTTAAATTTTTGAGCTACATTTATTTTGTCGTCTGCAAGTGCTTTCTATCTGGACCAGTCTGAAATCTTGTCATTTCATATAATTAAGAATTATGGTCCATTGAAAACATTGTGGCAAAAAGAGAAAATGCTGGTAACCATCAATCTGGAGGCTCAAGGTTTGAGCCACATTGGAAGCACAGTGTTTTTTATGTTTTAATAGTATTATGAAAAGGGGGGCTTTTGAAAACATTGTGGTGACTAGGGCTCCGTATCGGTCAGTTTGATCGATACGATATTTGTATCGATACAAAATGATCGATATTCGATATATCATATGATATTTCAATTTTCAATAAAAGAAAGAAAAAAATGCGAAAATTGTGTTTGTTCTTTTTTCAGCATACCTGAAAAACAAAATACCGCCAATTTAACACTTCTAGATTGTATTGAAATTTCATAATTATGTAGGCCTAAATTAATATGAATTCTAACTAGATCTACATTTACTACTCATTAAAAAGCTGAAAAGACAGTCTAAGAGGACTCTGATCGGACAATGTCAAGGAGACGTTTTGTTGTGTCATGGGTTTCCGTGTTTTTTTTTTCACCGAACAATTTTTCATGCGTGTTAATTTCTGGATAGGTATGCTCGCATGATTCGACATAGATTTCTCAATAAGGATTAGAACTACATGTAGCATCAAAACCTGTTATTTTACTCACGATAAACAGATAATGGCCTTTTTTGTCCATGTTTTTTCTTACGTGAGGTCTCGCGTGTGATTAACATTTGTTATGCAAATTTCAAGTCTATAAAATGATTTACACAATAATTTACGCGAGTCGGAACACTGATTTCAAATAATCTAATGGAAAAAGAGATTTGATTTTCGAGCCACATTTTTCGGCAATATTAAAAGATCGACCAAATAAAATCTTAGGAAGGTTGAAAGGTCACGGCTTCAATTATTTCCATCGCTACCTCTCGATCACATCACGAGATGTTCATTACCTTTCTTTAATCAACTATATTGACCAATTATCAGCGTAAATTTGTCTGCAATCTGCTGATTGATGCATAATTTGCATATTTCAAACAACATGAAGGGGGAACGAGAATAGGGGTATTAGCTAATTGTCATCCATTGTGTAACCGGGTTCAGGGCGAGTAATAAAGAATGACGCATTTCGATTGGTTGTAAGTTTCCCAGGTAGCCACACCTACCTCTACGACTACTCGACTTTAGAGATTACCTAAAGTAAACTCGTAATGAATTTCGCCGTAAAAAACAACTAAATTGGGTATTTATATGCTTTACTTTTATTTTCTTTTGATGATCGATATTTTGTTCGATACAGAAACGTTCGATCCGATATATCTATCGAACGTAAAATACCGGTTTTCGATATATATCGAGTACCGGTACGGAGCCCTAGTGGTGACAGGAGAAAATGCTGGTAACCAGTATTTTTTTCTTTTCCCAACGTGTTTTCTTATCTATCTTAAACAAATACTGTTATTTATCCCTTTACCACACAATGATGACTTTTTTGAGGACCCTGAGGTAGAAGGTAGAAAAAATTGTGGGTAAAGGAGAAAATGCTGGTAACCAGGATTTTCTGTTTTTCTCACAATGTTTTCTACCCTTCCCAGATAAAATTTCAATTTTTCAGTTACATTTATTTTTGTCGACTGCAAATGCTTTCAATTTGGACCAGTGTATAAATTTGTCATTTGATAAAGAGGTAAGTCACATTGTATTTGTTCTCTGCTTCCATGACTCTCTGAAATTCATCATCTGGTAAGGAGTTTGAGTCTTAAATTCAGCCATGGCTCGTGAAGGAGTAGCCTACACAGGCTAACCTAAGTCAGAACTTTTTGCTTTTAGTAAATTTTCAACATGCACAAGGACCATTCTACCCGACAATCCAGAAAACATGAATTTTATTGATCCATAATTATGTGACAAGTTGCTTTTTATCTTGGGAATGAGCCCCGGTAGCTCAGTCGGTAGAGTGCAGGGCTGAGAACACGGGGTCCAGGGTTTGATCCCTGGCTGTGACCCCTAGCTTGGCCAATTTCTTTCCGAGGATTGATAAAAGTCACAGCAACAGAATTCATTTCTCTCCCACTGCTGACCATTGTTTCGACGATGATAATGTGGGAAAGCAGCAAGTGGATATAAAAGAAAATTGTTTGAAGTACAGGTGAAAGAAACTCCAGTAGCGCATGGATCGGTGCACTGGCTGCCGCGATATAACTGAAATAATGTTGAAAATGGCATTAAACACCATACTGTCCAGGGAATGCATTAACCCAGCAGGAAAATTTTTGACTGTTTCAAAATGAAAGTATTTTGTGGAACAACAAATTTGATTTGGAAAGAATGATGATATGTGTATAAAAAAAAAAGATAGAAAACATTGCGGGAAAAGGAGAAAATGCTGGTTACCGGTATTTTCTTCTTTTCCTACAAAGTTTACAGAAGTCCTTTTTCTTGGGGGTGTCTTGAAAATGAGAGATTGTATGGTAATGCATTTAACAGCTTTCCCCAGAGCATGACTGGAATCATTGTATTATAATGTTATTAATCAAGTGATATCGTATTGGCCCAGTTACAGGTCCGAGGTCAGCCGTATTGGCCGAAGGCCGAGGTCCAATACGGCTGACCGAGGACCTGTAATTGGGCCAATACGAAATCGCTTGATTAATGACAATTTTATTAATTAACCCTTTACCAAACAAGCTCTGGTTTTTACGACCCTGAAAAAGAAGCATTCTGAAAACATTGTGAGAAAAGGAGAAAATGCTGGTAACCAGAATTTTCTCCTTTTTCCCACAATGTTTTCCACCCTGCTGGAAACAAATAAATGTATCAATTTTTGGGTTACGTTTACTTTGCCGCCTCCTTGAACGTGATTGGCTAAAAGTAAGCGCAGACGCTCACGCCTCTGAACTTTCGACCAATCACGTTCAAGGATTTCTGTATTGGTCGCGGGTCATCAATATTGATGCGAGGTGAACTGTATTGATCGGAGGTCAAATCGTATTAAGCCGGGGTCACGATCTGTATACTATACTAAGTCAGAAATGTGACTGGTATCGCGTGGACCGGTTTCCATGTATAACTTCTATATATCCAATAGTTAATTAATAATGTTATTTATCCCACAGATATGTTAGACTTACCACTTACTGTAGAGCAGTATAAAGAGAAAATACACAAACAATATGACCTACTGTTTCCTACTGTACCTTTACTTCCAGGTAAGAGTCTTTCTTGTGCAAGTCAGCTGTTGTTGTCTTTTGCTGCAAAATTAGCTCAATATTTGTGGGTGTTTTTTTCTTTGCTGCTTGGCTACATTTGACCAAGCTTGGCAGGGTAGCTCAGTGGTTACGGTATCCGTCTTTTGACATGATGGTCGTGGGTTCAGTACTTTGTTGAGGCGAATTTTCATTTTGGTGTTTTTTTTTTTGCCTCTCACCTCTGATGTATGTTAGGAAAGAAGTCAATGGCTTGGAAAGAAAAAAGAAAGATTGGTCTTTGCTGAATTGAGGAAAACAGGAAACACAAGTGTAGGTGGACTGACAGCTGTGATATGACCCAAACTGTGAAAACAGAGTTAAATTCCAATACAAACAAATTGGCTTCACTGTGATTGGTATTTTTCTGTTATAACAAAGAGTTGTGCCGTTTTGCAGCTACTCTGTTCAGTTTTAATTCCCTGACTTGGATATAGCTCTTCCCAAGTCAACTTTAATTTCCAAAATACATGACCTGACCTCAGCTGTTCAAAGGCATTAACTCTTTACCAAACAATCCCTGGTTTTCACAATTCTGTGGAAGAGGTCTTTGGAAAACTTTGTGGGAAAAGGAGAAAATGCTGGTAACCAGCATTTCCTCCTTTTCCCATGTTTCTACTCTATCAAACACAAAAATCATCATATGAGCTTCATTCATTTTGTTGTCTACATAGGCTTTTAATCTGGTCCTAAATTTTGTAGTTTGGTAAAGAGTAAAACCTAAATACAAACAAACAAACAAATTACAGGTGCAGACAGATTGGTTCGCCATCTTCACATGCACAAAGTTCCGATTGCTGTTGTGACTGGGTCAGATACGGCTAGTTTCAAGTTGAAATCCCAGAATCATAAAGAGTTTTTCTCCTTGTTCAGTCACATTGTTTTAAGCGGAGACGATCCTGAAGTGAAACACGGGAAACCAGCCCCAGATCCGTACCTGGTGGGAGCCAGCCGCTTTCCAGACAGCCCAGATCCTTCAAATGTAAGTTAACACCATATTGATTTTTAAGTCATAACCAAAATATCCTGTGTTTGTACAATTTTGAGAAAAAAAACTTCAAACATTAGTTCATTCCTCTCCCACAGACGATGGTCATATGGGAAAGCAGCCAGTGGCTCGGAAAGATTATTATGGGTAGTACTGGTAAAAGAAACTCTAGGAAAGAATGGATAGGTGCACTGGCCGCCTGAAATAGAACTAAAATAATGCTGAAATTGATGTTAAACACCATCCAATCAGTCAGTCAGAGTTTTTATATGCCCATCAAAGATGGGACGTATGATTGGATCACCCATGGCGTACATGTGTCTGGGTGGGTGTCCAGTTCTTTGTTGGGAATATAACTTTGTAACATCTCCAGTCTGATTGACTTGAAACTTTGGTGCTGTCTTTATTTCGTAATTTTAACAGCATTTTCAGCTTGTCCGGAACATAACAGTGTCATCTGTGGTCTGAACGTCTTCAGATTTGGTGATTTGTGATTGTTAAAAATTTACAGAGTGCATAAGAACCATAACACTACCTAGCACAAATTTTTAGTTATTGCCCCTTAGATCTTCATTTTTATAGCATGTCTTGCTTGTCATGGTTTGAAATATAGTAGGCTTATTTGCTGCAATATATGGTAGTGCATTTCATCAGAATTGTAAATCTACCTTACGCTGTCTTAGAATTTTTTCCCTTTGATTGTTATTTTTACAGCATTTAGTGTTTGTTATCAGAATAAGTTTAAAATTACTACAATGAATGTCTATGATTTGTAGTTGTGCTTGTGACTTTTAACATTCGTATATCTGCATTCTGCAGGCATTCTAGATATTAAGCAATTTTACTGTGAGGCTCTCGTTTTGTATGTTTAACCCATTACCACACAATTCCTACTTTTGACGCCCCTGAGAAAGAAGCCTTGAGAAAACATTGTGGGAAAAAGAGAAAATGCTGGTAACCAGAGAAAGCTTTTGAAAACATTTTGGGAAAAGGAGAAAATGCTGGTAAGCAGCATTTTCTCCCTTTCCCACTTTGTTTTCTATCCTATGCATAACAAACTGCATGTTTTGAGTAACATTTCATTTGTTGTCTGCAAATGCTCTCAGTTTGGACATGTCTAAGATTTTGTTGTGAGGTAAAGAGTTAAAAAGTAACAGTGCCCTTCTTGAAATTACCAACTTTGATGTTTGCTTTATGATTTATATTTCAAAACAGTTATCCTTTGTTTAATTCATTTCCAGGTGTTAGTGTTTGAAGATGCAGTAAATGGTGTGCTGTCAGCTTTAGCTGCTGGTATGAAGTGTGTCTGGGTACCACAACCACAACAGGATCGAAGTGTTCTAGATGGTAAAGCAATTTGCATACTTGATTCGCTCGAAGACTTTAAACTGGAGGACTTTGGATTGCCGCCCTACAGTTGATGATAGTTTGTGAATAGGTTTTATTTTTTTTAGAATTATTTCTAACTTCTTTTTAGACAAATGAAATATTGATTGATGGATTGGAGTTTTACGCTGTTTTAAAAGTTTAAGCCTGTCTAAATTGAAAGCATTTGCAGACAACAAAATAAGTTTGACTGAAAATGGAAATTTGGTTAGGGAAGGGTAGAAAACATTGTGGGAAAAGGAGAAAATGCTGGTTATCAGGATTTTCTCCCTTTCCCACAATGTTTCAGAAGGCTTCTGTCTCGGGGTTGATAAAAGTTGGGATCATGTGGTAAAGAGTTAAAAGCTTAGGTCATGTCGTTGCTTTTAGTGCACTTACGTGTATGTTTCCTTGTTTTTCTCACACCAGTACGGACACAACTTTCTTTCCAAGTATCTGACCACCTTCTTACATGCATCAGAGATGTGAAGTGAAAAATCGCTGGAAAGAAAGTTTCCCTCAACACATGAAATAAGCTATGGTTCTCTTCTGCCTTTCTTTGATGTCTGGGGGTTCCTGTGTGGGACTTGTGACCGGGAGGCCCGGAGTTTGAGCCTGGGCTGTTCATGGGAGTGTCCTTATACAAGACACATTGAACAGAACCCTAGCTAAGTATTGTTGAAATCCAGGAAATACATAAATATGTGAGCTGTCACGGTGATATGACTGAAATAATATTGAAAGTGGCATAAAACATCATTCTATCAATCAAAAAACTTCACTGCTTAACTAAAGTTTATGACTTCTCGGTTATGTTTTTTTTTTTTGTCAAATTTTGTAATTGTTTAAGATTTGTACATTTTTTTTTTAAAGCTCACCTGAGCACAAAGTGCTGAAGGTGAGCTTTTGTGATCACTCAATGTCTGTTGTGCATTGCCCGGAATTTCTTTAAACATCTTCTCCCCCAAAACCACTGGGCCTATCTTTATGAAACTTGGCAGGGATGTTCCTACCAATGCTATTCAAGAGATTGAATTCTGTATATAACTGGCTGCTATAGCAACAAAAATGAAAAAAAAAAAAAAAGCACAATCTTAGAAAATGTTTTTCTCTGAAACTAAAAGATGTAGCTTTGATATTTGGTATGTAGCATTTCCTAGTGGACCTCTACCAAGTTTGTTCATATGATGCTCCTGGGGTCAAAACTGGCCTGGCCCTGGGGTCCCAAATTTGAACATGGAAACAAAGAAGAAAAACTTAAAAGCTTTTCTTCTCTAAAACTGGAAGGTTTAGAGCTTTGATAATTGGTATGCTGCATCTACTAGTGGACCTTTACCAAGTTCATTTATATGATGTGATGTGCTGTGGTCAAAACTGGCTCAGACCAGGGGGTCCCAAGCAGGAACATAGTAACAAAGAAGGAAAAATTTAAAAAATTGTTCTTTCTTGAAATGGAAAGCGCACATCTTTGATATTTGGTATGTAGTGAACCTGTGCTAAATTTGTTAGCCTACCTGAGCACTTGTTCAGTGAGTTCCAAATTGAGTCACCTGGGGTCATAAACTAGGTCACTAGGTCAAATTAAAGAAATACCTTGTGGGCACTCTAGAGGCCACTTTTATAGCGCAAATAACCTGAAATTTGTTCAGAATGTTTGTCTTGATGAAATCTCAGATGACTGGATTTGGGTCACCAGGGATCATAAACTAGGTCACCAGGTTCAATTAAAGAAATACCTTGTGGGCACTCTTGAACAGTTTTTGCTAAGTTGACTTGAAAATTAATCATAATGTTTCTCTAGATAAAATACCATTTGGATCACCAGGTCAGACTAAACAAACACCTAGTCAGCATTCTAGAGGCCATATTTATTCTTCAATTGATTTGAAAATTGGTAAAAATGTTTCTCTTGATGAAGTCCAAAATTGGGTCACCTTGAGTCTTAATTTAGGTCACTATGTCAAATTACAGAAATACCTTAAAGCTCTGTAGAGGTCACATTGCTTGCTCAGGTTGAATTGAAAATTGGTCAGAATATTTGTCTTGATAATCGGATGTGTTTGAAACCGGGTCACCTGGGGTCATACACTTGGTCAAATTAAAGAAATACCTTATGGACACTCTGGAGGCCATATTTATTGCTAAATTTGGTCAGATTGTTTTTCTTTATGAAACCTCAAATGAGTTTGGATTTGGTCACCTGGGGTCATAAAGTTGGTCACTTGGTCAAATTAAAGAAATATCTTATGGGCATTCTAGAGGCCATATTGTTTTGTTTGGTCAATTGACTTGAAAATTGATCATAATGTTTTGTCTTGATAAAATCTCACACGAGTCTGAATGATAAACTAGGTCACTGGGTTGAATTTAAAAAATCCCTAAAGGATGAAATCTGAGACAAGTTCAAAATTGGGTTACCTGGGATCATAATCTAGGTCACTATGTCAAATGAAAGAAATGTCTTTAGGACACCCTAGAGGCCACATTTCTCACTCAACTGACTTGAAACTTGGTCAGAATGTTTATCTTGATGAAATATTGGAGGAGTTTGAAACTTGGTCACCTGGGACATAAACTAAGTCACTTGGTCAACTTAAAGAAATACGTAGGGGGCACACTAGAGGCTACATTTATTGCTCAAATTTGGTCAGATTGTTTGTCTCGATAAATTTTTGGCACGTTTTAAATTGGGTCAAGTGGGGTGATAACCTAGGTTGACTGATGTAAATTCTTTGTGGACGCTTTTTAAGCCACATTTTAAACTCAATGGAACTGACAATTGATCAAAAATAGAATTATGCATGTGAAGTGAAATTTCGCCTATTGACTCAGGTGAGTGACCCAGGACCATAATGGCACTCTTGTTTAACAATTTGTGAAGGACAAATGAAATGTATTTCAGAAGTTGATATCTTTCCTTTGACAGGTAGAATACATTGTTGGAAAAGGAAAAATGCTGAATACCAGTATTTTCCACTTTTCCAGCAAAAATTTCATCAATCTTCTTGCTATGACTTGTAAACCTCTCAGGCCGGCCCGGATGGCTCAGTGGTGAGCGTGTGGGACTTCTGACCTGGTGGTTGTGAGTTCGATACCAGGTTGAGGCAAACTTTCTTTCTGGCGTATTTTTGTCTTTCACCTCTGCTGAAGCATGTGAAAAAAGTAGTTGGTGGCGTTGGAAAGAAAGTTGTGTTAGTACTGGTATGAGAAAGCAAGGAAACACTTGTGCGTCACCGACCGCCATGATATGACCTGAGCTGTTAAAGTGGTGTTAAACCCCAATACAACGAACCAACCAAGTAAACCACTCAGGGTTATTTTGTAAAAGGTTATGTCTGTTAATTGTTTATCACACAATGAAGAGTTTCATCAGACTTGAAAACATTGTGGGAAAAGGAGAAAAGCTTCTTTCTCAGGGTCTTCAAAAGTAGGGATTGTGTGGTAATGGGTTTATCAACATTGAATTTATTGTCTGCAAAAGCTTTTAATTTATTAATTTGTGATAAGGTCAGATAAAGTAATTTTATATATCCTGATCACAAGTATATATCATGGAAAAAGGAATACTTATGAATTTGTGATAAATTTTTTCCTTGTTTATGATAGGAAAAGAGCAGTTTGCTGTTTTATGCAATTACGCCTTTTTCCCTTAATGTTATAACCTATGGAACATCTCAGAATTTTTTTTTTTTAAACAGACTTGGTGAACGTTATGAACTTTATGTTGACAATTTTTAATTCCCTTAGGGAATAATTAAATAATTTAAACACTGAAAAAAAAAAAACAACACTCTGATGTTCAATATTTAGGCTATTGCCTTTTCAAGAGCTGGAAAACTCTTGACAAAGGCAATAGCCAAAATATTGAACATTAGAGTGTTATTTTTCGCACTTTTTTAAGTTTAATTTGTTGTGGTATAATTTTATGGAAAAGGATAATAAGCAGTATTTACAAACAGAAATCTTCTTGTTTTTAACTTAACTTTATTTTATTAAATTTATGGCATTTTATATTATTCCGTAACTTTTTACCAAACAACAGAATTTTAGACTGGTCCAAATTGAAAGCATTTGCAGACGTCAAAATAAATGTGGCTCGAAAATTTAAATTCGTTTTGGGAAGGGAAGAAAACATTGTGGGAAAAGGAGAATATGCTGATCACCAGCATTTTCTCCTTTCCCACAATGTTTTCTAAAGCCTTCTCTTTCAGGGTTGTTAAAAGTTGGAATTGCTTGGTAAAGAGTTAACCCTTTACAACACAATCCTGAGTTTTAATTACCTCAAAAAATAAAACCTTTGAAAACATTGTGAGAAAAAGAGAAAGTGCAGGTAACCAAACATTTTCTCCTTTTCTCACAATATTTTCTACTCTCTGATGTAAATCCAGTCATTTGAATAGCAAACTAGGGCTGTCTCTGAATTTGACATAATACCCCTGCAGGCGCTTTGACGGAAACCGGCAATTATTTGTACAGAGACTAACACACAGATTGACAGACAGGCCGATTCCAGTATATCCCCGAAAACATTCGTGTTGCGGGGGTATGATAATTTTTTTGTCTGCAAATACTTTCATTTTGACAGGTCTGAAATTTTGCTTTTTGGAAAAAGGTTAAACCGATTGATTGCATTTTGGTGTTATTTCAATGTAGACACTTCACATACATGCATTTCATTAAAAAGAAAGAAAAACTGAACGAATATCCAAAAAATTTCTGTACGGAAAACTGAAAAGAAAAAAAAAATTGAACAAAACATCAGGATGGAATGTTGAAAAAATAAAGTCTTTACAAGCTAGGGGAATGCAAACAGCAGAGCTCCAGATGGAGGGAGTGATTTTGATTTCAAAATTGAAAGCATAAATTATTCTCTACTAAACCCTATGAAGTGGGTACTCATTAGAATCGTCTCGATGAGACGATTCTAATGAGTACCAACAACATAGGGTTTGGAAGGGAAATAACTGATTTAGAGTACCTTCACTCCCTCTTATCTGGAACTCTGAAACAGTATGGCAAAAGCATTTTGTTATTTAAATGCAACATAATTATTTCATAGTACATGCATGTTACGAAGAAAGAAAAAGAACCATAAACAAAAATCAGAATCAAATTAAAGAAAATACACATCTGGACGGAATGCTGAAAAAAGAAAAACAACTTTTTAACAGTATCAGGATGGAATGTTTGAAAAAATAATCTTTATAAGCTCAAACAATATGACAAAAGTGCCGTTTTTTTTTTCTTTGTAAATGTTGTATACCAAAATAACTGAAAATTCTAAACAAATTTGTCCGTTGAAACAAAACTGTCCTGTCAAAATACTATAAACTGTTCATGCTTTAACACAAAAACTGTACAATTAGAATAATCACTGGACAGGAATATTTTACTTACACATGAAATTTTTTGCTCCATAACTTTACACATTAACATTCACTAATCTGTCTCTTGAAATGGTAACTAATAGTCCAAACTCATTAGTAAGGCTGTTCCTCTCTTAGTCCAGTGATCCGCAGTCTTTTCACCGCATTTGAGTTCAACAGCGACGACAAATGATGGTCGTCCCATCGAACCAGCTCGGTTAGGGAAATAGTAACATGGACAAGTGTAAATACCTGAAAAAAAAAAGTTAAAAAACCTGTAATTTATGTTTAACCCTGTACCATACAATCCCGAGCCTTACATGAACCTTGGGAAAAAGACAATTGAAAACATTGTGGGACAAGGACAATATGATGGTAACTAGCATTTTCTCCTTTTCCCACAATATTTTCTACCCTTCCATAACACATTTTAAGTTTTGAATCAGTTATGATGTGGTATATAAATGCTTTCAGTTTGGACTAGTCTAAAATCTTGTCCTTTGTTAAAGAGGTAACATACTATAAACAAATATTGTTGGAAAAGGAGAAAATGCTGGTTACCAGCATTTCCTCCTTTTCCCACAATATTTTCAAATTTTTCACAGACAATTTTTACCATTTGAGCCACATTTGATTTGCCATTTGCAAGTGCTATGGATTTGGACAAGTTCTAAATCTTGACAAGTATGCAAACTCTCAAATAGAAATTAGAAAGAGCTTACCAATATCTAGTAGCTTTGACAAAAAAAAAATGGATGGTATAAATTCAAGATCAGACTTCACATTCGAAGCAGTTTGATATTGACCTATGTTTTGTTTTCTTAGTCAATTCTCTTTGCATGCACGAGAAAATATATGTGTGTATGTGTGAGAAATATAATGTGCTCAAACAGTTGAAATATTATAAATTTATTATTTCAACTGTTCGAGCACATTATATTTCTCACCTATATTTTTAGTCCAACATTTGTGCTCATGTATCCTCTGGATCCAGTTGTCTTAAAGGAAATTTGTTGATGTTCTTCACTATTTTTCTCAACTTTATATATATGCGATTTCATTTACATCATGCTCTGGAAATAGGGGCATTTCACGCATCTCTGATATACCATTACCAGGCATGTATTCACAAAATTATGGCTCGGTAAAATTCATTTTGTCTTACAACCAACTAAATTCTTTAGCTGATGTTCATTTGACATGCAGAAAATTGACCATTAGCAAAATAGCAAAAAGTTTCGACACAGGTCGGCCTGTGTGAATTGTGCAGGCTGACCTGTGTCAAAACTTTTTGCAGATGCATTAAACCTCCTTTTTTGCAGAGCATTGGTCATTTAACTCTTTACCAAACAACAAAATTTTAGATTGGTCTAAATTGAGAGCACCAGCAGACGACAAAAAAAACGCAACTCAAAAATTGAAATTTGTTTCCAGCAGGGTAGAAAACATTGTGGGAAAAGGAGAAAATGCTGGTTACCAGCACTTTATCCTTTTTCCACAATGTTTTCAAAAGCCTTCTTATTCAGGGCCGTGAAAACCTGGGATTGTTTGGGAGAGGGTTAAATGAACATCTGGTTTTACCTTTAGCCACTTTCTTCTTGTTCTCCACGGGTTTAAAATGTATCGTTGGTATCTGACAGACAAGTTGCATGGGTGTGGCTTCAATTAGACACTGATTTTTCTTCTCCCAGCCAGCACCTTGTAGGAACAGACCCTTGATGTACACACCATCCTGTAAACAGAGTTGTAAAGTAATATCTACATGTAATCTATCATAGAGCATGTAGTAAATCCTTAGACATTCATTATCCCCTGCCCAAGGTGTCTGTCCGTCCGTCCCCATGAATAATTATCCCCTGCCCAAGGTGTCTGTCCGTCCAACCCCGTGAATATCTTCATTGGATGCAATTTCATGAAACTCTATACATGTATAAATTTTGTACAATAACTCATTCTGCCGAGACATTTTTTTAAAACTTTTTTTTTATCCCATGCAAAATGGCCGACTAGGAGCGATTTTATGTTATGTAGTTTTTTCGGTGGGGGGATATCATTTCAACGGAATTGCTTGTTGTCTTGAAACTAGAACCATTCCAAAATATCCCCCACCAGTATCTTGTCACTGAAGCAGCTTTAATTGGACAACAGAAGTGATTTTCAAAATAAAGATCACCTGTGACCTTGAGCTTAGACCCATGTGACACTAAAATACAACAGGGCACCTTCTATGGTTAAAAGCAACACATGTTAATTTTTTTAGGGTACTAGGTCGAACAGCATGGAAACAAGAAAGTTTACAGACCGATGGATTGACTGACTGGGATTGAGTGACTGACGAAGAGACATCGTGTATTCAGTATACTGCGCCCCCCCCCCCCCCAAAAAAAAAAAAAAAAAACACACACACATACTATGTAAAGGGGGGGGGGGGGGTATTTTGATTCATTCTGTTATTTGCCTTATTACTGGCCAAACAACAGAAAAGATAGAACACGGTGACCGGCATTTTCTCCTTTTCCCACTATCTCTTCTAACACTGAATTTTTGAGTCACATATAATTTCGACAAATCTTAAGTTCTATTGTCTCTTAAAAAAAAAATTCAATCATAAATTCTCACAGGAAAGGGTTATTATCAATGTACAACAAAGTTTCAAACCTTTGGAGGACCAGTAATGTTTGTATCATCCACAGTCATCACATTGAAGTCCCAGGACAGACTGTCTACTGATACATTGTTCTGTCGGGCTGCCGTCTGTAACACAGCCGTCAGGAAACCTGTCGGGAATGTAAAACCTGACATCCAGAAGATTGTTGGAGGATGGGCGGTGATCGACCATTTCTCTATCTGATCCATTCTCTGTACTAAGTCACGTGTCCAAGCAGCCAGCGGCTTCATGGATGGATATGCCTGTAAGATAACATGTTTTAACTCTTTACCAAATAACAAAATTTTAGACATGTCCAAATTGAAAGCATCTGCAGAGGACAAGATTAGTGTGACTCGAATTTTGTTTTTGTTACGGTAGAAAACATTGTGGGAAAAGGAGAAAATGCTAGTAACCAACATTTTCTGCTTTCTCTACAATGTTTTCTAGAGGTTCCTTCCTCATGGTCTTTAAAACTCGGGATCGTGGTAAGGCATTTGCCGAATAATCTTTTCCCGAGTTTTAACAAAAGACTGACAGAGAAGGCATTTAAAAATATTGTGGAAAATGCAGGTCCTCAGTTTTATTGTTTTAAAGGCCTTTTCCCTTAATTACTATGTGCACTTATATATATGATTCTTCAAAAACAACAACAAGCAGCATCTGATGTTGAACAAGAATGATGAACATCATAGAGATTCATTGTTGTAAGTTTGAACTTTTTCCAATGAAAATTGTCGGAGGAATTTTCTAACGAAAAGACGGATGAAAGGACGATCGGGGCCATAACTTGATACAACCCTTCTTGCCTATAGAAACTGTTTACTACGAACTACTATTTACCATCATAAATACAACACTTGCCCTGAATTACTTGTTAAGTTAACTCTTTACCCCACAATCCCAACTTTTAACGCCCCTGAGAAAGAAGCCTATCGAATACACTGTGGAAAAAAGGTTAAAATGCTGGTAACCAGCATTTTCTCCTTTTCCCACAGTGTTTTCTATCCTTCCCAGACCAAATTTCAGTTTTTCAGTCACCTATATTTTGTCGTCTGCAAATGCTTTCACTTTGGACGAGTATGAAATTTTCTTGTGTGGTAAAGAGTTAAGGCTTTCTTTTTATCCCCACAATATTTTCTAAAGCTGCAGAGCATAGGGATATACATAGTGTACTTCAAACAAGAATGACTTTAAGGACAACTGCATCTAAATCAAGTCTCACGTTGAGCCACATGGGTGGGACACTACTACTATAGATATACACTGGAAAATATCCTCAACCTTCTTTCCTATTTTCTTCTTTTCCAATAATGTTTTTCTACCCAATCAAACTAAATATAACTGTAGTCAGCCATGCTCTAGCAAAAGAGGGCTAGATGATATCCTTGATACATTATACTATGCAAGCTATCACATTATTCTGGAATCCACAATATCCATTTCCTCTAACAAATGAATGAAACCTGAAGTAGACTGGTCCTTTGGCATGCAAAAGTGACCAAAAAGCATAAAAAGTATTGACCCAGGTCAGCCAGCTCGGAATGCGCAAACTGACCTGGCTCGATACTTTTTGAAGATGCATTAAGCCCCCATTTCACAAAGCATGGCTCTCACCTTGAGCCAAGTGGGTGGAACCCTGCCATCAAAGATACACTGGAAGATGTCTTCAAGCTCTAACGTCATCACAACCATACCCTGTATACCCATCTCTAGGTCCGTCAGGGACTTTCTGATCTCTGCTAGTAGCGTGTTGTACCTCTGAATCTGTAATACAAGATTATTAGTTAACTCTTTACCAAACGACAAAATTTTAGACTGGTTCAAATTGAAAGCACGTGCAGTCGACAAAATAAATGAAACTCAAAAATTTAAATTTGTTTCCAGTTCGGTTGAAAACATTGTGGGAAAAGGAGAAAATGCTGGTTACCAGCATTTTCTCCATTTCCAACAATGTTTTCAAAAGGCTTTTATCTCGGGGTCGTAAAAACCAGGGATTGTTTGGGAAAGGGTTAAATAAACATAGATAACCATACTTACAAATGATCCAATATACTGCACAATCCCAAGTTTTTATGACCGTGAGAAAAAAAAAAAAGCCTTTTGAAAACATCGTGGGAATAAATATCAGGCTGCAAATTATAGGCCTTCTGATTTTTAATCTTTATAGATTTAGAAAATCTAGCCAAAATACAACTTGTAAAATCTGTGGCTTTATAGATGCAAAAATGAAAATGAATATCAAATTTAAATAGCTCATATCTACAATTTAAATCAAGATCACTCTGCATAGAGAAAACAGTAAAATAAAGAACTTAATGATCTACAATTATACAAGATATTCTAACACAAAACAGGCTTTATGTTGCGTTAATCTGTTAGAGATTGAAAGCAGAATCAATTTGTATTTAGGTGCCAAGGCATGTTTGCCTGATTTTCAGCGAAAATTCACATTTGATAAAGAAGGACACAACTGTGTCAAAAACATTTTGATGGTTACTTGCCATTGTATGGATCTCTCTTTTGATGGTAAAGAAATAAACTTACTTTGAATTAACTCTTTACCAGACGACAAAATTTTAGACTGGTCCAAATCAAAAGCACTTGCAGAGGACAAAATAAAAGTGACTGAAGATTTGAAATTTGTTTTGTTAAGGGTAGAAAACATTGTGGAAAAAGGAGAAAACGCTGGTTACCAGCATTTTCCCCTTTTCCCACAATGTTTTCTAAAGGCTTCTTTCTCAGGGCTGTCAAAAGTAGGGGTTGTGTGGTAATGCGCGTTAAAGATGTTCAGTTATAACTGCTTTACTAAAATGTCAAAATTCAGCTACGACAAAACCTCTTCCTTTTCTTTGGAAAGAACCGAGCAAACAAAAGGAAAAACATACCTCCTGCAACAACACAACATTAAGTGGAGATGGATCAATGGAGAGAATCTTAGCTGTGTTGTCATAGTCCACACTCTCAGGTATCTGTTTGTAGATGTTGGCAGCTAGGTCTAACACCTGAAAAATTTGTATTGTATTGGAATTTAACACTGCTTTAAAAGCTTGGGTCATTTAACGATTGTCAGTGTACCTACACATGTATTTACTGGCTTTCTACCACCAGCATTCACACAACTTTCTTTCAAAGTCATTGACTGCTTTTAAGGTAGAAGAACCATACATTTCTAGTGCAGCATGGGATAAAATTTCTTTACAGTTGATAAATAAGGATTTATACAGTTATAACACTTTTGCACATTTTAACCAACCAGAAATTTCTTTGATATCTATCTTGAAATCATTTGTCGACACTTCTGTTAGTTTTTCAGAAAAAGGAGGTAATTATCATCTCCCTTTGTATTGAGAATTTAGTGATTTAGATTTATAAATGACGATTCCTAGAAGGAAAAAAAGGAAAAAGTGGCTCGGTTAAAGTAGTACAATAACAGTCGTTTTTAATCATAGCAAATTTTTTTAGGATAATTATTCTAGTGGAGATAGCTGTTTACTGCTATGGGTCCACTACCTTAAAATTAGTCTAAACAATCATACAGTGAACTGGTTTATAAGGTCATTTATGCCCTAGTCAACGCTGGACTTGTTACAAGGAAGTACTTGTTTGATTCCCTGAGGAAGTACTGGTCATGCTGCAGTGTCCTTGACTCTTTACCAAACGACATAATTTTAGACTTGTCCAAATTGAAAGCATTTTCAGACAACAAAATTAATACGACTCAAAAAAACTAAAGTTTGTTTTGGGGAGGGTAAAAAACAATGTGGGAAAGGTTAAAATGCTGGTTACCAGTATTTTCTCCTTTTCCTACAATGTTTTCTAAAGGCTTCTTTCTCAGAGGTCATCAAAAGTAGGGATTGTGTGGTAATTGGTTAAAACAGCAAACCGCTCTTCTCACTTTTCACAGATTCATCAAGCACCATTTTCACAGAGCAAGGCTCAAATGTTTGTTTCAAAATATGTGTGAAATTTCATTCATTTTGTGAAAAAGAGAACACCCCTGTATATTACCTTATCTTCTCTAGATTCCCCACCAGCTGCAGATATCTGTGGTTGTAGGGAGAGGAGGGTATCAAACATAAGTCTTGTTTCCTGGATCTGGGACTGAATGTCCGCATTCGGGTGTTGTCCGAAGGCTTCCGGGTGATCTACATTGGGTAACATACTGACATACTCCTTGTATGATGACAGTGGGCCGTCTTTCGGTATGTAATATGTTGATAGTATTGACAATCTACAAACAAATGTAAGATATGTAAGATCGAACATAAGCTGGCAGTTGATTGATAAATTGATTGATTGATTATATGGTGCTTAATGCCTTTTTTCAACATTATTTCAGTTATATTGCGTGGCCACTGCACCTATCCACCCTTTCCTGGAGTTTCTTTTACTAGTAATCTGCACCAATGTCCTTCCCAAGCTACTGGCTACTTTCCCACATTACTTTCATCAAAACAAAGGTCTATGACAAGAAAGGAATGAGTCATGTCACAGTGACACAAAAAATATGTCACAATGACACAAAAAATATGTCACAATGTTACAAAAAATATGCCAAGCCATGGATCAAACTATTGACCACCTGTTCTCAAGTCCTTTGTGCCACCGACTGAGCTACTGGGGTTCTGCAGTAGGCAGTTGAGACAATTTTGTTAACTCATTACCAAATGACAAAATTTAAGGTTTGTCCAAATTGAAAGCATTTGCAGGTGACAAAATAAAAGTGACTGAAAATTTGAAATTTTAAAAACCTTCAGCAGGAGGGCTTTTGAAAACATTGTGGGAAATGGAGAAAATGCTGGTAACCAGCCGCAAAGTTTTCTATTCTTTGTCAGACAACTTCATCTGTAAATGCTTTCAATTGTGACGGTTCAAAATTTTGTTGTGTGGTAAGGGATCAAAAAAAGCATTTATGACTTACTTGAAGAAAGTCTGATTCAGAGCGTTGTCATTAAAGTAATCAGAGATATAGGTCATTAGTAGACGTCTATCCCAATCATCAGTCACATGACCACCGTAGTTGATGCCCGCAATCAAGTACTTCAGGGCTTCCCAGGGTGTCTCATCATAGTCGTCCAGATATATACTCAATAAGTTTTCAGACACCTGGACAGGAACATGAGAAAGCATATCGGTAAGAACAAAGATACATGCATGGAAACAAAAACATTAATTAATACAACTTAACCTCTGACTAACAAATAAGTATATATTTTTAATCTGTCCAATATCCTTACAAAAAAGCTATGTTTAAGATGTCCAGAAAGAGAAAGCATTTGTAGACAAAAAATTAACTGTGTGTTAATCCTCTACCAGATAACGAAATTTTAGATCAGTCCAAATTGAAACCATTAATTTAGCAGATAACTAATTAAATGTTGCAAATATTATAAAAAGTTGTATATCAAAGGGTATAAAACATTGTAGGAAAAAGGAGGAAATGCTGGTTACCAGCATTTCCTCCTTTTCCTGCAATGTTTTCAAAAGTCCTTTTTTTCTTGGAGTCATTAAAGGCATCAAAAGATGTGATCATGCTGTAGAGGGTTAAACATCAAAATTTAGTGTTTGAAGGATAGAAAACCTTGTGGGAAAAGAGAAAATGCTGGTAACCAGCATTTCCTTCTTTTCCCACAATTTTTTAAAATTCTCTTTTAAGGGCTCTTAATTAAAAAGACAGAACTGCAAGATGAAAATTTAATATCCTTACCTCAAAATCTGAGTCATTGAATTCATACGCAATATTCCAACCCAACATAAGGAACTTCTTCCTTTCTAAAAGCACCGAGTGGAAGAAACAGAGCGAGAACATCAGCTTTTTGTATTTATCCTGTTTGTGGCAGCGTGCAAACTGTTGTTCCGTCACCAAGTTGTACAGACGCTTCAGGTTAGCTTTTAGACCCTGTAATAGAAGTGATTGGATTGGTTGTTTGGTGTTTAATGCCATTTTCAACACAATTTCAGTTATACACCAATGACTAGTGAAACAACCCATGATCTGATTGATTGTATTGTGCACAACTCCCTTTTAACCCTTTCCCAAACGACAAATTTTAGACTCTTCTTAACTCAAAGAGTTTACAGATGACAATTTCAAATTTGGTGAAAATTGCAGAAAGTTCTCCAAATGGGTAGAAAACACTGTGGGAAAAAGCGAAATTGCTCGTTATGAGCAATTTCTCCTTTTCCCACAGTGTTTTCAAAAGACTTGTACTGCAGACACGTAAAAACAAGGCCTTGTCTGGGAAAGGGTTCAACATTATTTTAGTTATATCCCAGTGGCCACTGTATCTTACCATGATTTCTTACAGTTTCTTTTACCAGTATTTGTAGTAATATTTGCACAACATTCTTTCCAAGCCACTGGATGCTTTCCCATATAACCACCATCCAAAGATCGGTCATTGGTGAGAGAGGAATGTATCCTGTGGCAAAATTTAATTGTCAAACCTTGGAAAGATACTGGCCGAGGCAGGGATTGCACCAGCATCCCCTGACTAAGTTCTCAGGGCTTAAACAACCCTAGGGACCTGTGATGGAAAAGAATTCGTACATATTTTGGACCCGGCTGTTGCCTCTTCCAAAATATACACTGGTTCTGCAGTGTATTTATCCAATAGAATTCAGTATTATACCCAAACATGTTAAATAACCTCATATTACCTATGGTGATTCAATTGTCATCTTGATATGATATGGCAATGGGTAATGGGGGACTAGAACTGAGACGGTCTAAACTTTGGCATGTCAAAACAAGAACAGAGTGTCTGCTTATATGATGTCTTAAATTTTTCAAAAAAATTATTCCGCAAATTTGTCAATGGAATCTCTTTTGGACTTGTCCAAGCTGAAAGCAACTGCAGACAACAATTTAAAAGTGGCAAAAATGACATTTTTCCTCGATAGAGCAGAAAACACTGGAGGGATAAGGAGAAAATGCTGGTTACCAGCATTTCCTCCTTTTCTTACAGTGTTTTCAAAAGGCATCTTCCTCAGGGACGTTAAAGGGCGGGACTGTGCGGTAAATAGTTAAAGATAACATAAAGACACAAGTAATACATCATCTTCGTAAGCCAAGGCCGATAATTCACTACGTTACTCTACCCTTGGCGGATAAAGCTTGATTTTTACGTTCACCCGATACGCTTTTTCATTGGATGCCGCCAGCTCTAGCTACAACAAATGAAATCACTCATAGCATTTAATCTTTGATAAAAATAGAACAAGGTCTCTACCTTTCGAATAAAAGGCAAAACATGGAAACCCACATGGATGTCTGCTTATTGCTTCATGTATATTCATAAGCGGTTTGTAAAATGATATTTCATTTGCTTTTAGAAACATGATGTAAAAGGGAGTAATGACCAGCATCCAATAGAGGGCACATCGGAATCTCGAAATCGGGCTCAATCAGCCAAGGTAAGATCCATGTAGTGATCGTAAACTTGGTTCGCGAAGATGGTAATACATGTACCTTTGGTGGTTCAGTGGTCATCTTGATACCAGTCTGCAGTATGGCAATAGGGAATTCTGGATGGGGACTTGAACTAAGCCACAGTCTAAACTCTGGGTGGGGTTCCTCGACCTGAAGCTGCTCTACAAGTTTATCTAGCTGTGGCATCCAGCTGAGTGACAAGTGACAGTTGGCTAAAAATACCCAGTTACCCTGAAAATAAAAAAAAAGTCACAATTTTTGAAATTGCTATATCATATTATGATATGCTTTAATGAATTTGGATATAACCCTTGCTATGTGAAAATTTGATTTATTGTAAATAATTACTGGCAAAAATTATCAACCAAGTCTTACGAACAAAGTCCGTAACAAAGAATCAAATAAGTGCAAAACTCAAATACAAACAACATCTGGTGGGATTTAAACCCTTGAATGGACAAATACCCTCGTTTTTGAGGATTAAAAGACCAATACCATAACCACTGAGCCAAAGAGATATCTCTCTGACGCAATTGTCAGGAATTGTATTTTAATTGCGATGAAGCTATGCATGGAGAAGTGGTCTCCCGTAACACGGATAGCCTGTGCAGCCCGTATAGACTGATCTTGGTCAAGACTCTTTGCTATCTATAAGTCAGTTTTCTGCTCTGTCAAAGGTCCAGTGTACCTCATGATTCAGTTGCTTGCTAGACAAAAGGGGTTTATGGATCCCTAGTTATATAACTTCCTTGTTGTAAAAGTGAAAACATTATAGTGATGTATTAAAAACCCCTTTTGCCCGAGCATTACTCATATATTTTTGAGCAATTGACAACAGAGATTTCCATACCAGGGCTATAATTATAACTTTCTTCAAAAATAGTCAAATTAACTATTATAAACTCACTTCTCTCACTCCTTCTTTGATCATTCTGGTAGCAATGGGTGCCTGACCTTGACCCAAGGACAGAGCATGGAACCTCTGTGCCATACCACTCTGTTCTGCTAGTTGTAGTAAAGCACTTGTAGGGTCCTGGAAAATAACAAAGTAAAATTAAATGTTAACAAATATATGCCCTTTTAACTCATTACCATACAATCCCTACTTTTGATGACCCTGAGAAAGTAGCCTTTAGAAAACATTGTGGGAAAACGAGAAAATGCTGTTTACCAGCATTTTCTCCTTTTCTCACACTGTTTTCTACTTGTTTTCTACTTTGTTGTCTGCAAACACTTTCAATTTGGACCAGTCTAAAATTTTGTCATTTAGTAATTATAGTTAACCTTGTATCACACAAACCTGAGTTTTAATTACCTTGAGAATGAAAGCTTTTAAAAAACATTGTGGAAAAAGGAAAAAATGTGCTGATAATCAGCATTTTCTCCTTTTCCAACAAAGTTTTCTAATCTTTCAAAGACAAATCTTTATTTTAGCTACATTTATTATTTTGTCTGCTAATACTTTCAGTTTTGATATTTTCTATTTTCCATAAAACGTTATACAACCTATGAAAGTAAAGAAATTCAGGCAATCAACCCTTTTCAAAACAAGCTGGTAACTAGCATTTTCTCCTTTTCTAAAAAATGTTTTCTACCCTGCTGGAAACAAATTTCAATTTTTTGAGTTATAGTTATTTTGTTGTCTGCAAATGTTTTCAGTTTGGGCCACAAAATTATGTCATTTGTAAAGAGTTAACCCATTACAACACAATCCCTACTTTTGACATCCCTGAGAAAGAAGCCTTTTGAAAACCCTGTGGGAAAAGGAGAAAAATGCTGGTTACCAGCATTTTCTCCTTTTCCCACAGTGTTTTCTACCCTTGCCAGAACAAATTTCAATTTTTCAGTCACATTTATTTTGTCGTCTGCAAATGCTTTCAATTTGGACCAGTCTAAATTTTTCTCATGTGGTAATGGGTTAAGACACTTTTTATCTATTGTCTGCATATACTTTCAATTTGGATAAATAAAAAATTTCTTTGTTTGGTAATGACTTATTATATGGACTATGAAAATGTTTATAACTCACCACACCAGGAGACAGCACAAAAATGAGAGGTGTTCTAGTAGTCGAGTCGTCCACGACCTGTTGCATGTCTAGGACAGGCGGCTCAACAAACTTTGACCCCAGATTGTTGGTGATAAATGACGTAGCGCAGAACGACACTCTGTCAGGTCGCAGGGAACGAATGATCAACATTTTCTGAAGCTCGTTGCAAGCATTATCCCATTCACCTATAGGAAAATAATGTATTTCTTGTTAGCATTTTCTAACTTTTCCATTTGAATGGTGCTCTAACTGGTCAGTGGCTAGTTTGTTTAGAACTATGGGGGACAATCACATTTTTTTTCTATGACACACTGCACAGAAAATGGATGGGGTAGAATGCAATTTAGCAGATACACTTCTTCCACTTCTGCAAATTCCTTTAATATAAATGATTTGAACAACCACTGACTGAGAAGGGTTTCAATAACATTGTGAGAAAAGCTAGAATGCTGATAACCAGTGTTTTCTTCTTTTCCCACAATATTTTCCACTCTTCTCCCTCAATTTTCCCTCTTTGAACCACATCTAAATAGTGGTTTGCAAATGTCTGGAGTTTATACAAGTGTTAAATTTTGCTGTGAACACTTCTGTGTCTTTTTCTATTACATACCTGGTAGTGCTGTATTTTCTGGTTCATTAGAGGTGTACCAAATATTCCAATCTCTAGGATACTGTTCAAATGATGTAATGATACCATGGAAGTTGGTCAGTTTTTCCAGTTCTGTGATGTTATCCCAGGCCACGTCTGATAGCCAGTTAGAACATGGATTGTCCATCTGGTTCTCTCTGTCAATTACCTGAAATATCGCAATTTATTTTTCAACTAATCAAATATTCACGCAATTACACCTATGGAGTATTCATTTTTGATATAACAGACATGTCATTAGATTTTTGATAGAACAGATATATCTATAGATTTTTGACATAGATTTTTAATATAATAGAGATATCTATAGATTTTTTATATAGCATGGATAACTATAGAACAGTATTTTCAGTAACTTTGCCCCCATTTACCATAAATGAATAAAAAGTAATCCAATTATGGCAACTAAAGCCAACAAAAAAAGAGTGAAAACATAGCATGCACTCCAATTTCTAAATCTCAAACCTGTATTCATCAGCCATATGTCAACAATATGATAGAAACCAACAAATCAGATGTTAAAAGGTGAGTAGAATATGTACATAATGTTGTCTTATATCAATAACATTTCTACCTCAATTGTAACAATTAATAATTTTGTCGCCAAGGCTCAACAATTATCAATTCTCCCAACCTTGTAAGAAAGTTTTGATATATAACATTATTTTACTTATATTACTGCAGTACTCAGTGACCCTATCGTGGAGTTTCTTAAACCAGTACTTTACACGATATTGTACCAAGCCACTTTCTACTCCATCAAAAAATGAGTGTACTGTTTGAGCCATATTGAAATTGTTGTCTGCAAATGCTTTCAATGTGGACAAGGCTTACATTTTGTCGTCTAATAAAGGGTTAACCCATCATCAAAATTGGTACAAAAATCCTATCAGTAAGAAAGACCTACCACTCCCCCTCTCAAGAAGAAGTTATATTCATCCATGTTGAGTTTTCCAGCATGCTCCAAGATCTTAGCACACATTTGGAAGGAGAAAAGTAACTTGTGTTTCTCAAACAAACCTCTACATGTGAACCTAGAAATACAAGCAATGAGATGTCAGTGTAACAGACTGATATGTAACTCTTTACCACACAATGCCAACTTTTAAAGACCTTGAGGAAGAAGTTTTCTGGTAAACAATGTGGGAAAATGAGAAAATGTTGTTAAAAAGCAAAATTTTTAATATTGTCTGCTGATGACATCAATACTGCTAGAGCTATGTAAACTTGCAAGGTTGCCACCGAGCGTCCTTTTCATTTGATTAATAATTTTATCGTCAATAAATATGTTTGATACAGAAACATTTTTCATGTCTTTCCAGTGACCCTTATTCTAGGGTTCTAATGTTCTTTTAACTTTTTTTTTTTAATAAAGTACTAAGCATTGAAAAGTTTGTAAAATGTGATGAAATTTGTGATAATGGCAGTACTCTGGTTTTTAGAAAAATAACATATTTTTGACTAGTTTCAATGCATGAAAAAGCTCTGAAGTATGTAATATGATAGTTTGCAATATGTAAAAATAATGCATAGTTTCATTCAACTTGCAAATACATGGCAACAATATTGAAGTATAGAATAAAGCCAAATATTTGAACAGAAAGAAAAAAGTGTGTTCTGTTACACAAAATAGTTTTTTGCCATCTTAAAAGAATTATTGCACTGTAATGTATAAATCAATGTAACTGTTTCCATTGTATATAGGTCTGGAAAAACAAATTTAGAAAAAAGTCTTAAAAACTCAGTAGATACCTGTAAACAGCGTAAGTGTGGAATTCGTTCATGTGTTGAATTCTCTCCTCCAATTTAGCACTTCTCTGTGACTTATCAATGGACATAATAAACAATTCTATATAGGCATCCAGTGAAAACTGGTACATGGGGTCAATGCGGCCCATGTCATTGAGTACGAAGAACAGAATGGAAGCTCTCTCAGCTGCTGGTCTGTAACCCTACATAAATAAAGATGCACTAATGTAAACTAAAAATGTTACTTAACTCTTTAACAAATGACAAAATTTCAGACTGGTCAAAATTAAAAGGACTTGCTGACAACAAAATAAACGAACTTCAAAAATTGAAATTTGTTTCCGGCAGGATAAAAAACATCGCTGGAAAAAGAGAAAATGCTGGTAGCCAGCATTTTTTGTTTTCCCACAATGTTTTTAAAAGGCTTCCATCACAGGGTCCTGAAAACCAGGGACTGTTTCGTTAAGGGTAAAGTGAAACGTTTTTGAAACATGGCAAACTAGAATACTTCTCTTTCTGCCAAAATGCTGCTTGACCTTATACACTTTTTAACTATTTACCAAAAAAAAAAAAAAGAGACTTCATTTTACTTTGAAAGCGTTTGTAGAAGACCAATTGCATACCTTTCAAAAGATGAAATGTTAAACTGATGTAAAAATGTTACCAGCATTTTCTCCTTTTATCACAGTATGTCCTATTCATTCAAAGAAATTTTAATTCTTCAGTCACACCCTTCTGTCATTTGCAAATGCTTGTAGCGTGGACATATCTAAAGTTCCACTGTTTGTGTAGAATTCAGATCTGTTTCTACCTATATTTAATGCCATTTTAAGTGCTTCGATCACAGAAATCAGTGATCAGTTCCCTGGCTTTCTCACGCCATAACAGACAGATCTTTCTTTCCAAGCTACTAACTACTTTTCTCACATGCACGAGAGACAATAGGCGAAAAATGGCTGGATAGAAAGTTTGCCTCAACAGGGCTACAAATCCCTAACCACCAGAACACAAGTCAGATACACTTTCCACCAAGCTACCCAGCCCGTTGTAGAATTTAGAAAGAAATATCAAAACCTACCTCTCTTGCAGCATCAATTTTGACTTCTGTTTGCTCCGAGACCTGTAACTGTTCTGATACCTCCTGGGACGTAACCTTTGATGTCTGTAGTGTATTCACCAATTGTTCATCGTCCAAAAGTGAACCTTTTGTCTCATTGAGCAATCTGTCAATAATTTAGATTTAAACTTAGAACCTCATGTTAACCCAAGTTGATTCTTTGATGACGAGAGTTTAGAGTTTAGAATCGCGACAGCAAACTTTAATACTTTACCACACAATCCCGACTTTTAACAACCTTGAGAAAGAAGTCTATAGAAAACATGGTTGGAAAAGGAGAAAATGCTGGTAAACAACATTTTCTCCTTTTCCCACAATGTTTTCTGCCCTTTCAAAATCAAATTTCAATTTATGATTCATATCTTTTTTGTCATCTGCAAATGCTTTCTATCTGGACAAGTCCAAAATTTTGTTGTTTGGTAAAGAGTTAATCAGATCTTCTGCCTCATAACAATAATGGTCTGAGGTTCTATACTTGGGAGTGGCCGTCATATTTGGAATTATTCAGTGGCACACACATTTGGCACCAGCATTGGTGTAACTTCACGGAAGCAGAATTGAGAGGTATTAGTATAACTTGCAAGAAATCGATTCTCAATTGATCACTAGATATAGCAAAAAAAAAAAAAAAAATTGTGGACAGTGTAGATCAAGATCAGGCTGCAAAGGATGTGCAATCTGATCTAAACTGAGTTTTGAGAAATTACTTGATCTAGATTTACATTATTGTCTTTGATTAACCAAAAATTAGCACATGGCTCTGTATATGGTACATCAGAATAGCCAATTTACCTGAGAATTTCATCCTCAAGTTCCACCAGTTTTTTCTTTCCCTCGGCAATACTTCTCACCAAACTGTCCTTCTTCTCCTCCAGATCTGGTCTCTCCTTTCTTACCACAATACCCAGTAACTGGGCCTCTAGACCTGTAAATATATACAGTCAAATCTGTGTACAGCAGCCAGTCAAGGGATGAGCCCAAATTGGCTGCTGTACACAAATTGGCTGCTGTTCATAGTACTTACTGTGGATTCATATAATTTCGTTGATATGAAATAACATAAGACGGGAATCGATCGATGAGAAGTATGCAGGTATCATATCGAGTGTAAAGGGTGTAAAATTTATGACACTTATCTGATAACGTGACTGCCAGTCTCGAGTCTATCAGTTAAGACATGTGTAATTATTTACAATTTACATCGTTATTATTTAATCCCGTAGTCACAGTTTCCAGTCAAATTTTAAGCCGTAAAAGATACGACGACGTTTTCAGAATCTTCTGCTTTGAAATTGCTCCGACTTCCAAAGCCACCCTTTCCCACATGTCTGGGTCACTTAGGAAAACAAGACAGCTTACCGCATATTAGTTGGTATATTGTGACAGAAGGGAACAGATCTGTTGTTTAGAGCTCGAGTCGTTTATTATAAATGAAATGACGCCTTTCACCTTGATGTCCTAAAGTGTGTCCGAAATAGTTAACTCTGACAAATTTGCATCTATTTTTAGAACAAGCGTGAAGGGTCAAAATAGTATAGATCTAAGTTTCGGCATCTATTCAGTCTTGTGCGACTTCGAAAATTTGCTTTTTAATACGAGTTCAGTCATTGTTCAACTGGATGAGACAGATCAAAGATCAGACTGCAAGTTCTGTTTAGTCTGACACCGTCCAACAACACGTTGAAATCCGCCATCTTGTCATCACCAAATCTAATGAACAACCCAAATATAATTCAAGCCATCCGTCAACGTGATTTTATGCCTGTCACAGGTACACACGCGTTTGCAGTAATTTTTTTTATTTGGGGTAGATCTAGATGATGTGACGTGTAAGTCATTCGAAGCAAGAGGGTTGTATACATTTACTACAGTTTTACCCCACGAAATTTATGGTCGCATCGCGTTTAGTAAT
Organism: Tridacna crocea; assembly: GCA_943736015.1. Taxonomy (NCBI): domain Eukaryota; kingdom Metazoa; phylum Mollusca; class Bivalvia; order Cardiida; family Cardiidae; genus Tridacna; species Tridacna crocea. The sequence continues at coordinate 48,484,648 of OX031068.1, read as the reverse complement.
GGCTGTTTCAAGAACACCTGGGCATGTTTTGTGTAGTCAGCAGAAAATTAGTTAGACTGTTGGCAAAAAATCCTCGCAGCCGAAATGCAATAGAAAAAAATAAACATGGATTACTTGACTTGATGCATGTAGGTAATTTTTCAACAGTGTTTATGCCGTTGTCGCCGGGACAACAGAAAAAGAAAAGAAGTTAAAGGCAATGAAAAATAAATAACTACAGTATAGTGTTAATTATCGATTTTCCACATCCGACAAATTAGGTCGTGTGTTGTGTCGGCTGACCTTTGTTTAGGTGTAATATACTGTTGATCCCGACCAAATAATGTGACTGCTGGCTGCATTTCACAATATCACGCTATACACAGTGCAATTAAAGAAGGAAATTGCACGGGGGGATTCAAGTGGCCGTTGTCGATAGATCGGCCGCTGTTTAGGTATGACCGCTAGCTCAGATTTGACTGTACATCCAAAACATTTGAGTCATGCACTATGAAAATGGTGCTTAACCCTTTGGATGCTAAGCGCGACTCACTGACCTTTTGCGGACAGTGCAGATCAAGATCAGACTGCACAGAATGTGCAGTCTGATCTTGGATCTACACTGTCCGATAAGAAGATATCATTCCCCAAAACATGAATTTGTAATAGAAATTTTTGGGTTTCTACCATCCAAGTAAAAATTTTATTTCAGTTATTTAGCAAGATTAGGGTTAATCTCGGTACTTTTTGCAATTTTACCATTTTGGAAAATAAATTCGCAAAATTTTCTTTTCACATATTTTACCACAAGTTTAACGACAAATAAACACTGTTTTACATTTGCAAACATTTCTCTTTGCAAAATCTCCAAAATCGGAAATTCATAAATTTTTCAACACAGGTATATAACCGCGTATATGGCTTGCAACATGCAAAAAGGGGCTTCTGGATATCTCGGATAGGCCTGCGCAAGCTAATCCAAAATGACACTTTTCATTCTTATGCCATTTCTGTTTTGCACAAGTCTACTGAAAAACGAAATCCAAGGTAGTCATAAAGTGCCATCTCGGATTAGCCTGCGTGGAGTGCACAGGCTGATCCGGGACAACACTTTATGAAATAAATTCTGCTTGTTACCAACATTTTCTCCCTTTCTAACAGTGTTTTCTAAAGCCTTTTTTCCTCTGGTTGTTTAAATGAGGAAATAGTTAGATGTTAGAGAAGCCTTACCTTGCTCCTTGACAGCAAAGTTGACAATGGTTGTTTTTGTCGAGATCTCTGGTGTATAATGAGGGTTTGACAGCTTTGTCGTGATGTAAAATCGGAATTCTGGGTTGTACTCTATCTCCTTGTCTCCAATACGTATCATGTAGGCTCCACCTGTATTAAAGTGAAAGGCACTTCGTATTGTTCTCAACGAAAACAAGTCAAAACAAAATAAATTGAAGATCTTATGTGTGTGTTTATGCATTTTGTTCATCAACTGAGTTGGGTAAAATGACAAGGCATGAGCCTTGACAAGTATCATTTTCATTTTAGTAATAAAGTTTGATAAAAATGATACATAATACATAAACACAAAAGTGACATTTATCACATTAAACAACTCAAAGACAAACAAGTATCCTGCATCATTATTGTTTGCCATAAACTATTAACAGATCAATGTTTACAGAGGCAGATTGCTTTAAAATGAGTGCATACACAAAGAAATAGCTCTGTGACATTTACATCAGAAGAAGAATGTTTTAGTTTATAGAAGGTGTAAATGGAATTATTTCTGTTGATTTTAAATAACTTTTGCGGAGTTTCTTGTTGCTACTGAACATGAAAATCAATACAGTTTCCATGAGTATATTTATAAATCAGATACAATGATGTCAGTTTCCTGTAATATAGCAAAGTAATACAGTTGGTTTTGCAAACTGCATGCACTCATATCTAGAAATCTACCCGAGTATATGCAAGCCATTTTCAACATTATTTCAGTTATATAGGGGCAGCCAGTTCACCTATCCCTGCTTTCCTGGAGTCTCCTTTACCAGTAAGCCACTCGATCTTCTATCCAAGCCACTGGCTGCTTTCAAATTCATTGTCGAAACAATGGTCAGCGGTGGGATAGAGATGAATTGTGACTATCATCAATCCTTGGAAATTAGCCGAGCCAGAGGCAGTAGCCAGGGATCGAACCCACAATCCCCTGTTCTTAAGTCCTGCTTGCTACCAATTGAGCCATCATGGCTTGGCACAAATCAACCATTACTGAGACCCAAAGAATGATTACACACTAATGTATCATAATCATAGATTTAACCCTTTCCCAAACAATCCCTGGTTTTTACGGATCAGGAATAGAAGCCTTTTGAAAACATTGTGGGAAAAGGAGAAAATGCTGGTTACCAGCATTTTCTCCTTTTCCCACAATGTTTTCTACCCTATCATATTGAAAAATCATCTTTTTAGCAACTATTAATTTGTCATCTGCAAAATGCTTTCAATTTGGTCTGGCCCAAAATTTGCTGTTTGCGAAAGGGTTAATAAACTGCAGGAAGAGATTTCATGCTATACAATGACTAATCCTTAGGAGCATTGAGTTAATCATACATAGTTGACCTAGATTTGAATAAACGTACCAATTTTCATGAGAGACTTGTTGAGGACAGGATCGAGGGAAGGATCTAGTCGCTCCTGGACGTTCTGTAACAGCACAGGTAGACCAAACTGTATGGCTCCCTCTAGTGTCCGCATGTAGTCTGATTGTTGTAAATCTATCACCTTGAGACCCTGCAGAAATATCAATATGGCGTTTTAACACTTAGAGCATCGAATAACCCTTTCTAACAGTCCCATGTTTTCAAAAATCTGAGAAAGAGGCCTTTTGAAAACATTATGGGAAAAGGAGAAAATGCTGGTAACCAGCATTTTCTCCTTTTCCCACAATGTTTTCTACCTTTTATAAAACAAATTTAAATTTGTGAGTTACATCAATTTTGTCATCTGCAAATGCTTCCAGTTTGTACTAGTCTAACATTATTCTCCTTTTTCTACAATGTTTTCAAAAACTGTCCTTCCTAGGGTTGTAAAAACATAGGATTGTTTGGTAAAGGTTTAACCCTTTCCCAAACAAGCCCTGGTTTTTACATGTCTGCAGTAAAAGTCTTTGAAAACACTGAGGGAAAAGGAGAAATTGCTCGTAACGAGCAATTTCTCCTTTTCCAACAGTGTTTTCTACCCTTTTTGAGAATTTTCTGCAATTTTCTCCAAATCCAAAATTTGTTATCTGCAAACTCTTTAAGTTTGGAAGGATCCGAAATCTGTTGTTTTGGAAAAGGTTAAAAGACCAACACCATAACCACTGAGCTAAAGAAAATTCCCCAATGCAGTTCTTGGTTATTGATTTCATATGGAAAGAAGCTATACAGTAAGGAAGGGATGATCTCCCTTAACAATTTAACCCTTTACCCCATAAGGCATTTCTATGGTATCTCTAACTGACCCTAAATAACAGCAAGGATGAAGCTGTTTCTTATGTGTATACGACACCTTTTGATAGCATAGAAAACATTGTGGCAAAAGGTGAAATTGCTCGTCACGAACAATTTCACCTTTTGCCACAATGTTTTCCATAGGCTCCTACAAGCAATGTGTAGAAATAAGCATCTGTGGAGTATAGGGTTAAATATGTGAAAATCGATAATGGTAAGTCATATAAAAAATTTTATAATTCTAAACATTCTGGCAAACACAACATCAAAAAATATATCAAGTGATGTTCAAAAGACAGTGTGACATGTGATCGATCTTACAACACCAACTGCATCATCAAATCCTAAATTTTAACAACCTTAAACAAGAAGGCTTTTAAAAACACTGTGAGAAATGGAGAAAATGCTGGTAATCAGCATTTTCTCCATTTCCCAAAATTTCTTTTACCAGTGTACAAATCCATATTATTTCAGTATTGTTCCCATGCATGTTAAGTGACCTCTTTATTTCAGACTCACATATTGAAGTTAAAGTAAACTACAAGTATAGAGCCATTTCAATTGAAATAATAAAAATAACAAAACATATCAAAAGTGGGTTTTGATATTGGCTTTTTGACCACAGACTTAGTTATACTACTCTTCTGGTCAAATATTGATATTTAGGACTCTAGCTTTGTTCTGAAAAATCCGTATTAGACTCTTGCCTCGTTCTGGAAAAACCATATTGGACTCTTGCCTCCATTCTGAAAAATCCATATGACACTATACAGCGTCAAATATGGAATAAGATTTCATTAGACGTTAAATTGTAGGTGTGAAATAAGTCTAAATTTAACTCTTTAGCAGACAGTTGACATAACATTTTGAATACAGCTGCACTGCTAAGCTACCTGACAATCAAAGGTACTTATCCACACAAACAATCTTGTACAATATTTTGACTTTTCACTCCTTTAACTCTTTACCAAACAACAAAACTTTTAGACTGGCCCAAATTCAAAGCTTTTGTTCACAACGAATTAAAGATAGCTCAAAAGGCAAAATTTGCCCTTGATAGAGTAGAAAACCTTGTGAGAAAAGGAGAAAATGCGGGTTACCAGCATTTTCTCCTTTTCCCACAATGTTTTCAAAAGGCTTCCCTTGAAGGGCAGTTAAAACCAAGGATTGTTTGGTAAAGACTTTAAGACTTTTCGTGATTCAAAACTAAGTGAGTTGACATTACGTATAGTCTAACAATTGTACCACTTCAATCTACATAAAACAATTACAATAGTCTCCTTACAATAAATGGGTTTCCTTCATTGAAAGTTAACTGTAATTCAGACAATCTGTTAGCATAAAACTATGACTTAACTCTTAACTGCACAATCCCAACTATTAACGACCCTGAGAAAGAAAGCCTTAGAAAATATTGTAGGAAAAGGAGAAAATGCTGGTAACCAGCATTTTCTCCTTTTCCCACATTATTTTCTACCCTTTCCAAATCAAATTTCAAACTTTACTTTGTCGTCTGCAAATGCTTTCAATTTGGACTAGTCCAAAATTTTGTCGTTTGGTAACGAGTTAATCAATCTTAAAGATACATCCTTACAACCAGAGAGAACAAGAGCACCACATTCCGGTGCCAATGCTTGACTGCAAGTGCTTGGTTTTCAGTGATAATTCTAAGTCAAAAAAGGGACATAACTACGTGCAAATATTTTGATGATAACGTGCCCCTGTTATGTGAGTTCTTGGTTTTAAAGCTTGTCCAAGTTTGAGGTAAATATCTTCAGTAACAATGGTGATATTACGAATTGTCAAAGTTTTCGCATGACAATGATGACAGTAAAGATGATGATAACTGCACCGGGGCTGTGACAGTGACTCGTTTTCTCTGAAAACAGTGGAGCTAAAAATGCCTTTGAAAACTGACAGGCTGTAGAATGGTTCAGAATTTAACCAGCTGTGTAAACATATGTAAATCACCAATACATATGGTGTAAGGGATACATACATATATCAGAAATCTTTAAAACTGGAAACATCACAACACTGAATTTTTTTATGGCCTCCACAAAATAAAATGTATTTTCTATCAATCATAATTTATGCAAACTCACAACTGTCAGGGGGAATGTTTAGCAAGAAGATACAAAAATAATTACAGTTCGATGAAATATAGATAAAATAGGTTAAAAACTGGCTGAAAATAAATACATATGTATCTTTGAATAGGTAAGAGAAACATCACATGTGGTTGGATCAACCAAAAAAATTGCTGCTTTCTGATGAATTAATGAGGTTTCCAGAAATATATTTAAACCCTACAGTGCCATACACAACTAAAGCTGCTTTTGAGGGCCAGTGAAGATAAAGATCAGACTGCATAAGAGGTGCAGTCTGATCTTTGATCTATACTCTCAACTTCACTGAAACACTGCAGATAAAAGCAACCATGAAATTCAGATAACTTAACAGACCGTGTAGATCTAAGAACAGACTGCACATTCTGTGCAGTCTGATCTTAGATCTACACTGTCCACAGAAGATCCTTGAGTCCCACTTAGCAGCATAACGGTTTAACGATCACTCACCCTTGATGCCTCCATGTTCTTAATCCACTTAATGGCCTGACCCTGGGGATCCACCATTAGGGGCCATCTACTGGCACTTGTCACAATGATGCCGTTTTCTGTGGAGAAACTATCGCTAGGCAAACCTTGAATGTTCCAGTCTCGTACATTTGTGGGCTTCGCCATAAACTTACAGAAGTCAAACAATGGATCACACGGTACAGTAAGTTTCTTCACCTGGGAGAGAGAGAGCCATTACAAATGAACCATACTCTATGACAAGGGGATTTAGAACTAAGTGTCCCTGTCGAAGGTGTTTGAAAACATTGTAGGTAAAGGAGAAAATGGGATAGGGTTACTATTTTTTCCCGATGTTAACTTCTGACAACCCTGAATGAATGAATGAATGAATAGTGTTTTATGGCCCGTCGTCAACTTAGGTCATATTGGGGGCACTTACTTAGTAAACAATAATGCGAGGTGAAAATAACACACATGTGCAACAACATAAGACAAACATGATAAATGAGGAATGGATGAAACACAAAATGATGCCCCTTTTGTCGCCTTTTACGACATGCATGCTGTCACTTTTGTTCCGCCAGATGAAATGGCAGATGTGACGATCGCGGGACTGCAGTGGTATATTCTTATACCCCCGATTAAACCACACGGGGTCCCACAGGCCAACTGATTCCCATTCCAAACCCTATTTACATCAAGAAAAAAATATAGGATTTGGAATAAGAACTACCCAGCCTGCTGCAATCCTACGAATTACGAGGAAAGCAGCCGTTTGTCTCTAATTTTAGTCGCCTTCTACGACATGCCATAGAGAAAGGCCGAGGTCCTATTCTATAAAGTAAAAAAACCCCGGGACCCCACGGGGAGACAACCCTGAAGGAGGTGACATTTGAAACATTGTGGGAAAAGGAGAAAATGCTGGTAACCAGCATTTTCTAAGACTACAAAATCCTCCACTCTTTCAAATCACTTTATCCGACACTTTTTCACATCTACCTCAGTCAACCAGACTTTTTGTACAAAATTATCACTGTATTTGGACAAGAATGGTCCAATGTCGGACATGAAAGTGGCCCTGAGATTAAAATCCCATAATCTACCTATTGACATTGTATGATTGAGTTTTTGATGCTGTTTACCTCAACCAACCAGACTTTATGTACAAGCTCATCTCCGTAATTGGACAAGAATGGTCCAATGAAAGACATGAGGGCGGCGATCACAATAAGACAATCACCAATCAGGAGGATCAAAATTGCCCCCTCAAGTATCCTAAGATTATGAAATCCAACACCCTAAAACTTGGCCTTGTACGATTGAGTTTTCTAACATTGCTTACCTCAGCCAACCAAACTTTATGTACAAGCTCATCTCTGTAATTGGACAAGAATGGTCCAATGTAGGACATGAAGGCGGCGGCTATAAGACAGTCACCAATCAGGAAGCCCATCCTTTCTTCCAGGTCCTTCACTGTCTCCTCCCACCTCACTCTCTCTCCAGCCAATCCTGAAAGGAGATGGTCACATTAAATTAGAGCCATGCTCTGTGAAAAGGGAGTTTAATGCATCTGCAAAAAGTCTTAGACCCAGGTCAGCCTGCAGTCAGTCAGTCCAGGCTGACGTTGATCAAAACTTTTAACCCTTTGGTTGCTAAGCGCAACTCTCTGACCTTTTGCGGATGGTGAAGATCAAGATCAGACTGCACAGAACGTGCAGTCTGATCCTGGATCTACACTATTCAAATTGAAAATTTCATTTTAGTTTTTCAGCAGGATAATGGTTAAATACTGATAATTTTTTTCCATATCCAAGGACCATTATGCCGACCCACCATAGCTCAGCTGGTAGCATACATGACACAAGAACTGGAGGTTACTGGTTGGATCCCCAGGTTGGCCAACTTCACATCAAAGATTGATGATAGTTAGTGCAAAAGGATTCATTCCTTTCTCACAGCTGACCACTATTTTGATAATGGTTATGTGGGACATTAGAAATTGGCTAGGAAAGAATACTATGAGGACTTTTGCTTAAGGAAATTTCAGGAAAGCATACATAGGTGCATTGGCCACCACAACATAACTGAAATAATGTTGAAAATAGTGTCAGTCAGTCATTTACCCCCCCAGAGTCTTTAGAATCTGGATTCTTCGATAAAAAGTAAACCTCATAAATTGTCAAAGAAATCTACCCGACACAAGCTTGGCAGCTCTGTCCAACATAAGTTCTGTATGTTCTGCCTTCCTCTTCAGTTCTTCTTTCTGGTTTAACTTGTCTTGGTACTGGGTCTGAAGTTCTGCCATCTTGGCTTCAACCTGGAATTACAACACAGATAAACATTTTGAGTACATTTAGATACATTGTTTCTTGAAATATTATGACAAAAGAATGATTTCACCCTTCACCACACAATCCTGACTTTTAAAAACCTTGATGCTGATGAGGAAGCTTTGAAAACATCATGGGAAAAAGAGAAAATGCTGGTAACCAGCATTTTCTCCTTTTCCAACAATGTTTTCTACCTTTCTAATGACAAATTTCATTATTTGTGGACATTTGTTGTCAGTTCGGACTAGGCCAAAAATTTGCTGCCATCTTGGATTTTACATTGAAATGTCTACGTCAGGTTTAAGGGGTTCCTGATTAAGTGCTGATAACTGCTTTTGCTGGAGCTTGCCAGTGTATAGTAATATATACTCAAAGCATATTACCCAATCAGATTGCGAGAAATTTCTTTGTAGTATAATAAGTTCACATGTCCACACTCACCTCTGCAAGTTTTGCTTTAGCCTCACTGAGAGCATCTTGTTTCTCTTTTAACTGCAGTAAGGCTGCATTCAACCTCTGTTTCTTGGGTTCCACCACCCTATAAATACGCCCGTATACTTCCATAGCCCGCACCCACATGCACAGGGACTTGGCAGCCACGGATACACGACCTATAACATCAGGCTGGAAATCTGTCTGGGCGACATACTGACCAATTTTCTTGAGGACTCTGTCTGTAATGTTGTCCTTGTCAAAGTCCATCAGTTGTTTCAGGAAGTTTTGATCTCCTGTAAAAAGATGTATATAGCATGTTACTGTATAATCTGTGAATTATGCCAAGATCCAAACATACAATGGCTGAGTAAAAAGTTTATGATTATTATTACAAGTACAATCTGTGGCCGGAGAGATCGAGATTAGACTGTTCTGAATATGCATTCATATCTTGGTCCTACACTGTCTGTAAGAAGAGTTTGTAATAAAACTGATTCTCTGTAAAAATGCTATTTGTTCTTTTTTTTTCTTAACCCGAAATAAAAATTTCTATTTTCTTCTGGTGGGGCACATGCTCCGCTTCATAAGATCAAAAATATTGTTCAAGAAATTTTTCAAAACATCATTAATTCTTTACCAAATGACAAATTTTTGGACTGGACTAATTTCAAAGAATCTGCAGACAACAAATTAAATCTTGTTAATATGATGATTTCTGACTTTGACTGGGTAGAAAATATTGTGGGAAAAGGACAAAATGCTGGTTACCAGCATTTTCTCCTTTTCCCACATCTTTTTCTATAGGCTTTTTTCACAGGGTCATCAAAGTCGGGATTGTGAGGTAAAGAGTTAAGCACAAATTACTTTCTTGTTGTTAACCTTTCATGACTTCACTTTTCAATTATGTTTGTTAGAAGAATCTGTACCTACTTATACATGTAGAAATAAAATTCTATTCTGTTTTGATAAACTTTCTTGACAATTTACCACCAAATTCTGACCTTTTTATGATATTGAGGAAGAACAATTTGAAAACATTGTGGGAAAAGAAGAAATTGCTAGCCGCCAGATTTCTCTTCTTTTCCCACCATTTTTCCAAATCTTTTTTTAGGGTCTTTGTAATTCAGGATTATGTTTATATTCATATAGGACTTTTAAAAATCTATGAAAATTAAAGTTTATAAAAAGATCTATGAAAATAAACATTTATGCTAATAAATTTTGCATAAAAGTTATCCTAAGAATAATTATTTTCAAAGTAGTAATTATTTTCTATCCTCATAATATAACGAAATTAACAGAAAAAAAATGTAGGTTTTCTTGGAAGTTAAGGAAAAGGATTACAACATTTATAGATCAGGGTCCATACACATTGACCATTCTGATCCCATTAACACACTGTCTATCCAGACTTTTCACTACTCTAAGGAAGAAGGCTTTTGAAAACATTGTGGGAAAAGGAGAAAATGCTGGTAACCAGCATTTTCTCCTTTTCCCACAATGTTTTCTGTCCTATGAAAGCCCCTGTTCATATTTTTTTCTTGTGTGTGTTACATTTGTAATCTGCAAGCATTTGCAATTTGGACAAAGACAATATTTTGTCTTTTGATAAAGAGTACTAAACATTTCTGGTCTATTCTTGAGAATTTTCTAAATTTGAAAGTTTCACAACTTCTGATTGGCTGAACCAAATGGTCATTTGGTTTAGCCAATCAGAAGCTATGTTATTTTCTAAATCTTGAATAAGACTCTGAATGGAATTCAGAATGGCTGGTGTATGTGGACCCAGATACCACACCAACAGGATGAGATGCATTAAACCAAACACCAAACAGTATTGCTGGATTTTTTCTACACAGTCGACATTACATTTCTTAATAAATGTTATTGTTTCACCACACAACAAAGGCAAGTTATGAAAGTTAGTTGGTAAGGTTTAGATCTAAAAGAAGCGTAGAAATCTAAAGCAATTTTATGTCTGTAAGAAAAGGTATGAAAATCAAAACTAGGGCTGTCACTGAATGTGACTTAATACCCCCACCAGCGTTTTGACATAAACAGGCAATTACTAGTATTTTGTACACATACGGACACACAGACAAACAGGCTGATTACAGTATACCCCCGAAAACATTCCTTTTGTGGGGGTATAACAAGAACATTGCATCCAGGTGCCAATGCCAAACTGCATTTTGTCTTAAAAGTAGATCATTCTAGGTCAAATAGGGGCATGAATGTGTCAAAAACAATTCTATGTTTCCCTGCCTTTGTTATACATGTTCCCCCTTTTGATAGCGACCAATTTGTCCATATTGAAAGTAAGCATCTTCCATAATGCAAGAGATATTACAATATGTCAAAGCTTTTGAAAATGTCGAAGTTTTTGCACGACTACCTAGATGACAGTGATATACACACTATGCCTGGGCTACAACAATACTTCCACAATTCTCATAAAAAATAACCAAGCTAAAACGAAAAAATCTAAAAGAAAAATTAAACATTAAATAAAAAAAGACCAAACCAAGTTGTCTTTTAGCTTCAGCCCATGTTGGTTCCTGGCCTCTGAGAATCATAACAGCCTCCAAGACTTTCTCCACAAGAGCAGGGGGCCGGCCGTAAGATTTTATTTCAGTTATGTCCTTCTTGCTTAGAGACTCAAGGGCCTGTGGTCACCATGAACAAAATATGTTACAAATAACAGTTTACCAGACAACAAAATTTTGGATTTGATGAAACTGAAAGCATTTGATAGGATAGAAAACATTGTGTGAAAAGGAGAAAATGCTGGTCACCAGCATTTTCTCCTTTTCACACAATGTTTTCAAAAGCTGTCTTCTTCAGGGTTGTAAAAACTTATGAATACCAGGTAAAGGATTAAAATTTATATAAAAGTTTCAGCAAGGATCCTTTACCAAAAAATCTTTTACCAAATAATCTCGGGTTTTTACAATCCTGAGGAACTTGGTTTTCGGCAACAATTTGAGGAAAGGAGAACATACCGGTTACACAGATTTTCTCCTTTTTACACAATGTTTTTGACACAATCAAAGACAATTCCACCACTCTGTCTTAACTGGGCCTGTATTCACCAACTATTCTTAAGAACATTCCCTGTCTGAATTTGAAAATAACATAACTTCTGATTGGCTAAACCAAATGGGTTACTACAGCCTAACCAAATGGTTCAGCCAATCAGAAGTTGTTTCAGAATTAGAAAATCTTGAAAAAAAAAGGCTAAGAATGTTCTTATGAATGGTTGGTGAGTAAAAACCATAATTTGTCATCTGTGACAGCTTTTTATTTGGAAGAGTTTGAAAGTTTGTGACGTCGTAAAAGTTTAGCTGCAAAAAAACCCTGCATAGAAATGAAAAATGAATACCAAAGACTGATTAGTATTGGAATAAAAAAAGAAATAGCTACTTTTCACAAAGTTTAGTCAATATGCAAAAGTCCACAGCAACCGTGTTAGAAATCTACAATCCATGAAAAAACAAACAACAAAAGAAGAGAAAGGGTATGGTTTAGTGGTTTTTTAATGTCTGGTCAAATGATAAAAATTCAATGATTTAACCATTTCAGGAATATGGAAGAAAATCTTATGCTAGTAACCTGTATTTTTTTCCCTAATATTCCTACATTGATTTTGTACCTTTTGACTAAGTATTTCACTATTTGAGATAATTCAATAGCTCTACTGCTACATTATTTATTTTTGTAAGTCTAAAACAATTTGTATAACAAAAGAAATTTCTGTAAATCAGAAAGTACACACGACTTATATCTTGGTTTCTTCTTGCTTTGTACCAAATTTTGTTGCAAAACAATTAGTGTTTAACTCATTACCAAATGACAATATTTTAGTCTTGTCCAAATCGAAAGCATTTGAAGACGTCAAAACAAAAGTGAAAATTAAAAATTTGTTTTGTAAAGAGTAGAAAACATTGTGGGAAGAGGAGAAAATGCTGGTTACCAGCATTTTCTCCTCTTCCCACAATGTTTTCTAAAGGCTTCTCTCTCAGGGTCATTAAAAGTCGGAAATGTGTGCTAATGGGTTAGAGGCATAGCGCCTGACTTAAAATATCTGCAGTTAGGAAGGAAAAGTCCGAATCTTGTTCCAAAGACATAAATATTATCCTTAACCTGCTGTATGAGTTACATGGTACCTTTGGGCCAAAAGCAAAAAAAAATTTTCAATTTCAGTGATTTTTCTTTTTTATGAAATATCTCTGTATCGAAAAGTGTAGCTCCAAGATCAACCTGCAAATTCTGTGCAGTCTGATCTGGGTCTTTACTGGCCACAAAAAGTGCCTTGACTCTTTACCACATGACAATATTTTAGACTGTTCCAAATTAAAAGCATTTGCAGATGACAAATGAATTGTGGCTTAAATGATTCATTTTATTTCTGAAAGATTAGAAAACATTGTGGGAAAAGGAGAAAATGCTGGTTACCAGCATTTTCTTCTTTTCCCACAATGTTTTCAAAAGCCTTCTCTTTCAGGGTCATCAAAAGTCAGGACTGTCTTGTAAAGGGTTAAGTTGCATTTACCAGCCTGAAGTTTTAATAAAATTGAGAAAGAATCACAAAAAAAGGAAAAGAAAAGATTAAATTCTGGTAATATGAAAGGAAAAAAAACCAAAAGGGAAATAAAAAAGAAAAAATGATTAAAACATCAATTTACAGGCACACACTACAATCATATGGAGTACTTGTTACAAAGACCAGGATTGGGAAAACCACACAAATCAAGTGCATTCCAGTTACACCACTGTGAAACAAGAAGCTGCAACAATCAAATTAAATATCTCCATATAATAGGAATATGCCAAAACATTCATTAGCATAATGTTGTAACTCCTTATCGTTTTGTTTAAAGATAGTTCGTAATGGATTTGAGTCATTTTTGTGGCAAAATTTAGATCTGTAAATCATGTAAGGATAAGTAGTGTCTTGTCAAATACGATGTAAAATGACTTTTAAGTCTGCCACATTGGTGACAATGCCAACTTTTTAACTCTTTACATAGCGATGGTCAGTTTTAATGACCAGGAAAGAAAAGGCCTTTTGAAAAAATTGTGGAAATAGGAGAAAATGCTGGTAACCAGGATTTTCTCCTTTTCCCATAATTTTTTCATACCTATCAAATTCAGAAATCACCAATTTAGCTGTATTTATTTTGCAATTTGCAAATGCTTTAAAATTGAACAAGTCTAAAATTTTATCATTCATTAAAAATTTAATAATGGAGAAATAAAATTTGACACAAGAAGGTTAAGTGTTATTAAGGCTGCGAGAAAGGCGTTGAAAAAAACAACAACAATCTCCACGAAGGGGGGATACTCGTGATAAAATTTACCAAGTTGACGTTTGGCCTCGGACCAGGTTGGGTCCTGGCCACGGAGAATCATTACCGCTTCCATGACTTTCTCGACGAGTGTTGGAGGTTTTGCATATGACTTAATTTCAGTCATATCCTTCTTGTTCAAGGACTCTAAAGCCTGGGTAAATTGGTACAAATATATTTATTTTCATGCTCTGGTAAAAAAGGGGCTTAATGTTTCTCTGTGATTACATAATTATAGATATATACGATTCATTTAGTCCAACAATTACCTAGCTCTGGAGAAATAATTGTATTTGAGTTAAAAAGTTGATTTAATCCTTATCCTGATGAATATATTCGAACGAACTTACAACCCGACATTAAAAGCCAAAGATTTTCTGTTCCTAATCCTATTTCAAAATATTTTTATTGCTGGTTATCTTTTCATCCGTCAGTGAAGATCCAAGATCAGACTGCACATTCTGTGCAGTCTGATCTTGATTAATACTGTCCGCAGAAGGTCAGTGAGTTGCGCGTAGCAGCTTAACCCTTTCCCAAACGACAAATTTTAGACTCTTCCAAACTGAAAGAGTTTGCAGATGATAATTTTAACTTTCATAACAATGCCGGAAAATTATCAGAACGGGCAGAAAATAGTGTGGGAAAAGGAGAAATTGCTCGTTATGAGCAATTTCTCCCTTTCCCACAGTGTTTTCAAAAGACTTGCACTGCAGACAAATAAAAACAAGGGCTTGTTTGGGAAACTGTTAACAGCTTTGGTCATATTATGGCAGTCACTGCACCTACACATATTGTTTCCTAATGTTTCCCACACAATTACTAACATAGCTTTCTATACAAGTCACTAACTACTTTCTTTTGGATGAGGGGGAAGATTGATCCTTTTACATGCATAAAACTTTACAAATAGCAAAAAGTTTAGATTCATATTAGCCTGCACGGACTGACATCGGTCTATATATATATTTTTTTTTTTCAGATGCATTAAGCCTCTTTTTTACAGAGTCCAGCTCATTTGATTTTTACAAGAATAGAGAAAGTCTAATGGCACTCTGTTTTAACCCTTGCCCAAACGACAAACTTTTGGACTAGACCAAATTGAAAGCATTTGCAGATGACAATTCAACTCTTGCTGAAAAGATGATTTCTGTCTATGATAGGTTAGAAAACATTGTGGGAAAAGGAGAAAATGCTGGTTACCAGCATTTTCTCCTTTTCCCACAATGTTTTTGAAAGGATACTATTCCAGAGCCGTAAAAACCAGGGATTTTTTGGGAAAGGGTTAACTTTAATGTTTGACTGTTTGTCTTGAAATAAATGTATATAGCCATTAATTAATTAAAACAATGAAACATGTATGGAAAGTATTCAGGCCCATGGAAATCGGAATGTTTGCATGGTGATTAATGTCATTTTCAACATTATATTCCAGTTATGTCCTAGCAGCCAGTGCACCATCCATGCTTTCCTGAAGCTTCTTTCCCTCATTACTTAACCCATTACCAATTAAGCCCTACTTTTGACACCCCTGAGAATAAGGCCTTTAGAAAACATTGTGGGAAAAGGAGAAAATGCTGGAATGCCAGCATTTTCTCCTTTTCCCACAATGTTTTCTACCTTTCACAAAACAAATTGCAAATTTTCAGTCACTTTTATTTTGTCGTCTGCAAATGCTTTCAGTTTGGACCAGTCTAAAATATCGTCATTTGGAAAAGGGTTTAAAAAAGATTGTTGGTCTCAAACCACTGTTTGCTTTTCCATAATTATGATCTACAACATGTTACCAGCAGACCATGGTTCAATTGAACTTGACCTTACCTTGATAGCTTCCTCTAGAGCAGGTAAAGCTTCGTTTAGATCATTCTGGGCCAAATCAGCCATATGTTGACATTTTATCTCTTCATCTGCGATTCTCTCACTTTTCTGAGCTACAGACTGCAAGGAAATAGACAATTTTGAAATGTCTTGGCTTTATCAAGAAATTTGAGGTGAAATTGATGCCTTCTGCATTTTGTGACTATTTTCACGAAATCATTGTTCAATGAAATGGCGTTGTCATCGATGACATGATGTCATCTAAAACAATGATGCTATTTGGCACTTTGACGTCAATGTTTGAAATGCGTAATGTTGTCAATGCCGATGTCAATGTGACAGGTCACTTATTCACATCTGTCCTGGGTTACATAAGCACTAGGCTGGGGCTCAAAAGTGTTTACCCAAGGACACTCCCACAAAAAACCTGTGGGGTCCAACAAGGCTCAAACCCAAGGCTTCTGATTTATCAGTCCTACACTTTATAACTGAGCCTCTTTTCAAGCATTTTCTCCTATTCCCACGATGTTTTCGAAAGACTAATCTTGCAGGGCCACTAAAACCTGGGCTTGTGTGGTAAAGAGTTCTGCAAATACAAGAACAAAGTAATATTTACCTTTTGTTGTTCGTCTGCCTCTCTCTTCTGACTGACAATGATAACTAGGTATTCCTCACACTGTTTCTGAAACTGTGCCACCTTGGTCTTAGCATCTTCTAACTCCACGGACATTTTCTCCACCTTCACCCTTGTTTCGTCAATTTTACTTAAACCGTTCTTTAACTTGTTGGCTGCATCCCCAAGTTCTTTCTTTTTGGCAAACAGCAACCTTTATTTTTAAAAAAAAATGGTAAAATAGAATTTGTGAAATAAATAATTTAAAGCCTCAATAATTGTCAATTGTAAACAAAGCAAATGTTGAATTTAACTCTTTTATCAAATAACAAAATTTTACACTGTTCCAAATGAAAAGCATCTGCAAAGGAAGAGTTAAATGTTACCAAAAAACTAAACTTTGCCTTTTGGAGATAAGAAAGGAGAAACCAGCATTTTCTCCTTTCCCCTTGTGGGGAAAGGAGAAAATGCTGGTTTCTCCTTTTCCCACAAGGGTTTAAAGATCCTTTTTCATAACGGTCATTCAAATTTAGGATTGTGTTCTGACTTTAACCCTTTCCCAAAAGACAAACTTTTAGACTAGACCAAATTGAAAGTATTTGCAGATGACAATTCAACTCTTGCTGAAAAAATTATTTCTGTTTATGATAGGGTAGAAAACATTTGTGGGAAAAGGAGAAAATGCTGGCATTTTCTTCTTTTTCCACAATGTTTTCAAAAGGCTACTATTCAAGACCCGTAAAAACCAGGGATTGTTTGGGAAAGGGTTAAATCATACCATTTATTGTGAAGTTTGTAATCTCTTATTGTAAGGGTTGTCAAACTATTGATTGCTGGCAGAAAAATTATCATAAAAAGTAGGTCAAAAGTTGCCAGGGTATCTTTTGTATACATTTTATGCAATTTTTAAAATTCACTTTTTGTGCCTGCAACCAATTCTTGGACTGACTGTAAATTAACAAATTGTCATCGTCACAATATTAACTCACTTTTAAAAGGCATGCTTTAACTCTTAACCACACAATCCTGACTTTTAACAACCCTGAGAAAGAAAGCCTTTGAAAACATTGCGGGAAAAGGAGAAAATGCTGGTAACCAGCATTTTCTCCTTTATCCACAATATTTTCTACCCTTTCCAAATCAAATTTCAATTTTTGATTCACATTTATTTTATTGTCTGCAAATGCTTTCAATTTGGACTAGTGCAAAAATTTGTCATTTGGTAAAGATTTAAATTCAAATCCATTTTAACATCCACTTTGTTGACTTTTTGTAGCCAGAGCGGCTTTGGAGGAAAAAGAATTGATATATGTTGAGAATCTTCAAGATAATTGAAAGTAAACTATTTTTCAGCACCACTAAAATTATATACTTTACAAAAAAAAAATATACATGATGTTCAAATGGTAATCAACGTCATCAGCAATTAAACATATAAAAGAATTGACTTAATTTCTTTTTATGAGATTTATGGTTGAAATATTTTCAGCTAGTTGACATTTCAAAAATACATGCAGTATTGTGAAAGTAGATAAGATTAGCTAAAAGTAGCTAAGTTTAACTCATTACCAAATGACAAAATTTTAGGCTTGTCCAAATCGAAAGCATTTGCAGACGACAAATTAAAAAAAAATGACTGAAAATTTGACATTTGTTTAGTGAAGAGTAGAAAACATTGTGGGAAAAGGAGAAAATGCTGGTAACCAGCATTTTCTCCTTTTCTCACAATGTTTTCTACAGGTTTCTTTCTCAAGGTCGTCAAAAGTAGGGACTATGTGGTAATGGGTTAAAGTATGGTTATTGCATATTTACTTGAGTATATCTGTGATTGTGTTATACGAGCAAGGCTGACCTGAGTTGATACCTTTTGTAGATGCTAAACTTAAATCCTAAGATTCTAGAATTGTATTTCTTTTCAACAAATTCAAAACAAATCGATAAGACAAACTACTAAATAAAAACTTGTCAACAAAGAAACTTTGTAACTTTAAAGGTGGGTATTTAGAATTTTTACATCTCACCGAATTAAAAAATATATATATCACTGAAATTCATATGAAAATATAATACAAACCATCAATAATTAAGATTTATAAAATTACGAAAAAAAATTTTTTGATGGTATTCCCTTAAAAGGCTATGTAGACTCTTAAGCTATTTTTAGATTTCGCATCCAAAATCAATAAAGCATTGTGGGAATGTCAAGCGACTGGCACGTGACTCATAACGCTTAAATTCCCTATCATAACAAACATGTAATAATTATTTTCCATAATGTCTTCTTCAGATGCTATGTTAGAAGCTTCTTCTGTGTATTCCTGTAAGTAAATGAGCGAACTGATCATCTAAAAATAGAATGTCTCCCGTTGGTGTCAACCTGGGACGTAGTAAATCTCTAATTTCTCGTGTTGTTGGATGGTTTTCGACTACTGGGGTTTTATGAATGAAAATTAAAAGGCTTTGGGAGTATAAGGAAGATTTTTTTGCACTTTCGTAAAATTTTCGTCCCAAAATCTGAAGGGCCACCTTTAAAACATACAAAACTATTTTCAAACTTATCTGTCATACCATTGACCTTTTCAATGGCTCGATACAGCTGATTTGATTGATAAAAGGCTGAAATAAACTGCCTCTGCATTACTGATATGACTTATAAAAATTGCAGAAGATGCACTGTTGAAAAAGAGCTAACAATTCTTTGGTAAGGATGCATTAAGATTAAGACAGATTTTATCAATTGGACATGTAAGGGCAACAGCCACAAGTTAAAAAAATTCAACTTTTAGAAATTTCTATAACTGTTTGTTTGTATTGCAGTTAAACGCCATTTTTACAGCCTACATTATATAACAAAGGCCAGTGCACTTAGGCATATGTTTCCTTGCTTTCTCGCACCTGTACTGACACAGCGTCTTTTTGAGGTTACTGACTATTATTTCTCTCACATGTATTGGAGGAGAAAGGCTAAAAGAACGCAACCAAAAACTAACGAATCAGATATGGTCAGTCCGGCTAAGAAATTTCATTGGTCAAATAAATGCCTTAAAGTTTTTTTTTTTTTTCAACCAAACACTGAATCCCTTTTGTTAATACATAAAGTACCAAATCAACAGAATAATTATTTTCAGTCTAGAATAAGGCCCAGATAATTCCATTTTTCCATTTTCCTTTAAACTGTGGTGTTTCAACAAGGCTGACAGTGTAGATCAAGATCAAGATCAGACTGCACAATATGTGTCTTGATCTGTACTGTCCACTAAGGCAACTATGGTATCCAAAGATACTTAAAGGGTTAGTATGAAATACGAGATTCCACTCACTTTTTGTACCCCGAGACAAGTTCGAGATAGTTGGTGGGTGTGACATAGTTATGTCGTTTCATTTCCGCATACATTTTCAAGGAATAATCCGAAACCGATTTGTGCATAATGGAGAAAATCTTGGCCAAGCTTCCCTTGTGTTTGTCCTGGAGCAGAAACAATAGATAATATAATGATATGAAATATGACAAGGTTAAAACTATATCCACCCGCCTATGGCAGGGCAATAAACATTTTTTGAAAAGCTGAAAAAAAAAAAATTGTAAAAACTCTGCAGGGGCATTTTCAATATTTTGGTGAATTGTTGTTTTTGGTAATTTGTTAAAAGGAAATTGCATAAACCTAAATTCATTTTGATTATATAAATTTTAATAGGGTGTTTCAACCCATTTTATAAACAACAACATTTCAGACTGTCAAAATTGAAGGCACTTGGGGTTATGAAAAAATAAAAAAAAAACTTTTGAGGAAAAGGAGAAAATACTGGTCAGAAAACAATTGTGGGAAAAGGAGAAAATGCTGGTTTTCTAGAAAAATCATTTCATATGTGCCACAACGAAAATGTCATCTGCAAATGCTTTCAATTCAGACAGGTCTAAAATTTTGTCATGGGGTAAAGGGCTATCCCTATCAAAAACAAATTTGGTCATCTGAGCCGCGTTAAATTTGCCCTCGGCAAATACTTTCAATTTGGTCAATTCTAAAATTTCAATGTTTGGTCAAGAATCAAGTAAGCATAGCAACACAAAACAATGAATGTAACAATTAATTTATGACAAGCACTCAACTTGAAGGTAAACTAAAACATCAGATGATTTGAAACTAGAAATTTACATCCCATCTGCAAACTGTTCTTAACTTTGCCTTTAAAAAGAAATAGCTGTTTTCACTGGTTTGCCTTTCTCTACCTTATCTTGTAACCCCTCCCCCCGCCCCCCTCCCCTTCCCATCCCTTCTGAGTGTTTTTGACTCTTTTTTTAACCCCAAACTCTTATTTCAATCTGTTAAGATGAAATACAGCTATTAAATTTTGAGGCTTTAATCATTAGAGCATGGAATATATGACACAGCCTTTTCCATTCAGAAAAATAACAGATATTATGGTTGCATTTAACAAGTTGTTTCAGCTAGAATGTATTGCGAAATTACAGACAGTGTAGATCAAGATCAGACTGTTCTGTGCAGTCTGATCTCGATCTGCACTCTGCTAAAGGCAATAAAAGCAAATTCCAGCACTCTATGGAGTAAAATTCTGTCCGAACTGGTCTTACTTTTTGAATCTTGTGACTAATTCGAGATAATTTGTCGGGGTGACGTAGTTATGACGCTTTAGCTCGAGTAACATCTTTCGAGACAAGCTTACTACAGACTTGTGCATTACAGAAAATATCATAGAAATATCACCTTTCCTTTTCTATAGTGGGGAAAGATAAAAACAATAATAAAAATTTTAGTATTTTATATCATGCTAAACAAGTTAACCCTTTCCCAAACAAGCCCTGGTTTCTTTGGTTCAGGGATAGTAGACTTTTGAAAACATTGTGGGAAAAGGAGAAAATGCTGGTAACCAGCATTTTCTCCTTTTCCCACAATGTTTTCTACCCTATCATATACAGAAATCATCTTTTCAGCAAAAGTTGAATTGTTGTCTGCAAATGAATTCAATTTGGTCTAGTCCAAAAAATTGTCATTTGGGAAAGGGTTAAATTACATTCATAAGCAGAGAGTAAAAAATCAGCGTAATGTTATCTCAAACATTTTTTGGGGAGAAAAAAATCTCCTTGTTTCTCAGTATAGAGCCAAGATCAAACTACACATATTATTCAGTTTGATCTTTATCTTCACTGCCTGAAAGAGGTCAGTGAGTCACATTTAGCAAGTACAGGGTTAACCCTTTACCCCATAAGGCATTTCTAAGGCATCTCAAATTGACCCTAAATAACAGCAAGGATGAAGCCGTTTCTTATGTGTATATGACACCTTTTGATTGCATAGAAAACATTGTGACAAAAGGTGAAATTGCTCATCATGAGCAATTTCACCTTTTGCCACAATGTTTTCAAAAGGCTCCAACAAGCAATACGTAGAAATGGGTATCTAAGAAGTAAAGGGTTAAAGCCATTTTTCTTTTTTTTTTTAATTTTCACAAATAAATTATAATTTTTTTTTAAGACTGGTAGAAGGTCTCTTTTGAAAACATTTCTGTGAAAAGGAGAAAATGTTGGTGCTGGTTACCAGCATTTTCTCCTTTTTCCAAAATGTTTTCTACTTAAGAAATAATCTTCTTTCTATCGTGGTATATCGTTCAATAAACCACAGTTGTGAGTTATGAGGCACAATAAATAATCCACGAGGGCGATAGCCCGAGTGGGTTATTCATTGCGACTCATAACTCACAACGTGGTTTATTGAACGATATACCACGATAGAAAGAAGATTATTTCGATTCTAACATGGCCAATTCTTAATGAAAGGAAAACAAGTTCAAACTAAGAGTAAAAACGTGGATGAAGATAATGTTCTATTGAATAACTCACTTATTGAATGACGTCACTCGATACAGGATGACGTCACTCTACATGGATTGTCGCAGATTTTACCACGTTTTCCTCGCACTGTGTTTATAGAGCCAAAGTCGCGTGTCATGTTAGAATCTATGATCAACGATAGAAATCCTCATTTCAGCTACATTTGTCAATCGCAAGTGCTTCAAATTTGGTTGAACACAAAATTTTATGACTGGAGTAATTGATGCTTAAAAAATGTTCTACATGAAAAATTGTTCCAAACTCTTGAAAAAGGCAATGGCCAAAATATTAAACAATAAAAGTGATGTTTTTTTGATAGCAAAAAGTATAGGCCTTGGTCAGCCGGCACAAACTCTGCAGGCTGACCTGGGTCAATACTTTGTTTGCAGATGCATTAAGCCCCCTTTTCACAAAACATGGTTCATATATATATCCGACTTGTATGGCAATAGTTACCTCCTCCTCTGAACCGAGGGATTCTTCACTCAGATATTTGTCAGCGACTTCCAACAACGCATCCAGGGGCCATTCAGAGAACCAGTCGATTGTTGTGCAGTTTACGAATGCTGGGTACATACGGATACGGTTTCTGAAATGTAAGCAGGCATTAATCATTTCATGCTTCAGAGCTAGGAAAAATGACTGTCGTTTTCATATACGGAAGAATAGATGGTAAGTACGAGAAGTATCTGTAATAATATCAATGTTTTCAATGGGCTTTTTTCCCAGGGTCGTTAAAACTCTGGATTGTGTGGTAAAGACTAGACTGTCAATTTGGTATTTAACAGACCAGACTAAAATCAGACTGTATGGTCATATAGACTTAACTTACTTCTCCCTTTCACATCCGAACTAAGTCCAATGTTGGGGTGACATAGGCAACCAAAACTCCATTGGTCAATCATGAAAAAGCAAATTCTCAGTTGTCGACTATCAGACACCACTACTAAAAGTAGCATCAAGACTATATCAAATTCTATCAACTATAGATGGGATATGCTACAGTGATATTTAAAGTAACAACGTTTCTTGATCAACCAATGAAGACTCCAGTGTTCTATGATAGGCTAATGGAGCTTCAAAGCCCTGTGAGATAAAAAGAAAGTAAACCTACAAAATTCCCAACTCAAAACATGCAATGCACACAAATAAAATAAGACACCATCTTGCAGAAAGAGAAAATACTAGTCACCAGCGTTTTTAGAACATTGTATTGTCTGGTAAAGAATTGTTTAACCCTTTCCCAAACAAGCCCTGGTTTTTACGTGTCTGCAGTAAAAGTCTTTTGAAAACATGATGGGAAAAGGAGAAATTGCTCATAACAAGCAATTTCTCCTTTTCCCACAGTGTTTTCCACCCTTTTTGAGAACTTTCTGCCATTTTCTCCAAATCTAAGATTGTCGTCTGCAAACTCTTTTGGTTAGGAAGAGTCCAAAATTTGTTGTTTGGGAAAGGGTTAATAGAATTGTGTTTGATGCCACTTTCAAAATTCTTTCAGTCATACCACATCAACAGCTAACATATTCATGTATTTCATGTGTTTTACCAGTACTAGGCTAGAGCTCTGAACAGTTTCTCCCAAGACACTCCCACAAAAACACCAGCTGATCAGGTTGGGCTTGAACCCGGGGCGTCCAGGTTCCGAATCCAACACTACCACTGAGCAACACAGGATCCTATTTGGTAAAGCAGGCTAACACAGTCATATTCATTACCTGAAGGGTTCCCCGACTGGACTCATGCACAACACGACGTGTAGGTTAGACCGTACACGTTCGACCAGGAATGCAAATATACTCTGTGGTGAATCATCGATGCCTTCTTTCTTGGCTATATCGGATAGAGCATTTCTGACCTGAAATGAAATACAATTGAAGTCTAAGTTCTACTTACAACTCACTGACCTTTATGCAGATAGTGTAGATCAAGATCAGACTGCACAGAACATGCAGCCTGATCTTGGATCTACACTTTCCAATAAGAAGGTTTTTTCTTACCACACAGATAAAGTGACACAACATTATTAAGTTTTCTCTATAGGCTGGAGAGTTTCATTTCATTTATTTAGCAAGGCGAGAGTTAATCTGTCTTTACCTGTTCACTATCTCTTTACCAAACGACAAAATTTTGGACTTGTCCAAATTGAAAGCATTTGCAGACGACAAAGTAAATGTGAATCTCAGGCTCGTTAAAAGAAGAAATTGTGTGGTAAAGAGTTAAATGACAAAATTTTGGGCTCATCCAAACCGAAAGCAGATAAAGGCGAAAAATCAATGCAAATATATCTATTTTACATTGACTGATAAACAAGTTCTTGCCACTTATACTAACCTCTCTTGATTCTGCTTCCTGGGATCTACAACAGTACTCGCACCAAAGATGTGGACCTATGAAAAATCCTAAAGTTGATACCCACTCCCCAGTATAGCACTCAGGGCCTTATGGTTATGAGGAAAACCTTCTACCTCAAAAACACAAACACTACTAGCCCAGAAAGGTTAAAAACTTACCTCCTCAAATTCATCGGCCTTGTAGAGATTGGGGACTTCTCCACTACTCAAAATGTTATTGATATCTTCTAGAAATCCTTCCTCGACCACCTGTGTGTCATTGAACAAGAAAACAGTGGGTTTGTTGTCCACACCAGCTTGGAAGTAAAGCCTCTTTAAGTCTGAAAAGTAATAGATAATACAGAACAAGAGCTATCACTAAATAATAGATATACAGAACTAGAGCAATCACTAAACATGATTATACCCCCCCTCCCTTTCAATTCCTTGTCACAAAAACAGGTCTTTGTCACAGAATGCAGAATGGTTTAGTACAAAAGTAAGAGTCAAAAAAAGTTCAAGGGAAGATTATTTCATAACAAATTAAAGCAGGGTCATGAAAATTGCATATGCACAACTTCATATATATACAGACCACTGTGTGTAAATTTGAATTCAGTACGTGAAAAACTCTTGGAGTACTGCTCCGGAAAAATATGCGTCTCCTGATGGACAGACGGCCCGCCATGGCCATTCCAGTATACCTCCCTCCATTACGTTGTAGGGGGGTATATAAAGTCTTAAAACTTACCATCTCTGAATTCATTTTTCCTGTAGTGTTTGGAGACTTCTATCTGGAATGTTGTATATTCACAAATACTGGCCGCAAGACGTGTCAAACTCTGACGACCAGAGCCACCGATACCCACCAGTAACATGTTGCCTCTAGGCTGTCTAATGACTCTGACAATTTTGGAAACTGAAATTGAAGATGGAAAAAAAAGTGTGAACAAAAATGTGAGAAATGAAAGGGAACTGTTATTCATTGCATTAACTCATTAACAAACGACAATATTTTAGGCTTGTCCAAATCGAAAGCAATTGCAGATGACAAACTTTGAAATTTCTTTTGTGAAGGGTAGAAAACATTGTGGGAAATGGAGAAAATGCTGGTTACCAATATTTTCTCCTTTTCCCACAATGTTTTCTAAAGGCCTCTTTCTCAGGGCATCAAAAGTAGGGATTGTGTGGTAATGGGTTAACTCTCTGAATGCTAATTAACTTTTACTGACTACATGCAATCCTGTGTTTTAACTGTTTACCATACAATCCCAGGTTTTTAAGACAGCTTGAAAAAAGCCTTTTGAAAACACTGTGTGAAAAGGAGAAAATACAGGTAATGCCTAGGTCACAACAGACAATTTCTTCACAATTCAAAGATTTGAGACATCGTCCTAGCACCATATGGTTTTTAGACATTTTGCTCAAGCAGTCACAAATCAAATGGGCACCAGATAGCAGTTTCTTTCGAAATGTTGTGTGTGCACTTTTCAGTTCAGAAAGGCACCCGGCGCCACGGAATGGGGGTTGGGCGGCAACTGAACGGCACCTGTACGGACATCTTTCCGACTTTGTGCCGCCCTCTGGCTACTGTCTGGTCACCGAGCAGTCACCTTATGATGACGGAGCCAGGACAATGAATTAATGGGCTCTCCGATGGCCAAAAAACCGTCCGGTCATTGTCCAATTATAACTTTTTTTGAAACCTCAAACAGGTGCCAGACAACATCTCAAAATTGAACTGTTACCGTTCAAATCAAATGCCACCGTATGGTCACCATGCGTTTCCCAGACGATTGTGTCAAAATCTCTTGAAAAACTAGCCATCTGGAGGCATATTGGTTATTTGTGATGGGGCCATAACCAGCATCTCCTCCTTTTCTACAATGTTTTCCACCCTTTCATACGGGTATCCTATCATTTTAGTTGCATTTGAAGTGTAATCTGCAAATTTCCCAGAGCACTCAAAACATATTCTGTAATCAACTTACTATGTTCTATGGCGTCTCTAAACAGCACAAGATCCATGTGAACAACACCAGGTGTTTCATTGTAATCTTCCAGCTTCTCTCCCATCAGTTTCTTCAGCGCTGCCATGTCAGTTATATCTTCATATACATTGTTGGTCCCATAATAATCACCTGAAAAATAATTTGACAGCAAACATGTTATATTTGATCCATGATTCCACTGTGAAATGTTGGTTTAACCCATTACCACACAATCCCAACTTTTGACTTCCCTGAGACAGAAGCCTTTAGAAAACATTGTGGGAAAAGGGGAAAATGCTGGTAACCAGCATTTTCTCCTTTTCCCACAATGTTTTCTATCCAACTCAAGCCAAATTTCAACTTTCGGGTCACATTAATTTTGTCATCTGCAAATGCTTCCAATTTGAACCAGTCTAAGATTATCTCATTTGGTAAAGAGTTAATGCATTTGCAAAAAGTATCGACCCTGGTCAGCATGCGCAGTTCACGTAAGCTGAAACTTTTCACTATTGGGCCCAGACTTTTTGCTATTGGCCAAGAAGTCGAGGGTTTTAGCCCTGTCTTACAAGTCATGTGAGAATTTTAACATTCAGACCGCAGTTCACGTAAGCTGAAACTTTTCACTACTGGGCCAAAACTTTTTGCTATTGGCCAAGAAGTCAAGGGTCAAGAAGTCAAGGGTTTTACACCTGTCTTACAAATTATGTGAGAGTTTCAAAATTCAGATCTAAGTCCCATTAATATGTTTTCCTACAAAAGTTACATTTTGTGCTCAACTTTGGATGCCAAATATAACCAGAGGGAACATAATTATTGTGGCTTGAACTAGTTCTCAAACCCTTGACCCCTAGGTCACTGGGTAAGTGCTCTACAAACTGGGCTATCCAGCCATACCTATTTTCTTTTTAGCTGTTTTGTTCTTGGTAACCAGCATTTTCTCCTTTTCCCACGATGTTTTCTACTCTTCCCATAGCAAATTTTAACTTTTCAGCCACTTTTGTCTTCTGCAAATGCTCTCAATCTAGACAAGTCCAAAAATTTGTTGTTTGGTAAGGAGTTAAGTGGGAGATGTCTTACAGGAGATCACTCCTTTCTTACTGCATAGCTTCTTCCCTTATAAAACCAATACCTAACCACTGCATAAAGGACAATTCTCTGTAGCTCAGTGGTTAGTGTATTAGTCTTTTAACCTTGATAACAAGCATCTTTACCTAACCAGCTTTGCACTTGTTGCAAACATTTTCATTAGAAGAGTCAAACCCTCTTGATTTTGCTTTTTGTTTTTTACTTACCAAATATAGGTGGTTGCTTGTTGGGGCAGATGTTATGGTAGGTCTGATCAAATAGAGTTCCTAACTTCTCTGTAATCAATCCAACAAAGTTCTCCTTGTCTGTGTCGTCTATCAAACGATCAGCAAACACTCTGTAAAATATAACACTCTGTGTAGATGCCATTTTCAACATCATTACTTTTATATAGTGGCAGCCAGGGCAGCTATCCACACTTTCTTTGACTTTTTTTCACGGTACTCCTCACAATATTCATTCCATGTCACTGGCTGCTTTTCCATATAACCATCATCGAAGCAATGGTCAGTGTTGAGAGAGCAATGAATGAATTCATTGATCATTGTTTTTATATGTCTACAGTACAGGCTTTTGAAAACACTGTGGGAAAAGGGGAAATTGCTTGTTACGAGCAATTTCTCCTTTTCCCACAGTGTTTTTTACCCATTTGGAGAACTTTCTGCCATTTTTATCAAATTTGAAATTATCGTCTGCTAACTCTTTGAGTTTGGAAGAGTCTAAAATTTGTCGTTTGGGAAAGGGTTAAAGGTCCTGTTTTGTTGCAGAAAGTCCTGATTGAATTTCTACTATTCAAGTGGGAGTGTTTCTAGGCAAGGCTCTTAAAAGTCCCAGGAGACAATAATTACTTTCTTGATGAATACACACCTTGGTTGTCTTAAAAACAGTCAGAGCTTCTTAGTACAAACAAATAAAATTCTTGCTTAACTCTTTACCAAACAACACAATTTCACACTGGTCCAAATTGAAAGCATTTCCATACGACAAAATGAACATGCCTTGGAGTTTGAAATTGTTTAAGGAAGGGATGAAAACATTGTGGGAAAAGGAGAAAATGCTGGTAACCAGCATTTTCTCCTTTTCCCACAATGTTTTCAAAAGGCTTCTTGCCTAGGGTCGTTAAAAGTTGGGATTGTCTGGCAAAGGGTTTTACAAAGATATCAGGAAAAAAAAAAAATACCTGAAACATTCATGGATCCACAATCTTGTCATAGCATTTCTGGTGTCGTGGAAATCTTTATCAGCTCTTAACAGACCTTGGAATACCTAGAGGGGAAAAAAATCAATTTTTCTGTTTAAAGTATCAGAAAAACTTTCAAATATCTTTCAATCCTTAACCTTATAATTCTGAAATCTAGTGACCTAGGGTGAAAGATTTATAAAAACACATCCCAGCATTTTCTCCTACGCAAACAATATTTTCTTACCCTTCTGACGACAAACTTTAATTATTCGAAAGAATGATCCAGGTCTTATTCCCAAAACTTTGAATGTGCCAAGCCCAGTAGCCCAGCTGGTAGTATACAGGACGTTAGAACAAGTGGTTACTGATCTGATCCCTGGCTCAACCAATTCTTTCCAAGGATTGATAATAGCTATTACACTAGGAGTCATTTTTCTCCCTGCCGACCATTGTGTGAAAGCAGCCAGTGGCTTGGAGAAAATATTAAAGAAACTCCAGGAAAGTATGGGAAGGTGCACTGGCCACCACAATATGATAGAAAATAGTGTTGAACACTATACGGTCAATCAAATATATTTGAATGTAACAAAACATCTGATTGGCTAAATCAACTAAATTTCAATGTAAATTGTGCTATTTTCAAAATTTGACCTGTCACGCAAAAAAGGACCGTCAGAAACTGCAATAAGTATCCACCCTGGTCAGACTGCAC
Source organism: Tridacna crocea (assembly GCA_943736015.1). Taxonomy (NCBI): domain Eukaryota; kingdom Metazoa; phylum Mollusca; class Bivalvia; order Cardiida; family Cardiidae; genus Tridacna; species Tridacna crocea. The sequence goes on along the minus strand of OX031068.1, from coordinate 48,454,914 downwards.
AGGCTGACCAAGGTCTACACTTTTATCTATTATGGTATTTTCTGTATGAAAACACAGTGATCATTCTGAGTTACCATACAATTATTTTTTCAAGTATCAACAATCCTTTCCCAAACAGAAAATTTTGGACCACACCAAACTGAAAGCATTCTGTAGATGACAACTTAACAGTTGCTAAAAAGTTAATTTTTTCTATATGATGGTGTAGAAAACATTGGGGGAAAAGGAGAAAATGCTGGTTACCAGCATTTTCTCCTTTTCCCACAATGTTTTCAAAAGGCTTCTATTCTTGACCTGTAAAAACCAGGAATTGTTTGGGAAAGAGTTAAATGACCTGCACTATTTTCATCTAGTTGATCTACAGAATTCCTAGATTGGCCCCTTTCGCTTGACGGGTCACAAATTTAAAATATCTCAGATAAAAAAACTCAGAATGTTCTATGAAATAGTTGGTTAATACGGACTCTTTTTTTTTTTTTTTTTTTTTTACGGACTCTTTTTTTTTTTTTTTTTTTTTTTTTTAATTGGTGTTTTATGGCGCATCGACAGCTGTGGTCATTTAGCGCGCATGAAGGTAATACTTAGAAACAGTAAAATAAAATGCTAATTTGAAAATCTATATTTTATCATAAAAATCTATCTCTTTTAAGTAATCTAAAATGTTATTCTGTTTTACATGTAAAAATAAATTTTGCAAACTATCAACATTAAAATGTTTTGACCGTATATGGTCGAAGTTTTTACAGTTTAATAAAACATGTTTTACAGTTAAAGGTTCATTACAGTTTATACATTGTGGTGCTCTCTCATTATTTAAAAGATGTAAACGGGAAAACCTTGAGTGTCCCACACGACATCTTGTTAAAATTACCTGATCTTTTCGGTTACAATAAAATTCATATTTATCATTAAAATTTGGCTTGATCGCTAAAAGCTTGTTGTTAAAACATTGTTGCCATTTCATTTGACATTCTGATTTTATAAATTCATTTATTTGTTGTTTTTTGTCAGTATAAGGAATTTTTATGTTGGCTATGTTCATTTTTATAGCATCCTTTGCTTCTTGATCAGCTATTTCATTACCTTTTATATCAATGTGGCTGGGTACCCAGCAGAATATTATTGTCTTTGACCTACATAAATAATTATATTTTCTTAAAAATTGTTGAATCAATGGATTTGGGTTATCAGGATGTTTCAAAGATTGTAAAACTGACATTGAGTCAGAAAAAATTATGAATTTCTTGTTATTATTGTTTTGTATTGAACAGAGAGCAATGTTTAAAGCTACAGCTTCTGCTGAAAAAATAGAGCTATAATCTGGTAATCTTAATTTGACAGTTTCTTGCTTGTGTACTGAAGCACAACCAACTTTGTTATCTTGTTTCGAACCATCAGTATATATTGAAATGTAATCTTTATATAGTGATTTGATTTCTAAAAAATTATTTTGATAAAATAATGGATTTGTAACCGATTTCTTATTTACATTGAGATCAAAAATAATATTTGGTGGATCTATGGTCCACGGCTCTTTCACAGGAAGTTTAAAGGATTTAATATTCTTTACATTTATGTTAGATTCATTAAGAAGAGGTTCAACTCGTAAACCATAAAATTAGGTTTATTTTGAAAGAGTATTTTGTTTGGTGGATTAAAAATGTCATTGTAAACAGGATTCTTTGCATTTGAAGCTAGTTTAGTTACATACTGTAAGGATAGTTTTTTCCTTCTATCATATAAGGATGGTTCCTGAGCCTCTGAATATAAACTTGTGACAGGTGACGTACGGAAAGCTCCTAAAGCTAACCGAAGACAATACGGACTCTAGTTTTCCTGAAAGAAAAAAAAAAAAAAAAAGCCAATCTTTAACTCTAACAGAACTCCACAAAAAATAGCGACAAATATTCCATACCTTTGAAATATCTCTCAAGTTAAAGAGATAGTGTATCTTGGTTGGGGTTGGTAGGAACTTGGTCACAACTGACTGGTACAGTTCAATGGTCGCCTGCGTCATAATATCTCCAATGGGCTTCACCTCTTCCTCAAAGTTTTGTAACTTCTGGTTGATCATGCTGCCAAAGATCCTTTTGATCTGGGTATCCTGTAAAAATATGTATAATATATGAAATGTGCACTGTTAAAATGTGCTAAATGCATTTGAACGAAGTATGATCCCAAGTTTGAAGAAAATGTCTTCAACATTAACAGAGATTTTAGAAATTGACAAAATTCTTGCAAGGCCATAACAATCATCTTTGCAAGCCAAGGCTGACGATTCACTACACTTCTCTACCCTTGGTTGATCGAGCTTGATTTTTACATTCCCCCGATACGCTTTTTCATTGGATGAAGCCAGCTCTAACTGCAATGAATGAAATCACTTGTAGCATTTCATCTTTGATAAAAATAGAACAAGCTTGCTACCTTTCGAATATAGGGTAAACATGGAAACCCATGTGGATGTCTGCTTATCGCTTCATGTGTATTCGTAAGTGGTTTGTAAAACAATATTACATTGGCTTTTAGAAATATGATGTAAAGGGGGGTAATAACCAACATCCAATAGAGGGCACATCGCAGGAATCTTGAAATCGGGCTCAATCAGCCAAGGTAAGATCCACGTAGTGATCGTAACCTTGGCTCGCGAAGATGATAACAATAGGACTGACACAGATGACTAAGATGTTGCATGATAATAGCAGGGCAAAAGCAAGTCTTTGTTTTCTTCAACATTAGCTCTGATAATGTGCAAAAGCAGCCAGTAGCTTGGGAAGCATATGGTGTAAAGAACTGATATGACAGAATCTAGGAATGCATGGATAGGTACTCTGGCCATTGCAGTAAAACTGAAACAATGTTGCAGATGGCATTATCAATCAACTAGTCGGAAAAAAAAAATCTAACCAATCAATAAAAATTGGCTGCAATGAAACTGAATAACTCAATAGCTAATTACCTGAGGGAAAGTCATGTTGATCAAGTTGAATTTACTCTGAAGTCTGGGTGATATGTGTGTACGACCTCCGCCTGGTGGGCCTAGAGCTGCCACTAAGAACATGTCCTGAAAAATACCAAAAATTAGCATCATTCAAGAAAATATTTATTTTATATCTTAAAATTTGTATCTTGATCATGCAGCAATGTAATCAAAAATTTCTACTTCATGACATTAATAAAAGTGATCCATGTTCTACGAAAAGGAGGAAAATGCATGTGTTGAAAGGACCAATCCAGGTCAGTCTCCGCAAGCTGATCAAGGTTGAAACTTTGATAAAAGAGAAAATGCTGGTTACCAGCATTCTCTCCTCTTCAACATTTTCTATCTTTCTATTAAAATAAAACAAAAAAAATGCAGAATTCGTAGCCAATTTATTCCGCCAGCTGCAAATGCTTACAATTTGGGGAATTCCAGAATGTTGTTATTAGTAAAGAGATAAACCCCATTTTCCAAGACCATGACAATTATAAAATGCACACCTTGATATATTTCTGAGTCTGTTTCTGTCTGTCATACCAGAACCCATAATCTAGCCAGAGTTTGATCAGCTCTAGTGGAGGCTGGGATCCGAAGGTATCCTTGGCTGGCATGTTGAAGTCGTCCATAAAGGTCAATAACTTTTTACCTCCAATAGGCACGTACACGCCCTTTGTTCTCTTTTCTACACGGCTCTCAATGATATCTTGGACATTATTCGAGGATGTCTGTAAGAGAAAGCATGAGTACGATTGAATATGAAAATTAATACTTTGAATTATGTTTACAAGTTAAAGCCCAAATAGTGGCCAGAAAGTCAATGCATGTGTTAAAACACTGTCAACTTTAAATCATATCAGTCAAAAGTATAAACAATATTATGGAGAAAAAGAGAAAATAAAAATCATCCATTTTACTGGTAAACATGATGTCAGGTAAAAGAAAAACAATTTTTACAGAAAATATTTCAAATGTCACAAACCTACCTGAGCAGACATGTTGACTGTCAATACACTGTAAGATTTTGGATCCAACTTGGACAGCGTGTTTTCAGCAACAGATGTTTTACCAGTACCCACAGGTCCTACCAGCATGACTGGATACAGAGCCTTGATCAGGTTTTGGGTTAGATACTGGTATCTCACAGTGTCCACTGTTGGAACCATCAGTTTGAAGAATGGCAGGCTGAAAGATATAAAGATACAGAGTGTATTATCTTTTTTATCAAACAAGTTGTGAGCCCAGGCGAGCATCAAATACAATTTAGTCAACAAGTTACGTAAAAACTGCCAATATATAAACATGAATGTGAGATTATATTTATCACATAAAACAAATAGAACTTGTATTTTGTATTTCAGCAAGGTTCACACCCCCCTCATTTCTTCTAAATGTGACCTAATACCCCCACCAGCGCTTTTACAGAAAAAAGTGTCGTGTTCAAGGGGAGATAATTCCTCAACTAGGAAGAGTTGACACTTAATTACGTCCTTCAAATCTTCATGACAAAATTATGATCAATACATGCACAGAACATGTTTCAATACAATTGAAGGAAAACTGTGGGAGCAGTTTGCTACAAAAAATTATTAGTATTTTGTACACGAACAGACAGACACACTGACGGAGCAACGGATGGACACACAGACAAATGGGCTGATTCCAGTATACATTCGTTTTGCGGGGGTATAATTACTGCATTCTGCAGCAATCTTAACCCTTTACCCCATAAGGCATTTCTAAGGTATCTCTAATTGACCCTAAATAACAGCAAGGATGAAGCTGTTTCTTATGTGTATATGACACCTTTTCATAGCATAGAAAACATTGTGGCAAAAGGTGAAATTGCTCGACACGAGCAATTTCACCTTTTGCCAGAATGTTTTCCAAAGGCTCCCACAAACAATGCGTAAAAAAGAGCATCTATAGGGTAAAGGGTTAAGTCACAAGATTACCTGGGATTATACTTCCATCCCTGTTTCAGTTTTTCCTCCCAGTGTACCCAGGTCTTTCCTTTGGGGTCAACATAGTACTCATAGATAGAATCCTTGTTGGGGAAAGTTCCCTCCATCTCGCGGATATATGTGTCAATCTTCTTCCTGCCATCCTCATCGACTGTACAACATATCGACCAAATCATACAGAACTGGAACCACAGCTCTACCATCCTGCTGAAATTCTCTTGATCACCCTCGTCAACCTGTATGTAGAGAAAAGACAGCACAATAGTTGATTGATTGAATGGTGTTTCATCCCGCTGCAAACATCATTTCACCCGGCTTTTAAAATTGGGGGTCCTTGTGACCCCCTCTGTTACTAGTTGAGGGTCATTTCTTCAATTTAGGGGATCAAAATAAATGGATCTCTTCGTCATCAAGCATGATTTACAATATATTACACCATTAAACTACGGGGAAGAAAAGTCGGTTAGTCATTTCTGATGGAAAGGTCGATTTCACTTTTTGACAGATGAAACATTCTTGTCTGAATTTCTGCTTGACTTAGCTTGATCGGCAGTTGTAGGAAGCAAATGATAGAGTGTTACAGTTTTCTTAGTCATTACAGTAGTTTCCGTGAACAACACAGACTGGTAATGTGTAATTTCAAGTACTGGAAGTAACGTTATTAAGCTATGAAATACAGGGAACCAAACCAAGACTTTGACTGGGTCCATGTTTAGGATACAAGTCCAATATACTTTATGGCAATAATGCGTAAACCAGCCTGATTCTATAAATAAATTGCCAGAAAACCACTTTTATCTAAAATAAACCCTGTACTAAAAAAAAAGGACGGTGTTTGTCCAAGACTAAAACAAGAACAGACTCGGATTTGTAACGCTTTATTCGTGTTCATAGGTAATTCGGATTTGGAAAGTTGCGTCACTGATGACACGTGTCATTTATTTTGGGGGGTCATTTGAATTAAAATTGTGTCTATGACAAAGGATTTGTGTGTCACAGAAAACCCTGTCTCACATATTCAGGTATATCCTGGGTTTCATCAGTACAAGACTTGGGCTCTGAAGTGTCTTGCCCATGGGCACTCCCACAAAAAACCCAGTGCTTCCAATGATACTTCCCTTGGTAGAGAATTGACCCATTACCACTTAATCCCTACTTTGATGACCCTGAGAAAGAAGCCTATAGAAAACATTGTGGGAAAAGGAGAAAATGCTGATAACCAGCATTTTCTCCTTTTCCCACAATGTTTTCTACCCTTCACGAATAAATTTTAAATTTTCAGACACTTTAAATAAAATATTTGAGCATTACATCAACAAAGAATAAAGTATATACATGTATGAAATATATTTTGCTGAGGTAAAATGATAACGCTTTCAATAGGCTACTCCCTCAGGGTAGTTTAAAGTTGTGATTGTGCTGTAAAGGGTTGTAAAAAATATTGACAATAAAACACATGTAAAAAGGCAGAAAACCAAAAATCTATATACCCCATTTTCTTGTGTTGCAAGAGCATCAAACAGTCTTGTAAGGGAAGCAACCACATTCAGCTCAGGCGTTTTAATCAGTTCTATACAGTTGACTTTCTTGTAGTCCAGGATCTTGGTTAAGTATTTGTCAAACAGTCTTCTCAGCTCTTCTACGAGTGCCTGCATGTACAGGACATAAAGTATTACCTTGTATGTTCATAAATAAATTGGATCTCACTAGGGAAAAACAGTTGTGGATTAATCCATCCATCTTTTTCACCCCATTCCAATTCCCACCCCAACCCACATTTCCCTCCTTTCAACCCGCCATCACACCAGACATCACCCCATGGCCATTGCCCCGGACATCACCCCAAAACATTGCACCCTTCCATCCATCCATCCTCCCACCTACCAATATATCCAACCATCCATCCATTTATGCATTCATCCACCCATCCTTGCACACACTTTTCAATCCATCCATCCATCCATCCATCCATCCATTCACTCAGACATTCACTGTTTCTGCCTTCAATTGACGTTAGAATATAAAAATCGGTACTTTCACTGGTCACAACCATGATATGTTGAAAAGTATTTCACTGTTATTTCTTGATGACCTACCAGAAAGAATGAAATAAATATAAGTATAATAAAATGACAAAGTTTCTGCACAACAAGGCAGAGGCTCAAGCAATGGCTATGACAATACCTCCTTTTCTTTGAAAACAGCTGAGCTAATAGAAAAATTAGTCAGTCTCACCTTTGACTGCTTCTTTCCTAGCCAACATTCAATAAATGGTTTCCAGCCCATATCAGAGTAGTCATTGTACACCATACCACATCTTGACACGGTGGCAGGAGATGCTACAGACAAGTCACCAACCTGTGGAAAGAAAACAAAGGTATACACATCTGATAGCATATTCTCACCAAACCTGACTTTTAGTCCAAGATCAGCCTACTTGTTTTTTTTACACAATATGAACTTTACCTAAATGACAGAAGCCTATCTAATCACGCTTGGCAGTCCACATGTTTCATAATTTACTCTTTTAACCCTTTCCCCATCTTTTGCATTTATAGCTGGTTTGAATATAGATCTTGTTACAATTTGTATATATTCTTTGTTTCCTTGATAATTTTGATTGAAGTTCAAAATAGAAATAGAAATGACTGGTAGTATTATTTCTGTTTATCAATTTAACCTAGTAAAATCTATAATACTGATCACAGAAAATATTTCACCTCAAAAAGTAAAGACACTTGTTCCGGCATTGAAATTCTCTCGCCGTTGATGAGAGTCAAAATTTTGTTGTCGTCCATCACGGAATTCATACTTTCAATCCAGAGTGTGTCTACAGGGCCGTCAAATACAATCCATTTCTCATCTGGCTTCTCATCTGAAATTGGGATAGAATTTTCAGTGAAAATTCCAAATCTAAAAAGGGGCAACCCTGTTGAAAATCCTTTGAAAGTTACCCGCTCTTGTTGTAGAGGTTCCCTTTTAACTCTTTACCAAACGACAAAATTTTAGACTGGTCCAAATTGAAAGCACTTGCAGATGACAAAATAAATATAACTAAAAAATTGAAATTTGTTTCTAGCAGGGTAGAAAACATTGTGGGAAAAGGAGAAAATGCTGGTAACTGGCATTTTCTCCTTTTCCCACAATGTTTTCAAATGGCATCTACCTCAGGGTTATAAAAACCAAAGATTGTTTGGTAAAGGGTTAATAGTTAACAACTTGTTCAAATTTGAAGCAAGTATCTTCAGAAAGAGCAGAGATTTTATTCAGTTTCAAATTTTTCCATAATGCAGATGATGATGCTAGTTCTATGACAATACCACAATGTTTCCCAAAAAAAAAAAACCAGCCAAGCTGCAAATCTAAATTCCCCTTATGGCATAGGCCAAGTTTGGACCTGTTCAAATCTAGTTCAAAAGGAACAATGAACATTTTAAGGAACAGATTTTTCTTTATCTCTCTTACACCGTATGGAAAGTGTTGTGGGAAAATGAGAAATTTGCTTTCAACAAGTACATTGAGTACATTTTCACATAATGTTTTCATAATGCTACCCTTTTTAAGGACATACCTTTATCAAGTATTAAAAGAAACGCTTTTAAGCTCACAGTTACAGAATTCAGCTGAACTTGCTAGCCAGTTAACCTGTCCATGCTTTTTTGTAGTGTCTTTCTGGTTCTTTGCACAATATTCATGTCAAAGCCACTGGTTGCTTTCTGATACAAACATCATCAAAACAATCACTTCTGGTGAGAGAGAAATGAATCCTGTAAAATGACTATTGGATAGAAATTGACCAAGCTGGGGATTGGACCATGCCTTCCAAAATTTCAAGCCTTAAGCTACCAGACTCGCTACCTGACCTTGCAGTTAAGTCTGAAAATTGTGTAAAGACTGATTAATTCAGGTAATTTGTAATCAACTTCAATTACATACTAACCTGCACAAGTCTGTCTCATAACACTTGACAATACACCATCAGTCCATTCATTTGTATTCAGGTCGAATTCTCCGTACAGTTCTCCAAGAGATAGAGCTTTTGGATTGAGAGGAAAGTCCTGTGTACAGTAAAAATATATTCAACACCATTCACTCAACCATTCAGTCAATCAGTTATCTGGAAATGCTTTCCATTTTGACAAATATAAAATATCTAAAATAAAGTTTCAGAGTTCATGAATAGTTACTGCTCTAAGATCTATGGCAAGTGTTTTCTCCATATTCTTTTTGAAATACCCTATGAAATGCACATTTCCCTTTAAAAAAAAGTATTCAACTAAATTATTATTGACCCTACAAAAATTTAGCTTACGAAAAAAATACAAACACAAATTTCATGACTTAATCTGACTAAACCTCTCACAAAATTAAAATTATTTTTATAACATACAAAAAGAATAAATGATGCAAAGCTTGCAAAACACACATGTTCACTCACTACCCACTGAATCAAATTTATGTCTGAAAGAATCCCAGTAGTTGTAAAGATTCAAGATAAACCATGAAAAAATTGTGGCAAGTAGTGAAACTGCTCATTTCTCTTTTGCCAATTTTTTTTCCACAAGAAACCTGCTAATAGCCAAATAAAAATGCCTGAAATGGGTTTGTGTAATCATTTTAACATTAAGAATGCTGAATCAACGAGACAAACCTTTTCCATTAGGGAAAAAAGTCAGAGTACATGCATTACTACTTCAAACTTGTCTCAGCCAGAACATGTAACAAAGCAGTGCAAAGTGTAGATGCAAGATCAGACTACATGTTCAACAATCAACTTTAGGTAGGTCCAGTTCTTCCAGAGTAACAAAATAGTAACAACCCCAGAAAAGATCAGACGATCTTATTGTACCTTGACAATTTGATATGTTGGATCCCCGTCTTTGTTCAGTGAAGTCATTGAAGCCTGAAGTACCCTCCAGGTGGTGGATTTAGCAGACTGGGTACCACCTACAATCATGACGGAGTGACGAGATGTCTTTGTCTCGTAAAGCTGTATGACTTTCGTAACAGAGTGATCATTGACCTGTAGGTTTGCCTCCTTCATTTCCTTTGTAATGGCGTTCTTCAGCTATATGGCATAAAAGCAGAAAAACAGTTTAGTATAATTTTCACTACATGTTTTCACATTTACTTGTTATATAACTATACAGATATATTGCTAAAAAGCTGGGAATCTACTAAATGGCACAAATTACATTGTATTAACTTGTTACCAAACGACAATATTTCAGGCTTGTCCAAATCAAAAGCATTCACAGACAACAAAATAAAAGTGACCGAAAATTTGAAATTTGTTTTGTGAAGGGTAGAAAATAGTGAGGGGAAAAGGAAAAAATGCTGGTCACCAACATTTTCTCCTTTTCCCACAATGTTTTCTACAGGCTTTCATGTGGACTTTCAGTTTTTTCTATAAAAATCCACATGAAAGCGATGACTCCAAAGCAAGATATTTTTCACCACAATGGTATAATTACTAGAGCCCTGGTAGAGGTCCACAAGATAAAGCCCCATACCAAATAATGCAGGTCTAGGATGTGTGCTTAGAAATTAGAAGATGAAACTTGTGACTGCCAGGTCATGACCTATATTTGACCTCAGGGCTCTAAAATGGTTTTGGATAAAGTTTTCAGTTTCATTGAAAGTTTGGTCAGAATAGGACGGGTAGTTTCAGATAAGATGATACTTGAAATAAAAGTTAACACCCTGATGCACTGACCAATGCAAAAATGCACAACAGACACAGAGTCAAAACATAAGCTCACTGGCCTTTGGTAAATGGAGCTACAGAAATTCAAGTACATACCTTGGAGTAGTCAATGACAGGTGTCTCTATACCAGGGAAGAGATCTGACATAATTCCATTAAATAAGGGTAGATCCACAGAGGTCAACTTGGCAATGTTCATATCTTTCATCGACAGCAGCAGAATCTAAAAAAAAAATGATTTGCTTTCAGAGTAAGAAGTACAAATTCATTTAACATTTAGTGCATGATAAATAGCTAGAGATAAGATTTTACTGCATCAAAAAATATTTGAACTATGCCCTTGCAAAACAGGGTTTAACTCATTACCAAACAATAAAAATTATAGCTTTTCATATCAATGGTCCATCACTCTTTCGTGATAAGATTTTCAAAGTGTTAAATCTTCGGCTGCTAAGCTCGAGTTGCTGACCCTTTGCTGACAGTATATGTCAAGATCTTGGATCTACACTGTTGGATAAGGAGATATTATTCCCAAACCCTAAACTTTAGAATAGCAATATTTGGGTTTTCACTATCAAATTGAAAATTTCATTTTTAGTTAATTAACAAAATAAGAGTTAAATAAACATCGGTGTCTTGCAAGAAAACCCAAAATAAATCAAGAGCCCCACATAGAGGGAGTGATTTTGATTTCAAAATTGGAAAAAAAATTAATTATTCGCAAATAAACCCTATGTTGCGGGTACTCATTAGAATCGTATCATCGAGACAACTGAGTTTAGTTATGAAACCTTTGAATGGTGAAGAAAAGAATCCCCCCCCCCTTTATCTGGAGCTCTGTAAACTACTTTAGTACCTGTGTAAAATTCAGTACAAGAATACTAAGAAATTACACCAGTAAAAAGTGACGGAAAACCAAACAGGAAGAATTAATACCACTCACCTCCTCATCGGGCATGTTAGGGTTGGCTCTTTTCTTTGCACCTGCGTATCTCAACACTGATACAAGAGCTCTCAGACCAAAATCGTAATGGTCCTGTTTGGACAACTGCTGGGTGGCCAAAGAGTAGAGTGTAAACACTTTCTTGGCCAGCAGCTGAAATTTACACAGTAAAATTAAAAGTTATTCTATTTGTCACTTTGTTTATTATGACGTATCATAACATGAAAGTGAATTCGGCTCTTTAAACACAGTGCAGCAAAAGCATGGTAAAATCTGCATTATTCTATGTAGAGGGATGTAATTCTATTTACAGTGAAGTCATTCTGTATGAAATAAGTAAGTAGGTTATTCAATAGAATATAATCTGCTTCTGCACTTTCATGCTAGGGATGAACTTTTCTTTCTTCAAAATAATCTTCTTTCTATCATGGTTTATCAATCAATAAACCACAGTTGTGAGTTATGAGGCACAATAAATAATCCACCAGGGCAATAGCTTATGACTGCAGACTGCACAGGGTGATCCAATATGACACCTTACACAAATGTCTGAATTCCCATTTTTGCATGTTGCAGGCTGAATGAGAAATCAAAATACTGAAGAAAGTACACATGTTTCTTTACCTTTGTATTTCCAAATCCCTCACCAAACAGGATAATTTCAGCAATCAAGTTGGAGTCAGGGACAACCATGGCTATAGGTCTAAACATGGACTTCAGATTGTCTGGGAGCTCTGTTCTACCAGCATAACCTAGTCAAAACAATGAATTAATGGATGCAACATTTTCATTTCTAACTCCAAACAGTTGAAACCTAATCAAACTAGAGCTATGATTAAACATGATTATACCCCCCCCCCCCCCGCCACCTCCTTGTCACAAAAAAAGGTCTTTGTGATAGAATGCAGATTGGTTTAGTACAAAAGTAAGAGTTGAAAAAAGTTCAAGGGGAGATAATTCCATAACAAATCGCAGCAGGGTCATGGAAAATATGAATGATTTAACTAATCAATAAATGGATACAACCTTTTTATATATTTTACTCCAAACCTAGTAAAACTAAATTAAATGACCGATATAGGAAAAAAGCCTTTCTGTTATTTACTCCAACCTTAATCAAATCAAATAAATAATGAGTAAACTGATATACCCCATCATTCTTTACTCAAAAAAAAATTCTTATCTATGACATATATCTATAAAACTGAATCTATAATTCAGCTTGACATTAAGCAAACTATCATTCTAATGTGTGTCTGAAATTTCAAATAGATCTTTTGTAATGTGATCATTTAGTATACAAGTACATTTATCACATTCTAGAAAATTATTTCAAGTGTAAAGTTTTTGAACTGTAACTCTCAGAGAGTTAAATATCTGCAAAAGATATTCTGAGTTTTAAGAAAGACCCAAATAATTTAAATATTAAGGTTGCTCTTAACCAAAATGCTTTGGCAAAGTGGACTGTGTAAATCAAAGATCACACTGAACTAATTCATAAATTTTACATTTCATTAGCAACCTTAATTGCTATAGTCCCACAACATAATTTTACAATAGATAAATCTTTATATATATCTGATGTGAAGTGATATTATCTGTTATGTAAACATGTGCTTTGACACAATATTATATAAAAACTGAAAATATTGAATGCTGACATGATAAATGGATAAAGGGTCAAAACAATGTTTGACTGCAGTGAATTTTGGCAATACAAACAGTTACAACACAAAAAAACCTACTGTATAGCCATTTTGGTTTTACTGTTTCAAAATAACAAAATAAAACATTTCAGTTGGAAAGTCATTTTAAACACAAGATATATTTTACCCTGCAAAACATGAATTTATCTAGTATAATTTAAAGACTTCTCCCCACATAAAATCTTTACAATTGTACTCTGGTCAAAGCAGCCTTCTTAACCCATAGACTGCTAAGCGCGACTTGCTGACCTTTTGCAGACAGTGAAAATCAAGATCAGACTGTACAAAATGTGCAGTCTGATCTTTGATCTACAATGTCCGATAAGGAGACATTATTCTCAAAAACATAACAACATTATTCTCAAAAACATAACTTGGAAATAGCAATAATTTAGTTTTGCCTATCGAAATGAAAATTTCATTTTAGATAGTAAGCAGGATAAGGGTTAATCCAATGCTTTGGCAGACTTTTCCTACAAATATCCCATTCTTTTATATGAGTATCCACAGATTAAATGTCAGTAAAACTGTAGTTAGCTTTTTTTTTTTTCATTTACATGAAATCATCACCCAGCAGTTAGCATATCTGGCCATGACCTTGTGGTTACTGGATTGATAACTGTAGTGGCAAACTTTTCTTGGAGCCATTTTTCGCCAGTCACCTCTGATGCAAGTAAGAAAAGTAGTCAGTAGCTTAAACTCCAATACAGACAAACAAATTATCAATCTTCACCCTCGTATCTTACCTGGATTCATGGTAATAAAGATACCACATGACCAGACCAGAGTTATCTCCCTTCCCTCAAATACAAATCTCTCTGACCCAGCAGCAAGGGCACTCAATATGGACAAAATCTGCTGGGCCACCACTGACAACACTTCAATGTTGATACGGTTGAACTCATCAAAACATCCCCAGGCACCAGTCTGTAAGGCAAACGTAACATTATAATCATTTATTGCAGGAAGAAAAAAAGCAATTTCATTGAAATGATATCCCTCGCTGAAAGAGGTCATTTTAAAAGTTTTCGCTAGTGCTCGACTCAAAATTGCTCCCAGGCGGCCATTTTGCATCAAATCAAATTTAAAAAAAATATATTGGTGGAATAGGTTATTGTACACACATATAAAGTTTCAAAAAATTCTATCCGATGGAGATTTTGTCCAAGATGAACACACAGACTGACAGACGGAAGGAAGGACGGGCCAAAGGAAGGATGGATGGATGGATGGACAATGCTAAAACTAGATCCCTCTGTGGATAAAAAGAATAAATTCTCCAGAAAACCTCTTGTTTATCTTTCAAGCACTGAATCTTGTCAAGCATATATTATCAGTCTAAATTCAAGTCTAATTCATAAATGCATTGACGGAAAAAGTCATACCAATTACTAGCTCTCTCACTAATTCATGTTTTTCGAAGGATTCACCAGTTTAAAGGATGGGATTCTGCTATACCTAATCTAAGGACACTTCATATGTCCAGCTCTGCTAGTGAGGATTAAAGCAGGATTATTCTTTCAACAGAGCTCCAAATTAGGGGGAGTAATGGGATTTCTAAATCCCATCACTCCCCCTAATTTATTTCTCTTTCAAACCCTATGTTGTGATTACCCATAAGATAGGGTTTGGTGTTTCATAGTTAATATTTCTAATTTTATTATTATTATCATTATTAACTGGTGTTTTAAGGCACATCGACAGCTGTGGTCCTTTAGCACACATGATGGTATTATTTAGAAATGGAACAATAAAATGTTAATTTGAAAATCTATATTTTATTATATATATCTATTGCTTTTAGGTATTCTAAAATGTTATTCTGTTTTACAAGTAAAAATAAATTTTGAAAGCTATCAACACTAAAATGTTTTGACCGAATACGGTCAAAAATTTCTAATTTTAAATTCAAAATCACTCTCTCCATCTGCAGCTCTGTTTTAATGCATTAACACTCTAACCAATTGTGAAGAAATGGCAGAAATTTATATACTAACATATAATAGAGCGTACATAACTTATCCTACAAACTTACCTGGGCTAGACCAGAGAACATTCTACCCATAGACTTGTAGTCCAGACCTTCAGAACAGTTGACAACAATCACATACATGCCCAGACCTTTACCCAGATCCTTTACAGTCTCTGTTTTACCAGTACCTAGAATTATAACATATTGAATATATTATAACAGATTGATATGAGCTTTGCTCTGCCACAAAGCGGCATAAATCTCTACCACACTGCACAATACTCTGCTGTGGTTCCTTGATACTCGGTGAAAAATTAAAGTGGAAAAAAGGGGCATAGCTGTGTCAAAACACTTTGATGGTTCCCTATGTTTATTGTATTGGTTCCCCTTTTGACAGTATACAACTTGTTTAAGTCTGAGTTAAAAATCTTTGATGGTTATCTGAACTTGTTGCATAGATTCCACTTTTGATAACATACAACTTCTCCAAGCTGATGTATAAAAACCTTCAGTAGCAACAGAGATATTACAAAATTGCAAAGTTTTTGGACAATGATGTACATAACACCATGGCTACGACAATACTTCAATCTTTCCTTCGAAAAGGTCAACCTAATAAGTACTATGGGTGAAGGAGAATATGTTGGTACCTTACCTGCCGGTCCTTTAGGACTACCTCCTCTGTGAAGGTGAAGGGCTGTTGTAAGGGTCATGTAACATCTGTCAGTCAGAGGGGTAATGACCAGACGCCCGGAGTTACCCAAATATTCATACCCATACTGGAACTGTGTGTTGGTCTGTTTGACTACACAGTCATCTATGTCCTGTAAATTAGTAACATAGTCTTTTAACACTTTATCCCATAATCACAATTTTTAACAATCCTGAATATGGACGCTTTTGAAAACATTGTGGGAAAAGGAGAAAATGCTGATGACCAGCATTTTCTCCTTTTTGCACAATGTTTTCTACCCTTCCAAAGACAAATTTCAGTTTCTGAGTAACCTTATACCTGAATTTTTTTTTGTTTGATAAAGAGTTAACTCTTACCCAGTCAAGAGTATAACCCTTTGTCACACTATTGCGACTTTTACTAAACCTGTGAAAAAAAGACCTTCTGAAAACATTGTAGGTAAAGGAGAAAGTGCTTTTCCAATCCTTTTCTACCCTTCCAAAAAGAATTTCATTTTCTAAATCACATTTATTTTGTCATCTGCAAATGTCTTAAACTGGACTAGACTAAAATTTTGTCCTTTGGTGAAGTGTTAACTTTTTACAGAACAAGTTTAGTAAGTTCAAAGAAAATTTCAAGGTAAAAGTAAGGCATCAAAATATTGAAACTTCAACGTTATTTCTTGGGGGGGGATGGAAAATATCTCGTTTGCCGTTTGATCTTTATCTACATCGGCCACAGAAGTGCCGAGAATTGCAATAAGCAGCCAATAGGTTAGGATAGTATACAGAAAATTATACCTTTTCCCAATAGAATCTCAGCTGACTCAGCCACTCAAAGGCATACTGGTCCGAGCATCCAGACTTTATAAGTTTATCAATGATGTCACGAGCGTGCACTTCAATCGTGACCAACGCCACAATTTTCAATCTCTGGATCTTTGTCAGATTTCCACGGATAGCCTCCGAAAACTTGTTCAGCATTGAAATCTGAAAAAGAAATTTGACAAAGATTAACCCTTTATACCACACAATGTCAACTTTTTAAGACCCAGCTTTTGAAAACATTGTAGGAAAAGGAGAAAATGCTGGTCACCAGCATTTTCTCCTTTATCCACAATATTTTCTGTCCTATTATGGACAATGTTTGTTATTTTAGCCACCTTTAAATTTTGGCTACTTTCAAATTTTGTTATCTGGTAAACTGTTAAAAAGTCAAAGAAATATATACTTTCTATACGACAGTGTATATGCATGGATATATATGCATATCGAACAACTTTGGATTTACTGATTTTGGACATTTTGTGTTTGGAAATTATTGTGAATTCATGACAGTCAATATTTGTAGGTATTACTTTTCTTCAAAATTAATACACGAACAGAAATGTTAGCAATTTTTAAAAATTCGTATAATTGCTAAAATTTCAACCTGTGCAGTACTAAATGACCCTTTAAGCACCCTGCCCTTGAGTTTTTTCTTTTGTGGCCGAGTAGGTCAAGCTCAGACTGAGCAAAACCTGCTCACTGATCTTTAATTTCCACTATTTTACACATTGTAGACAAAAACAACCTTTAATCTACAATTAATCGGGTTTTATATCTAGACTGAAATATTCTGTAGGTCTACTCGGCAGTCCAAAGGTTGAATAACTAAAGTCAGTGGCATGCATTCTTCAAACATTGAGATTTGCGATGCACTTCATCCTTTTTTTTTCAAACCATCTTGTGAATTTTTAGGAAATAGACTTATAGAACCCTATGGCAAGTTCAAAATGTAACCCTTCTCTGTAAAAACAGCATCCCAGGTTTAGGGTTAGAATAGTATACAGAAAATACTATCATTTTTTTTCATCATGAAAAAAAAATCGAATCATTTCAAATACGCCAAAATTGTATCTGAAGGACTGCCAGATATATAAAAAGCTAAAAACATTGCAATTCTGTAAAACAATCTGAAATACACTTAAATAACCTGTTTCTTCTTCATACTCTTCAATGCCCGCTTATCTCCCCTTTCTTTGGTTGTAGCCAATGCTCGAGTGACATCTTGTGTCCACTGAATCTGACTTGCCGTAATGCAAAGCTGTATTGAAAAAACAACAGAGATGAGATGAGATTTTTTCAGTACACATGCAATCAAAAAGACCAAATATCGAACTGATTTGTAATTCTTTATCACACATTCCACATTTTTTATGATGGAAAGGGCTTTTAAAAACATTGTATAAAAGAGAAAAAAACTGTAATCAGCATTTTCTCCTTTCTCCACAATGTTTTCTATTCTTTAACATTTTTTTCTACATTTTTCCACAATATTTTCTACCCTTTCATAAACAGAAAACTTTCATTTGAGCCTAGTCTAATATCCCCTACACATGCTTTCCATTTGGACCTGTCTAAAATTTTGCAGTGTAGTACAATCTAACACTAAAGCTAATAACTGCAGTTAAATTTTTGTATGCAAATGCTCACAATTTAGATATGAATATCTTTTTCTTGTGTGGTAAGGAGTAAACTTTTTTGTGTAAGAGTAAAGAGTTATGACAGTGGTGACAGTTAAGTCTTTACCAATGACAAAATTTTAGACTTGTCCAAATTAAAAGCATTTGCAGACAAAAAAATAAACCGGACTCAAAAATTGAAATATGAATTTAGAAGATTAGAAAACATTGTGGGAAAAGGAGAAAATGCTGGTTACCAGCATTTTCTCCTTTTCCGCAATGTTTTCAAAAGCCTTCTTCTTCTGGGTCGTAAAAACCAAGGATTGTTTGGTAGAGGGTTAATAAAAACAAACCAAAGCATGTACCTGACCAGGCCACTCTTTGATCCATTTATCTCTCTTTGTAAGACTTTTCTTCAACGCATTTCTGCACTCTGGAAGTCGTTTTTTCAACGTAAATCTCATGTTTTTCTCCACATCACACAGCCAAGCCTCTACAGGCCCATCAAGGAGTACTTGTTTTATAAACTCTACATATTCTCCTTCTGTAGAGGACATGCCAGCAGCTTCCCATTTCATGTTCATACCTTGCTGTTAACAAAATACAGAAAAATAAATGCTCAGCATGCAGGTGCAAATGCTGCATTGTGGGCAAGGTTGTAGTGCCCTTTACGCACAAAACACATATGCATATAAAAATTTTCGGAGATCAAAGTTGTAAATGATAATATCATATTTATTGACTTTTTCTCTAGATCTTCACACCTTTTCGCACAAGCTAAATAGGCAGGTTAAATTGATGCACTGATGACTAGGTAATTCTTCAATGTTTTACGATAAATAGTGACAATTTTGCTCCCTTCCCAATGATGCTTGGGATAGCAATTTGTTATTATACAGTCCAAGTATTAGTCACTGACAGAAAAATGATTTTGCCAATCAGGTACAAAGTTGATAAAAGATAGAGTAATATGGAAATTTTCAACCTACTTTTAGGTTTTAATTTTCTACCAGCAACTAATGAATGGACCTTAATATACAATAACAGATTGTGATCTTCCAAATAATTTACATAATTCTTTACTGGTATGATTTAAATTTAAATGCATATTGGGTAAAATCCAAATTGTTTACTTCTGCAGCTACGGGGCCTTAAACCCTTTACCACACAATGACAACTTTTAACATCCCTGAGGAAGAAGCCTTTAGAAAACATTGAGGGAAAAGGAGAAAATGCTGGTTACCAGCATTTTCTCCTTTTTCCACCAAGTTTTCTAACCTTTCAAAGCAAAGTCGCACCATTTGAGTCACTTTGAAAGTGTCCTCTGCAAATGCTTTCAATTTGGGTAGGTCTAAAATTTTGCTGAGTGGTAACCGGTTAAGGGTTAAGCTACAAACCTTGGCCATTTTGAGTGACTTGATGTTATCAAAGCATTTCTTCAAATGCGGCTGCACGGCTTCTGGGTTCTTTGACTGTCCCAAGATCTCCAGCAAGTCGTCGTTGGACAGGAAATAGAATCTTGGGAAGATCTGTCGTTTGGTCTCCAAATACATGTCAAGTGACTTCTGGATTTCTTCCAGCTTCTGGTTCATATCATTTAACTGTTCTAGCATACCTGTGGGGAGATTAATCATTGCTGGTTGATATCATGTTTTATCACCTTTTTGTGACCTTTAAAAGCTTTTAAAAGAGGATCTACACAAAAGACAAAAATCCCAGTTACCAGTATTAAATGCTGTGTGAAATTCAATTAATTCAGTTGTAATTAACTCTTCAATAGACGATCCCAAATTTTAATGACCCTGAGAAAGAAGCATTATGGAAACATTGTGAGAAAAGGAGGAAATGCTGGAAACCATCTGGTAACCAGCATTTTCTCCTTTTCCCATAATACTTTTTACCCTATCAGTCAGATATCATCATATTACCAAGATTTAATTTGCAGATGCTTTGAATTTGGTCCAGTCCAAAAATTTGTCATTTGGTAAACAGTCAAAGCAAAGAGTTTCAACACAGGTCAGCATGCTCTGACTGTGCGAGCTGATATGACTGGATACTTTTTGGAGACAAAATGAAACTAGATTTCACAGTGCATGGCTCATA
This sequence comes from Tridacna crocea, assembly GCA_943736015.1. Lineage (NCBI taxonomy): Eukaryota > Metazoa > Mollusca > Bivalvia > Cardiida > Cardiidae > Tridacna > Tridacna crocea. The sequence goes on along the minus strand of OX031068.1, from coordinate 48,434,427 downwards.
TATCTTTATCAACAGCATTAACCCTTTACCAAATGACAAAATTTTGGACAAGTCCAAATTATAAGCCATTGCAGAGAACAAATAGAATGTGAATCAAAAATTGAAATTTTGATTTGGAAAGGGTAGAAAACATTGTGGGAAAAGGAAAAAATGCTGGTAACCAGCATTTTCTCCTTTTCCCACGATGTTTTCTAAAGGCTTCTTTGTCAGGGTCGTTGAAAGTCGGGATTGTGTGGTAAAGAGTTAAAAACAATGGTGAAATAGGAGCTAATGCTCGCTTCAGGTGTACCTTCATGATGGGTCCCTCTCAAAGCATTTCTGTCTTTGTTCAATCGGGTCATAATCTCCTTCCATTTTCCATTGACGTAGTCAAATTCTGCTGATTCTCTTGGCAACTGTTTGCGGATGTCTTCACCCAAGAAAATGTTCTGCACAAATAGAGAACTATTTAACTCTTCACTTCACAATTCAGATTTTTAATAGCCATGAGGTAAAGGACATTTAAAAATATTGTGGGAGGAGAAGAAAATGATGGTAATCAGTGTTTTCTTCTTTTTTTTTTCAGTGTTTTACTTTCTATTTGATACAAAATCCCATCATTTGTGTATAATTGTACATGGCAAATAATTTGAAATCGTGCCAAGACAAAAATACAGACTAAAACTAGAGCTGTCACTGAATGGGACTTGGTACCCCTGCCAGCCCTTTTTCAGAAACAGGCAATTTCACAAAAAGAATTCTAAGTTCTAGGGCAGATTACCCCTGAATCACAGGGAGTAGATGATTGAAAACTGCATCTTGCACAACTTCAGTATACAATCAATGTATCAATAAACTTTCAATACAACAGCAGCAAAACTGTAGGAGAAGTTTGAGACACAAAATAACTTGTATTTTGTATGTGGATGGACACACAGATGGACAGACAGGCTGATTCCAGAATTTCCCCCGAAAGCATTCTTTTTGCGAGGATGTAAATATGCCAAACATATATCTGTTGACTAATAAAGTAAATGTAACGATAGATCTTGATCTATGCCCTCTGCTAAAAAAATTAGTTTTGCTGATCCTTTAGATTTGGACAAACCTAAAATTTATGGTTTGGTAGTGAGTTTATCTATGTTTTTGGTGGGTTTCATTAGAACAGTTTGGACAGTACTTTCATAATCTATAGGTTATTGAAAAATTGGAATTAGCTAGGAATGTAGAAAACACTGTAGGAAAAGCTGGCCACCCCTTTTTTTTAAGTGTAGAAAACATTGTGAGAAAAGTAATGCTGGTTACCCTTTTTTTGGAATGGTTAAAAAAAAAAAAAATTGTTGGAAATGGACAAAAATACTGGTCACCCTTCTTTTTTTTGGAAGGGTAGAAAACATTGTCGGAAAAGGAGAAAATGCCAGTGACAGTATTTTCTCCATTTCCCACAATGTTTTCAAAAGCCTATTTCTCCAGCATCATTAAAACTCAAAACAGTGTGGTAAAAGGATTAATCTAACCTCCAGATACATCCACTGTCTCTGCACAGTTAGTAACATCTCCACAGCTTCCAAAATGTGTGACAGAGTTCTCTCCCATCTATCTACGTCCTGTTCGAAAGCTTTGACAAATCTGGATGCCTTCATTGTCGACAGTTGTACTTGGTTGTCCTCAAGGGCAGCGAAAACATCGTCTGTACTCCTGCAGAAAATTGATTGACCGACTAATTGCACGGTGTTTAACGCAGTCAATCTGTGGAAAGAACTTAGCTGAACTTGGGATTAGTACCAGCAACTCCCTGTTCTCAAGTTCTGAAAGCTACAGACTGTTATAGTGGAACTGAACTGTAGATATTAAAGACAACTTGAATCATGAAGTTATGCTTAGGACGTCTTATAAATGATTAAAGATTTATTTGGAAAAGTGCTTTGAAACAATGAACTTAAGTCTGTTAAATAAGGTGGGTTCATTCTAAGCTGAATTTCAAGAGAACCTGTTGCAATGATTACCATCAATCCGTGGAAAGAACTTAGCCAAACTTGGGATTAGAACCAGTAACCCCCTGTTCCCAAGTTCTGAAAGCTACAGACTGTTCTAGTAGAACTTAGCTGTAGATATTAACTCATTACCAAACGACAATATTTTAGGCTTGTCCAAATCAAAAGCATTTGCAGACAACAAAATAAAAGTGACTGAAAATTTGAAATTTGTTCTGTGAAGGGTAGAAAACATAGAGGGAAAAGGAGGAAATGCTGGTTACCAGCATTTTCTCCTTTTCCCACAATGTTTACTGAAGGCTTCTTTGTCAGGGTAGACAACCTGAATCAAAAAGTTATGCTTAGGACGTCTAATAAATGATTAAAGATTTATTTGGAAAAGTGCTTTGAAACAATGAACTTGAGTCTGTCAAATAAGTTGGGTTCATTCTAGGCCAAATTTCAAGATACTGGCACTGTTTGTCATTTGGTATTGATCAGATTATTTTGGTCATACAAATGTAGTAATGCAGTAATGCAGATTGACAATCAATAATAAAAGACAAACAAAAAACTCTCTCTTACCTGACTTTATAACATCCTTTGTATGGAGCAATGTCCAGTTCTGTGGTGTTCCATGTGTTTGTGATTGCGTCAAGAGCCTGAAAGACAGAAGTTTGAGTCTTACAAGAATCATACTTATTTAGTTTGACCAGTAGTTTGATTTAAAGATGCCCGTGTACAGCCAGTGAGCAGATTCTGGACGCCACCAAATTGAGAGCATTTGCAGACAACAAATTAAATTTAGCTCAAATAGTGATTTCTGTTTTTAATCAGGAAGAAATCAGGTTACAGTATTTTCTCTTTTTCCAGCAATGAATTCTGCAGATGCATTTGTAGTATACTGGTCAATCCCTGAGACAGATGTAAATGGATAGCTTGTGTTTGTATAAGGGAACCATTTTGCTATAAAGCTAGCTGTTGAAATGATGTGGTAGGGTGTTTGCCTTGGAAACTTGTGGTCCAGGGTTCAATTCATGCCACAGGAGGCTTACACATTTAGCCCTCTTTTCACAGAGCAAGGTCAAAATGCAATATAACACTTTGCTGATAAACTAACCCTTTAACAAACAATCCCAGTTGCCACTACTCTGGGAAAGAAGGCTTAGGAAAACATTGTGAGAAAAGGGGAAAATGCTAGTAACTAGCATTTTCCCCTTTTCCCACTATGTTTTCTACTTTATCAAGGTTAAATTCAGCCATCTGAGCCACCTGTAATTTGTTGTCTGCAAATGCTTTCAATTTAGATCAGACTAAAATTTTGATGTTTGGTAAAGAAATAAGAAATGATAATACAACAAAGCACATACCAATTCAATGGCCAATTCTTTTGTGGCAGCCCCAGATATCTCGTTGATCCCCTCCGCATACTGGTCAAATCCATATTCAATGATCTTCTCTAAAGTGAAGTCATCTGCTGTGTGGTCAAAGTTCCTCTGCATCTTGGTCTAATTGAAATAACAAAAGAAATTGAGTCTGGGACACATATGCTTCTGTCTCAAAATACACTAAAGATCTGGGATATCTTTCTCTAAACTGCATACACACAAAATTTGCTAATCAGCATCAAGTCTGAAAACAAATTTCAATGAACTGCATTACTTTACGATATAAGTAAAAACTTGCATAACTTTACGCCAGCTCATACATTTGGGTAAGAGCAGGGATTGTATGTGTTTATTCAATCCCCCCAAAATAGAGTAAATTCACCCAGTTTAATGAAAGGTACCCCAGAACATTAGACAACCTACTGCATTTTGTCTTTTCACAGCAGATCACATATACAGGTTTTCATAATCCTGCCATAAACCCAAATCACATATTGTTGGAGGAAGAACATTTTAACAAGCTATCAATCTCGCAAATATCAATACTTTCACATCATCAACAAGAGCTGTCGAAGATAAATTAACCTCCACAAATAGGTTTCTTTTTAGGAAAGTGAAGGCTGTGGGTAAATGGTTGGGTCACTGGAGAATTTTAAGATAAAGACCTTTTTTCCATGACACACTTTGAAATTGTAAAACCGAGAAAACATTTGTGTAATATCCTAAATAGTTCATGTATAAAGTTTCAACCAATTTGGTTCAGACGGATGGACTGGCGGACGAAAGGAAGGACAGATGGACATACAGACAGATAGACAAAGGGACCACTACAATGCTCTTTTGGGGAGAATAAAAAAATCAGAAAAATGGAGTCATGTTTTTTACTTTCACTTCAGCTAAAGTTACTTTCTCTATTATTCCAAAGTCCAAGTTCTAAAAAGCTCTGCAGACGCCAGTAGTGTTTAACAAAGGAAGGAACTTGAATAAGAGGAAATGGCCAAAGTGTGCAAAATTAGTAAATGTCAGAGATTACCAGACGCAACTGTATAATTACCTGTATTTTGGTCCAGTGACGTGGCCTCATTGCGTGATTCTTCATATCCTGTATCAGAGGCATGGTTCTCTTGAACTGATCCACTTTGTTCTTACTTGTGTCCACCACTTCCCAGTTTTTGTCCTGTAAATACAATATTTGACATGGTTTCTCTTAACTCCAGATGACAGAATTTAAAGCATTTGCAGATGACAATTTTAGTGTTGTTCAAATAGTGAAATTTTTACTTTGATAGGGTAGAAAACATTTTGGGGAAAAGGAGATAATGCTAGTTACCAGCATTTTCTCCTTTTCCCACAACATTTTCAAAAGGCATCTCTCCGAGGGTCGTTAAAAGTCAGCATTGCACAGTAAAGGGTTAACCCTTTACCAAATAATCCCAACTTTTAAGGATCCTGGGGAGACAAGCATTGTGGAAAAATGAAGAAAATGCCTGTAACCCGCATTTTTCCTTTTTTCCTACAATTTTTTAAACAGATCTAAAACTAAAAATGATATTCAGTTTTTGAGTCACATTTTTTTTTGGCTTACAACCTCCAAGTATTTATCCAGTAAATACAGAATTAACATTATTTCTTACAATTCTTTACAAAACTATTTACCATACAATCTCAACTTTTAAAGATTCTGAGTATAAAGGTTTTTAAAAACATTGTGGGGAAAGGAGAAAATGCTGGTGATACTGCAGTTTGAACAATAAAATGTCATTGCCGAATCTGTTTTGGCAACATATTATGTCAAATAAAGCAGCCTCCCTTGACAGAGAGTGGGTCAAAATGACCCCTTTCCCAATCAACCAAAATGGCCAACTTTTTAGTGCACTGTTAGAAAAATTTTCTTCCCTAATTTTTGAAGATTCCCAGATCTTTTTGAGATAAAGGGGTGGGAAATCCTGCTTTATATTCAGTTTCTTAAATAAAGACTGCTGCATTTAAATCATGATTAGGCATACCTTTAGCTCACGACTGTATTTATTCAGCTTCTTGAAGATCGTAACACACTGAGTCTCCATACTGCCTGTTTCCAGCTCTGTAAACTTTCCATCCTTCCAGCTGGCCCACAGTCCTTCCCATTCTTTGTTCAAATTCCAGATTGTTTCAATCAGCTCTAGATCCTGCATTGAAGAAAAAATAAAACATGTGTCACAATTTTGAAAATAAAGCCAATGTGATAAACCCCACTAATTAATTAATTGATTGTTGAAGTTGTATGGTGTTGTCAACAGTTTTTCAATCATATGGCAGTGGCAAGTGCACCTACTCATGCTTTCCTGGAGTTTCTTACATCAGAACTCCACACAATATCCTTCCCAAGGCAATGGCTGCTTTCCCTCATGACCATCTTTGAAATAATGATCAGGGGTGAGAGAGAAATGAATCCTATTGCAGTGACCATGAATTCTCAGAAAAAAAATTGGCCGAGCCAGGGACTGAATCAGCAACACCCTGTTTCAAGAGCTGAAAGTCACAAACAGAGCTATAAGGGCTCAGCTTCATAGGCCCTTAAGTAAACTGTTTAACTTTTTACCAAATGACAAAATTTTAAACTTGTCCAAATGCAAAGCATTTAGAGAAGACAAAATAAACATGACTCAAAAATTGAAATTTGGTTTTGGAAGGGTAGAAAACTAGATAATCAATCAATCAATTAATCAATGAATAAAACATTTAAACCTTTACCACACGATCCCTACTTTCAACACCATTGAAAAGGAAAGCTTTGAAAACAAAGTGGGAAATGAAGAAAATGTTGGTAAACAGCATTATTTCCTTTTTCCACAATATTTTCTACACCATTAAAAACAAATCTGGTCATTTGGACAATCTTGGATTTGTTGTCTGCAAATGCTTTCAATTTGGACCAGCGTAGAATTTTGTCATTTGGTAAAGAGTTAAGTAAGCTAATAAAACTTGTACACTAGTGCTGTGTTTTCTACTCAGTAGTGAAACAAACATACCTTCTCCAGGGTGGCAATTTCTTTAGAAGGTGGCTGGTCAATTTTAAAGATATTTAGACCACGCCTGATGTCAGCCTCCTGTTTCTTCAAAGCTTCCATCTGGGCTCGGATATTCTCAATATTACCCAGTGCATCAGTTGTCACAATGTTACTGGTAAATGGACCTTTCTGTGTGAACTCATCCACCAAGTTGTGAACCTGTTTCTTGAATTCTTCAGACTGACCCAGGAGGTTAGTCTTGAATTTTTCCTGAAATTACAACCAAACTTGGTAAGTCCAATCTTGGGGGTTTTATGACCTTGATTGGTAGCTAGCATTTTCTCATTTTCCAATGATATTTTCTGCACTTTCAAAGACAAGTTTCCTAGGTTGTGAACCATTTAACACTAAATCTGATTTACCTCCTTTATGCAGACAGTGTAGATCAAGATCAGTGATCTTGTGCATAGAGAATAATATGAGCCATGCTCTGTGAAAAGGGGCCTTAGTGCAAATGCAACAAGTAGCGACCCAGATCAGCCTGCACAGTCAGCGCAAGTTGACCCAGATTAAATGGTTTGACCCAGATTAAAAGGTTTGGTAATTTTGTTGCATGTATACGGACCAGTTTACCTCATGATTCAGTCAGTTGTTACACAAAATGGACTTTATGGGTGCATAATTATGTGATTACTTGCTTGGTATCATACACATGACATCTACTTTTGCTATCTATTTTTTTTTTCTTTTGAAATTTTTAAAAGCAAAGAAGAGAGTGACATACCTTGTGTTTCTTCAACATGCCCTCTGCTTCAATCAGCTTCTCCTGGAATTTCACCCACTCTGAGTTCAATTCATTTAGCATTGTTTTGACCTGCAATACATCAAACAAAATACAGCAACATGAAATAGCATCTAGTTTAACCCTTTCCCAAACAATCCCTGGTTTTTACCTTTCTGCAGTACAAGTCTTTAGAAAACACTGTGGGAAAAGGAGAAATTGCTTGTAACGAGCAATTTCTCCTTTTCCCACAATGTTTTCTACCCCCCCCTAGAAACAAGTTTCAATTTTTGAGTCCCATTTATTTTATTGTCTGCAAGTGCTTTAATTTGGACCAGTCTATAATTTTGTTGTGTGGTAATGGGTTAAAGTATACATGTATACTCAGACTTTGTATTTACCAAACATTCTACATACCATTAATTTATTTAACTTCCAAAACTAGTAGTTGGATTGAGGGACACATATCTCAGCCAAGTACATGGCTAGCCTTGGTAATTTAAAATGTGGATCAAATTTTGAATGGTCGTTGAATAGGAACCCTAGGAAGGAAGTGACAAACCTACACAGATTAATGTACAGGAAATCATTTAATTTATGGCCACATTAACCCATTACCACCCAGCAGAATTTTAGACCTAACCAAACTGAAAACATTTGCAGACAACAATTTCATAGCGGTTAAATTGACACAATTTTTCTTTGATAGGTTACAATACATTGTGGGAAAAGGAGAAAATGCTGGTTACCAGCATTTTCTCCTTTTCCCACAATGTTTTCAAAAGGCTTCTATTCCTGACGCGTAAAAACCTGGGATTGTTTGGGAAAGGCTTAAGTCTCCCTAGTTTTAATAATGACCCTGATGAAGAGGTCTTTTAACCAGCATTTTCTCCTTTTCCCACAATGTCTTCCAACCAATCAAAGAAAAGTTCCATGCTGTAGGATCACATTCAACCCATTACCACACAATTCCTACTTTTGACAATCCTGAGAAAGAAGCCTTTTGAGAACACTGTTGGAAAAGGAGAAAATGCTGTTAAACAGCATTTTCTCCTTCTCCCACTATGTTTTCTACCCTTCACAAAATAAATTTCAAATTTTCTGTCACTTTTATTTTGTCGTCTGCAAATGCTTTCGATTTGGAAAAGTGTAAAATTTTATCATTTGGTAATAAGTTAAATCATTGTCCGTGAATGCTTTGAATTATGATGCGTGTATGTTCTTATCATTTAGTACAGAGTTAAAGCTTAAAATGGGATAGATGACTTACGTCTTCAGGAATTGCCACTTCATACTTGTCTAGGATACCAAACTGATCATGAAGTGGTGAAAACTTGGCCTCTGTCGCAGAAAGTCCACTGTTCAAAGACTCCCATAGTTCTAAACTTTCTCCCAGTTCATCTAATGTTTGTGGAGGTTTACTGACTCTAGAAAAAAAGATGAAAAAATTAACCCTTAACTATACGACAAAGTTTTACACCTTTCATAATTGAAAGCATTTCTAATTGACAAATTATGCGGCTAAAATGATGATATTTGTAAAACTAAAAACAGTGTAGGAAAAGGAAAATATGCTGGTTATCAGTGTTTTCCTCATTCCAGCAACAATTACAAAAACTTCTTAAACAAGATCATATAAATGGGACTGTTTGGTAAAGGGTTAAAATACTTTAAACAATTTCTATTTCATCCCTCCAAGTTCAACTTTTATTCATAGTTCTTGAAATATCTAAAACAATATCTGCCTCTTTCTCCAAAATTTTTGGGTTCTTAAAAACTAATATCATTGATAACATATAACAAGAGGGCCATGATGGCCCTGAAATCGCTCACCTGAGTTTATTGACCAAACATGCACTATCTAGTTTCCCAGTGACCTAGTTTTTTATCAGACATTACCCATCATCAAACACTTTTGAGACATCACCAAAACAAACATTCTGACCAAGTCTCAAGAGTATCAGGCAGAAAATGTAGCCTCTGGAGTGTACACAAGGTTTTTCTAATATTTGACCCATTGACCTAGTTTTTGACTCCACATGACCCATTTTCAAACTCATTCAAGGTATCACCAGGACAAATATTATGAACAAGTTTTAGGAGTATCAGACTGAAAATGTGTCCTCCAGAGCATACAAAAGGTGTTTATAACATTTGACCTATTGACCCAGTTTTTGACCCAACATGACCCATTTTCAAACTCATCCAAGATATTATAAAGGCAAACATTCTGACTAATTTTCAAGAGTGTTAGACTGAAAATGTGGCATCCAGAGCATATACAAGGTTTTTCTAAGATTTGACCTGGTGACCTAGTTTTTGACCCCCACTGACCCATTTTCAAACCTGTCTGAGATATCATCAAGACAAACATTCTGACCAACTTACAAGAGTATGGGACTGAAAATGTGGCCTCTAGAGCCTACAAAAGGTTTTTCTAACATTTGACCTAGTGACCTAGTTTTTGACCCCACATGACCCATTTTCGTTCTTGTCCGAGATATCATCCAGGCAAACATCCTGACCAACTTTCATGAGTATCCAACTGAAAATGTGGCCTCTAGAGCGTACAAAAGGTTTTTCTACGATTTGACCTAGTGACCTAGTTTTTGACCCCACGTGACCCATTTTCAAACTCGTCCGAGATATCATCCAGACAAACATCCTGACCAACTTTCATGAGTATCCAACTAAAAATGTGGCCTCTAGAGTGTACAAAAGGTTTTTCTAAGATTTGACCTGGTGACCTAGTTTTTGACCCCATGTGACCCACTTTCGAACTCGTCCGAGATATCATCCAGACAAACATTCTGACCATTTTTCATGAGTATCCGACTGAAAATGTGGCCTCTAGCGCGTACAAAAGGTTTTTCTAAGATTTGACCTGGTGACCTAGTTTTTGACCCCATGTGACCCATTTTCAAACTCGTCCGAGATATCATCCAGACAAACATCCTGACCAACTTTCATGAGTATCCGACTGAAAATGTGGCCTCTAGAGCGTACACAAGGTTTTTCTAAGATTTGACCTGGTGACCTAGTTTTTGACCCCACGTGACCCACTTTCGAACTCGTCCGAGATATCATCGAGACAAACATCCTGGCCAACTTTCATGAGTATCCGACTGTAAATGCGGCCTCTAGAGCGTACACAAGGTTTTTCTAAGATTTGACCTGGTGACCTAGTTTTTGATCCCACGTGACCCATTTCCGAACTCGTCCAAGATATCATCGAGACAAACATCCTGACAAACTTTCATGAGTATCAGACTCAAAATGCGGCCTCTAGAGCGTACACAAGGTTTTTCTAAGATTTGACCTAGTGACCTAGTTTTTGACCCCACGTGACCCATTTTCGAACTCGTCCGAGATATCATCGAGACAAACATCCTGACCAACTTTCATGAGTATCCGACTCAAAATGCGGCCTCTAGAGCGTACACAAGGTTTTTCTAAGATTTGACCTAGTGACCTAGTTTTTGACCCCACATGACCCATTTTCGAACTCGTCCGAGATTTTATCGAGACAAACATCCTGACCAACTTTCATGAGTATCCGACCAAAACTGTGGCCTGTAGAGCGTACACAAGGTAAAAAGTTGACGACGGACGACGGACGACGCACGACGCACGACGGACGACGGACGACGGACACAGCACGATCACAATAGCTCACCATGAGCACTTCGTGCTCAGGTGAGCTAAAAAGGCCACCTACTTCTCTGCATTCTCTATAAGGAAGTCATTCAGTTCCTTGAGCCTACTTGTGGCAATCTCACTGAGCAATGTTGTAAACTTGTTCTGCCACTCTGTACAGTGTGTAAGGATGGAATATTTCAGCGGAGAACAGTCCAGCAGAACAAACTGTATGTTAAGGATACTTTCCTGGGTTTGTACATTGTTGGCTACCTCTGTGTATCTGTGAGTGGAAATTAAATATTTCATAACCAACTTGAACTGTCACTGAATGTGACTTAATACCCCCACCAGCACTTTGACAGCAAAAAGTGTCAAGTCCTAGGGGAGATAATTCCTCAACCAAGAAGAGTTGACACTTGAAAATTGCATCTTGCAAATCTTCAATATATGATCAATAAATGGGCAAATTTTCAATACAATTGAAGGAATTGTATTGTAGGAGGAGTTTACGACTCAAAATTACTAGTATTTCGTAAACAGATGGACACAAAGACGGACACACAGACAGATGGTTGGACGGACACACGGAGGGGCAGACAGCCAGATTCCTGAATACCCCTGAAAACATTCGTTTTGCAGGGGTATAATAGTGACTTGGGGAGCTTTTGTGGACATTGTAGACCAAGATCATACAGCATTGGACCTGCAGTCTGATCTTGGATCTACACCCGGTCAGCCTGTACAGGCAGCGCACGCTGAAATGGGTTGTTACTTTTGCAGGTGCATTAACCCATTACCACACAATTCCTACTTTTGACGCCCCTGAGAAAGAAGCCTTTTGAAAACACTGTGGAAAAAGGAGAAAATGCTGGTTACCAGCATTTTCTCCTTTTCCCACAGTGTTTTCTAACCTTTCCAGAACAAATTTCAATTTTTCAGTCACCTTTATTTTGTTGTCTGCAACTGCTTTCAATTTGGACCAGTCTAAAATTTTCTTGTGTGGTAAAGAGTTAAGCCCTCTTTTCAAACAGCACGACTCAAATAGCATAGACTTGTATATACTAAAAGCATTTGCAGACTACAAAGTTTAACCAAAATGATGGACATTATCTTTGAACGGGTAGAAAACATTGTGGATATAAGAGAAAATTGTCTGATTCCCAAATTTTCACCAGTCTTTTTTAGTGTAACATACCCAATGCAGATTTTCTTATCTTACACACAATTAAGATAAGCATTGTAAGATGTTATTTATTATGTCATGAAATCAATTTGTTCAGAGAAATGAATCTTGTTTCTTATTGAAAATTACCTTTTGATCACATATAGTCTTTGCATTTCCTGACCTTTAATGTGAAAGATTTTGTCATGAGATAAAAAGAATTTTACACTTGTGGGCATTTAAGATTAATCTTATGAAACTCATCTACAAATACCTTAGTACAGTCTTCTGGACTTGTTAACTCTTCACCAAACAACAAAATTGTAGACAATTTTTACTTCAAAATATTTGCAGACAGCAAATTGAAGATGGCTCAAATAGTGTAATTTGTCCTTGATAGAGTAGAAAACATTGTGGAAGAAGAAAATGCTGGTTACGAACACTTTCTCCTTTTCCGACAATGTTTTCAAAAGGCTTCTTTCAAAGGGTCGTTAAAACCCAGGACTGTCTGGTAAAGGGTTAATACATTTTTATTTCAAATACCAACTTATATCAGATCCTATAGAACACTGAAAATACCTTGCAATATCAGCATCAAAAGAGGACACTTGTGGGTTCAGTCGCTGGTATCTACGTATAAAGGCGTCTTTGTGGATCTCCCAGATTTCTCGATAGTTGTCCCACGTACTGAGATAGTTCTGTAAGTTCTGTGCGTTGTTCTGCATTCCCTGACTGATAACACCCTGTATCTTCTTGGTCTCCTCATCTCTGGCAATAACTTGGTGAATTGGCTGTTGAGTAAACATACCTAGTAATTGATTTTGTTTGCTTGTATTGGAGTTTAACACTATTATAAACCAGGAAATGGTTTTCCGCATTTTAATTCAGCATTTTTCAGGACAGGGTTTGATCCCCGAAAGTATTTATCTATTTTCTACAAAAAAAAGGGAAACAACTTTTTGAAATAGGGTGTCAGTGAACAGTTTATTTCTTCTACTTTACCAAGACAAATCGCATTAAACTTTGCAAAATGACAATTGTGTAATTAAGCGAGATTAAAAACTGTTCAATATCCTCAGCAAGTATGCATTTCCTCCATGGCATTTTTTGTTTCATGGGATTCGCGGCCTCAAGTCTGCAAAACTAAAACGCCGTTTAAATGCTCCAGTGTATGAAAATGCAAACTTTTTCTGGTTTACAGTAATTTAGCAGCTTATAACTTTACCAAACGACAAAATTTAAGACTAGTCCAAATTGAAAGCATTTGCAGATGACAAACTAAATGTGAATTAAAAATTGAAATTCTATTAGGCATTTTCTCCTTTTCCCACAATCTTTTCAAAAACGTTCTTTTTCAGACTCATTAAAAGTCAGGATTGTGTGGTAAAGAATTAATTCATATAATGGCAGTCAGTACAACTCCCCATCTGTTTCCTCACTTTCTCCCACCAGTACAAATATAACTTTCTTTCCAAGTCACCCAACCTAACCCATTTTTCAAGTCATCTGAGATATCAACAGGACAAACATTCTGGCTAAATTTGAAGAGTATCAGACAGAAAATGTGGCCTCCAGAGCACACATATGGTTTTTCTAAGATTTGACCTAGTGACCTAGTTTTTGACCTGAAGTGACCCATTTTCACACTTGTCTGTGATACCATCAATACTAACATTCTGACCAAGTTTCGTAAGCATTGGCCGGAAAATGTAGCCTCCAGAGTTTTTTTAAGGTATGACCTAGTGACCCAGTTTTTGACCTGACATGACTCATTTTCAAACTTGTCCAAGATATTATCAAGACTAATATTTTGACCAAGTTTCACGAGTACTGGACTGAAAATGTGGCCTCTTGAGCGTACACAAAGTAAAAGTTGAGGACACATGACAGATGCTGGACATAGCACGATCTTATATGCTCTACTAGAGCATTTTGTGCCCAGATCAGTTGAAAAATACACTATGTTTTGTTTAAAACTGTGTGATTGTAAATTCTTCTTTCTAAGTAATGCCTGACAATGTAGCTCAAACTTGGCACTGTATGGTAAAGATTTAATTTTATACTTACATCTCTCGTTGACTTCTTCTTTGTAAGGACAGTTGGTAATCTTGGAATGTCAGAGATAGAGGTTGTTAGATGAGACCCAATATTTCCCACAATGGACGCCAGCTGTTTCAGAGTTGGTGCAAATTCAACCTATGAATATAAGTAAACACTGTTTGTTTCAGGCCACACTTCACATCTGTAATATATATACTATTTAACCCTTTACCACAGAATCCCAACTTTTGACGACCCTGAGAAAGAGGCCTTTTGAAAACATTGTGGGAAAAGGAGAACATGCTGGTTACCAGCATTTTCTCCTTTTCCCACAATGTTTTCTTCCCTTCCTTCTTCAATTTTTTGCTCACATTTTTTTTGATGTCTGCAAATGCTCTCAATTTGGACCAGTCTTCAATCTTGTCGTTTAGTACAGAGTTAACAAAATTATGGTCTTATCCCTATCAAAAGCATTTACAGATGGAAAATTGTGACCCAAAACAAAAGAGTACTTTCAGATCAGGGTCCTGCATAGCTAGCAGCACTTTCTCCACTTCCCGAAATGTTTGACATCCTATTTGAGACAACATTCACAACTGGGTCAAAAGAAGGTCAAAGGTTGCCATAAAGCCCTTTCAATTGTTCATCTTTTGCCTGATTCTTTCTGCCATCAACCAACACTTAGGCTGACCCTACAAGAACTGATTATCATCTTCACTATAGTTTCCAAAAGTTACAAATTAAATTCAAGTGCATCTCAACACATGTTATACCCCTTACCAAACAATCCCTGGTTTTTACGAGCCTGAGATAGATGCCTTTTGAAAACATTGTGGGAAAAGGAGAAAATGCTGGTAACCAGCATTTTCTCCTTTTCCCACAATGCTTTCTACCCTGCTGGAAACAAATTTCAATTTTTTGTTTCATTCATTTTGTTGTCTGCAAGTGCTTTAAATTTGGACCAGTCTAAAATTTTGTTGTTTAGTAAAGAGTTAATCTATTTTTGGCAGCTATTTGGGCTTTAATATACATTTACCTTATCCCCTTCCAAGCATACTTTGACCCTAAACAGAGGGTTAGGGGCTGACTTGCCGTCTCCGTTAATGGCTTTCGAGAGTTCCTGCAATGACCACTTGATGTTCAGTCTAAATGCCTCTTCCACCATCTTGTCCATTTTTTCTGTATATCTGTGCCAGTGAGACTGAACCTGAAAGAAAAAGATTTCAACAAACATTTTAGAAAATATTTTCAAAGAAAGTCAGCCATTCTCTGTGAAAAGGGGGTTTGATGCATCTTCAAAACAAGTATTGAAACAAAGTCAGCCTGTGCATAAGAAAACTCTGAATTCTGTAGGAAAGAAAAAAAGTACAAGAAAATGAGTCACCAACTATTAAAATGGGGGCGAAAGGTATCTGCAAAAAGCATCAATTCAGGTTAAGCCCACCCAGTCCACTTTAAAAAAAACAAACTTTGGATAGTTTAGGAAACATCCCTAAAAGAAAATAAGTCCTGCCCTTTGAAAAGTCTGTTTAACCCATTACCACGTAATCCCTACTTTTGACGCTCCTGAGAAAGATGCCTTTTGAAAACACTATGGGAAAAGGAGAAAATGCTGGTGACCAGCATTTTCTCCTTTTCCCACAGTGTTTTCTACCCTTCCCAGAACACATTTCAATTTTTCAGTCACCTTTATTTAGTCGTCTGTAAATGCTTTCAATTTGGACGAGTCTACAATTTTCTCATGTGGTAAAGGCTTAATGCAACTGAAGAAAGTATCGACCAAGTTCAGCCTCATCAGGTTGCTTTGAAAAATTAAGATACTTCTGAAACCATCTCCAACAGAACAAAAGAAATGCTATGTGAAAAGGGGGATTAATACATCAGCAAAAAGTATAAACCTAGGTCAGCCTGTGCAGTCTGCACACAGGCTCACCTGGGTAGATACTTTTTGTTTTTGGTAAACATCCTGTATTTCCAAGAACCATTTTAACTTATAATTTGGCTGGATATTGGACAAATGGAATTTGTCTGATCCATAAATATGTTATGACTTGTTTGGGCTGAGCCCCAGTAACTCAGTCAGTGGTGCACAGGACTTGGGAACACGGGGCCATGGGCTCAAACACTTGTTTGGTCAATTTCTGTCCAAGGATTGATGATAGTCATTGCGACAGGACTCATTCCTCTCCCACTGTTGACCAATGTCTGGATGATGGCTATGTGGGAAGGCAAACAGTGGTTTGGAAAGAAAATCTGTTCGGGGTACTGCTAAAAGAGACTTCCGGAAAGAATGGTTTGGTGCACGGACTGCCGCAATATAACTGATATAATGTTGAAAACGGCGTTAAACACCATGCAATCAATCAATGAACCAATGACTTGCTGGATATAATTCATAATGACGATGCATTAACCCTTTACCACACAATCCCGACTTTTAACAACCTGAGAAAGAAAGCCTTTGAAAACATTGTGGGAAAAGG
This sequence comes from Tridacna crocea, assembly GCA_943736015.1. Taxonomy (NCBI): domain Eukaryota; kingdom Metazoa; phylum Mollusca; class Bivalvia; order Cardiida; family Cardiidae; genus Tridacna; species Tridacna crocea. The sequence continues at coordinate 48,417,992 of OX031068.1, read as the reverse complement.
AGAAAATGCTGGTACCCAGCATTTTCTCTTTTTCCCACAATGTTTTCTATCATTTCAAAATCAAGTTTCAGTTTTTAGAGTAAAATTTATTTTGTCATCTGAAAATGCTTTCAATTTGGACTAGTTCAAAATTTTGTTGTTTGGTAAAGAGTTAAGCCCCCTTTTGTCAGAGCAGAGCATAAATACTTGATAATCAACACGACTCAAGGTTTGATACATGTACAAAAGAGCGCATGAATTGTGCTGTTACAAGCAAGTTCGCCGCTTGCTACATTGTTTTCAAAAATAGTCTGATGAAAGACAAATTGTTGAAAACAGCTAAAATTACCTCTGCCCCATCTGACTTGAAAACATCGTAAGTTTTCTTCATCGTGTGGATGATTTCATCATGATATTGTTTAAGACGTTTCTGTACAATAGACCTGTGGTTTGCCTGAGCCTCATCAAACTCCATGTTCTCGTAAACCTTTCTGTTGTCAATCTTCACCAATAACATCTCGCTGACATTGACACATTTCTGAGATATGTCCATGTTGGCTCCCTGTTGATTTTAGACAGATAGAAAGTAAATAAAAACAATAACACCAGATGCAGGTACCAGCACTGTTGCTTTACATGAAAATTCTACGTGGAAAAAAAGGCATAAATTTGTCAAAGATAATATGATAGTCACCTGACCCTCTTGTGCGAATTCCTTGTTTGATAGTTTAGAACTTGTCAAAGTTTGAAGTTTTCTCCTTTTCCCACAATTTGTTGTACAGAAACCATTATTTATGCTGTAAAGTTTTCACTTTAGATTTTGTAAATATTTGCCATTTAATAAAGAGTGGACTCTTTCCATATACTAGACAACACCAGAAGCTTTTGTGGACAGTGTAGATCAAGATCAGATTGTATAGAAAATGAAGTACAATTTCTGATCTACACTGTCCACTGCCATATTCCAGATTATGACCAAACTACCTCATGACTTTGCTGCTGAACTGTATTTAGCCCTTTTCTAAATGACAAATTTTGGACCCTTCCAAACCGAAAGAGTTTGCAGATGACAATTTTAGATTTGGAGAAAATTGCAAAAAGTTCTCAAAAAGGGTAGAAAACACTGTGGGAAAAGGAGAAATTGCTCGATACAAGCAATTTCTCCTTTTCCCACAGTGTTTTCAAAGACTTTTACTGCAGACACGTAAAAACCAGGGCTTGTTTGGGAAAGGGTTAAAGCCTTTGAGAGAATGCAATTTATTAATTTTATTGATATTAATTTTATTCAGTAATGAAAGAGGTAAAGTAGGTATATGCTTTCAAGAGAAAATTCTAAAATTTTGTCCTCTCACAAAGATTTCTGAAATAGGTAATACATAAAGAGTTTGTTACCTTGTAATCATCCACAATGCCTTGTATCTTGTGCGAGTGGCTTCTACATTCCGTCACAAAAAAGTCCGAGATGCCTTTCGAAGCCCAGGTCAGTTTTGTCAGACCAGGTGTTATCTTCTTGTCAAGGAAGCGAATTCGCTCTCTAAATAGTCCTCTTTCTTCTGGAGATAATGCAGCGATGATCCTGAAAGAATGTGAAAAGAAGTTTAAGAATCTTTTTTCAGCCAGTTTTTACTCTGTTTCATCTATGTTTCATGAAACTGTTGTCATTCTTCTATCTTCATGCAAAATCTTGCCCCTGACAGCTATAAGGTTGTATATATTACAAAGGATAGAAAAATAGTTGAACAGATTACGATAGATAGAACACTTATTTCATTTTTTGGACACCTTTTAAGAAACCACTGTTGTTATTTTTGGTTGTTAGCGAAAACAAATCCCTTCACTATCTCTGTACCTTACACCATATTGTTACGGGAGACCACTCCTTCCTGCATGGCATACTCCCGATTTAAATACAATACCTGGCTACTGCGTCAGGGAGATATCTCTTTGGCTCAGTGGTTAGGGTATTGGCTTTGCGTCCGGGAGTTCGGAGTTCGAATCCCGCTCCGATCCTTATTTCTGCCATGCATTTATTCATTTGTTTCTTTGTTACGGACTTCGTTCGTAAGATGGGGGCTCGTCCGGGATTGGCCATTGAGCCATTAGTCCCATTTGTTGTCCAAAATCGGACTTCCTGCCTAATAAGGCTTCGAGTCATCAATAAACGATGACTTTAAGAGGGGGTGTGTTACGGGAGACCACTCCTTCCTGCATGGCATACTCCCGATTTAAATACAATACCTGGCTACTGCGTCAGGGAGATATCTCTTTGGCTCAGTGGTTAGGGTATTGGCTTTGCGTCCAGGAGTTCGGAGTTCGAATCCCGCTCCGATCCTTATTTCTGCCATGCATTTATTCATTTGTTTCTTTGTTACGGACTTCGTTCGTAAGAATATTATATACAGTATATATTGGTACTTTATCTATGTTCACACGGCTGACTAAATTCTGAGACATTCTACACACTTTTAAGTTTTAACAGCAGTTTCTTTTCTCTCTAGCTGTATCTTGAAGTGTTAGTTGAGGCTGATATTATTTAAAAGCAAAAATTCTTGACCCTAGTAACTAGTAAATCTTTACCAAACAATCCCTGGTTTTTACAACCCAGAGGAAGAAGCCTTCTGAAAACTGTGTGGGAAAAGGAGAAAATGCTGGTTACCAGCATTTTCTCCTTTTCCAACTATGTTTTCCACCCTGCTGGAAACAAATTTCAATTTCTGATCTTGATCTACACTGTTCACAAAAGGTCAGCCAGTCCCTCCTAACAGCCTTGGGGTTAAGTCCTCACCTGTTATAGTCCCTCACAACCAGAAGTACATGCTCTCTCAACCCCCTCAAGTCCTCTCTCTTGTTGTAGACATCTATAGCATAGTGGGGTGTCTCAAACATCAGTCTCTCCCAGTAATGTATTTCTTGGAACATCTTAAGTAACTCTCTGGAAGTAAAATGTGAGGAAATGAATTTTGCCCTGTTGTAAACATTTGCAAGTTTTTGCAACCTATTGATATTTATGTATGGTGTTTCATGCTGTTTTCAACATCAATTATATTGCAGTGACCAGTGTACGCAATCATCAATCCTTTGAAAGATATGGCCAAGCCAGGGATTGACAGTAACAATACCGTTTAAGTTAAAATTTTGTGATGTGGAATTTATTTTGTGATTTCACCAATTTGGAAAATTCGCAAACTTTTGTGTTTGCATACTTTATCACAAGTATATACCGACAAATAACAAGTGCCTTGAATTTCCTTACATAAAATGTCTGTAATCTGTAAATCACAAAATGTTCATATATCCATGTAAACAGTCACTTTTGTTTTATTCAAGAATAACCACACTAGAAAAGAAATAAAATCTCCAGTACCTGTTAAAGTTGATATCCAACATTGGTGGTCTTTCAGTGCTCCTACACATCAGTGGAACTTCTAGTTGTTTCATTGGTTCCTGTAACATAAAAGTACCATTTTTTCTCTTTATCAAGTGACAAATTTTTACATTCGTCCAAATCTAAAGCACTTGCAGACAACATATAGAAAGTGGACCAAATCTTGTGATTTGGCCTAGATAGGTTAGAAAACATAGTGAGAAAAGTAGAAAATGCTGGTTACCAGCATTTTCCCCTTTTCCCACCATGTTTTCTAAAGTTCTTTCCCTTGTAGTCATTTAAACTTGGAATTGTGTAATACAGGGTAAACTCATTCCTATAAGAGATAAAGTCTTAGAGCTATGCATCAGCCAAAAAAAAAAATTTTCAGTTCAGAAGAAAGACCAAACTATGAAATACTTAATCATCTGCGAAGAAAACATTGATGTCCACTTTTTTTACAAATAACAAACTAATATTAATTCTGGTTTAGCAATATCAAAAAGTAAGTCAAACTACCTGCACATTCAGCTATGCAAAAATAGGTATTCAGACTTATTGAAACTATTACATCAGTACTCTTCACTCAATTAGAATCTTTTATTAGCCAAAAGAAAAAAAATGAAAAAAAAAAGAAACAGTCCAAGTTTTAATTGATATGGTAACAACTTTTCAACAAGTACAAGATGTTTTGGATTGGGCACAAAAAAATGTTGTGTTATGAAAGGGTAAAAACATTCAGAGTATAAACTTGGGGAAATAGACAAGTGCTCCAAACAATTTAAAAAAAGATCAAAAAAGAAAAAAAATTGATCTTCATAGAATGTATTTGGGTGAATGCAAAACTCGATTGATTGGTAAAAATTACAATTTTTGAATTCTCTTGAAAACTCTCACAATGTTTACAAATATTTGAGCCATGCTCTGACAAAATGGGGTCAAAAGCATCTAAGTGGTGCATTACACTGAGCCAGTTGATGCATAATGATAGATACATGAAGTCTATCTGGTCCAACAACCTACTAAATCATAAGGTAAACTGGTCCTTTAACATGGAGAAAATTGACAAGTAGCAAAAAGTTAAGACCCAGGTCAGGCCACGAAACTTCGCAAGCTGACCTGGGTCGATACTTTTTGCAGATGCTAACCACCTTTTAACAGAGCATCACTCAAATTATGTAAAAGTGCAGACAAAATATGGAAGGTATAGGCAGGGGGGGGGGGGGGGGACACAGCAGGCTAAAGTAACAAAAGTAAACGCAAGACAAGATCTACAATATACTTTCTTGAACTCTCTTTGTGATTTGGGAGGTACATTTCTCCCAAATATGGGCATATTACCTCTTTACTACAACAAGCAATCATTTTACCCAAATATGGGCAAATTACCTCTTTAATATATACTACTCAACATTTGCTAGGGATCAGTTCGATACTTCAGTACAGATATATGTTACATAAATACAGTTTTGCTTAACCCATTACCACTCAATCCCTACTTTTGACACCCCTGAGAAAGAAGCCTTTTGAAAACACTGTGGGAAAAGGAGAAAATGCTGGTAACCAGCATTTTCTCCTTTTCCCACAGTGTTTTCTACCCTTTCCAGAACAAATTTCTATTTTTCAGTCACCTTTATTTTGTCGTCTGCAAATGCTTTCAATTTGGACCAGTCCAAAATTTTCTCATGTGGTAATGAGTTAAGAAATATTCATTTCCTTAGATAGTTTATATCATCAGTGTGGCAATTTTACGTACTGAAAAACTATACCAAATACATGCCGCGCATACATATTGGTTCAATATAAGATGGTGATCCCTAGCAAATGTTGAGTAGTATACAAGCAAGTCCATACTTAAAAGCCTTTGCAGACTACATATCAAATGAGACTACAATGTTTCGATTTGTGTTCAACAGGAAAGAAAAAATTGTGGGAAAAGCAGAAAATGCTGGTTACCAACATTTTTCTGCTTTTCCCACAATGTTTTCTCGAAGTCTTTAATACCTAGAATCATTAAAACTAAATCAGAGAGAGTCCAATTCAAAGTTCAGCACCAAAATGAAATGCTGCGAAATCTAAGATTACATCTGCATCTATAGGTAGGTCAGTTTCTATTGTCGCCATGCTGCATCTATACTGCTGTAAAATTGAAGATATTATTACCTATGGTTTTAACTTTTTAAGCATGTTATACTAATGTATTTAGCCTTAAAGCACATGTCACGATTACAGCCTATGCAGCCTGTGTAGATCAAAAATCAGACTGCACAAAAAAATGCAGTCTGATCTTTGTTTTATTACAGTCCACTTTGCTAAATCTTAACCCATTACCACACGACAAAATCTTAAAATGGTTCAAATTAAAAACATTTGCGGACGACAAAATAAAGGTGACTGAAAAATTGAAATTTGTTCTGGGAAGGGTAGAAAACACTGTGGGAAAAAGAGAAAATGCTGGTTACCAGCATTTTCTCCTTTTCCCACAGTGTTTTCAAAAGGCTTCTTTCTCAGGAGCGTCAAAAGTAGGGATTGTGTGGTAATGGGTTAAAGAGACAAATTCAACTATGAAATCACAATTATTTTGTCTTACTTTGGATCTGTGGTGCCCAAAGGGTATATGGATACTTTCAGTCTGACATCAGAAAAAGCATCAGAACATTTTAAAGTCCTTTGTGAAAAATATTCTGAAAATCAGCAAACAATGTACAACAAAGATCACACTCTGTTGATTGATCTTAATCTACCCTGTTTTCAAGTCATAGACCTAGGGATAAATTAAAAGTTATATTACAAACTGATAAGAAATATTACAATCTATTTAATATAAAATCATGTGCTTTGAAATGCAAAAATGTATGTTAAAGGTATACATTGGTATCTGAAAAGCAAAATATTTCTTCAGAGGTACACCGTGTGCATGTACTAGAATACTCCAACTGCAAGAAGTTTTTTCTATCAAGGAAACAAAGAATAGATATCAAGGAAGAAAATGTGGTTATAGGATGTTGACCCCTGATTATAAATCAATGCATGCATTTTGAAAGAAATGATCCGACCCGCAAAAGTAAATCTGGCTTGAACATGTCTCACAAACAAAGGTCATTTCCTTATGGAAAATACTTAAGAAAAAGAATTGTTGTTTGGTATGCACAGTTGTCATTTTTTGTACCACGTTTTCAAAAGCATTAGACAGGGCACGCACAATCTTTTTTATCACCTTACAAGTTTGCAGTCAATGCTGGTTAATACCCCCATTTTCTTCTTTTTCTCCCACAAAATTCTAGAAAGGCCTCTTCTCCAGTGTTTATTTTTTTTTTTAAGGAAATTTTCCCCGGAATACCAGTTGTATCATGCTTGCTGTTGAAACATCCTGACTGTGTATTGGTTTGTAAGCTGTTTGAAGCCCTGATAGCGGCCATACAGTAAACAATGTGGGTGTTAAAATGCATTTAATTCTTTACCACACAGCAGAATTTTAGACTTGTCCAAATTGAAAACATTTGCAGAAGATAATTTCAAAGTGGGTCAAAGGATCCAAGTTTTCTTTGATAGAGAAGAAAACTTTGAGGGAAAAGGAGAAAATGCTGGTTACCAGTATTTCCCCTTTTCTCAGAAAGTTTTCAAAAGGCCTCGGGTTGTTAAAAGTCATCATTGTGTGGTAAAGGGTTAAAGTTAAATCATATGTTAGGAAAGTACAGAAATGTTGAGGTTACATTGTACAGGGCTAACTGCCGACCTTTAAAAGACAGGATTATTTTTCAAAGCGTAAAAAGAGAACATGAGTACAAACGAAACAAACCTTATCGATGGTCAAAGTCCATTCATGGAATGTTTTTCTGATATACTCGTCCAGGGCCATACACAACTGCTGATACTGGGTCATGACCTCTTTACCTGAACCAATGGTTGGCAAGAAATATGCTCTATCCAGGGCCTGAAAAGACAATGTAATGGACAGACTTAACATTCTGGTTTCTTTCAGAATCAAAATTTAAAAAAAATCCCGAGAGACAAATTCACTGAGCTTGGCAAGCCAATCAGCAACCTCCTGGCTTCAAGTCACAGACAAAGGTACATCAATTGAGTAACAAGTTCCTACAGCATATACTAATCTTTCTTTGTTCTGCATTATCTTTGAGAATGGCCATTCTAAAAAATACTGGTTACCAGCATCTTTCTCCATTTCCCACAATGCTTTTAAAAGGCGTCTTTTTTTAGGGTTTTATTCCTTTACCACACAATCCCAACTTTTAATGACCTTGTGAAAAAAGCCATTTGAAAACATTGTAGGAAAAGGAGAAAATGCCGGTAACCAGCATTTTCTCCTTTTCCTGCAAAATTTTCTACCCTTCCCAAAACAAATTTTAACTTTTGAGTCATGTTTAATTTGTCATCTGCAAATGCTTTGATTTTGATCAAGTCTAAAATTTTGTTGTTTGGTAAAGAGTCAAAACTCAGGATTGTGTGATAAAGCATTATCTCTTTATCAAACGACAATATTTTAGGCTTGTCCAAATCGAAAGCATTTGCAGACGACATCATAAAAGTGACTGAAAATTTGAAATTTGTTTTGTGAAGGGTAAAAAACATTGTGGGAATAGGAGAAAATGCTGGTTACCAGCATTTTCTCCTTTTCCTACAATGTTTTCTAAAGGCTTCTTTCTCAGGGTCGTCAAAAGTAGGGATTGTGTGGTAATGGGTTAAAAAGGCTAAACACCTACCATCATGCTTCTCTCAATACGTCTCTTCAGTTGACGTGCCCAGAGTGCTTGTCCAGCAAATTTAGGATGAGTGGCAGACTGTGGTATAGTTTTCTGAGTCAGCTCCTTCTTTACAGCATTTAGCTCCTCATTAAACATTGCATACACATCAACAGTCTTCTTGTCAATTGTCCTTTTAATGGCCTGTAAAGTAAAAGATTGTACATCCTGAATAGCACTAAAGATAAAGCTCTGGGTCTGTGTTATACTATTAACCAAATATTCATAAGGACATTGTTAGCACTAAACTATAGAATTTTCTTAACCCTTTACCACACAATGCCGACTTTAAACGACCCTGAGAATGAAGCCTTTTGAAAACATTGTAGGAAAAGGAGAAAATGCTGGTATCCAGCATTTTCTCCTTATTACACAATGTTTTCTATCTTTCCTGAAACAATTTTTGATTTTTCAGTCACATTTAATTTCTAGTCTGCAAATGCTTTCAATTTGGGCCAGTCTGTAATTTTATTGTTTGGTAAAGAGTTAATTTGAAAGTGGTAAAACTTGTGACTGGCTGCACCATTGGTAAAAAAACATTGTGGGAAAAGCAGAAAATGCTTTTCAAAAGCCTTTTTCAACTTTTTTTTTTTTTTTTAACATGGGATTGTTTGCCAAATTAATTAACCCTTGAATTAATGAAATGGACTTCTTCATTTAGGAAAAACCTTTAAAATATTGTCATTTCAAGTTTGATTTGACCAGAATATGTAACAAAGTAGTGGAAACTGTCAATCCAAGATCAGATTAAACCAGATTTCTTCTGTACAATCTGATCTTGATCTACAGTCAGCAAAAACAAATTAAGTTGGTTCAAGCACTTTATTGGTTAATCAAAAGTGAGAAATTCTCTTTGGAAAGAGGGCTTATTGCATCTGAGAAAAAGTACCAATCCTTATCAACCTGCACAATCTGTGCAGGATGACCTGTGTTGAAACTTTCTGCTTTTTTTTTTTTTTTAATTTTCTACATGTCCAAGGACTACTTTACAACAGGATTTACCCAGTTGATCGACAAAATTAACCGCTACTTTTGACAACCCTGAGAAAGAAGCCTTTAGAAAATATTGAGGGAAAAGGAGAAAATACTGGTAACCAGCATTTTATCATTTCCCCCACAATGTATTCTACCCTTAATAAAAAAAAAAAATCCTAATTTTTAGTCACTTTCATCTTGTTGTCTGCAAATGCTTTCGATTTGGACAGGCCTAGAATATTGTTGTTTGGTAATGAGTTGACTCTTTACCAAAAGAAAAAATATTGGATTGTTCCAAATTGAAATTGCTTCTTTCTCAGGGTCATCCAAAGTGAGGATTGTGTAGTAATGGGTTAACCCATTACCACACAATCCCTACTTTTGACGCTCCTGAGAAAGAAGCCTTTTGAAAACACTGTAGGAAAAGGAGAAAATGCTGGTAACCAGGGTTAGGGTTAGGGTTAGGGTTAGGGTTAGCGTTTTCCACCCTTCCAAGAACAAATTTCAGTTTTTCAGTCCCCTTTATTTTGTCATGGGCAAATGCTTTCAATCTGAACCAGTCTAAAATTTTGTCATGTGGTAATGGGTTAAGCCCCCTTTTCAGAGCATTTAGCTTATGTATATTTTCCAAGTTTGACACTCACCTCTCTACTGGACAGATGCATAAACACATCCAGAAGTTCCACACCTCCTTCTACAGTTGTAATTGTCTCAAAGGCAGAGGAAATTACATTCTGCATCATCACTTCTAGATCCTTTATTCCAGCACGGAATCTATAATATAGGATATATTCAGGCTATAACATATGCAAACATTGCATTACAAAAATTTCTGATTCACAGCTGATCGAGTTCAAAAAGCTATTGAAATATCTCTTAATCCTTCAGAACACAATGACAACTTTTAACGCCCTTGAAAGAGAAGGCTTTTGAAAACATTGTGGGAAAAGGAGCAAATGCTGGTTACCAGCATTTTCTTCTTTTCCCAAAATGTTTCTTACCAATTCAAAGAAAAATGATTTCATATGAGCCAACTTGAAACTGTCATCTGCAAATGCTTTCAGACAGGTCTAAAAATCTTGTCATGCAGTAAAAAGTAAACTCTTTACCACACGAGAAAATTTTAGACTTGTCCAAATTGAAAGCATTGGAAGACGACAAAATAAAGGTGACTTAGAAATTTAGATTTGCTCTGGGAAGGGTAGAAAACACTGTGGGAAAAGGAGGAAATGTGGTTACCAGCATTTTCTCCTTTTCCCACAGTGTTTTCAAAAGGCTTCCTTCTCAGGGGCCTCAAAAGTAGGGATTGTGTGGTAAAGGGTTAAATGATAATCAAAGGATTAGCCATTACATTCCTTCACAGTAAATAATTTGGCTAATTTCAAAATTCAACTACAGAATTTAAGATCCCTAATTTATCGGTAAATATTGTGTAGCACTGAGTGTTTGGTAGGAGGCCAATTCCACCAATCCTGGCAGCTTCCACCTTTTCAATTTTTTGGGTTACATATTATTTGTCACTTGTAAATGTTTTCAGTTTGGACCAGACTAAAGTTTTATTGTTTTGCAAGAGTTATTTCAGATTAACCCCACCTGTTATAGTCGTCATGCCAGGACGTAGCTTTCACATCTAAAATAGTTTTCTTCACGTTTCTCAGCATATTCAGATTCTTCTCAAAGGTGGTCTCTATTTCCTGTAGACCCCTGATGATCTCAGGGCCCTTCTGGCCCGCAAAATGGGGCATCTCTGTCTTATCTCCGTCTCCCCTTCTTGCAAAATGGACTTGGGCTTGGCACACCTAGAAAGTTAGATTTTTTTTTTTCAAAAGAAATATGCTTCATAAAGGGCATAAGGAAAATCTTTTGTACAGAGCAGAAATTATTCAAAGTAATATCAGGCATACTTTGGCATAACTCTTTACCAAACAACAAAATTTTAGTTTGGTCCAAATTGAAAGCATCTGCAGACGACAAACTAAATGTGAATCACAAATTAAAATTTGATATTAGAAGGTTAGAAAACATTTTTGGAAAAGGAGAAAATGCTGGTTACCAGCATTTTCTCCTTTTCCCAAAATGTTTTCTAAAGGCTTCTTTCTCAGGGTTGTGAAAAGTAGGGATTGTGTGGTAATGGGTTAAAGGGTCTTATTGGGGGCTTACCTGTACAGAAAACAATTTCAATAATTAAGGCCAAGTTTGAATTTTTCATCTACAAATGTTAGAGCTGACATTATTCAAAGTAATATCAGGCATATTCTGGCATAACCGGTCTTATTGGGGGCTTACCTGTACAGAAACGAATTCAAAAATTTGAGCCAAGTTTGAATTTTTCATCTGCAAATGTTTTCATTATAGATGAGTTTGGAATGTTGTCTTTTTTTTTCCAAAACAACAAATTTTCAACTAAAAGTTAAGAAAAGATGAGAAGAAATCTGTAAGTGTTACAAATGAATTAAAAGGATTAAATGCTGGTTTATTTGCATTCCCTCCTTTTTCCGTATTTTTCTTTTCTCTTTTCTTAAATGGTGTCTTCCCAAGGGTCATTTAACATGTTGTCTGGGACAGAGCAGACTACATGTGCATAATGCATCTTTTTACACAAAGATTAGTCAAATTCAAGAGGAACAACAAAAACAAGGACACTCTATCAATCAAGAAAAGCACATACCTCAAGAAGATCTTTACATCTCTGTACAAAGGCATCTACTTGTGCAAAAATGCTGCTTTTGTCCAGCACCCATCCAACAGGAGAAAACTTGTGATGAAGTTTAGCGGTCTATAATACAAAAAAAATATCACCTTGATAAACATGAGCTATGCTAAGTGAAAAAGAGGTTTTAACTCATTACCAAACAACAAATTTTTTGGTTTATCAACATCAAAAGCATTTGCGGACAACATGATAAAAGTGACTTAAAATTTGAAATCTGTTTTGTGAAGGATAGAAAAAATTGTGGGTAAAGGAGAAAATGCTGGTAACCAGCATTTTCTCCTTTTCCCACAATGTTTTCCAAAGGCTTCTTTCTCACGGTCATCATAAGTAGGGATTGTGTGGTAATGGGTTAAATACACATATGAGCTATGCTAAGTGAAATTTATATGTAAAAAGCTATGAGCTATTCTTAGTGAATTTATATGTAAAAAGTATCAACTCAGGTCACAGTCTAAGTATGCTGACCCGAGTCAACACTTTTGATCTGTTGTGTCCAATGACCATTCTACCTTATGATTTGGTAATTTGTTAGACAAAATGGATTTTGTCACTCTATAATTATTTAGTGACTTTTAAGGTCTAATGCAAGGCAGATATGCATCACACCTCCTTTTGCCAGAGCATGGGTCCAACACAGTTTGACTTTGGTTACTTGAATATTTTGGGATCTTAGTACTTTGTTTGAATCCTTGGCCCTATGTCAGACAAAGCTATAAAGGGGTCAGTTAACCCTTTCCCACACGACAAGATTTTAGACCTGTCCGAATTGAAAGCATTTGCTGATGAGAGTTTCCATGTGGCTCATATGAAATGAGTTTTCCTTGATAAGGTTGAGAACATTGTGGGAAAAAGAGAAAATGCTGGTAACCAGCATTTTCTCCTTTTCCCACCATGTTTTCGAAAGCCATCTCTTTCAGGGGTGTTAAAAGTCGTCCTTGTGTGGTAAAGGGTTATCAATGTTTTCTCATTGTATCCTTACAGTTTTTCTTCCAATCCTGGGACGGGGCATCTTTCTATTGTCCAATAATTTTAAATTTTATGGAGATTCTTTAAGTATAAAAAATCATTCTATTTGCTTGCTTCAACATCAACGCAAGGCTTAGGAGTTTACATTCAGTGACAGCATAAACTCTTTTTTCTCTTTTTTCCCAGTAATGTTTTCAAAAGCCTCCCCCCTCAGTGTCGTTGAAATATGAACTTGCTTGGTAAAAAGCTCTTCTATTGTATGGGGGCACATGTGGTGAAAAGTTACCGTAGCAGAAATGCAGAAACATACACAACAGAGACAATGCCACAAACCTTCTTATAGATCTCTTTCCACTCCTCACAACACTGTATACATTCGTTCAGTGACTTCATGCCAGAGATCACATAGCCATCAAATATCTTCTCCAGGTTGATTTCTTTTGTACAGCGTCGGATGATTTCATTGCTTAGCTGTAATATTAAACAGCTTTATTTGATCAGATATATTTGAGAAATGTTCTGGGAAAAGTGGGCTTAACTCTTTACCACACAAGAAAATTTTAGACTGGTCCAAATTAAAAGCATTTGCAGCCGACAAAAATAGAAATTTGTTCTGGTATGGGTAGAAAACACTGTGGGAAAAGGAGAAAATGCTGGTTACCAGCATTTTCTCCTTTTCCCACAGCGTTTTCAAAAGGCTTATTCTTAGTGGCGTCAAAAGTAGGGATTGAGTGGTAATGGGTTAATGCAACCTTGTGATGCATTATACGGAACAAGACAGCAACTAATAAATGTTCTACAAAATCCATTTTGTTGAACAAGGTATTGAATCATGAGGTAGAATTTTGCTGTGACATGCAGAAAATTTGAAGGTAGCGAAAAGTTTTGGCCCATGTCAGCCTGCACAGACTGCGCAGGGTGACATGGGTAGACACTTTTCGGAAATGCATCATGCCCCCTTTTCACAGACTATTGCTCATTTGTATTAACCCTTTACTCCATAAGGCATTTCTATGGTATCTCTAATTGACTCTAAATAACAGCAAGGATGAAACTGTTTCTTATGTGTATATGACACCTTTTGATAGCATAGAAAACATTGTGACGAAAGGTGAAATTGCTCGTCATGAGCAATTTCACCTTTTGCCACAATGTTTTCCAAAGGATCCTACAAGCAATGTGTAGAAATGAGTATCTGTGGAATAAAGAGTTAACTGTCCTAAAATTATACAAAATTAATAATGCTATTTACGTAATGGAAATTCATATTAGAATTAACAAAAAAATTTCTATGTTCATGTGTGAATGAAGGCATGGGTTTCACTTGTTTACAAAAAATTATTTTAAAAGGTTGCACAGAAAACTGTTCATGCTACTTTAAAAAAAAATGATTTTTTTGCCACAGTCATTTTAGTAATTATCGGTGCCAAACTCACATAAACTAAATCCCTAACAGCTTTCTATACTTTGCAGCAAACTACCATTGAAAAACTTGAAGTAAAAGAAGAAATTGCTTATGATAAGCATGTTTTTCTTTTATTTTATAACATGTTCAGACTCTATTAAAGGTGGCCCTTCAGATTTTGGGACGAAAATTTTACAAAAGCGCAAAAATATCATCCTTATACTCCCAAAGCCTTTTGATTTTCATTCATAAACCCCAGTAGTCGAAAACCGTCCGACAACACGAGAAATTAGAGATTTACTACGGCCCAGGTTGACACCAACGGGAGACACATTCTATTTTTAGGTAATCAATTCGCTCATTTACTTACAGGAATACACAGAAGAAGCTTCAAACATAGCGTCTGAAGAAGACCTTATGGGAAATAATTATTACATGTTTGTTATGATGGGGGATTTAAGCGTTATGAGTCACTTGACATTCCCACAATGCTTTATTGATTTTTGGCGCGAACTCTAAAAATAGCTTAAGAGGCTACGTAGCTTTTAGGGGAATACCATCAAAATATTTTTTTGTGTGATTTTATGAATCTTAGTTATTGATGATTTGTATTATTTTTGCATATGAATTTCAGTGATATATATATTTTTTAATTTGGTGAGATGTAGAAATTCTAAAAATACCCACCTTTAAGAATTTCCACTAGGGTACACTTTGTGTTACTAAAATCATTCAAATGCTGTCTACTGCATATTAGTTCCAAGGATGTAGTTATGCAGTTTTAAGAAGAAATGAACTTTATTCTCATCTCACCTTTTTTAGAATTCCTGTCAGCCTCTCTCTTGTTTTATAAAACTCTGAGTTGACCCATATCATTCTGATCAGGTTAAGAATCTTTGGAATCATAGCTGGAATCTGGGCTGGTTTAGCGTCCGACAGCTCGTAACAGGGATCCTTGAGCACCATCAGAAACTTGAGGTTGCTTTCAGCCTGTCTGGATCCCTCCTATGAATGAATTTAACTCTTTACCAAATGACAAAATTTTAGGTTTGTCCAAATCGAAAGCTTTTGCCGACGGCAAAATAAACGCGAATGAAAATTTGAATTTAATTTTCTGACTAGTAGAAAACATTGTGGGAAAAGGAAAAAAAGCTGGTGACCAGCATTTTCTCCTTTTCCCACAATGTTTTCCAAAGGCTTCTTTCCCAGGGTTGTCAAAAGCAGGGATTGTGTGGAAATGGGTTAAATAAAAAATCTGTCAAATGTTTTATCAAACAATTCTGAGTCTTAACAACCCTGAGGAACAAGAATTTTTGCAACCATTGCAGGAAAAAACACAAAATGCTAGTTATCAGCATTTTCTCCCTTTCCTTTGAGGTTCTCTTTGCTACCAAGGGAAAATCCCATCATATTAGCTATGCCAAGCAACAAAATTTTAGACTTGTTAAAGTTGAAGTTGACATGTTGGCTAACCTCTTCCCAAACGACAAGTCTAAGACTCTTTCAAATTAAAAAAGTGTGCATAAGACAAAATCAACACGTGTACTAATGAGGTATAGCCCTCGGATAGGGCAGAAAACATTATGGTAAAAGGGAGAAAATGCTGGTTACCAGCATTTTCTCCTTTTCCCACAATATATTTTCCAAGTCATCTTTTCCAGGGTCTTAAAAACCAGAGATTAATTGGTAAAGGGTCAAATGATGGGAAAAAATGTCTTTGAAAGGGAACAAAACATTATAACACATTGTTTGGAAATAATTATAAAATGGATTTTACTGTTTTAATAGGTTATACTGATAAAAATAATATGATGGAAGAATATGAAAAAAGCTCTTACCTTAATTTGGCTGGCTAGTTTACGGAACGGCACAACATAGGATGATTTCGCTGTTTCAAGAATCTGCTCGATCTTCTTGACTCCAGGTTTGTCCAACTGTGCACTGATTCCTGACAGGTCTTGGCAACGATTCTTCCAGAATTCTATTTCCTCCAGGGGTCCCGATGTTTCTGCCATTTCAAAAGCATCCTGTGAGCTCAGGACCTCCTTTATCTGTCTTGCCCAATGGATCATAGCAGCTGGAAAGAGATCAACTTGATGTGTACTTTATACCTAATAAATCTTGGTATTTATGACCTGAGAAAGAGTGCTTTTGAAAACATTGTGGGAAAAGGAGAAAATGCTGGTAAACAGCATTTTCTCCTTTTTCCACAATGTTTTTTTTATTCTTTTGGAGACAATTATCATCACCAGAAACTGGTTTATATAGTCATTACCAAGTAATTTTATGTTCAGCAATCTTGAGGACAAAGGCTGGCAAAAACACCCAGTACAAAGGAAGTAAATGCTAATAGACAAGCATTCACTCCTTTTCCAACATTGTTTTTTGTCCTTGAACAACAAAACCCATACACTGCTATCTGCAAATGCTTTCAAGTTGGATAACTTAACCATCATAAAACCCACTACTTTGAGGTTTAACCAATTTTTAATGCAACAGTATTGGTAATAGAAATCCGACATTATAAACAAATACATGTAAATGTAAATCCTTGTAAACAAATAGCCCATTTTTGGCCTTCTTTTCAACTTTTGGAGTCAAAGCTATCATGCATGTCATGGGAGGGGGGGTTTCACTCTTTAACACACAAGAAAATTTTTGACTGGTCCAACTTGAGAGCATTTGCAGACGAAAAAATAAAGGTGATTGGAAAATTAAAATTTGGTTCAGGAAGGGTAGAAAACACGGATGGAAAAGGAGAAAATGCTGGTTACCAGCATTTTTCTCCTTTTCCCACAGTGTTATCAAAAGGCTTCTTTCTCAGGATCATTAACTTTTTACCACACGAGAAAATTTTAGACTGGTCCAAATTGAAAGCATTTGCAGACACAAAATAAAGGTGATTGAAAAATTGAAATTTGTTCTGGGAAGGGTAGAAAACACTGTGGGTAAAGGAGAAAATGCTGGTTACCAGCATTTTCTCCTTTTCCCACAGTGTTTTCAAAAGGCTTCTTTCTCAGGGGCGTCAAAAGTAGGGATTGTGTGGTAATGGGTTAAAAGTCTGGATTGTGTGGTAAAGAATTAGTCATTTACACTTACTTTCTAAACGCTGCACAAGCTCCTTATTTTTAGCAGCATCTTCTGTCAGCATTTTCAGTCCCTCAGTTGGTATATACAGTACTGTTTTTCCATCAAGTTTCCAGCGAGTGTCTGTCAGCGTGGCCAAAAATTTGTGCAACTGCGCTGAGAAATCGTTCTTAATGCTATCAGGCCATGATGTGTTCTCGAAAAACACTGGAGCGTAAATTCCCATCATTACTCTAAGCAAACTCTCAATATGTGCTCCTTTGACAGTACCATACTGTACAACTTTCAAAAAATTTTCGTGCGTGATTTCTTTGGCATTTTCATGTTTGATAAAGTAGGTCAGCTGTTCCACTTGGTACGATGGAATCACATGATCGATGACAAACCCTTTATGGGTATCGTGATATGCTACCATGAATCTGAACGAAGCATCATCGATAAAACTCTGGATTTGTTCTTCGTGTGCCGGTGTCCAATCTTCTACTCTGATATTTGAAACTAATGTTCTAGCTTTGATCAGTTCAACCTAAAATAGATTAACCCATTACCGCACAATCCCTACTTTTGACGCCCCTGAGAAAGAAGACTTTAGAAAACATTGTGGGAAAAGGAGAAAATGCTGGTAACCAGCATTTTCTCCTTTTTCCACAATGTTTTCTACCCTTCACAAAACAAATTTCAAACTTTCAGTCACTTTTATTTTTTCTTCTGCAAATGCTTTCAATTTGGACAAGCCTAAAATATTGTCGTTTGGTAATGAGTTAATCAATTTAACAGTATTGAGAATTACTTTTATCTACATATTCATGTTACATTCTTTTGAACTCATTACCATGCAACAAAATTTCAGACTTGTCTAAATAGAAAGTATTTGCAGATGATGAATGTGATTCAATTTATAGGATTTTTTTTTTTTGAACTAGGTATATCGGTGACATCATAAGTAGCTTTTTTATCAAAGTCAACCAAGATACCAGTGAAGCTCTTTACCAAACAACAAAATATTCAACTTGTCCAAGTTGAAAGCATTTTCAGACAATGAAAATAAAGTGTCTCTAAATTTAAAATTTGTGTTAGGATAGGTAGAAAACATTGTTGGAAAAGGAGAAAATGCTGGTTTAACGGCATTTTCTCCTTTTCCTACAGTGTTTTCAATAGAAGTTTTTCTCAGCGTCATTAAAGTCGAGATTGTGTGTTAAAGAGATAGGGCTGATTAAAACTGCTGATTAAACATGTTTAATTGACGAGAAAATGGAGATTTATTTCACTGAATTATTTAGTTTTTCAGTACACAGAGTAGAAACTTTGGAGTTCCATCTTTAATTTTCTCAGAAATTAAAATATGAGTAAAGGGCATTATCTAGTAATCTGTGAAAATTATGCCTGTGTAATGCAGAGAAATGACCCTCCCTACAATATGACCCATGGGTCATTTCACTACATAGAGGAATGACCTGGGTCATAATTCTATGTAGAGAAATGATCCCCGAGGGTATGTACATTTTTACAGTATTGTGTTCATATAACTTTGAAAAAAATTCAATTTATAAGTTGCAAAAACCAAATGTTTTCTACTATCTGATAATATCTTTTCCCTTTCCGTATTAAGTTTCTCAGAATAAATAATCACGCTGTTTCAGTTGCCTTTCACTGACTGGCAATAAACTGGAAACTGGTTTATTTGATTAAACGCCTATTTTTACGTAGTTGCATATTCAATGGCATTGTACAGTCCTGAAAATTCAAACATTTGAAAAAAAAAAAAAAAAAACTGGTCTACAATATCATAATCAAAAACTGTAATCAACTGTAATATTGCGGGAAAACTTACCACACTTTGTGATTTTTCCTCTGGCTCCTTTTCTTCTATGTTTTCATCCTGTTCAGCTTCTGCGGGTTCAAGAGGGGCATCAGCTGCAGCGCCATTTTCACCGACCTGATTTTGCTCCAAGGCTGTCCCATTGGCTGTAAGAGTACCCGTATATATCATTGTTTGTATTGCTGTTTTATGAACTTAAGTCATATCAGTGCGGTCAGTGCATTTACACGTGATTTCTGGCTTTCTCACACCCCTACTGAGATAAATTTCCTTCCAAGCCACTGACTACTTTTTCTCACATGCATCAATTGTTAGAGGTGAAAGATAGTTTGTAGTAACTAGGTAATGAACTCACAAAAACCAAGGTTACATGCAGATAGGCCAACTACTGAACTACCAAGATGGGCACGACTCTGAGGAAGAAGCCTTTTGAAAGCATTGTGCAGGTTTCCTGCATTTTTCTGCTTTTCCCACGAAGTTTTCTACCTATTCAATGACAAACATAATGAAACAAAAAACACTGAAATTACTGTCTGTAAACTCCTTCCATAAGTATAACATTTAGCCATGTGGTAAAGGGTTAACTCTTTACCACGCAATCAGAACTTTTAATGACCCTGAGAAAGAAGTCTTTTGAAAAACATTGTTGGAAAAGGAGAAAATGCTGGAAACCAGCAATTTCTCCTTTTCCAACAGCGTCGTCTACCCTTCTCAAGACACATTTGAATTTTTGAGCAATACTTATGTTGTTGTCTGCAAATGCTTTCAATTTCCACCAGTCTAAAAATTTGTTCTTTGATAAAGGGTTAAATGTATAAAAACTTACAGGTCCCAGGTTCAAGTTCGGCTGTTCCATTTGAAGCTCCTGCTGCTGCATCAGGGACCTGATCTGGTAGAGGTGTGTTGCTCTTTGATCCTTTTGGGGTGTTGGCCTTTGAACTCCTGGGTGTCCCTGTTTTGGAACCTTTAACGGAACCTTTAGGGGTACCTTTTGGAGTACCTTTTGGAGTACCTTTTGGGGTTCCAGTTTTTGATCCTTTTTCCGACATGATAGATTATATCATTATCTTACTTCTGTTGCAATTTCTGGTTTTTTTTGAAACAAAGAAAAATAAATCAATTTTCTTGGTAGATCTATTTTCTTAATTTAGATCTAGATCTACTAGATCTATTTTTTTTTTAAAGCATTAACCCTTTACCAAACGACATTATTTCAGAGAGGTCCAAATTGAAAGCACTTGCAGACAACAAAATAAACATAACTTGAAGAAATTTGTTTCCTGCAGGGTTGGAAACATTGTGGGTAAAGGAGAAAATGCTGGTTATCAGCATTTTCTTCTTTTGCCGCAATGGTTTTGAAAGGCTTCTTGCTCAGCTAGAGTCATAAAAACCAGGGATTGTTTGGTAAAGGTTTAGTTGCTGTTTATAGTACAAGCAGATGCAACTTTTGGTAAAAAACATTGTTTTCTAGTCTATCAAAGACATAAAGGGTGGGGTAAAATGTTCGATACACTGGCCTTCACTTCCAGGACGAATCCTTCGATAAACACGAATACCTACATGTATCTACAGAACATCTCTAGAAACCTCAGACATTTTAAAAGCAATGCTGCATTACAATCCCATTTCTCATGAAGAATTCAAAACAATTTGGCATGATCTTAAATAAGAACTCCTACTTTTTGGAAATTTGACCTCGACCGGGCTCGACAGGAGTTTAGCTTCAAAGGCGTGAATCAAAGCAAACGTTCAATTATAAAATGAATCTAGTAATGATTTCAGCTAAAAAATTTAAGAGTAGACTATTGAATTTTTGGAGTTCTTACCTAGTACAGAGAACTAAAAAACCTTTTGGAGTTATGAACGCAGAGAAAAACAAGTTTCGTCTGACTAGCGGGCACCTGCGATTATTTACCTTAACAACGTAGTCTCGCATTTTCTCGTTCGATTTCCTTGCGTTTTCGTCACCTTGCAAGCTCGTAACAAGTTTTCGCCACAAGAAGGTACCGACTCCAATTTCAAAATGTGCGTTTGAAGAGTTCATCACCTTTTAAATGTTTAGACAAAATACCGGAAAACGCCCGCCATAAATACCGAAAACCCATGAAAATCAAAATTTCAGTGTCCAAAAATTTACGATCGTTTGCGGTTTATATAGACAAAATTCATTATCTCCCGCTCGATGGCATTACAACGAGACAAAATTACAATATTTGTGAACGGAATAAAGCTGAAAATTTTATTAAGTTCTTTGAATTAAAAAAAATGTCGTATGTATGCATTGACTGACTAGCGGCAGGGCGTCTCGGCCGGTATTATCAGACAAGATTAAGAGCATACTTGCCTTCATAACAAATCATTTACCAATTAGTTTCATGAAAAACTGCGACTCGGATATTAATTTCCATGTTCCATGTGTAATACGAAAAGCCACGCCAACGGCCTTCATGAAGAAACATGGCGTGACCTAATTCCGTAGCCAGGTAGTATTTACTGCAAAAAATCGTACGTAGGTTCTTGCATTGTTTGAAAAGAAAAGCAAGTTAGATAAAAGAAAAATGATATCAATTTCTTTTAACTAAGCAAATTATACATCCTTTTCACATGTTTTTGTCCCGCATTTGGCTGAAATTCGAATGTTGGTAAGTGTTTTGAGCTGAAACACGTGTGACGTCATCAATGCACGTGCTTCATGAGATGGAAAGAAAACTCACCCAGTCAAGGATCCGCATGACATACGGACATTCGACGATATATTTTTTAAACAGGATTTGCTTAGAATTTATGCATATTAAAGAATAACTATATAAGCAACGTTTGAATTCTGGTCAACAAATCACTGCATGATCAGTGCTTCCAGTGTCAACAAGGCTAAAAATATATCGTCTGGTAAAGTTTTATGTAAAATTTTGACGATCTTAAACCTTTACCACATGACAAAATTTTATACTGATTTAAATTGAAAGCATTTGCAGACGACAAAATAAAGGTGACTGAAAAATTGAAATTTCTTCTGGGAAGGGTAAAAAACACTGAGGGAAAAGGAGAAAATGCTGGTTACCATCATTTTCTCCTTTTCCTGCAGTGTTTTCAAAAGGCTTCTTTCTCAGGGGCGTCAAAAGTAGGGATTGTGTGGTAATGGGTTAACCCTTTACCACACAATGCCGACTTTTAACACCCCTGAGATACAAGCCTTTCGAAATCATTGTGGAAAAATGAGAAAATGCTGGTCTCCTTTTACCACAATGTTTTCTACCATTCCCATACCAAATTTCACTTCTTTAGTCACATTCATCTTGTCGTCTGCAAATGCTTTCAATTTGGACCACACTTTCTCAAATAGGAAAAGCGACCAGCAGATCATCTCAATCTCAATTGTTTTTGCCAGAAAGTGAAGTACATCAAATATTATACTCAATGGTCAGTGGTAGGAGAAGAATGAATCCTGTCGCACTAACTATCATCAATCCTCGGAAAGAAATTGGCCGAGCCAGGGGTCGTAGGTAGGGATCACTACCGACTGAGCTACCGGGGCTCGGTGAGAGAGAGAAGAGAGAGCAGTATCTCCCGCTAGATGGAATTCTATAAATGTGTATTTTCTCTTTTTCCAACAATGTTTATGCCACGAACAATTGACTTTTTCCTATTAAAGAGGAATAACCACTGCAAAACCCTATTATTTGCTTTACGAAGTTACCTCCCTTGTGTCACGCAGGGCGAGTTGTAAGTGATATGTTGTGGTTGTATCGTCGTGTGTCCGTATTCCGTGAGGGTCCTTGCCTTTAATTTACAAGTGTCAAAGTGTGAGTTGAGTGTAAATATTATGTCGTCGTGTTGTGTTTGTATCGTCGGTTGTCCGTGGTATTTCGTGACTGGGTCCTTGGACATTTGTGTTCCAAGGTATTCCGAATGGGTCCTTGACCCGATGATTTTTGATTGCATTTCGTTAAGCACATAATTTGATGACGTCACACGGTGTTTCTGCTCGTAACCATTGACAATATTTGAACATTTTATCACCACTGAATTTTAGCAAAAGTGTGAGACAAAACATGTGGAAAGAATGTAATTATCTTGGTTAAAAGAAACTGGTGTAATTTATAGATCTGTCTAAATGGCATTCTTTCTCAAAAAGTACAAGGACCTACGACTTCGTGCTGTACATAAATACTAGATCTACCCAGCTACCGGAATTAGGTCACGCCATGTTTGCTCAAGAATGTCGATGATACGTTTTTTTTTTCTTAATTCACATTGAACATGGGAATTGATATCCGAGTTGTGATTTTTTTTCTGATTGGAAATGATATTCTTTTTTTTTAAATGAAGGCAAGTTGTTTCCTTATTATCACGGAATAGGGACACTCGAGCCTATTTCCCAGATATCACATTTAGTCTATATGTCACTTTTCTTCATGGCATTTCGCTATCCAGCACCTCATTCTAGCACTATGCAAATATAAGGGCTTCACTTGTTTTGTTTTTGCACGAGTTCCCCGTGCTAGTTTTGCACACGTCCCGACTCTGCAGACGTAGATCTACCACTGCGCAGGCGTTATTTAGCGTTCGGTTTGACACATTGTTTAACGCCTGTGTTTTCGCGGAATAGAATTTTTTTTTTGCTTAATAGGTCGGGTCGTCTGCATTTCAGGTAGATCTTGGTAATTTTCATTTCACATTTCTATTAATTGCTCAATTTACATTACTTTCAAGTTTCATGCATTCAGCATTTTAAACATTTGGTTACCAAAACATCTCTGGTACTTACGACCCTGAGATAGAAACATTTTAAAAACATTGTGGGAAAAGGAGAAAATGCTTGTAACCAGCATTTTTTTTCTTTTCCAACAATGTTTTGTACCCTGCTGGACACAAATTTCAAAATTTCAATTTTTAAGTGATGTTTGTTTTGTCGTCTGCAAGTGCTTTCAATTTGGAACAGTCTTAGGATTTTGTCCTTTGTTTAGAGTACGTCTGTTGGCCAGGCTGTCTGTCCTAGCCATTGTAAATTATGTCGGAGTTTTGTCGAATAACTAAGCCTGTCTGTTATCTATCCTAAATTACTGTTTTTGTAGGCCAACATGTCACTATTTGTTTAACCCTTTACCATATGACAAAATTTTAGACTGGTCCTAATGGATAGCATGCAGAAGACAATTTCAGTGTGCCTCAAATAGAGCAATCTTTCTTCTATAGGCTACTTAAGAAAACTTTGTGGGAAAAGGAGAAAATGCTGGTTACCAGCGTTTTCTCCATTTCCCCCATGTTTTCAAAAGGCATCTTTCCTGTTTTGGATTAAAGTCAGCATTGTGTGGTAAAGGATTAAATATAAGATTTATGTTGAGAATTGGCAGTTGTCATTGAACCTTTGGTTTGACAGGATGTTTTTGCACAAGAGAAAAGTTTGCTTAATGAGTTGGGTTGTCTTTATTTCAGATACTCAACCGTCAGCCCTGAATGAGAGCCCTAGAGTAATATAAACTTGTGACATTGGTGGCTAGTGTGGGGGTCGACCCTCGACATTCACGTTTGTATGAATAGCTTGATTCAACTCACTCCGTTACACTTGTATCCACTTACACTTCACTATCAACCAATATTGAAATTAATGATGCATTTAGATTCCCGCCATAATTAATATGTGCACTAGATTTTCTTGTTTTGACAATGGTTATGTGGTAAAACAGCCAGTGAAGAAAATTGTGTGAAGTACTAGTTAGAGAGACTCCAAGAAAACATGGATAGTTGTTCTGGCTGCGATGATATAACTGAAATAATGTTGAAAACGGTGATAAACATCATAGAAAAAAGCTCTTCTTGTAAGGTATTCACTTCTGCAGTTCACCTCAAAGGTCACATTTATCATGGCAAGTCAGAGACTTGCTAAGTTTGGGCTTTAGATAACAATTTGTTTTGAAAAATAGGTTTGAGGTTTTTCTTATTTCTCTTGTTTAGTTGGATTTGAGCCGTAATCTGGCAAAAGAGGGCTTAACCTTTTACCACACAATCCAAACTTTTAATGACCCTGAGACAGAAGCCTCTTGAAAACATTGTGAGAAAAGGAGAAAATGCTGGTAACCAGCATTTTCTCCTGTTCCCACAATGTTTTCTACCCTGCTGGAAACAAATTTCTCTGTTTAACTCTTTACCAAACAATCCCGACTTTTAACGACCCTGAATAAGAAGCCTTTTGAAAACATTGCGAGAAAAGGAGAAAATGCTTGTAACCAGCATTTTCTCCTTTTCCCACAATGTTTTCTACCCTTCCCAAATCAAATTTTAATTTTTCAGTCACATTTATTTTGTCATCTGCAAATGCTTTCAATTTGGACCACTCTATGAATTTGTTGTTTTGTAAACAGTTAAGTTTCATTGTGTCGTCTGCAAATGCTTTCAGTTTGGACCAGTCTAAAATTTTGTTGTTTGGTAAAGAGTTAACGCATCTCCATAACGCATGACACCAGGGAAGTCATCACAGTATTTTACATGCCTAAAATCTGTTTGTATAACGACGGACTGAGTCTTGAGGTACGCAAGCCCTTTGTGATACAGAAAATTGACCAATAGTGAAAAGTTTTGGTCCAGGTCATCCTGCACGGAATGCACATGTTGACCTGGGTTGATACATTTGGCAAATGCATTAAGTCCCTTTTTCATAGAGAATGGCTAATTTGTATTTCTTGATTATAAATCAATGTAGGGAAAGGTTAATTTAGAAAGCAATGGAATGGAATGCAGGTCTCCAGATAGAGGGAGTGATTTTGATTTCATGATTGAAAATATTAGTTATTCTCCACTAAACCCAATGTTGTGGGTACTCATTAGAATTGTCTCGATGAGACAATTCTAATGAGTACCCACAACATTGGGTTTGGAAGAGAAATAACGGATTTAGAAAACCATCACTCCCTCTTATCTGGAGCTCTGGGAATATATAGGAATTTGGACTTGGAGCTAAGTTTAGTTTGGCAGCTGGGCATTTACTCTGACTAGTAATGAAAGCCCTTAACCTTTCGGCTGCTAAGGGCGACTCACTGACCTTTTGCAGACAGTGTAGATCAAGATCAGGCTAACAAAACGTGCAGTCTGATCTTTGATCTACACTTCCCTATGAGGAGATATTATTCACCAAAACATTACATTTGACACATAATGTTGAAAGTGGCGTAAAATACCACTCAAACAAATGAAACAAAGTCACATAGTGTTTACTTGAAAAAAAAAAGATAATAAATTACAGCTTGACTTCTCCTTCATTCAGGGATTGAGTGCTGTTCATGTGTAGCTGCTTGCACAGATTTGACAGTAAGTGTTTATACTACATGTATGTTTCATTTTTATACGCCCGAAGGGTCGTATTATGTTATACCCCCGGTCGTCCTTCGGTCTGTCCTTCCGTCCGTCCATCCTTTAGCAATTTCTTGTGTGCGCAACTCCTCCTACAGTTTCCATCGGAATTATTTGAAACTTGCCTGGATGAATCTCCATGATGTCTAGTTGTGCACCTGGGTCTTAGAATGTGGATCGCTTTTTGCGTTCTGAAATTATCTGCCCCTGATTTCTGAAATAACCAACTTTTCACTTTGAATTTTTGTTCAGGTTATAACTTCCATACTATGAAAGGTATCAACCTGAAACTACATACACTGATGGAACACATTATTGAGAAGTGCAGTGCATATGAACCATTACTCTACCACCATTATTTTTTGCATTACTGCCCTTTGTAAATTTTCAGTTTGAATTTTTGTCCAGGCCAAAAAACTTATAAACTATAAAAGCTATTAACTTGGAACTTCATACACTGATAGAATCCATTATGGAGAAGTGCATTGCACATGAATCATAACTCTGCCACTTTTATTTTTTGAGTTATTGCCCTTTGTTAATTTTCGCTTTGATTTTTTGTCTAGGCCATAACTTCCAAACTATAAAAGGTATCAACTTGAAACTACATAAACTGATAGAACACATTATGAAGAAGTGCACTGCACATGAACCATAACTCTGCCATTGTTATTTTTTGAGTTACTGCCCTTTCTTTTCAGTTTGAATTTTTGTCCAGGCCATAACTTCTAAACTATAAAAGCTATTAACTTGGAACTTCATACACTGATAGAACCCATTATGGAGAAGTGCAGTGCACATGAACCATAAATCTACCACTTTTATCTTTTGAGTTATTGCCCTTTATTAATTTTCAGTTTGAATTTTTGTCCAAACTATAAAAGCTATTAACTTGGAACTTCATACACTGATAGAACCCATTATGGAGAAGTTCATTGCACATGAATCATAACTCTGCCACCTTTATTATTTGAGTTATTGCCATTTGTTAATTTTCAGTGTGAATTTTTGTAAAGATCATAACTTCAAAAATTCAAAGTCCATCATCTTGAAACTTCAAAGACTAATAGAACACATTATGAAGAAGTGCATTGCTCAAGAACCATAACTCTGCCATCCTTCCTTCTGAGTTATTGCCCTTTTCACTTTGAATTTTTGTCAGGGCCATAATTTCTAAAATATAAAAGATATGATCCGGGACCTTCAAAGACTGATAGGACACCTTGTGGATAAGAGCAATTCACAAAATTTGTAACTTTGCCACCCTTATTTTTTTACTTATTGCCCTTTAATATTTTTCACATATCATGGAGAATAAGTACTCTTCATTCATGGCCCATCCATCAATGTAACTCATTTCACTGACAAGCCCCTTCGGGCATATATGCGCCGCTTTGCGAAGCTCTTGTTGTTTTTTGTTTTTATGAATAGAAATAGATTGAAAGTTCATTGCAAACAAACCTTTATCTATTGAAACCATTATTTTTGCAACACAGTATACCTGATAGTGCATATTGTGGACAACAGCCAATCTGTGAGCAACAGACACTTTTAGAGCTTTTAGCAGCCCTTCAGAGGCTGACAGATTTGACTATATTATAAACACGCAGTCCCAGATTTTAACAACCCAGTAAGAGAGGGATTTTGAAAGCATTGTGGGTAAAGGAAAAAAAAAAGCTGTTAACAAGTGTTTTCTCCTTTTCCCACAATGTTTTCTACCAGATCAATACAAAATAATCATTTCAGTTACATTGAATTTGTGATTTCAGTTCATTTGTGATTAAGGAGTTCTTAAAATTAATGGTTGTTGTGTATTGATAGATATAAGTAAATTAAGGGAGGTAACTTTGTGAAGGAAATGATATGGTGTTTGCAATGGTTATTTCCCATTAAGCTTAACAAGGGGTTGGTAAAACTAGGGAATATGGAGGTTGAGGGCTGATGGCCTGATGCCATATTGTTTTTCGTATTATTCTTTTATAAACCCTTAGGCTGCGACTCGCAGACATTTTGCAAACAGTGTAGACCAAGATCAGACTGCTGTTGCACCGAACATGCAGTGTGATGAAGGATCTTGACTGTCTGATTAGGAGATATTTGAAAAAAAAAAGATAATTGGAATAGCAAAATTTGGGTTTTAATAGCAATTTTAGAATTTCTCTCCACTTATTTAGCCGGAGAAGGATTAAAATTATTTTATTTATATCCTGGCCATCAGTATACCTTTCCTCCTTGTGTTAGTTTAACCAGCACTGTACACTTTATTCTTCTTAACCCTTTACCAAATGACAGTATTTTAGCCTTGTCCACATTGAAAGCATTTGCAGAAGACAACTTCAGTGTGGCTCAACTGCTGCAATTTGTTAGGTTAGAAAACATTGTGGGAAAAGGAGAAAATGCTGGTCATTGAACTTGCAACCACCAGGTCATGAGTCCGACACGCTTACCACTGAGCCACGCGGGCGGGCTCCAAATTCAAAGCACATGCAGATGACAAATTAAACATGAATCAAAAATTAAAACTTGACTTTAGGAAAATAGAAAACATTGTGGGAAGAGGATACAATGCTGGTTACCAGCATTTTCTCCTGTTCCCAAAGTGTTTTCAGAAGGCTCCTTCCTCAGGGTTGTAAAAACCAGGGATTTTTTGGTAAAGGTTTTACTCTTTACAGAACAACAAAATTTTGGTCTGGTCCCAAATTGAAAGAATTTGCAGATCTTTGCCAAAATAAATGTTACATAAACTTTGAACATTATGTTCGGATATGAAGAAACATTGTGGGAAAAGTGGAAAAATGCTGGTTGCCAGCATTTTCTCCTTTTCTTCCCACAATGTTATCAGAAGGCATCTTTCCCAGAGTGGTTAAATCGGAATTGTATGGAAAAGAAGTAATTGCATTGTGCACAGCATTAATTTGCCAAATGCAGCCAGGGGTCACATAAATTGGTATAATTTTTAAACCTCTGGTAAACAAAATATTTTCAGGGGTATACTGGAATCAGCCTGTCTGTCGGTGTGTCTATCTGTGTACGAAATCAAAGCGGTGGTTGGGATACTAGGTCACATTCTAGTCTTTACTGTAATGGCCTGTACACATCAGCCACTTTTATCACAAGCAACCATCTATAACATAGTGTTTTATTGAGAAAAAAAAAAGATAATTATAACTTGACTTCTTCTTCGTTCACAGATTGGCGCCTGCTCATGACTGTGTGGCTGTTTACACATATTTTACTGTAAGTGTTTATACTTTGTTTCATTTTTGTGTTTTATTTTTGTTTTCTAGATAGAAATAGTTTGAAAGTTCATTGCAAACAAACCTTTACCTATTCGAAACATGTTTTTTGCAACACAATATAGTGCTAATAGCGCAGATTGTTGACAACAGCTTATCTCTAAACAATGGCCACCTTTAGAACTTCCCTTCAGTGGCTGCTGTTCACAGATTTGACTATATTTGTTAACCCATAACTACACACTCCTGGGTTTTAATAACCCTGCAAGAGAGGGCTTTTGAAAACATTGTGAGACAAGGAGAAAATGCTGGTAACAAACATTTTCTCCTTTTCCCACAATGTTTTCTACCAGATCAGTACAAAAATAATAATTTCATTTACATATAATTTGTTATTTCAGTTTAGACAAGTCTAAAATTTTCTTGTTTGGGAAAGAGTTTATCAAATGTTTGTTTGGCAAATATGTGTAAATGCAAGTAAATTAAGGGAGGTAACTTTGTAAAGTGAATGGTATCTTTTTTTGCAATGGTTATTTCCCTTTAACATCAGGGCGTTATTAAAACTGGGAATTGTTGGGTTGAGGGCTGATTGCCTGATGCCGTACTGTTTTATGTATTATTCTATAAATTGTAAACTCTTAGGCTACCACTCGCTGACCTTTTGTGGATAGTATAGATCAAGATCAAACTGCACAGACCATGCAATCTGATTTTGGATCTACACTGTCTGATAAGGAGATATTTGAATAAAAAAAACTTTGGAATAACAAAATTTGGGTTTAATAGCAGCTTAGAAGTTTCATGTCACTTATTAAGCTGGAGTAGGGTTAAAATTATTTCATTTATATCATGTTAGTCAGTGTACTTTTCCTCTTCGCATTATTTTTACCAGTACTGTGCACAATATTCTCCCAAGGCATTGACTCGGAGAGAAATGAATCTTGTTGCAACAGCTATGATCACAATGGAACCAGTGGCCTCTAAGTTATTGACACAGTGGCTATGCTGATCAGATATACAGCTAGCCAGATTTCTGCCGTTTGTTTCAAATGAGGAAAAGCATTCAACTATTTAACCCATTACCACACAATCCCTACTTTTGACGCCCCTGAGAAAGAAGCCTTTTGAAAACGCTGTGGGAAAAGGAGAAAATGCTGGTAACCAGCATTTTCTCCTTTTCCCACAGTGTTTTCTACCCTTCCTAGAACAAATTTAAATTCTTCAGTCACCTTTATTTTGTCGTCTGCAAATGCTTTCAATTCGGACCAGTCTAAAATTTTCTCATGTGGTAAAGAGTTTAAAACAAGCTTTGGCAAAATGGGGATAACCGCATCTCTCTGATGGATCATGCATGATACCAAGCAAGTCATCACACTATAAAGAATTAATACAATCTATACTACTCAAAATTTGCTAGGGATCACCCTAAAAGATTCACTCTAAATATATATGTTGCATGTATCCTGTATGGTTTTACAATAAGTTACATTGCCACACTGAGCAATAAGATGACCGGTGGAAATGGATCTTTAAGCCTTTACCTCACAATGCCGACTTTTAAAGACACTGAGAAAGAAGTCTTTGGAAAACATTGTTGGAAAAGGAGAAAATGCTGGATACCAGCATTTTCTCCTTTTTATACACCTGTCATAGACGGGACATATTATGGGATCACCTGTGGTGGGCGGGCGGCGTCCAGTTCCTTGTCCGGAGCATATCTCCAAAAATGTTCCAGCTAGGGTTATGAAATTTCATGGGTGGATAGATCTCATCGAAGGGGAGTGCAGTGCACAGGAATCATAACTCTTGCTTGCTTAATTTGTGAGTTATTGCCCTTTGTCGTTTTTCATACTTGAATTTTTGTCCGGTGAATATCTCCAAAACTATACTAGCAAGGGTTATGAAAGTTCATGAGTGGATAGATCTCATCAAGAGGGAGTGCAGTGCACAAGAAACATAACTCTTGCTTGCTTAATTTTTGAGTTATTGCCCTTTGTTGTTTTTCATACTTGAATTTTGTCCGGAGCATATCTCCAAAACTATACTAGCTAGGGTTATGAAATTTCATGGGTGGATTGATCTCATCGAGGGGGAGTGCAGTGCACAGGAATCATAACTCTTGCTTGCTTAATTTGTGAGTTATGCCCTTTGTTGTTTTTCATACTTGAATTTGTCCGGAGCATATCTCCAAAACTATACTAGCTAGGGTTATGAAATTTCATGGGTGGATTGATCTCATCGAGGGGGAGTGCAGTGCACAGAAATCATAACTCTTGCTTGCTTAATTTGTGAGTTATGCCCTTTGTTGTTTTTCATACTTGAATTTTGTCCGGAGCATATCTCCTAAACTATACTAGCTAGGGTTATGAAATTTCATGGGTGGATAGATGTCACCGAGGGGGAGTGCAGTGCACAGGAATCATAACTCTTGCTTGCTCAATTTTTGAGTTATTGCCCTTTGTCGTTTTTCATACTTGAATTTTTGTCCGGTGAATATCTCAAAAACTATACTAGCTAGGGTTATGAAATTTCATGGGTGGATAGATCTCACCGAGGGGGAGTGCAGTGCACAAGAATCATAACTCGTGCTTGCTTAATTTGTGAGTTATTGCCCTTTGTTGTTTTTCATACTTGAATTTTGTCCGGAGCATATCTCCAAAACTATACTACCTAGGGTTATGAAATTTCATGGGTGGATAGATCTCATCAATGGGGAGTGCAGTGCACAGGAATCATAACTCTTGCTCGCTTAATTTTTGAGTTAGTGTCCTTTGTCGTTTTTCATACTTGAATTTTGTCCGGTGCATGCCCTAGCTTTACAACTTGGGGTAAGACAGGGGTATCTTGCGACAATTTGCCGCTCTTGTTCAACAATGTTTTCTACCCAATTACAGACAGCATAGTTCACATTGCATTTAGTTTTTGGTCAGCAAATGCTTTCAACTTGGACAAATCTAGAGTGTTACAGCATGGTAAAGAGTTTATGCAAAACTGTTGCAACTTAGAAATCCATACAGAAATATGTAAGTGATCCCTATCAAAATTTGAGTGGTATACTTTGTCTAAAAACCAAATGAATTATGAGGTAAACTGCACCTTTGACAAACAGAAAATTATTGACCGATACCAACAGTTTTGACCAAGGTTAGCTTACACAGACTGGGCAGACTGGCTCGGGTCAGTACTTTCTACAGATACATTAACCCTGAGGTTGCTAAGCCCGACTCGCTGACTTCTTGCAGACAGTGTAGATCAAGATCAGACTGCACAGAATGTGCAGTCTAATCTTGGATCTACACTGTCTGATAAGGAGATAATGTAGAGAGTTATATTTTAGACTGGTCCATATTGAAAGCATTTGCAGACGACAAAATGAAGGTTACTCAAAAATTGAAACTTGATTCGGGAAGGCTAGAAAACATTCCAGCATTTTCTCCTTTCTCTACAATGTTTTCAAAAGCTTTCTTTCTCAGGCTTGTTAAAATTAGGAGTTGTGCGGTAAAGTGTGAAAGACCATTTTTGAAAACGATAAATGGTATATGAGCTATGCTATGGCAAAATGGGACCTAATGCATCTCCCCAGGTCAGCTAATTTCTTTTTAAGGATTGATGATAGTCATTGCGACAGGATTCATTCCTCTCTCATTGCTGATCAGTGTTTGATTATGTGGGAAAGCAGCCAGTGGCTTGGAAAGAATATTGTGCAGAGTACTGATAACAGAAACTCCGATACTCATGAAAGTTGGCCAGAATTTTTACCTCAATAATATCTTGGACAACTTCGAAAATGGGTCAGGTCTGGTCAAAAACTAGGTCACTAGGTCAAATCTTAGAAAAACCTTGCGTACATGCTAGAGGCCACATTTTCAGTCTGATACTTATGAAAGTTGGTCAGAATATTTGTCTTGATGATATCTTTGATGACTTTGAAAATGGATCATGTCGGGTCAAAAACTAGGTCACTAGGTCAAATCTTAGAAAAGCCTTGTGTATACTCTAGAGGCCACATTTTTAGTCCCATACTCGTGAAAGTTGGTCAGAATGTTTGCCTTGATGATATCTTGGAAAAGTTGGAAAATGGGTTATGGCGAGTAAAAAACTAGGTTACCAGGTCAAATCTTAAGAAAAGCTGTTGTACCCTATAGAGGCCACATTTTTAGTCAAAAACTCTTGAAAGTTGGTCAGAATATTTTTCTTGATGATATCTTGGATGACTTTGAAAATTGGTCATGTCGGGTCAAAAACTAGGTCACTAGGTCAAATCTAAGAAAAACCTTTTGTAAGCTCTAGAGGCCACACTTTCTGTCCAAAACTCTTGTAAGTTGGTCAGAATGTTTGTCTTGATTATATCTTGGATGAGTTTGAAAAATGGGTCATGTTGGGTCTATAACTAGGTTACCAGGTCAAATCTTAGAAAAACCTTATTTATGCTCTGGATGCCACATTTTAAGTCCAACACTCTCGAAAATTCTTCAGAATGTTTGCCTTGATAATATCTTGGATGAGATTGAAAATTGGTCATGTTGGGTCAAAAACTAGGTTACCAGGTCAAATGTTATAAAAACCTTGTGTATGCTGTGGAGGACACATTTTCAGTCTGATACTCCTAAGACCTGTTCATAATATTTGTCTTGGTGATACCTTGAATGAGTTTGAAAATGGGTCATGTGGAGTCAAAAACTAGGTCACTGGGTCAAATATTAGAAAAAACCTTGTGTACACTCTAGAGGCCACATTTTCTGCCTGATACTGTTCAAACTTGGTCAGAATGTTTGTTTTGGTGATGTCTCAAAAGAGTTTTATAATGGGTAATTGTCTGGACCAAAACTAGGTCACTTGGTCAAATCTTAGAAAAACCTTTTGTACGCTGTAGAGGCCACATTTTTAGTCCAATACTCCTGAAACTTGGTCAGAATATTTGTTTTATTGATATCTCAAATTGATAATGAGTAATGTCTGATAAAAAACTAGATCACTGGGAAACTAGATTGAAAATGGTTCATGTTTGATCAATAGACTCAGGTGAGCGATTTCAGGTTATCATGGCCCTCTTGTTTTTAGCTCACCAGAGCACGAAGTGCTCAGAGTGAGCTATTGTGATCGTGCTGTGTCAGGTGTCTGTCTTTCTTCGTCCTTTGTCTGTCGTCAATTTTTACCTTGTGTACGCTCTAGAGGCTACATTTTCAGTCTGATTACTCATGACGTTTGGTCAGAATGTTTGACTTGATTAAATCTCGGACAAGTCCGACAGTTGGGCATGTTGGGTGAAAAACTAGGTCACTAGGTCAAATCTTAGAAAAACCTTGTGTACGCTCTAGAGGCCACATTGACAGTCCGATACTCATGAAAAGAGGTCAGAATGTTTGCCTTGATGATATCTCAGACGAGTTTGAAAATGGGTTATTATGGGTCAAAAACTAGGTCACTAGATTAAATCTTAGAAAAATCTTGTGTACGCTCTAGAGGGCACAATTTCAGTCCGATACTCATGAAAGTTTGTCAGAATGTTTGCCTCGATGATATCTCGAATGAGTTTGAAAAATGGGTCATGTTGGGTCAAAAACTAGGTCACTAGGTCAAATTTTAGAAAAACCGTGTGTGTATGCTCCAGAGGCCACATTTTCAGTCCAATACTCCTGAAACTTTGTGAGAATATTTGTCTTATTGATTTCTCGGATGACTTTGAAAATGGGTCATGTCAGGTCAAAAACTATGTTACCAGGTCAAATCTTAGAATACCCTTTTGTACACTCTAGAGGCCACATTTTCAGGCCAAAACTCTTGTAAGTTGGTCAGGATGTTTGTCTTGATGATATCTCGGATGACTTTGAAAATAGGTCATGTTGGGCCAAAAACTAGGTTACCAGGTCAAATCTTAGAAAAACCTTGTATACGCTCTGGATTCCACATTTTCAGTCCAGCACTCTTGAAAATTGTTCAGAATGTTTGCCTTGATAATATCTTGGATGAGTTTGAAAATGGGTCATGTGGAGTCAAAAACTATGTCACTGGGTCAAATATTAGAAAAAACCTTGTTTACACTCTAGAGGCTACATTTTCTGCCTGATACTGTTCAAACTTGGTCAGAATGTTTGTTTTGGTGATGTCTCAAAAGAGT
This sequence comes from Tridacna crocea, assembly GCA_943736015.1. Classification (NCBI taxonomy): domain Eukaryota; kingdom Metazoa; phylum Mollusca; class Bivalvia; order Cardiida; family Cardiidae; genus Tridacna; species Tridacna crocea. The sequence continues at coordinate 48,382,223 of OX031068.1, read as the reverse complement.
TTGATAATGGGTAATTGTCGGGTCCAAAACTAGGTCACTTGGTCAAATCTTAGAAAAACCATTTGTACGCTGTAGAGGCCACATTTTTAGTCCAATACTCCTAAAACCTGGTCAGAATATTTGTCTTATTGATATCTCAAAAGTGTTTATAATGGGTAAATTCTGATAAAAAACTAGATCACTGGGAAACTAGATTGAAAATGGTTCATGTTTGATCAATAGACTCAGGTGAGCGATTTCAGGGCCATCATGGCCCTCTTGTTTTGTTTTGCAAGTAAGAAATTGCATTTCTTTGAAATAAGAAATGGGTATTAGTTACGGCCAGACTTTGGTTTTAGTTGTGTTAAAACACACAGGTATTTATGTTACATCAATTGAGAAACAAGTTATGACTTGTCTCTCTCAATTCTGCTTCTTTGGAGCTACACCAGCACTTGCGCCAAATGTGTGGGCCAATGAACAATCCCAAAATAACATCTGGTTGGAAAGAATTAACGGTCAAGAAAGTTGTAAATTTCAAATAAATACTTTATTTGGTCGTCAAAGTAATATGAAAACATGTTAAAAAGTTTTACCCTTTCTTGTCATTTTTCTTAAGTCTTTACTCGAAGAAACTGAAAAAAATTGTTGCTAAGTATGCGATTAATAATATAGATATATACATGTATGTATATAAGACAAAGCTCCAGATAAAAGGGGGTGATGGTTTTCTTAATCCATTATTTGTCTTCAAAACTGCATGTTGTGGGTACTCATTAGAATCGTCTCATGGAGACGATTCTAATGAGTACCCACATCATTGGGTTTATTGGAGAAAAATTAAATTTTCCAATTTTGAAATCAAATTCACTCCCTCTGGCTGCAGCTCTGTAAGAGCCTTGCTCCTTGAAAAGGGGGCTTAATGCATTTACGAAAAGTATCTGTGCAGCTCAATCTGCGCAGTTCGTGCATGCTGTCCTGAACCGAAACTTTCCACCATTGGTCAATTTTCTATATGTCCAAGGACCTTGTTAACTCATTATTCAGTCGGTTGTTATGGAAATGTATTCTTAGATTCATAATAAACATGATGACTTGTATGGTATTTAACCCTTTACCAAACAAACCCTGGCTTTTACGACCCTAAGATAGAAGCCTTTTGAAAACATTGTGGGAAAAGGAGAAAATGCTGGTAACCAGCATTTTCTCCTTTTCCCACAATGTTTTCTACCCTTTCCAAATCAAATTTTAATTTTTGATTCAAATTTATCTAGTCGTCTGCAAATACTTTCAATTTGGACACATCTAAAAACTGTCGTTTGTTAAAGGGTTAATATAACGTGAGTGCATTAAGACTCCTTTTGCAAGAGGATGACTCAATATTTCTTTATGAAAATTCGGTAATTTATCACAAAATAATATCTTTCAGTCGATTTCCGTAAATTGGAATAATAAAAGTAAAGTTACTTTTCCTATTCTTCAGCAAAATCATAGAGTGATTCATATCGTATCATCTCCTGCTTTTCCTATTAAACTGTCATCTGAGGATTCTACCCCTGTACTTCGCTTTCCCACCAGCCCACTGGCGAGTGTGTCGAAATACCTGTGTCGCTTGTGCAGCCAGTCTCGCTTGCCAACAAGTTTGCTGGCCAGGGAATCGAAACTGCCGTATCGTTTACCTACTAGTCCACTTGCTAATGGGTCAAATTGTCCGTATCTCTTTCCAACTAGACCACTGGCCAGTGGGTCAAACTGACCAATTCGTTTACCGACAAGACCACTAGCGAGCATATCAAAGCCCTGTCCATCAGATCTTTTGCCAACAAGTCCACTGGCAAGTGTATCGAACCCTTGACCATCGTACCGCTTTCCATTCAGACCTCGGCCGTTAAAATCATATACAGATCTCTTGCCTACAAGTCCGCTTGCCAGTGAATCAAAATGTCCCTCACCAAACCTTTTGCCGACGAGACCACTGGCCAGCGAATCAAAATTTCCGTCGCTAAATCTTTTCCCGACAAGTCCGCTAGCAAGTGAGTCGAAATGCCCGTCACTGAACCTCTTGCCCACCAGACCGCTAGCAAGTGAATCAAAATGTCCGTCGCTGAACCTCTTGCCAACGAGACCGCTGGCAAGTGAATCAAAATGTCCATCTCCAAATCTTTTGCCAACGAGACCACTGGCTAAAGAATCAAAATGACCCTCGCCAAATCTTTTACCTACGAGTCCACTAGCAAGAGAATCAAAGTGACCTTCACCAAATCTTTTCCCTACGAGTCCACTAGCGAGTGAATCGAAGTGACCATCACCAAATCTTTTCCCTACGAGTCCACTGGCGAGTGAATCGAAATAACCATCATATCTTTTACCGACAAGTCCACTTGCTAGAGAATCAAAGTACCGTTTATCCATTTCGGCTTGGTTGTCATTATCCCCAGTGTCCTCTAGGTAGAGCGCCCCATCGTCTTGTATGTCACGAGTTGATCGTTTGAGTTTTGTATTGTCTGTTTTAGTGTCAGTTTCTTCATTATTGAGTTCTTCGCACAAGCATAAACTGAAAATACAGAAACGGTAATGAGAAATATAAATTCTATTTACACTTTGATGGGAAAAATTTAGCTCCAGATAGAGGGAGTGATTTTGATTTCTTGATTGAAAATATCAACTATTCTCCCCTAAACCCTATGTTGTGGGTACTCATTAGAATAGTATCATTGAGACAATTCAAATGAGCATCCACAATATAGGGTTTGGATGAGAAATAATAGATTTAGAGTGCCATCACTCCCTCTTATCTGGTTCTCTGTTATATAGACATTGGTATTTGTTGCATCTGTGAAGTTTTGAATCATAATCTCCCATTTCTAAAGGTGTTATATGTCATCAGTGTAGCGGTGTATAATTTTATTGATCAATAGCAAAAGGTGTCAGCCTGCGCAGTCCGCGCAGGCTGACCTGGGTCGATACATTTTGCAGATATATTTAATCTCCTTTTCATAGAGCATGGCTCTATTTATTTCATTCAAGATAGAAAGTGGAATTCGGAAAAAATGACATTTCGTTTTGACCCTTAACCCCTTACCAAACAATCCGTGGTTTTTATGACCATGAGATAGAAGCCTGTTGAAAATGTTGAGGGAAAAGGAGAAAATGCTGGTAACCAGCATTTTCTCTTCTTTCCACAATGTTTTCTACCCTGCTGGAAACAAACATCAATTTTTGAGCCACATTTATTTTGTCATCTGCATGTGCTTTCAATTTGGACCAGTCTAAAATATTGTCTTTTGGTAAAGAATTAACTTGTTAAAAGTGCTGTGCAGTCTGATCCTGATCTACACTGTTCGCCAAAAAGCAGTCAGTCGCAATTGGCAGCCCCAAGAGTTAAATCTAAATAATGTAAAGTCTGATACGAGACCTACCTTAGAAGTAACGGGAAGAAAAGGTATAACTTTGACACATGTTTCATCGTGTTTTTTGTATCTTACGGGTATGATAGTCAGGAAATCTGGAAATAGAATGGATAGCAAATATAATTTCTGTGCAGCGCTTCGGAAAAAGAGGGTTTAGTAAATTTCTGTTATGTGTTATACAGTCATGACGTGATTATATGGATCCTTATAATCCCTTTTGTGTGACAACTAAATAAATCACGAGGTAGAATGGCCGTTGAACATGCAGAAAATTAGTTTTCACTGCTAGCCCTAGCCCAAGTCAAAAGAAATCCGCTGATATAGACCAGGGCTAGCAGTGAAAACTAATGGTAGTAATATGAAAACTGTTTGTTTCAATTTGATTCTGGTGTCGTGGTAAAAGAATGATATTTAAAAAAAAATAAATCAAGAGAGACAGAGATGGAGAGAGAGAGAGAGAGTGGGGAAAGGGGGGGGGGGGGGGTGAGAGAGAGAGAGAGAGATCTGAAATTCTTGAAAAGTTTGTCAAAACTTTATCATTCATGGCCATTTATCTTTGAAAGAATAAAGCAAAGTGTTTCTCGTTTTTCAAAGGCCAAAAACTTCGTAAAATATTTGTGATTTCAGGTGTTTAGACGTTTCAACATTAAAAAAAGATAGATGCTAGCACAACTGTCATGTACGTTACACAATTTATGTTTGAAAACATATTAACCTCTACTTAGACAATTGTAAAAATCTACTTCCCTGAATGTTTTATGGCTCCATTTTCCAAAAATAAAAACCACAGTCAGGTTTAGCATCTTCACAGATAGTGTTTTTTCAGATACAAATCATACAATTTTAGATTTTTTCTTCAGTTATTTTCTCCGAGAAAACTTTTGACTGAAAGGTGGAATTGAAAAAAACTCTCTTTTACTGTATTTCTACAAAGGTCAAATATCACAAGCGTGTATTTTTATTAACCTTTTATTTCGAGATCTCTGTGTGTGTGGGGGGGGGGGGGGAATCTTTACGATGGTGTATGATGGCAGTGCAGGCTGAGATTATAGAACGTGCAGTGTTTTATTTATTTCTTATATCAAGAAAAAAATGGTTGTAAATATATCAGCATAATAATAATAAAGATAATAATAGTAATAAAACATGATCTTGCAAAAAGAAGGATTTAAAGCATTTCCATGACGCATTATCTTCATACCAAACGACAAAATTTTAGATTAGTCCAAATATGGGTGGGGGGAGGGGGTCCTGTGCGACTCAGTGGTAAAGTGTAGGACTCAGGACCTGAAGGTGCCGGATTCGAGCCGCACTGACCCTACTGAGTATTTCACAGGGTTGTCTTTGGGCAAGACACTTCAGAGCCTAGCCTTATAATGATAAAACCCTGGAAAAACATAATTATGTGAGCTGTTGCCGTGATATGACTGAAATAATGTTGAAAGCGGCGTAAAACACTATTCAAACAAACAATAAACAGAATTAGAGATCAATAAAAGTTCATTTTGTCTAATAAATGGCTGAATCATTAGATGGGATGACATCACAGGAGTTCGGGTTATGACGAACTTCGCTACCTATATAATGGAAGTTCGTCATAACCCGAATGCCTCTGGTTGATATAGAAATATGAGGGATGACAAAGTTTCGACCCATGTCAGCCTTCGCAGATGCATTAAGCCCCCTTTGCACGTAGCATAGGTCTAAAGTTTTAATGAAAAATCCGTTGTAGGATTGAAATATATAGAGTATATAATTTTATAAACCATTGTTAATTTAACGTGATCCTGACATTTAAGCTGAATATAAAACTCCACCGTAAGAAGTGTGTGTGTGCGTGGAAGTGTGTGTATGTGTGTGGGGGGGGGGCGGTTGGTGGGGGGGCCGAGTCTAGAATATGAGAACCTGTGGCCAAACCCTTTTGACTGTTATTCAGGAAGTTACGTTCGCATTCCATGAAGTTACGGAATGTTTCCGTAACCGTTCGGGGTACAAGACTACGGCTGCCCTGTGTGATGCCGAGGTTAAAAATAGAATTTAAATTTATGTAAATGATGCTGATCTAGGTCAACTTAATTAAAGGAAGTAGGTAGTACCTTTGCCTCTGACGTCCAATAGGTATCGAACGTCAGTATGCAGTTAACCCTAAGTTTGTGATACTTAATATAGGGTTAATTCACGTTTTTGAGGTCGTTAACATTCGCAGAGGCCCGAAAAATGCTTTAACGCCCGAGTGCGAAGCACGAGGGTATTTAAGTATTTTGGGGGCCTCTGCGAATGTTAACGACCGAAAAAAAAAACGTGAATTAACGCTATAATTGCATAAAGTAAAGCTTTTCCAACAATAATTTGCACAGATAGCAAAAATATTTCCATAGAAATGCAAACAAGCGAATTTCAAATGTACTGTACGCAAATGGGTCAAAACCGGAAGTCGGCGAAGAAGTTTTTGTTACGATTAGGAAAGGGCCGTTAGTCCTGTATGCCAGTTTTGATTCTCTCGCTGTAAATACACTTTTGATTTTTAATACACACTGGACTTATGTAGAATAAACTTGCACACATTTTGACAATTACAACTAGGATGAATGCGTGGATATAAATTTCTGTAACTGAAGGCGACAGAGGGTTCGATATACATCAAGCGAGGCGGACCGATCACGTTAAAAAGTGGGTGGGATGTAGCTGCTTTAGGGTACATTTCACAGATGAATTTTTGTTCAGATCTCGATTAATCTGAGATTCTCTGCAAAGGTTTGTTTGTGGTGTACTAATATCATCAAAGACATGCCATGAAAAGGATCGAATATGGTACGAATTCCTACAGTTTGACGGTCGGAGTCTACGGAAAATCTGACGAGGACAAACGTTGTTTACAAGGTAGGCCCGAATCGAGGATATTGATAGTACAAACCCGGGCGTTAACGGCGCGTGAATTTACTGATTAATACACGTTTTCTCCCGTTAACCGCCCGATTTTTACCCGTTAATACATGCTTAAAATGGCCCGAAAAGGCACGTTTTATGCAATAATGACCGAAACTTTAACGTCGATAGCGAAAACCCCAAATCTTGCCTTTCCAAAGGTTTTTTTTTTTTTGATGGGTGGAGGGCGAAACAATGTTCTGTGCAGCCTGATCTTAGTCTCCACTGTCCGCAAAAGGTTCTTGAATTATGCTTAGCAGCCGAAAAATCAAGCGTATTGTCCAACTTAATTGATTCCGCAATGTTTCTCTTATTTCTTTACCAAACGACAAAACTGTAGACCAGTCCAAATTGAAAGCATTTGCAGACGACAACCTAAATATGGCTCACAAGTTGAAACTTGTCAGAAAACATCATGGTAAAAGGAGAAAATGCTGGTTACCAGCATTTTTTCCTTTTCCTACAATGTATTCAAAAGGCTTCTTTCTTAGGGTCGTTAAAAGTCCGGATTGTGTGGTAAAGAGGTTACTATAAGCGTTTGTAAAGAGATTACTATAAGCGTTTGGCTAGCTTTTTGGCCTGCAAGACAGCAGTATTTTTTCTAGCTGAATGACTTGGCTTTTGACCGACTTTTTGGTACTGATAACAAATGAATAAGCAGACATTTATGATTGGTCAAAAATGAAGGCATGTTTATTTTAAGGGCCCCCGTGGTCAAAGATGTAGACATGTTTTTTTTTTTTTTTTCTAAGGACCCTGCCTATTTGCAAGCAAATTTAGGCTGTCTATCTTTTTTAACATATATTTCTTGTTACTAATGAGACTGAATATCTCTCTGCAAGAAAAATAAAGGAAAAAGAGCGTTTAAATACCAGTTTTAGCAATAATTCTCTGTCCAGAAAATTGATGGCAATTACGGGGTTCCGTATTGAGCCGTAATTCAAGTCGCGGCTTTTTGAGAGAAACATGCAAACCAGAATCACATTCTCTTATTTCAATACAAGAAAAATGTAAAATTCAAACTATCTCCCTTATTAGATTTGAAAAAAACAAATGTAGCCAAATAGTAAATGGGTCATTTTGATTGATTTCTTTTGCTTTTATTTGATTTCCTTTGCTTTTATTCTTCCTATGACATGTTGCGATTATTATATTTTGACTTATGATGTAATTTGTAAGGTCTTCAAAATATTCGAAGTTAGAGTATCTAACTCCTGACCTGCAGGTTGCGGCGAACTTGTCGGCGATTATCCCCCACTCACCTCTGAGGCATGAGAGAAAAGTAGTCGGTGGCTTTGCTAAGAAAGTTGTGTCGGTACTGGTGTGAGAAAGCTAGGAAACACGTATGCGTCACAGACCGGCATGATATGACCTACGATGTTTAAACGCCTATACAAATCAAACCAAATATTCGAAAATGGAAGTTCATTAACTATTACTATATTACAATACATAACATAAAATATATTTAATTTGTTGTCAACAAATTTCAAATGAGAAATTCCTAAAAAGTGCAAGGATATCAATGATAAAAACAAAGCCGTACCATATTCAGGACCCAGTTAGTAGTGGAGAGTTATCAAGGGCATTTGTCTCCCATTGTTAGGGTGTTGTTAGGATTTTGTCTATCCAGAGATTCAGAGGTTCTTTTTTTCCCAAATGAAGACATTCAGAGTCAACAATTACAAAAATTTAATTGCTTGCAGAGTTTTTCAATCATTCCTAGCAACTCTTGCATTTTTAAATAGAATTACTTCTGTCGTAACACAGCAATAATCTCCTTATTTTTTCTTAATTTTTTTCACATCTTTCTGTTTGCCGAAACTGTGTTGAAATCGGCGAAATTTCATCCCAATGTTGTTTGTTTCATTGGTCAAGCTCAAGGACAAACATAGTGTCAGTGATTCAGCATTACCCATAGTACCTTTTGTGGAAAGTGTAGATCAAAATCAGACTGCACAGAACGTGCAATCTTGATCTTAAATATACCCTGTCCGATAAAGACACATTTTTCCCAATGGAGAATGCCTCTGCAATAATAAAATGTTTTTTTACCGTCGTCTCTTTCACTCATTTAGAAGGATAGGGGTTACAGCAGGGAGAGCAAAATTTGACACACAACGTGCAGTCTGAACTTGGATCTACATTGTCCGATTAGGAGATGTTATCCTCAAAAATATAACTTTGAAAAAACAATATTTCTGTTTTTACTATCAGATTGAAAAAAAGGGCGGTCTACGTCAAAAGCACTGACAAGACCGTTTTATTCAATGCCGAATAACATCTAAAAAACTTGGACCATTTCCAATTTTTGTATACAAAGATTTGAAATGCTCCAAGTCTTGTCAGATAATATTTAGGCAGCGAATAAAACGGTATTGTCAATGCTTTGATTTAGACCACTTTTTTTTAAAAAAAAAAAAGGTTTTTGTTTAACCGTATATCGATTGCAATTTAGGAGCTCGGCCGGATAGCTGAGAGATAAGCGTATCTCACTCATGACCTACCCATTTTTTTGCCTTTAAGCCTTGATAATTGTGAGGAAAGTAGTTAATGACTTATAAAGAAAGCTGTGCCATTACTACTGTAAGAAAGCCAGGAAACATATGCGCAGGTAAGCTGACAACTGTGATATGCCCTTAACCATCGAAACAGCGTAAAACTCAAATACAAACTGACCAAATTAAAGGCACCAGTTTTGCCAGATTTTACAAAGCGGTGAATACCACAGTCTCAGTCTTGTCAGTACTTTGATTTGAACTGCCGGTTTTGTTTTTTATCGATGGTAATTTGAGTCTCCTCCATCTGCAGACGACAAATTTAAAAAGGCTCATGTGACCTCATTCATCTTTTATAGAACAACAAACAATGTGGAAAGAGATCATTTGCTAATTACAAGAATTTTCTCCATCGTTCACAATGTTAAAACACTACTTCCTATGATTTTTAATTTCGCAATTTGTTGATCAAATGGTTGAAGCGGGCACTTTAAGCCCCTGCAGTAAAAGTGGTTTGAAAACATCGTTGGAAAAGGAGAAATTACATGTAGCAAGACGATGCTCTTTTTTCCACAGTATCCTGGGTTATCTTTACAATTAGAAACTAAAGGTGCTTTCTCTCCGGTCTCTGCGATTTTTCCGTGTCTTCGCATGTCATATTCTTGGAAGATTCGACCTGTCTTATATGACGCATCACTACCCCCAATATTGGGGGGGGGGGGGGGGGGGATATAGTAATATGCACTATAAAGTAGCAATGTAGAAAATGGCGTTTACCAATATGTTTGAGGAAAACCATGCCTGTTTTAGCCCCAGACTTCTCTAAACTGCTGATCAGAGCTGAATGAATCCTAACAGGTAGCGTTTCATAAGTAAACGTTTGTTTTAGTTTGAAATTCAAAGTAACAGTTGTCGCGTAGGAAAGTAGTCCGGTTCTGTACCCAGGATGCCCAAATTAAATAGATGTGTATTTGTAGAATGCCATCTAGCGGGGGATAATGGCGATTTTTCGCTTCTTTCTTCTGACGCATGTTAGAAAGAAAGTTGTGTCACTACTTGTGTGGAAAAGGCAGAAAACACATGCGTAGGTGCATTATCTGCAGTAATATGACCCAAACTGTTAAAAATGGCATTTAACTCCCAATACAAACCAATTTTTCTCCAAGATTCTCCTCCTGAGAGTAATTTCACCCTGAATCTAATTAACCCTTGACCACACGTTGACATATTTTAATGACCCTGAGGAAGAAGTCTTTTTGAAAACATGGTGGGAAAAGGAGAAAATGCTGGTAACCAGCATTTTCTCCTTTTCCCACAATGTTTTCTACCCTTTCCTAACCAAATTTTATTATTTTCAGTCACATTTATTTTGTCGTCTACAACTGCTTCAATTTGGACCAGTGTAAAATTTTCTCGTGTGGTAAAGATTGAAATGGAATAAAATTTTCAAGCTTGTAATAAAGCCCAAATTTTGGATGATTCAAAGCTTATTTTGGGGGAAAAATATCGCCTTATCGGAAAGTGTAGATCATAGATCAGACTGCACGTTTTGTGCAGTCTGATCTGTGATGTACACTGTCGGCAAAAGGAACAGAAGTCGCGCTTAGCCGTATAAGGATTGAAACAGCGTTATTTGAAAACATCAATCAGGCTGTGGGAGTGAAGGGAATTTAACCTTAATCTATCAAATTTCCTGTTTCAAAATGGCAAAAATTGTGGATGGAAATCGAAATCATTGTATGCATGTGTTAACAAATGTCTGAATTGCATGCTGTCTTTTCCTTAACTCTCAACTTGCGAAATAAGTCCTAAAAAAATATTTTTAGGCCTAAGTGACATGAAACCATTGTTTTCATTGTACAGTGTTTTACGACGATTTCAACATTTCAGTTTTATGGCACCGACAACTATCCATGCTTTCCTGGAGTTTCTATTCACTGGTGCTTTACCAGTGCTCCGCAAAATATATATTTTCAGTCACTGACTGCTTTTCCAAATGACCATCGTCGAAACAATGGTCTGCAGTAACAGAGGAATGAATCTTGTCGCAATGTCTATCATCAATCCTCAGAAAGAAGCCAATCCGAGACTCGAACCGGCGACCTCAGTTCTCAAGCCCTTTATTCTACCAACTGAGCTACCGGGGGCTAGGCTTGAACTTGTGACCTTCAAGTCGACAGTGAAAGGAAAAAAAAACACAACAATTGTTGTTATTTCAGAGCTATTTAACCCTTTCCCAAACGGCAAATTTTGGACCAGACCAAATTGAAAGCATTTTGCAGGTTACAAATAAACAGTTGCTAAAAAGATGATTTTTCTGTATAACAGGGTAGAAAACATAGTGGAAAAAGGAGAAAATGCTGGTCACCAGCATTTCCTGCTTTTCCTACAATGTTTTCAAAAGGCTTCTATTTCTGATCCGTAAAAACCAGGGATTGTTTGGGAAAGGGTTAAAAGATATTGTTTTTTGAAAATGTATATCCTCACTGTGTTCACTTACGCAAATTACTGCGTAAGTTACGTTACAGAGTAGAAATTCACCCAAAAAAAAACCCCATTCGGGTACACGCGAAAACTCGCGTTAGTAAAAAGTGTAAAAAAAAAAAAGGCATTATCCATGAATTAAAGGTGGGTATTTAGAATTTTCACTTCACACCAAATATATATTATAACTGAAATTTATATGAAAAAACAATACAAATCATCAGTTAATAATCATAAAATTACAAGAAAAAAAAAAAGATGGTATTCCCTTAAAAGGCTACGTAGCTTCTTAAGCTATTTTTAGATGTCACGACAAAAATTAAAAAAAAAAGCATTGTAGGAATGTTAAATGACTGGCACGTGACTAATGAAGATTAAATTCCATTACAGAATAAACGTGTAATTGTTTTTCATAATATCTTCCTCAGACGCTACGTTTAAAGCTTCATCTGTGTATTTCCGGTATGTATATGAGCAAGTTGCTCATGTAAAAATAGAACGTGTTTCCCGTTGATCTCGACCTGGGCCGTAGTAAATCTTTAATTTCTATTGTTGTCTGATGGTTTTTGACTACTGGGGTTTTACGAATGACAATTATAGGGCTTTGGGAGTATAAGGATGATATTTCTGTGTTTTTGTTAAATTTTTGTCCCGAATTCTGAAGGGCCACCTTTAGTGGACACAAAAAAGTAATCGGTCCAAAAAAAACGCGGAAACCCATGACGCAACAAAATGCTTCTTTTTTACATTGTCCGATCACAGTCACTTCATACTTTTTTTTTTTAGCTTTTAATGGATTTAAACTGTATATTTCCAGAAATATCATGATATAACAGACTTTTATTGCTTCAAATCATCAATATGGATAGCTTTACCTATAATGTATCATGAAAAGTGATTTTTTTCTATTCTTCACAAAATAAATTTCAAATTTTCAGTCACTTATATTTTGTCGTCTGCAAATGCTTTCAATTTGGACCAGTTTAAATATTGTCGTTTGGTAATGGGTTAAAACAATTTACGAAATGGGTTAAAGTTCTGCAAACGGTTTTGACAAATAAATGCAGTAGGTGTTTTTCTATTGAATGACTGAACAATCGCTTATCATTTTTGTCTCGCTATGTAAAAATGGGAGCACTGTGTATCTGAAATAAGTATCAACCCAGGTCAGCCTTTGCAGACTAGGATGAAGCTTTCTTGCTATTTTGTAATGGCTAGTTTTCTGCATGTCTATGGACCAGTCTATGACAGGATTCAGTCGGTTGTTATACTAGTTCACTCGTACTTTATTGCAATAAGACGGTACATGTGAAGTTCTTATCTGAATCAAACGAGGGGCTCTGCTTTGCTCAGTGGTAAAGTATAGGACTGATATCCTCAAGGTTCCGGGTCCGAGCCTTACTGGAAGCACTGCTTTTTTCCGAGACGGAGTTTTGTTGAGTAAACCAAACCAAGGCCCCAGTCTATTGCTTGTGCGACTCAGGTCGTACATGAATACATAAGCGGTTGCTGTGATATGACTGAAGTAAAGTTGAAAGCAGTGTAAAACAACATTCATTCAATCAATCAATCAATCAACTAGATTTAACGACGACCTGCTGCATTTTCTAAAATTTTGAATCCATGTCAGAGTAATTAGAATCTAAAATGAAACTAAAAAACCGACGCATGAAAGACACTGCTAATTTTGTTTTATTCATTTCTTTTTTAAAGCATCACAAAACTGACATGCGTGGGGGAAAACCGTTAAAAAATGTCACGGACGGTAATAACAGTGATTTTTAAAGATACACTCTTACAGCCAGAGAAAAAAAAATGCTCTAAAAACTTGGTAGTGTGTAAAATGCTCTGAATTAAGACAGCTGTGTAAATAAATGGAAAAAGATGGGATATCTATCGTCGGTTTACTTAAAAAACCTCGTAACTACAGCTTGTTTCAAGCTGTAGTTACGAGGTTTTCGAAGTAAACTGACAATATGGTGCAAGGGGTACCGAAACACTGAGATTTTTCCTCGATTTGTAACCGGAAATAACAATTGTGATTTTTTTGATGGCCTCTAAAAAATGAGATTTATTTTCTATCATTCGTAATCTATGCAACCTTGCTTTAACCCTTTCCCAAACAATCCCTGGTTTTTACGGGTCTGGAATAGTAGCCTTTTGAAAACATTGTGGGAAAAGGAGAAAATGCTGGTAACCAGCATTTTCTCCTTTTTCCACAACGTTTTCTACCCTATCATAGAAAAAGATCATCTTTTCAGCAAGAGTTGAATTGTCGTCTGGAAATGCTTTCAATTTGGTCTAGTCCAAAAGTTTGTCGTTTGGGAAAGGGTTAAACTGCTAGGGGTAAAAATTTTACATGAAGATAAAAGAATGATTAAAGTTTGACAAGATAAAAATGAAATGGGTAAACTCTTTCCCAAATGACAAAATTTTACACTTGTCCAAATTGAAAGCATTTGCAGACAACGAAATAAATGTTACTCAAAAATTGAAATATATTTCCAGCAGGGTGGAAAACATTGTGGGAAAAGAAGAAAATGCTGATGACCAGCATTTTCTTCGTTTCCCACAATGTTTTCAAAAGGTTTCTATCTCAGGGTCGTAAAAACCAGGAATTGTTTGGTTAATGGTTAAAAACTGCTTGAAAACGAGTATAGATGCTTTTTTAAAAATCTCAATCTTGCACGTATGAAAGTTGTCTGATGTTTACTGCACAATATCGTGTTTCTGCAAAATATCGAAGATACTATCGAAGAAATTTAATCTCTACAATTAGCTGCTTTCCCTGGAGATTATACCGCAAGAATGGTTACAGTCGGAAACCAGTCTTAACTTCCTGCCGATTGGACGATGATTATAATCGGCTTTGGAAGATGCACTTCCGCCAGTTTTTCCATAGAACTCCAGATAGAGGGAGTGATTTTGGCTTCGAAATTGAAAATATAAAATATTTCTCCACTAAACCCTATGTTTTGTGTACTCATTAGAATCGTCTCGTCGAGACGATTCTAATGAGTACCCACAACATTGGGTTTTGAACAGAAATAATGGATTTAGATTACCATCACTCCCTCTACTCTGGAGCTCTGGTTTCAGATATCTATTTTTGTAGTATGTCCGTGTTTATTTTTATGAATGAATGAATTTGCGTTTATTTATCGTCGCCAACGGTTGGCCATATGGGAGGCGCCACCTGGTGGCTGTTAGTTATGTCACGGAGAATTGTGCAAGACACAGGACGAAACCCGTCCAAGTTACGCCTGGTTTACGTATTTGGTGTATGGCAGCGTCATGCGAGGCCTCAGCTTAACTCTACCAAACGACAAAATTTTAGCATGTAGGGGCCGTTTTGATAAATGGCCAGTGCATAGGTTACATGCTAGCCGGTCATAGCTGAACAAAAGACCGCACCAAGTTGCGTTTAAGTGAGTAAACGTTTATTTCATTTTAAAAGTTAAAGTAACGTTGACATGCGCAGATAACGAGGGGTGACATAAAGCTAATGCACAAGGTGAGGCCATAATTTGACTGAAAGCCTGTTTAAAGCAGCTATAAGCACCTTTTTAAACAAAAAAAAAAAACCTTTAAAAGCCTCAAAACCCATTATCTCCCGCTAGATGACATTCTATAAATGAGTCATCTATCTAATATGAGCATTCTGGGTACAAAACCGAACTACTTTTCTACGCGACAGCCGTTACTTAGAATTTCAAATCAAAATAAACGTTTACTCGATAAAACGGTACCTAGTGCGATTCATTCAGCTATAATCAGCAGTTTAGAGAAATCTGGAGCTAAAACGGGCCTGGTTTCTCCTCAAACGTATTGATAAAACCAATTTTCTCGATTGCTACTTTATAACGTGCATGTATTAGTACAATGATAGTACAATCCCCCGCCCCCCAACTTTGGGGGAAGTGATGTGTCATACCAGACAGGTCGAATCTTCGAAGAATATGACATACGCAGACAACGCCTCGAAACCTAGAAACATGACCTCTTGATCACCAATGCCTGTCAATATTAACCCTTTTCATGCTAAATAACTAAAATTAAATTCTCAACTTGACATTAAGAACCCAAATATTGACATTAAGAACCCAAATATTACTGTTATGAAAATTATACTTTTGGAAATAATATCTCTTCATCGGACAGTGTAGATCAAAGATCAGACTGCACGTTCTGTGCAGTCTTATCTTGATCTACACTGTCCGCAAAAGGTCAGTTAGTCGCGCATAGCCGCCTGAGGGGTTAAGGTCACCCCCCATATCCACTGTAAACTGACATGTGATTTCTTGTTAATTCCATTGATTGTCGCTCTGTTTTCTGTCCAAACATAAACGTTCCGTATATTATTAATTCATCTGTGAAAGGAATGTCATGACCGCATCGCACTGTTATAATTACATGAACCATGCTGTGTGAAAAGGGGGTTTATTGCATTTGCAAAAAGTATCGAACTGGTTCGAAACTTTCTGATATTGGTCAATTGTCTTTATGTTAACTCTTTACCACACGACAAAATTTTAGACTGGTCTAAACGAAAGCATTTGCAGACAACAAAATAAAGGTGACTGAAAAATTGAAATTTGTTCTGGGAGGGGTAGAAAACACTGTGAGAAAAGGAGAAAATGCTGGTTACCAGCATTTTCTCCTTTTCCTACAGTGTTTTCAAAAGGCTTCTTTCTCAGGGGCGTCAAAAGTAGGGATTGAGTGGTAATGGGTTAAACGTTGTTGACTGCGCATGTCATATTCTTCGAAGATTCGACCTGACTGCTATGACGCATCACTTCTCCCCTTTTTTGGAGGGATTGTTGTAATACGCGCTATAAAGTAGCAATGGATAAAATGTTTTTATCAATACGTTCAAGGAGAAATCAGGCCTGTTTAATCTCCAGATTTCTCCACACTGCTAATCATAGCTGAATGAATCGCACTGGGCAGGTAGCGTTTTATTGAGTAAACGTTTATTTTAGTTTGAAATTCCAAGTAATGGTTGTCGCGTAGAAAAATAGTCCGGTTCTGTCCCCAGAATGCCCAAATTAGATAGATGTGTATGTGTAGAATGCCATCTAGCGGGAGATAATGCATGTTAAAGGACAACCATCGTTGGCTCAGTCGTGGCGTGCAGGACTTGTGAATAGGGAGGGTCGTACGTTCGATCCCCGGCTCGGCCAATCAACTTCTTTGCTAGAATAGATGATAGTAATTGCGGCAGGATTCATTTATTATTTCAGTTATATAGCGGCGTCTAGTGCAGTGCAGTTTCTTTATTCATAATGCGCAAAATATCCTTTCCAAGCCGCTGGCTACTTTCACACATAACTAGGTCGAAACAATGTTCAGGGATGAGAGGGGAATGGATCCTGTGGCAATGGCTATCATCAATCCTCGGAAAGAAATTTACCGAGCCGATGTAAATGCAGAAAAATGACCCATGTGTCATTTTGTAGGGAGGGTCATTTCTCTGCATTACACCTGTAATCGAAACAAAGACTCACTATTCTCAAGTCCTGCACGCTACCAACTGAGCTACCGGGGCTCGGCTGTCAGTTTAAAAACAGATGGACCTGCTATCGGAGACGGTCACGTTAAACCACAGGGGAGAAGAAATTCATATTTTGACAAAAATATCAATGGACTTCCTCTTATATATTAATCAGAAATAACCTTCATCTAATCTCAATAATGAGACGCCACGGTGATTAATTCTTCATATATGGACATTTATTGTGCACCGTACCAGAGGTGACCAGTCAAAAAGTAACATCGCCTTTGAGGACAGTTATCTGTACTAAATCTTCATCCTTTTAACCTTTATCCAGCTAAATGAGTAAAATTAAATTTTCAGTTTGCTAGTAAAAAACTCAAATATTACTGTTTCAAAGTTATGTGTTGGGGTAAAAAAATATCTCCCTATAGAACAGTGTAGATCCAAGATCAGACTACACGGCCTGTGCAGTCTGATCTTGATCTACACTGTCAGCAAAAGGTCAGTAAGTTCCACTTAGCAACCAAAGGGTTAAATAAGTGAAATGAAACTTTCAGGTTTAAAAAAAATCTGATCAATGTTATATCAAACTTAATATTTAGAGAATCTAATTCCTTATCGGACAGTTTAGATCATCGATCAGACTGCAAGTTCTGTGCAGTCTGATCTTGATTTAAACTGTTCGCGAATGATCAGTGGGTCGCGCTTAGAAACCTAAGGGTTTTTTTTTTAAGTATTCGATTTGTCGGCTTGACAACCGTGATATAGACATCTCGAAACTCGCCACAAAATTACAAACTAGGATGAGTTTAGTTTCATTTGAATGGTCGCAGAAAGAACTTTCTTGTAATGACAGCCTAGCCTGCGATAAGCAGTGACATAAACAAGAGGCATGCGCGAAATATCACGTGACAGCTCATTTTCCAATCAGATTATCTCTTTATCTTTACCGCACTATCCCAAGTTTTAACGCACCCTGAAGAAGAAAGCTATTGAAAATACTGTGGAAAAAAGGATAAAATGCTGGTAACCAGCATTTTTTTCCTCTATCCCACAATGTTTTCAACCCTATACACCACAAATAGATAATTCCACATGTAAATTGTCAGTTTCGCAGAAGCCTTTGGTTTGGAATTGCAATTCACTTTTTCAGATTAACTCTCTACCAAACGACAGAAACTTGGACTAAACCAAATTGAAAGTATGAGCAGACGACAATATAGGTTTGGATCGAATAATGGAATTTGTCGTTATGTTAGAAAAAACATTTCATTCTCTGGAGGGTGGAAAAAAAAGAATTGAATATAGTAAATATTTGCTCCTTATCCCATGATGTTTTAAAAGCATAAGTGTACGATCGTTAGAGAGCTGGCATTTATCCCTTTACCAAAGAATCCCTAGTTTTTACGATCCAGAGGAAGAAGCCTTCTGAAAACATTGTGGACAAAGGAGAAAATGCTAGTAACCAGCATTTTCTCCTTTTTCCACAATCTTTTCTAATCTTCTAAAATCAAGTTTTAATTTTTGAGCTACTTTTATTTTGTCGTCTGTAAATGCTTAGAATTTGGACAAGTCTAAATTTTTACCGTTTGGTAATGAGTGTAAGTTGTGAAGGAAAGTGTAAAATGGCGTTTTAACTTAATTGTTTGATTTCTTACACAAACCAGACGACCTTTTATTTAAAGTTTCTGTCACCCTTCCTTTTTCATTGTAAAGTCGGGATACTATAGACTGGTTAGTTTGCTGGAATGGTGTATTACGTCGCTTTCAACAGTTTTATTCACATATTGCAGCTTACACACATAAACATAATGAAACACTCACTCGCTCGCTCACTCACTCGAAACATTTTGGTAAAATTGGAGCTAACTGGTTACTAGCAAATTATCCTTTTGACATGTAAGAGGGAACAAAAACAAATACGTTAAGCCATTACTACACAATCCCTACTTTTGACACCCCTGAGAAAGAAGCCTTTTGAAAACACTGTAGGAAAAGGAGAAAATGCTGGTAACCAGCATTTTCTCCTTTTCCCACAGTGTTTTCTACCCTTCCCAAAACAAATTTCAATTTTTCAGTCACTTTTATTTTGTCGTCTGCAGATGCTTTGAATTTGAACCAGTCTAAAATTTTGTCGTGTGGTAAAGAGTTAAATCATGAAATTTTATAAAGACTAAAGGAATCCAGACTTACGGTGATATAACGGTAAAAAAATCCTTTACACAGTTACCTCCCATCCATACAGTAACCTATTTTAAGAATTTTCAGTCATTTTCGCTCACTATAGCAAACACATTGTTCATGCATTTGAGAAGCGACGAAAATTACCTGTTGTTTATATCTGGAAGTTTATTTATTTTTTTTTTTGACTTGACCTACTATCAAACATGTGAGTTCATGTATCTAAATACTTTTGCTCCCCGAAGGGCGAGCATATAGTCGCCGCTTCGTCTGTCGGTCCGTCCTTCCGTCCATCCGCCCGTCCGAAGCGATTTCTGGGCAACCCATGGACCAAATTTGATGAAACTTCATACATGTACATCGTCGGTCTACTTCAAAAACCTCTTTTTTCAAGCTGTAGTTACGAGGGTTTTGAAGTAAACCGAGGGCATGATTTCTGCATGATATTACGCCGATGCGTTTTTCCCGGTTTGCTGACTTTTGGCAGCTGTCGGGACTTTAATATTGATGTAGGCTACATACATGTATATTTTTATGTTAATTTTGTACTACAATGAATGACTTAAAACTACTTTGTGCGACAAAATTGGAAGCTTTTTTTTTTTTATCATTTTCCAACATCTATAAATCAACTCTTCCTGTATCTAAATTCTGCGTGCATTGTATTGTTTGAAACACTATAGTTTCTGAGAAACCTGCAATTTGCTTACTCGTAAAAAGTTCATATCAAAGTAACCATGACTGCTAAAGCATATCTGGATTTCATATGGTATTTAATTGTTGTGCTGGGAACAAAGTACCTCAGGTCATTCTTTTGACGAAGAAATAGATAATTATTAATCTTTTGATAAACTATCTCATGAGAAAAATATGGGAAAATAATGAATGCTGGAAACGAGCCCTTTTTCCTGTTCTCTTGATGTTTTCTATTTTATCGATAACAAATGCTTATATATTTTTTTTAATCTATAGTTGTTTGTTACCGATTTTTTTTTTTTCAACGGGGACAAGTTATTAATTAGACGAAGATGGAGAAAATTAGAAAATCATTTATCCTTTGATAAACTTCCTCATGAAAAGAAGTGGCAATTAAAAACATCATTGGAAAAAGAGAAAATGCTGGTAACCAGCAGTCTGATCTTGATCTGTACTGTTCACAGAGGCAATTAATCCTTAACCTGCTAAGTGTTACTTTTCAAGACGATATAAAAAAAAAAAAGTCGATGTATGTGGAATCTACTTTTTTTGAGAAAATACCTCTTCAACGGACAGTGTAGATTCAAGAGTAGATTCGACATTCTGTGCATTCTGATCTTGACCGACACTGTCCGAAACAGGTCAGTGAGTCCCGCTTAGAATACGTTGGATTCTCTAACCGCCAAAAGAGAGAAGGAAAACGTCAATAAAGATATAAAAAAGGTATCAAAGCAAAATTGTTGTCTGATCTCGATGTACACTTTCTGCTTAAGGTCAGTGAGTCGTACATAGCAACCAAAGGGTGAAATAAAAAGGTATTGAACAAGAGTGCATTCTGATCGTGACCAAAACTGTCCGCAGAAAGGTCAGTAAGTCGTACTTAGTGGCCAAAGGGTCATTGTTGCGGTAAGAGTCCAAACCACAACGGAGACAGAAAAACTTTAAAAGTGCAGCCTGATCTTGATTTACACTGTCGGAAAAAGTTCAATAAGTCGCGCCAAGCAGCCTAGGGGATAATGTTGCTGTAGAGTTTAGGAAAAGGTCAATAATGAAGAAAAAAGAGAATTTCAAACAAAAGGTATCCGGTGTATGTCCTGTATAGACGATTTTTTCCCTCTAATTATTTTAGAAATTTAGCCATGTTCTGCTAAAAATGGGGGTTTAATGCATCTTCGAAAAGTATCGACTCACGTCAGCCTGCGCAGTGCGCGCAGGCTGACGTGGGCCGAAACTTTTCGTTATTGGTCGATTTTCTGCATGTCTGAGGACCAGTCTAACTAATGATTCAGTCGTTGGTTAGACAACGTAGTGTTTATGGATCCCTAATTTGGTAATATCTTGCTTGGTACAATGCATTTCGGAGATGCAATAAGCCCCTTTCTCTCAGTGTATGAATCAGTTATAATTGTCATATTTCAACCATTCATTAGGGGTCATGTTTCTATTTAGCTTCCAATCTTCACAATAGAAGATGCTTACCAGTACTGTGTACACATTTCATTTACCCCCTAGGCTACTAGGCACGACCCACTGACCTTTTACGGGCAGTGTAGATCAAAATCAGACCTGCAGTCTAATCTTGGGTCTACACTGTGCAATAAGAATGTATCCCCTCTCGTTAAAAAAAATATTTGAAATAGGAATATTTGGCTTCTTTCTAGCGACTTGAAATCGTCATTTTATTTTTTTTATCAGGTAATGGGTTGAAATTGATTGGGTATTTCTAGGTATGGTTTTTATTATTTATATAGGAAGATCTGCAAGAACCTTATTGATAATTGGCCTTTTTTTTTTAAATGTTTTTACTTTGCTTCCTACTTTTATCTTGTACCCCTCTGAGGTGCTCTTGTACACCGTTTCTAACGAGCTCCTTAAAAAGCTTGCAACACACGAAAAGAGACATTCGGACATTTACGTAAAGTGTCGTCTCGGATCAGCCTGCGCAGTCCGCACAGGCTAATCCGAGACGGCACTTTACGATTACATTATATTTTGTGCTATAGTAGACTTGCTCAAAATCGGGAAATTGCAAAAAAAAACAAACCGGAAATTGTCGATTCGGATTAGCCTGTGCGGAGTGCGCAGGCTACTCCGAGACGACACTTTACGCAATTGTCCGACTGTCCCTTTTCGCGTGTTGCAGGCCAAATAGTACTTATAGATTGCCATACACTGTCTTAAAACATTATTTCAAGACTGGGTCTCTGGTTCCAGTAAAATTTGCTGGTTTGGTTTGGAAATGAAGTAGCGATGACCATAAAATTGACCACGTGTATGTATCATTTTGACGCCATGATAGATGTCGTAGTGAACTTTACGGTTTTTGGCCTTGTATTCCATCAAGTTGATATAACACGACCCACTCTCTCAGGCATTAACTGGTTCCTTGTCAGGGATCAATTAATTAATAGCTGCCCTTGTTTACATCATTGTTATAGCCCCGCAAAACGGATGTTTTCCTTGGGTATACTGGAATCAGCCTGTCTGTCCGTGTGTCCGTCTGTGTGCAAATAATTGCCTGTTTCTGTCAAAGCGCTGTTGGGGGTATTAAGTCACATTTAGCGACATAATGCCATTTGGTTCAGCCAATCAGAAGTTGTATTATTTTCAAATTTAGAAAATTATTCATAAGAATAGTTGGTGTATGCTGGCCCCGGTGAGCTAAAAACTCGCTCGGTTGCAAACCAATACTTATGACTGCCGAATATTGCGATTACGACAACTTGGTGATTTCAGTATGAATAAAATTTGGGATTACGAGCCCTACTTTACTAAATTTAGACAATTAATCCTCCTGTACGAGTGATTTGTTACGTGTCAATAAAGCGGTCAAAGCTCTTCAAATTTTTCATCTGGGAATCGACAAAGTTTTCTTATTGATTGTCGTGTTCATTTTAACGAGATTACTCCTCGGTACAACGATGAACTGTAACACAATAAAAATACTATAGATGAAAAATGAAAGCATCAATTTATTACCAGGTATAAAGATCCTTTAACTCATTACCACACAATCCCTACTTTTAACGCCCCTGAGAAAGAAGCCTTTAGAAAACATTGTGGGAAAAGGAAAAAATGCTGGTAACCAGTCTTTTCTCCTTTTCCCACAATGTTTTCTACCCTTCACAAAACAAATTCAAATTTTCAGTCACTTTTATTTTGTCGTCTGCAAAAGCTTTTGATTTGGACAAACCCAAAATTTTGTCGTTTGGTAATGAGTTAAACAACCACAACACGTGACTGTGACACATGATACTGTCAATTGATTCCGGGCTAACGGTATTTTACAATTCTAAGGCTGCTGAACCTGTGAACGAACTCATAGACCTTCTTGCGGAGAACGTAGATCAAGTTCAGATTGCATTGCAGCATCCCAGTGACTATATAGAGTTTACTTCATGCTTTCCGTTGGGATATCGAGAAATAGCAGTGAAAATATTTTTCGGTCTTACACTGGTACCACCAGTGAAAATACCGATTTTCGCGTTTTTGTTGCCTAGGTAAATTGCGCGTGCCTCACAACCAGATGGGAAATATGACGTCATATACCTTACATTTCTCGTGCTTGACGTAATATTGTAATGCGTTGCTATGCGGGAGGGGTTCGCCACGGGGAATAACGGAAAAGAACTGTACTGGATTTTGATAAAGCTCCTCTCAGAAAAGGTTAAAAACATGAAATAAATAGAATATTTGTTGTTGTTTCCCGGTGAAAGATCGAAGTCTATTTCATCTCGTGAACACCATTGGTAAAATATAACCGATGGTGTTCACTCGATTAAATACATTTCGATCTTTCACCGCTGGTTATCAGCATTTTCTCCTTTTTCCCGCAATGTTTTCAAAAGTCTTCCTCGGGAAGCCCAGCCGTGTAGCTCAGTGGTTGGCACATCTGACTGGTAACCTGGAGGTTGTGGGTTCGATACCCGGTTGCGGCCAACTTTCTTTCCTGCAATTTCTTGCATCTCACCTCGGATGCATTTGAGAAAAGTAGTCAGTGGCTTTTGAAAGAAATTTGTGTCAGTACTGGTGTGAGAAAGCCAGGAAACACATGAGTGCGTCACTGACTGCATGATATGACGTAAGCTGTTAAAATGGCGTTAAACTCTAATACAAATCGAAGCAAATTCTTCTTCAGGGTCATAAGAACTCGGGATTGTGTGGTAAAGGGTTAAAACTTTGTGTTTCATGTTGCCAAAAGCGAGCAGAATGAGTGATCAGCAATTAAACTCAATGGTTCTCATTAGTTCCAAACGGTGAGTGGGTTGGAGCGTTGAGTGCTTAGACCATTTATCACGCAATCCAAACCTAGATCTGCCAACTCAGACATTTTATGGGGGCCAAAAAGACAAAAATATTTTAGTCCAATTGCAGATTTGGTCAGAAAACCTAGATCTGCTAGTTAACTCTATACCAAACGACATAATTTTGGACTTGTCCAAATTGAAAGAATTTGCAGACGATAAAATAAATGAGACTAAAGAATTGAATTTGTTTTAGGAAGGGAAGAAAACATTGTCTTGTTTACATACATTGTATGTAATAAGACATTTTGTCTTATCTTGCTGAATATTGTTTGATTGATTGTATGGTGTTTTTCGCCGTTTTCAACATTATTTGAGTTATTTCGCGGCGGCTAACACACCTTTCTATGCTTTTCTGTACTTTCTTGCTACAAGTACTCTGAACAACACTCTTTCCAAGCTTCTGGCTGCTTTCCCATATAACCATCGTCGATACAATGATCAGTAGTAAGAGAGGAACGAATCCTGTCGCAATAACTATCATCGATCCTCAGAAAGAAATTGGCTGAGCTCGGAATCGATCCAGCGACCTCCAATTCTGAAGTCCTGTACGCTACCGACTCAGCTACCGGGGCTCAGACTTGCAAAAGTACTTTTTGGGGAAGATAATCCTTATCGGACAGTGTAGATCCAAGATCAGACTTCACGTTCTTAGGTGCGATCTTGATCTACATTGCCCGCAAAAGGTCAGTGAGTCGCGCTTAGCAGTCTATGGGTTAAGAAGAAAAAAAAAACCAAAACACTGCAAACCAATCACAGATTTGGTCAGAAACCAACAAATTATGTGATATAAGATTGAAAGATTAGACTGCATTTCTTGGCAAAGCGATTACATGTACAATATTTTGTTAGAGTTTAACACCGTTTTAACAGCTTAGGTCATATCGCGGCGGTCATGTGTTACCTGGCTTTCTCACACCAATCCTGTCTTTTTTGCGGAGCCTTACAATTGTAAGAACGGTAAAACGGTGTACTTCCGGTAAAGAATTGTAATGTATACATGCATATCAAGCTATGTGGTACAGTCGAGGGACTCATTATTTCCCGCTAGATGGCATTCTACAAATACACATCTAATTTAGGCATTCTCGGACTACTTCTCTACGCGACAAGCATTACTTTGAATTTCAAACTAAAATAAACGTTTACGAAATAAAACCCTACCTGGTGCGATTCATTAAGCTTTGATCAGCAGTTTAAAGAAATCTACAGTTAAAATAGGCCTGATTTCTCATCAAACGTATTGATAAAAGTCATTTTCTTCATTGCAACTTTATAGCGCGTATTACTACATCCCCCCCCCCCCATCCCCCCCAACTTCGGGGATCCATTGTAATGCGTCACAGCAGACAGGTCGAATCTTCGAACAAAATGACATGCGCAGACAACGCCGAGGGACTTGATCAGCGGATCACCCGAGGATTGCCGAATGATGGAATTTGGATGGATTAAACCAATTACATATCACTAAATTACGTTACAGTTTTTCGCAAATTTAATGAAGTCCCAATCTTAAACTGAATCAGCTCGCAACAGGCATCGGTTCTTGTAATTAATATTGTTTGATTCCTTTCTGAAATTGCCCAAACTTGGAAAACGTGTTAAGAGTTGAACTCTGAACAAAACGATAAGATTTCTAGCTAGATCAGATTTAAAAGAAGTTCTAAAAAGACGAAATAAATGTAGATCATATGGTCTTTTCTGTCTTTGATAAGTTAGAGAATACTGTTGGAAAAGGTGAAAATGCTGGTAACCAGCATTTTCTCCTTTTCCCACAATGTTTTCTCAAAACCTTTCTTCTTTAGGTTTGAAAAAACTCGACATTGTTCTGTATAGGGCTTGAAGTGTTGAAAGATGAAAACGTGGTTATAGTTCTACATCGAGTTGACAGTCGTTAATATTAACTTTAGATGCTCCCATTTAAATTTTGACAGGCGATCGTTCTCTGCATGGATTTCTAGAAATTGCCAAAGATTAATTTAAACGCTAAACATTAGGGAAAAAAATTAATTCGTTGTTTACTCGAGATGCTATGCATCTCAACATAGACACCGAACGGCATCCGAACTCGACAAATTTTTTTACGAGGTTTTTCGAGATTTACAAGTTATAAACGACTTCTTAAAGCGTTTAAGCAAATGAAACGTTTAAAAATTTGTCATTGGACACATGCGTCACTCAAAATTAATTGTATTTCGATGCAATACAGGAAAACCCGACGAAACAGTCAGTACAAACTGTAGCATTCCTACAGCAAAACTTCAAAATGGACTTGTAGTCCGGTCTGTTAACTCGATTTTTTAGCAAAATGTTTACACTCCGGACGAAAGCAACAAATTTTGCATACAGTTAATAGACATCATTCCGAACCATTTGCGCCTGGTGTGCCCGATTTTAGTGGCCTAATTCATTAATTACTGCCTATTATATATTCGGATAGATGTAGTGTCCGAATACTCTTCCTTTGTATTTTATCAGAACACATATATTAGTATCTCACAATAATTTGATCACTGGGGGTCGATCAAAACGCTTTCAAATTTAAGAGAACTTCATTTCTTTATCGAAAATTTGTTTTTGTTTACTCTGTAGGTGGATTTTGGTTTATTTTCAGTAATATAGACATGAATAAATCCGAAATGATACCCAGAATGGGCATTTTAGAAATTTTTTCACTTTTATATGAAGTTCCGACATTTTTGAAAGGTCAAAAAAACCCAAAACGGCCGTGCCGGTAGTTTTATTAATCATCTTTTTCGAAGATACACACACAAAAAAAAAGAAATGTCGTTTTATCAATCTTTAGGTAGACTTCAGAGAGTAAAACAGTACCATAAGCGCTATTTTCTGTCGGGCGTGTTGATAGAACTTTTAGTATTCAGACTGCATTAACCCTTAGGCTGCCAAGCGCGACTTAATGATCTTTTGCAGACAATATAGACTAAGATCAGACTACGAAGAACGTGCAGTCTGATCCTAGATCATCTACAATGTCCGATACGGAGATATTTTCCTCGAGATATTCCTCTGAAATAACATTTGGGATTTTACGATCGGATTTAAAGTGTCAGTTTAATTAGTAGGATAAGGTTTAATAATTTGAAAACAAATCCCCCAGCCCATTCCGAAAGAAATAAGTGCAGATATACAGTTAAACTGGGGCCGATTAAATCAGGTTACATAATAATGCATTTGAAAACCGAAAAAAAAAAAGATGCTCGGGCAGAAAAATGCATCTTTTAGGTCCAGTAATTAGAACAGACTTATCCCCTGTAACAGATTTTAATCATTCCAAACCTTTACAAGTGATATCAACGTAAGGCTGAACGGGATAAACACTTAATTATGACACGTGTGTGTTAGTCGGTGCTCTGCTCGAAGTTCTGTTTTTTCTAGAAGAAATGGGAGGTTTCAGATTTGAATTGAATTTTGTTATTACGATAGTAAATTTATAAGGTAGTTCAAACAGGAACATGACAAAAATGCAACTATAGAGACCTTAAATATTATTTCAAAGTCAGGATTTTCGCTGTAACTTGAAAATGTATAATATCCCAGTTTTCTGGTAAATAAACTGTATCTGTCTATTTGCAGAATACTGGAACGATTTTTTTTTTTAAACAAAAATTATTACTTTAATAGTTTAAATAAATCAAACTTCCGATTCCTGGATTTCGAGCCAGTACGTTAAAAAACTTAGCCACGGAATTAGGCAAACATTAGTTGATCAATCAGACATAAAAATAGGAAAGGTCTACTGCAGTTATATTAATACTCAACTCAACTCAACTTTATTTGGCATTCGGCAAACAAATATGCCATTGGCCATTTACAAAAAAGAACATGGATATATGGCAATGACGGACATATAAAGTACACATACATATACATATAACATTAATTACCAAAATGTTTATTCGTTATTAGTCAGCGTAATTAAAGATTTCCTTCTTTGTAAAGCTTCCTTTATAAATTTTGCAGTATTTATTTGTATTCTCTTGTTTTTTGATGATAAGATGCGGATAAATTTACTGATATTAGGCCTAGTACAGGAAAGGTACTTAGTTCTAAGATCACTAAATTTACCGCATATACAAAGAAAGTGATACTCAGATTCAACTACAGAACGATCGCAAAGTTTACATATTCTTTGGCTTCTATCTATATTAAGAATTCTACCCATTTCAATTTCTAATTTGTGAGATGCTAATCTGAACTGTGCCAGTTTTATTCTAAGTGATTCATTAAGTACATTATTTAAATATGGTTCGTACTCGAAAGAGTCTTTGAACATGCAGTAATACTCCAATTTTGAACAATTATTTATACTACTGTGCCATTCTTGAATAAAATTATCTCTCAGGCGACGTTGTATTAGTAAAAAATCCACGTTACTCAAATTATTTTTCTCTAAAAGGTATGATAGACCTGTGTTATTCAACATTTGCCTGATCTTATTAACCCATAAAGTGTACGACCGATTGGTGATTAGATTTTGCTCATTATATATTTTACCTAATAGATTTTCATCATTACTTCTTACCTTTACCCAATATTTCATTGCTCTCTCTTTTGCTATAATGGAAAGAGGATACCTACCCAGTTCACTGGGTATTAATGTTATTTTTCTCCCTTTTCCACAATTTCTTACAATACTGAATCTTCATCAACTCTTTACCAAACGAAAATTTGAGACTTGCCAGAATTGCAAGCCTTTGCAGACAATTTGAATGTGACCTGAAAAATGAATTGTTTGTAAGAAGGATAGCAAATGGAAAAGGAGAAAAAGGTGGTTACCAGAACTTTATCGCTTTTCTACAACATTTTTAAAAACTATATATTTCTCAGGGTCGTGAAAAGCTTGTGTTATGCGGGATAGGGTTTTAAATAGTTACGGTGAATGTTTTCACCCGACGACGTCCATATACTTAGTATATGGGCGACGGACAAAAGTCCACTGGACAAAAGCCCACTGGGCAAAAGCTCACAGCTAATTTTGACAGGGAGGACAAATGCCCACTGCTTATAAAAAAAAGTGTATAAAAATATTTTTAATAATTTTTGTAGAAAAAAAAAAAAAACAGAGATTTAATGATCAGAATGATCAAATTGCTTTTTTTTTCTTCTCAATGTTTAATTCTCTACAACATTTCCCACTCTTATAACAACCATGTGAAAGAAGAAGAAAATGCTGCTTATCAGCATTTTCTGCTTTTCACATAACATTTTCTGCTATTTGTAGAGACAAGTTACATAGTATATACGAAACTTATCAATTCCATACATGATTAGAACTAAAAGTTCTATTGGGCTATTGTTCCAGTGGTAACGTTTTTGTCCTAGTGGGCTTTTGTCCAGTGGGCTTTTGTGCCATTGGGTTTTTGTCCTATACCCAGCATATGGAGACGATAGAGTAAAGGTGGTTCAAATGGTTGTAATTGTCCTTGAAAAAGTAAAACATATTGTTGAAGCTGGAGAAAGATTGCTTTTTTTCCCAAGATTTTCTCTCACACTTTGAAAATTCTTTTTTCACAGATATTTTTGAACTATACATTGATTACTTTTTTTTTGCGGGGGGGGGGGGGGTGGGGGCGGTGTTGAGGTTGGGGATGTGAGACAAAAAATAGAAAGTTGGACAAATCAGCACGTGAGCCCCCTTTTTTTCGGGTCGCCAAAACACGAAATACTTTGGTAAAAGGTTAAATAGCTGTCCAGTGTCTTCAGAGAGCCAGGGACAGTCCATTTACTGATATTACAGCACTATTATCAAACCGTCTTTGTTGCGTTTTCAGGCATGTTCCTATTGACGAATTACTTCATGCCATAGATCATGAGCAAAAGAAACGTGGCTTCAGATCAAATTTCAAACCTTCCATACCGTCTTCACAAAATATTTATTCAAACTTCATTTTGAGCATTTAAAGATGTGAAAAATGGGTAAAGGGTTAACTCGGTGTTCCTTTGATCTGGGTATCGCACTGCAGGGTGGGTGATCTTTAGAAGAGTTGTAATGTACTGTCTCCTTACAGATTTACAAACATGTGTCACATTAAACTGACTCTTCTGTATCTTTTGTTTTATATTAATTAATTGTGGTGATCATTAATGAACGGGATTTTGAATTATACACAGGTTACAGAGGATTCATTCTTAGTATCTATATGCTCTTTATTTTCAATACGATCTCATAAAATGCATATTTTGTCTGTTTATGATTATTTATTTTCAAAAGCAATACCACGAAATATTACTAAATTGTGTTAGAATTGATTTCCTCTTGATTTTTTGCTATGTCATTTTCTTTTCAGTTGTGAATTTGTCCAAATTTAAAGGGTTTGCGAACGGGACATACAGCATTTGTCACTGAAAAAAAAAAATGCTTTGGATTAAAAGAAAATATGCGTTATATCAAATGTAATCGGCAAATCGTCTATTGCATTGTATGCGGAAATCTGAAGGCAATTTGATGTGTCCTGCCGATTGACCAAATTCAAAGGAATCCTAAACGCGAAATTCAAAGTCAGTTCTTTTTAAGTATGTAAAGTGCAAGCAAATGACAGGCAAATGGACGGACAGATAAACATACAGATACGAAAAACATATAGAATATTCATAAAATCAATCCCTAAATACAGATGTGCCTTTAAAATGACAAAATACTTCTGAAACACCATTTTTTGTCGATCATACATTGTGACTAAACGGGAAACAACCAAATTACTGTTCTACAAAGGAAGAGTATTCGGACAGTACAGTTATCCGAATTTCAAATCGCAGTAAAAATTGATCTAGAGGCTTAAAATCGGGCACACCCCTTTTTTTCGTTTTAGAAACGTATTGTTTACATCATATAAAATTTTCACACTTTCGTCCGGCGAGTAAACATTTTTGAGCTAACAGACCGGACTATTGGGACTGGACGGTGCACAATAAATGTCCAAAAATGATAGAAAGCCTCGTAAACGTCTCATTCATTAAGACTGCACAATTAACTAATTGCAGTGTAACTACTGTCGACAAAGATTTTGAATAAATTTAAAAAAGAAGGAAAAGAACTATGTCCCGTAATGGGTCAAGAAGAAAAAGAACTATGTCCCGTAATGGGTCACATCTTCTCTTTGTTCGTAAAGCGACCGTTTGCAATATAAGGGCTTCAATAGCGATTCTTTTTTGTGATGTTTATTATTGATTGATTTACAGGGAGGGGGGGGGGATGGGTTGGTTTATTGATCGGTTTGTTGACCACTGATTGATTAGTGTTTAACGCCGTACTCGACATTTTTTGCCTTATATCGCGGCGGCCAGTGTACCTGTCCTAGAGAATGCTTTCCTGTAGTTTCTTTTACCTTTACTTCGCACAGTATTCTTCCAAAGCCATTGGCTGCTTTCCCGCATAGCAATCGTCGAAATAATGAAAAGCTGTGAGAGAGGAATAAATTCTTTTCCAATGGGGCCCCATGACAGCATGAAAAAAATGTCTACCATTGCTTTCAGTGTAGGCTGGTCTAGCATTTTGTCTCCTAGCAAAAATTTAACTCCTTCTCCTGTTGAATAAGTTAAATTGAAACTTTCGAGCTGACATTAGAAACCAAATTTGGGGATTTCATAGGTATTTGTTTCTGGAAAAGATATCTCTTTCTTGGACATTATAGATCCAAGATCAGACTGCACGTTCTGTGCAGTCTGATCTTGATCTATACTATCCAAAAAAGTTCAGTGAGTTGCGCTTAACAGCTTAACCCTTTACCACACAATGACGACTTTTAACACCCCCTGAAAGAGATGGCTTTTGAAAACATTGTGGGAAAAGGAGAAAATGCTGGTTACCAGCATTTTCTCCTTTTCCAACAATGTTTTCTACTCTGTCATAGAAAACTCATTTCATATGAGCCACATTGAAAAAGTCATCAGCAAATGCTTTCAATTCGGACAGGTCTAAAATTTTGTCGGGTGGTAAACGGTTAAAGTTTAAGACAGTCGACTGCCAGTGAGACAGGTTCGACATTTCAGTTTTTTAAGGTCGTGACCTTTTGGGTCTCACCTTCTTGCGTCAACTGTCAAACCGAATTCCTTTGACGACAAATCACTCCTCTGACATTTCAAGTGAAATAGGTCCTCATAGATCAACGAACAGACGCGTCTGTGTCATTTTAGGTGTCGAAATAACATGCGGATTGAAAAATTGTGCAAGCCAGTTTAACAATGAACTTCAGTTATTGTGGCATCACTTGTGCGACGGCAGTATACTAGTATTTTATCCGGTTTTGAAAAGTACCTATGGAGGTAGCCATGTTGTTTACTCGGCCTCCAGTCATTTTTTAATAAGATCATTTCGTACCTAGGCCATTTCGTACAACTTTGGTCATTTCGTACCCACCTATACTTGTTATTTTGGTCATTTCGTACTCACTTTGATCATTTCGAACCCACTTTGGTAATTTTATACCCTGTTTTTAATTCCAATTTGGTAATGTACAACCTAGTTTTAATACTATTTTCTTGTGCTACTTGTCACTCCATTTTCTTGTGTTGTTTGCCGAGTGACAACTGCTTTTGTGCATTGCTCAAATTGAACATACTTTAAATTTCGCCAAAGATCTTACCATTATTACCTCTTTCTTTTTTTACGTATTTAGTTGGATTTTTTAAAAATTGTTTAGGGCTTTTCTGTATATTTCTCACCATTTCTGGATATATATACTTTGGTTAGTTTGAAATGCTTTAATGTGTCTTATTTGAGAAACAACTGATTTGTGGGGCAATTGATGTTGTGCATAAAAATTTTCTTATGTTATAAAATCACCAGATTTGAAAAATGGCCTCATTTCGTAGCTTTGACATAGTCTAGCTAAAAAATCTACATTAAATATGAATTAAATAATCTAACAAGAAAAAAATAACTATGCCATGTTGACCAGAAGCTTGAGGGGAGGAAAGCTTTAAAGTGAACTACATTAAATCACAATCAAACAAAGTCGACGTGACCCAAATGTTTTGCTCTGGAAAAAAATAAAATCTATCTTAATGAATCTAGAACTACTACAATTTTTTTCCGTGAACTTGCAACATTAATTTCGTAAATTACCCATTTCTAAATGACCTGGGATTTCTCTTTTCACACGTGAGCCATAATTACACCCGCCATTTTCAGGTCAAAAACTTTTTTAATGCTTCCTTGGGGAGAGGGAAACATAGGAATGAGCGGAATCTCTTTTACATCTAACTTTTTTTGCTGTCGATGGCAATTTAGATATTAGACATTCTCTGTGAAAAGGGGGCTTAATGCATTGCTCCAGATAAGAGGGAGTGCTGGTATTCTAAATCCATAATTTTCCCGACCGGATGGCTCAGTGGCCAGTGTATCTGACTCGTGACCTGGAGGTCGTGGGTTCGATACCCGGTTGTGGTGAACTTTCTTTCCGGTGTAATGCAGGGAAATGACCATCCCATAGAGAAATAATCCTCTGGGGTCATTTCTTTACGTAGAATAATGATCCGGGTCATATCTCTATGTAGAATAATGACCCGGGTCATTCCTCTACGTGGAGAAATAACTCATGGGTTATTTTGTAGGGGAGGGTCATTTCTCTGCATTACACCGGCCGCTACGATATAACTGAAATAATGTTGAAAACGGCGTTAAACACCATACAGTCAATCAGTCAATCAATCAATCTTTTTGCCGAGTAACCAACTAAATCATGAGGATGAATAGTCGTCGAACATGCAGAAGGACAAAAAGGCAAAAAGTTTCGGCCCAGGTCAGCCTGCGCGGACTGCGCAGGCTGACCTGGGTCGAAACTTTTTGCAGATTCATTTTTGCAGATTCATTAAGCCGCCTTTTCGTATAGCATGGCTCATTCGTTCATGAAGTAACGGACGGGTTGACATTTCGAGCGCGAAATAAGTGAAATTACGGAAGTCCCAACGGGCCTTCATTTTTTTCAGATTTTTTTTTCTTAGAACTGCGTGTACGCAAAAAAAAAAACAATCATTGTAACCCTGTCTATTAACCCTTTACCACACTACAAAATTCTAGACCTGACCAAAATGAAAGCATTTGCAGACATTTTCAATGTGGCTCTATGA
This sequence comes from Tridacna crocea, assembly GCA_943736015.1. Taxonomy (NCBI): domain Eukaryota; kingdom Metazoa; phylum Mollusca; class Bivalvia; order Cardiida; family Cardiidae; genus Tridacna; species Tridacna crocea. The sequence goes on along the minus strand of OX031068.1, from coordinate 48,348,160 downwards.
TATGATTTTTGTTTGATAGGGTAGAAAACACTGGGGGAAAAGGAATAAATGCTGATTACCTGCATTTTATCCTTTTCCCACATTTCTTTAAAAGGCTTCTACTGTAGGGTAGTTAAGTCGACTTTGTATGGGAAAGTCGACTAGTTTCTGGCATAATGTTATATTAGTGAAGAAAAATAAAAGATAAAAAAAGAAAAAGAAGATTTTAGTTGAGCAATGGACCTAACATAAGTTGGCATTTGAGATGTTGAGGATCTTCCATAAACGTTTATGCATTCTACATTTTATCAAATTTATTGACTCAAATTATATAACACGAGCCTTGACGTGATTTTTTAATTGCATACGTTATATGCTATGTTAGAACCATATTATGTACACCCAGTGCTGAATAAATAAAGGAATGAATGAATAAATAAACAAACATAAAATAACAAGAGCCGTCAGAGACGCGTTATGCTCCCCGAACAAGTGCTTGTCATAAAATATATGAAATTGATATAAATTTACTTCTTTTATCCTAAAAGAACCTGTTCATGCTCCCCAAAAATTGAAGTGAAAAGGCAATTACTATCTTAGAGATAGCCAACACAAACTTGTAGAGGACAATAAGCCCAATAAGCCCCCCTTTAAGCCCTGTTTTCCCATAAGGCAATATTGCATCATTGAAATAAATACAACTGGTTTGTGATTTGTGGCATTTTGTAATAATAATTCAATATTCGAAATTTCATAAAATTTTGACCAGTCATGTGGTAAATATTACATAAAACAATTTTTTACAAGAAGCCCCATTTTTCCGTGACGCAGCCTGAAATTGAGAAACCGGAAGAGAGGTACCTGGGCAACGTTCCTACAAGTTCAGATTTGAAATTTCACAAAGTTTTGAGCACAGATGTAGGAGATACAAGTGAAAAACAATTTTTTTCATGACGTCCCCTTTTTCCGTGATGCAGCCTCAAATTGAGAAACCAGGAAAGAGGTATTTGCGCATTAATAATTCATAGATTGAAAATAACAAGGGCACATGTTGAAACTTGTAAACAAGATATAACCATGAAGTTTCACGAAATTTTGACAAAAACTGAACGAGATATTAGTAAAAATTGCAATTTTGCATTAAGGCCCCTTTTAACTTGGCATTTTACAAGAAACCCCCTTTTTCCATGACAGAGGGTCAAATTGAAAAACACATAGATAAGGAAACAAGAGCACATGGTGAAACTTTGAAAAAACAATATAACCATGAAGTTTAATGAAATTTTGACCAAAACTGAATGAGACATTAGTAAAAAATTGGAATTTTGCAAGAAACCCCCTTTTTCCATTACAGAACGTCAACTTAAAAAACGCCTAGATTAAAAATAGCAAGGGCACATGCTGAATCTTTCCATAAAAAATATAACCATGAAGTTTCATGAAATTTTGACAAAAACTGAATGAGATATTAGTAAAAATTGCAATTTTGCATTAAGCCCCTTTTTTCCATGACACAGGGTCAAATGGAAAAAACTGGGAAGGATACGTAGATAAAGAAACAAGAGCACATGGTGAAACTTTGAAAAAACGATCTTTCCATAAACAATATAACCGTGAAGTTTCATGAAATTTTGACAAAAACTGAATGAGATATTAGTAAAAAATGCAATTTTGCATTAGCCCAGATATTAGTAAAAAATGCAATTTTGCATTAGGCCCCTTTTTTCCATGACACGGGGTCGAATGGAAAAACCGGAAAAGATACGTCGGCGCCTTACCCTAAGGAGTTCATATATGAAGTTTTATCCAATTTCGTCCAGGGGTTGTGGAGAAATGGCTTCGGACGGACGGACAGACGGACGGACGGACAGACGGAGCGGGGACTATGGGACTATATGCTCGCCTTTCGGGGAGCATAAAAATACATAAATACCATCACATTCTATTGTACTTTCGATACTTTGATTTGAATCATGTTACCACCTTCCAATGACACATACTGCTTGTACAAAAAGTATATTTGGAACAGAGCTCTTTATAAAAGTATGCCTTATACAAACAGACTGCCTGTAGAAAAAGTATATTTGGAACGGAGCTCTTAATGAAAGTATGCTTTATACAGACAGACTCCAAAACAAGTACAGGAAAGTTAATTACTTGTACTGTAAGCTTGTTTGTGCGTCATTTTAATCTGATTTATAAGGATTATTTATTATAACTATCCCAGTACTTGACACGTGTTATGTATAGGGTTCAACATGTCTCATGTGTTATATGCTATTTTTAGAACCATATTATGTACACCCAGTGCTGAATAAATAAAGGAATGAATAAATAAATAAACAAAAAATAGAAATACATAAGTACCATCACATTCTATTGTACTTTCGATACATTGATTTAACCCATTACCAAGCGACAATTTTTTGGACTGATTCAATTTGAAAGCATTTATAGACGACAAAATAAAAGTGACTGAAAATTTGGAAATTTGTTTTGTGAAGGGTAGAAAACATTGTTGGGAAAGGAGAAAATGCTGGTTACCAGCATTTTCTCCATTTTCCATAATGTTTTCTAAAGGCTTCTTTCTCAGGGGCGTCAAAAGAAGGGATTGTGTGGTAATGGGTTTCCTGACTTATACAACTTTCTTTCCAAGCCACTGACTACTTTTTCTCACGAGTATCAGTGAGAGGCGAAAAGTTGCTGGAAAGACAGTTCACCCAAACCGGGTATCGAAGCCGCAACCACCAGGTCGCGAGTCAGATACGGTAATCACTGAGCTACCCGACAGGACTATTTTGTTGCAGTTCTGTGTTAAGCGTCATTGTTTGCATATAAAAAAGGTTATACGGTGCAGTAGTTAAAACAGAATAACGGAAAGTGTATACCTAAGAAAGGTCTGATGACTTTCAAGTCAAACAGACTTTAACCCTTTACTCCATAGATACTCATTTCTACACATTGCTTGTAGGAGCCTTTGGAAAACATTGTGGCAAAAGGTGAAATTGCTCGTGACGAGCAATTTCACCTTTTGTCACAATGTTTTCTATGCTATCAAAAGGTGTCATTTACACATAAGAAATGGCTTCATCCTTGCTGTCATTAAGGGTCAATTAGAGATGCCATAGGAATGCTTTATGGGATAAAAGGTTAAGGTAGTAAACCCCTATGGAAAAACAGCTATTTAAACTACGTGTATAATACTATCCTACAAAATTCTCTATGACTAAAAGTATTATTGTACTAATTTAATCAAGGCACTTTTCCCACCTTTTTTCCGTCTTAGAATTAGAATTCATAAATCGAAAAACACTAAATTCTCGTGACAAAGGGAGATAATAATTACACTATCTTTTAGAGAACTAGCAAAACTATCAACACACAGTTGCAAGATAGGTATCAAATGAATTTCTGGTCGGTTGAAAATGTACAAAAATATTATATCAGTATAAATCTTTATTTATCAACTAGTAAGAAATTCTATTCCTTGTTGCACTAAAAGCGTTAGGGCTCTACTACGGTAAGAAATCTCTTGTCCTACAATTAACCCCCCTTCCAAAAGCTTTGCAGTCGAAATTCCGCGTATTCTTAATTACCAATTCGTATCCCAATGTGATTGCCTTTAACACATTTTTTTTTCATCGAGTGATTATTTCATATCTGTATTATTTCATTACCAGCAAGTTCTTTCAAATTAGGTTTTATACCAACATTATACACAACGGAATGTATTTGTAGCACAAATAATATCGGAACCACAATATCATATGAGAGACCCTTTGGCAAAATTTTCCCACAATGTTTTCAAAAGCTTCCTCCTTCAGGGGTGTTAAAAGTCGTCATTGTGTGGTAAAGGCTTAACTCATTACCAAACGACATTATTTTAGGCATGTACAAATCGAAAGCATTTGCAGACGACAAAACAAAAGTGACTGAAAAGTTGAAATTTGTTTTGTGAAGAGTAGAAAACATTGTGGGAAAGGGAGAAAAAGCTGGTTACCAGCATTTTCTCCTTTTCCCACAATGTTTTCTAAAGGCCTCTTTCTAAAGGGCGTCAAAAGTAGGGATTGTGTGGTAAAGGATTAAGTGCCTAGCACTGATGCATTGATACTCTGTTCTCAGAGCATGGCCAATATTAATGGCTGATATCAATAAAATTTTGTCTGCAGTCTAATCTGATTGTATCTTGAGTAAATTCTGCTTGACTCTAAATTAAAACTGCAGTATTTGCATTGTTTTCCACCTCGTACTCTTCGTGATTAATTGCCTAGCAACATGGTCGAGGAATATTCCATGTTGTGGCAGCACAAGTGGAATCACACATTGTCAGGAATGCAAGGTCAAGGTCGAATTCGTTATCAGACGAATATGCGATACAACTTTTATACATTTCGATTGTTTATCGAGAAATTACGGTGAAATATTTTTCGATATTTCATGGTTACGACCAGTGAAAATACCCATTTTATTTTCTAACTCTTCAATTGGAAGGCGGAAACTATAGTTCCAGTGTTCTAGTTACCTGGGTAAAATGCGCGTGCCACCTAACCAGATGAAAAGATGTCGTAATTTACTAGATGTACATTTCTCGCGCCTTACGTAATATTGTTATGCGTTATTATGCGAATGGGGTACGCTACGGGGAATGACCGAAAAGAAATGTAGCTGCTTCAAGTAAACCTACGCTTATGTTTCCTAGCTTTCTCACACCTTTACTGACACAATTTTCTGTCCAAGTCCCTCACTACATTTCTCACACCCTGTATAAATAAATGACCTCTAAAAGCAGTTTTACTCACGATTTTTGGGGATGGACCTTTGTACTTTCCGCTGGTGAAATTAAGTTATTCTGTATGTATCTGAAATTATAAAATAAAGGTGAAAACATGAGAAATCCAGCGAAAAGGCGGTTCCGTATGCCTGTTAAAAATTATTGATCCATGCCAGCCTGCTCGCTCCAAGCTGACTAACCTGATCAAAACTATTTGAGCAATGCTGTGTGAAACAAGGGCCTTAATGCATCCGCGAAAAGTAATGGCCTATGTTAGCCTGCGCTGTTCGCGCAGGCTGACCTGAGCCGATACTTTTCGCTATTGGTCAAGCTCCTGTTTGCCCAAGGACCACTCTACCACACAGTTAGGTCAATTGTTAAAAAAAGAGTGGCTATTGTGGATAGATAATACACGTGTTGACTTGTCTGGTATCATGGATTTCAGAGATGCATTAAGCCCCGTTTTGCCAGAGCATTGCTCCTGTGTGTTTGGTAAATTTTCCGCGTGTCTGAAGACCGTCCTACCCAGTACTAAGCCATTAATCAGTCAAAATGGACTCTATGGACACACTATTATATACTACTCAAAATTTGCTATGGATCACCCTAAAAGATTCACTCTAAAGATATATGTGCCATGTATCATGTATGGTTTTACAATATGTTACATTCCTACACTGATCAATAAAATGACCAGTGGAAATGGATCTTTAAGTCTTTACTTCACAATGTCGACTGTGAAAGATACTGAGAAAGAAGCCTTTGGAAAACATTGTTGGAAAAGGAGAAAATGCTGGATACCAGCATTTTCTCCTTTTCCAACGATGTTTTCTACCCTATGACAGACAGCGTAGTGCACGTTGCATATAGTTTTTGGTCTGCAAATACTTTCAACTTGTACAGATCTAGAATTTTATAACATCGCAAGCAGTTTATGCAGAACTGTTGTAACATATAAACCCATACAGAAATATGTAAGTGATCCTTATCAAAGTTCGAGTAGTATATAACGACTTACTTTGTATGGGACTGCGAAGGCTGACTTTCGTCGAAGCCTTTCGCAGATGCGTTTAACCCCCTTTTCACAATGCAACGCTCGTGAAGGAAAGACTGCATGAAATATCATATCCACTTGTTATATTGATTATCATATTTCCATATCATATCGTTTATCATATTTACATATGATCACATATCATATTTACATAATCATAAGTGAGGCGGACGTCATGAAACGGCGTGCTAATTTCTATTTCTTCGTGTTACGAGGCGTATAAATTGAATTCACAAGCAAGAAACGACATTTTGTTGCTTTCTTAGGCATCACCTTGTGTTTTACGATATACATAAATAAAATGGGGCCCACATTCAACCATTATCTCCCACTAGTTGGCATTCTACAAATATACATCTATCTAATTTGGGCATTCTACTTTTCTACGCGACAACCCTTATTTTGAATTTCAAACTAAAATAAACGTTTACTCAGTATAACGCTACCTTGCGTGATTTATTCATTCAGTTATAAACAGCAGTTTGGAGAAACCTGGGCCCGTATTCACGAAACATTCTTGAGAATACTCTTAGTCTTATTCTCCAAGGTTTTGTAAATTTGTAAGTAACACAACTTCTGATTGGCTAAACCATTCGGTTTAGCCAATCAGAAGTTGTGTTACTTCCAAATGTAGCACATTCTGGAGAATAAGACAAAGAACGATCTTAAGAATGGTTGGTGAATACAGGCCCTGGAGCTAGAACAGGCCTGACTTCTCCCAAAACGTATTGTTATTTTCTCCATTGCCGCTTTATAGCGCATATTACTACAATACCCCCATACTGGGGGGAATGATGCGCCATATCAGACAGGTCGAATCTTCGAAGACAATGGCATGCGCAGACAGCGATTCAACAAACATTTTTGAGAACATTCTTTGTCTTATTCGCCAAAATGTTCTCTTTGGCTTGTTAAATGTAAAATCCATAAGTTACGTTACTTTTAAATTTTTGTCATTCTGAAGAACAAGGCAAAGAATTTTCAGAAGAATGATTGATGAATACGGTCCCTGGAGAAGCATATCGTCGGTTAAATTCAAAAACCTCGTAACTACAACTTATAACAAGCTGTAGTTACGAGGTTTTTGAAGTAAACCGACGATATTAATTTTTGTGGGATACAGGGTGAAGAGAAAATGAACACCCACCTCAAACAGAAATGGAGGTCATCCTAAATTTCTGAACGAACGAATTAAAAGATTTTTTTTCAATGCTTCGTTTATAGAATGAATAGCGGTTAATTTTAACATTCTGACATCACGTCAGCTTTTCTCTCCGATCCCGAAGCTTCGCCAATTAAGTGACATGCAATGCGAATAATGGACTGGGAAAAAAATGTGGGCACGAATTAAACGATTGTCAGTTAACCTCCTGTTACGAAATTCCAACCGTAGACATAGAAAATATCTTCAAGAGACGTAGATGATTCAAAATTGTTACCAGCATTTTCTCCTTTACCCACAATGTTTTCCGAATTAATGAGCCACGTTTGAAAAGTTTGCGATCATTAATAAAGAAGCCCTGTTCAATGTTTTACGGTGAGGGTCAGTCTATCAGTGAATAAAAAGAACGAATCGATGTTAAGTAATGTGCTCAGCAACACGCCAAAAAAAAAGGGACACTCGGACATTTGCATAAAGTGTCGTCTCGGATCAGCCTGCGCAGTCCGCGCAGGCTAATCCGAGACGACAGTTTCCGTTTTTGTTTAATTTTCTGTTTTGCGCCAGTCCACTGTCCCACGAAATCTTATGTAGTCGTATAGTGTCGTCTTGGATTAGCATGCTCTTACTACACAGGCTGATCCGAGGCGAGACTTTACGCTAAAGTGCGGAATGCTCCTTTTTTTGTGTTGCTGGACATATAACATGAATAACATTTTCTCTCAAAACATTCACAAGTTGTATGAGAACTATTGCACAATATAGATTTGCCAAAATGATCAGATCCCTTGTCACGTGACAGAAGATGAAGAAAAAGAAGAAAATTGATCGATGTTAAATGGGAAAATTTAAACCTCAGGATGATACGATAGATTAGATTGGTAGGGAAAAGCAGAACAAGCATAAAACATGCATGTGAATGGGTTGGGTATTTGTCATGGATTGTCGAAAATTATGCACCGTTGTTAAAATTTGTATTTTGTTGTTTCACGTGCCACACGTGCTTCTTGAATTGTTGGTTTTTTATATGCATACACGTGCCTTTTGGGATTGAGTCTTAGCTGATTTACAATTATGGATGTTATTTAAGTGAATGGACAAAGGGATGGCAGGGGAACGTGAGTACGCATTTGATAACAGATGTTTAAAAACAGAATCATTGTTTAATGGGTAAACATGGTTTTAAGACTTTTTTTTTCTCAGTGAAAGTCTTTCATGCGTCTACCAAAGATGTCTACGGTTCTTCAGTATGCAGAGATGATAGGCTTGTAGCTTAATATCAAATCTCGCCCAAATTTGATGTCAATAGAAACTTTAGTTCAAACATAATTTGTTGCTATTATTTACAAATTCTTACATAAAATGTATTTTTACATGCAATACAAATCGTCCGTTAACTTCAGAAACCTCGTAACTACAGCTTGTAACAAGCTGTAGTTAAGAGGTTTTTGAAGTAAAACGACGAAATAAGACATAAAGGTTTGGCAACAAGTTCTCACAACTTAGATAGGGCCATCCCCGCATTGAACATTCATAGAATTCAGTCTTCAAGACAAAAAGGTGGAGAATATTCTAACTAGAAGTATTTTAACAGAATATGCTCAAAGACAGTTTTGTTCCAGCTTTAAAGAAGGTTTTCTTAAACTACAGTAAATAAATTGGAAGATACTAAGATCCTAGAACCTTTGAATGTATGAATAAGGTGTTTGGGTCGGTCGGTCTTGGGGTAAGTCTGTTCTTGTGTAGGTTCTTTGGTCGGTCGGTCGATTGATTAAGAATAGGTGTTCAATTGCTTTCAACATTATTGCAGACGGTTCAAGACTTTCTAATACTTATTCACTTTCTGACGTCCGGGGCCCGTCTTCGCCAACGGTTCTTGAGAATATTCTTAGTCTTATTCCCTAAGAATTTCCAAGTTTGAAAGTAACACAAATTCTGATTGGCTAAAACAAATGAAGTTGTATTACTTTCAAATACAGAAAATTCTGGAGAATTAAGACAACGTTCTTCAGAATGGTTGGTCAACACGGGCCCTGAGCCCTGAGCTTCACCTAGAGTGACTCGCCCAGGACATTCTCACAGAAAACATACTGCTTCTAGTGAAACTCAAACCTCAAGCTTCAATTTTACGTCATACACTTTAACACTGACTAATTCAGGACTCCATTTAACCCATTACCAAACAGTTCCTTCTTTTGATGACCCTGAGAAAGAAGCCTTTAGAAAACATTGTGGGAAAAGAAGAAAATGCTGGTTTCTACCCTTCACAAAACAAATTTCTATTTTTCAGCCACTTTTATTTTGTCGTCTGCAAATGCTTTCGATTTGGACAAGCCTAAAATTTTGCCGTTTAAAAACGGTAAAGAGTTAAAGAAATAATCACTATATTTGGTCCCGTATTTTGGATTCACAAACTCTCTCTAATCATTGCGGCCTGTGACAAAATTCAATTTACAAGAACTTCCTGATCAAATTCGACCATTCTGAATATTCTAGCAGAAAAAAACATGGCGCCTGAGGCGTCGTGGGAAAATAGATCCGTCTGTAAAATGTAAACACAATTAACAAGTTGTAGCTAAAAACTGCATCTGCAGCTATTTCTGATTTCGGATGATCTTGAAAGAATTACGCTTGGGCTACTGGGCGCGACTGGCTGACCTTTTGAGGACAGTGTAGATCAAGATCAGACTGCACAGAACGTGCAGTCTGATCTTGGATCTACACTGCCCGATCTAGAGATATCTTTACTCCCAAACATTCATTTGAAATGGCAAAATGTGAATTTTTATTACCGGGTTGAAACATTTAGCAAAGACAATTGTCAGTACTTTTGCCGAGCCACGGTAGCTCAGTCGGTAACGTACATCTCTGCGCATGTCATATTCTTCGAAGATTCGACCTGTCTTACATGACGCATCACCCATTGCCCGAAACTTGGGAAAAGTAGGGCTTATTCCGGAGCTAAATCCAAGCCTGTAGGAACTGTTTTAATAAATGGCAGATGTATAATTTACCTGCTAGCTGATCATTACTGAATATATCGCACCAGGTATAGCCTTTTACCGAGTAAACGTTTATTTTATTTTTGAAATTTAAAGTAACGGTTGTCGTTTTGAAAAATTAGTCCGCTTATGTACCCAGAATGCCCATATTAGATAGATGTTTATTTGTAGAATGCAGGATGTAATTCTTAAGAACAGAAAATCGCTGGTTCGATTCTCGTCTCGGCCAATTTCTTTCCGAGGATTGATGATAGTCATTGTGACAGGATTCGTTCCTATGACACCCGTAAACATTGTTGCGGGGTACATGAAAAGAAAATATCCAGGTAAGCCGAGATGGCCGTCGCGATATTACTGAAATAATGTTGAAAGCAGCATTAAACACTTTACAATCAAACAATCAACCTGTCTGTATGATATGCATCAGGGACGTAGATAGCCCAAATGTAATAACAAGAGCGTAATAATTAGGCGTGGAGTGTCACGAGAAGGGTTGGGTATTTACGAGATAGATTCAGGAGACCCTACTCCTGTCCAAGAAATAGTTTATTTCATTAGCTTGTGGTCAATATTGGAAATATTTTCCAAAAAGGGAAAGGTATGCAAAAATAACGAGTGCCGTAAGACACCAGTTATTTTCGCGGACCTTTCCCTTTTGAGGCAAATATTTCCCCATATTAAACACAAGCTAATGAAATAAATTATACATTGTATTTCCCAGATTATTTTGTCAACGAATGCCACTTTTAAAACTAGTGATCTCAAGTCAATTATTAGGATAAACTAAAATATTTAAAAAAAAAAAGTAGTTCCATATTTTCGGCTGGAGGAAAATATTCACTGTAACGGGGAAATAATTCTCCCAGCTTAAATTACGTCATTTCTTTACCCATAACATTTCTGAAAAAATAGACACATGAAATATAATATAATATTTCACTTGTACATATTATTTGGAGTCCTTGTGACTTTGTTTGGGAAATTTGCCTTCTTTTAGGGAAAAATGTACGCAACTGCGATTTTGCTTACAGGCATTGACATTCCATCTACAAATATCTATAATTTGGTGGCGGGAAAGGATCCAGTAGGAACAATTGCTCGCATATGTACAGTGTAATCGCTGTAAATCTCTCTCAATAAACACCATATTAGGACAATATTTGTGTGATAGTCGATAAATTATATCTTTTGTCCAGCAGAACAGCCATAACTATAATAGGAACGCGATAATCATGGTATTGATAGTGGCTCATTGAAAACACAGAGCTGGCCCAAAATATAGGATTTTGTTTATTTGAGTGAAAGATCGTAGTTTAATTCATCGAATGAACATCAGTGGTAATGTTTTCGAATGGCGCAGCCGCGAGTGAAAATACGTATGATAACGTGCACGAGATGAAATAAATTTCCATCTTTCACTGACTAAAAAGTATCCTTTTTAAATCACGGAAAAAAAAATAGATTTTATACCTGAAATCCTTTTGTTGTTGATATTTTCATAAAAAAACCAACACAGTTGGTTTAGGTAATTTGATAGGCGTGCCCCCCTCCACATGAAAATGCATTCAAAATATTACGTAAAGAGTGAGAAATATAGGGTAAATTACGTCATATTTCCACCGTGTTGAATGACACGTGCCGTTTTTAGAGGGCGGGAACTACTGTTTCCGCCTTCACTTGAAGAGTTCGAAAACATGAAATCGTTTTTTTTCTTCCCTGGTCGTAACCATGAAATATAAAACCATATTCCACCATTATTGCTCAATAAACTATCGCAAAACATAAAATAAAAGTTATCATCATAGTCCCGCAAAACGAATGTTTTCGAGGGTATACTAGAATCAGTCTGCCCGTGTGTCCGACTGTCCGTATGTGTACAAAATACTAGTAATTTTCTGTGGCAAACTCCTCTTGCGATTTTCCTTCAATTGTATTGAAACTTTGCACATATATTGATCGTATATTGATGGTTTCTAAGATGTAATTTTCAAGTGTCAACTCAAGATGCAAAACCTGCAGTGTGTCTGCTACTTTGGTGCGGCGGCCTGTTAGTAGAACTGTCGATAAAGCTATTCAAGCTACATTAATTGAACCATGTAGACTTTATCGCGTTCAGTTTATACTATCACGACCATAGAGAAAGTCTAATGACACAGTATTGTATTTTGAAAGATTCAGCTTGTCAAATCGTAATGTGGGTCAATCGGTGACCGGATATGGGGAAACAAGTAGACTGATTTTCCCCTTTACCTTGCCTGATTTCCGGTTCGATTTCCCCATTCTCTGTTAAAAAGGTGGCTTATTGCATCTGCGAAAAGTATCGACCCAGGTCAGCCTGCGCAGTACGCGCAGGCTGACCTGGGCCGAAACTTTTCGCTTTTGGTCTATTTTCTGCGTGTCTTAAAACCAGTCTACCTCCAGATTGGGTCGATTGTTGCGGACAGTGCAAAAACATTTTTTAGAGAAAGATATCTTCCTATCTAAGAATGTAGATCCAAGTTCAGACGGCACGTTTTTTTTTTTTTTTTGCAGTCTTCTTAGATCTACACTAGTGGATACGGTGAGACTTTTCTATCTGAAAGAGATAGAATGAAGATCTGGGCCCGTATTCACCAACCATTCTTGAGAACGTTCTTTGTCTTAATCTCCAGAATTTTCTACATTTGTAAGTAACACAACTTCTGATTGGCTAAACCATTCGGTTTAGCCAATCAGAAGTTGTGTTACTTACAAATTTAGAAAATCTTCGAGAAGAAGACTAAGAATATTCTCAAGAATGGTTGGTGAATACGGGCCCTGGTTCAGTTGTTTTCATTTTTACTGTCGGCAGGTTTACTATAACAGGGGATGGTGATCAGGTGAAGTAACTCCTTAAAGAGCCAGCAGAATCTTGTGCCCTCAACACAGCTGGCAACTCGCGAGCTAGAGCATTCAACACAAAAACAGGTAACAAAGGTAAGTGTCGAAGAATTTTATCAATATTTATTTCTGTAATAGCGATTTATGGAAAAAAAAATCCGGCAACGGTACCGTGTGCAGTTTATCTTTATTCCCCTCTAAGATTAGCCGTAGAAATATTCTGGGTTTGAATACAATCTTGTCACAACTTTAAAGTACCGAACCGAAAATCAACCCATTTCTGTCAACACGGAGACGTGGGGCCACGATATTTTCATTTTCCTGTAAATCTATTGCCTTCAGACCACCTGAAGCGCCATATCTGGTAAAATCAAGCATACTATAGACTCTTTTTGGTGTTAGTTTCCTGGAATACAATCCGTGTATAAATGGCATGTTAAAATCCGATTTTACCTATCGGAAAAAAAAATTACTGTACTTCCCTATCTCATGTCGTAGATATCTTAGCAACGCGCGTGACAAGTAATCTTTGGATGTTGAGAGCTACATAGGATACTTTTATTGCCAATAAATAAATCTAGATGAGGCAACACCGATAGAGCAGTCTGATCATAGATGTACATTTACACTTAAAAGAAAAAGGACCTTTCATAATACACATCAGTCCATTATCAAATGTGGGTAGGCTATAATTTTTGAAAAGCCAGTAAAACCTCGCGTAAACCGGCAGAAATAGAAATAATTGAGTTTTTTTACTAACATACTGTATGTTTTATTTAACTTTCTCAGCTGGTTAAGAGTCGGCGCTATTCACTGGTAGACTAAAGGTCGAATTTGTAAGGCATGACTAAATGTAACATGTAATTATCAAGAAACAGCTTTCTGTATATAATGTGAGTATTAGTGTTCGGTTTTACCAAATAAAACAGCCATTAAATTGAGAAAGTAATCAGCGTTAAAACTGTGTTTTTATACGGAAGTTTTTCCTGTTTAAGAGTTTTTTTGGTTAGGAAAATTTCAAATAAAAAGATTTACTTGTCTGTCTTAACTCTTATGTTCAAAGGGCACCAAACTAGTTCATAGCCAACTTAGCTAGAAATGAAGGATATTCTCTTGGTGAAAGATCGAAATTTATTTCAACGAGTCTACATCATCGGTAGAGCTTTCACGTGTCGCGCAGCCACCAGAGAAAATATAAACGATGGTGTTCATGAGATGAAATAAATTTCGATCTTTCACCGGGGAAAAACAACAAATTTTATGTTTTTTTTTTCATGCTTTAAGCCTTTCTGGGAAACTTTATCTAAATTCAGTACAGTTCTTTTCAGTTATTCCCCGTGGCGTACCCCCTCTGCATAGAAACGCAATACAGTATTACGTCAAGTGCGAGAAATGAAAGGTAAGTGACGTCATATTTCCATCTGATTGTGAGTTACGCGGCATTTCACCTATGTAACTGGAATTTAAAAAATCGGTATTTTCACTGGTCGTATCTGTGGAATATCGAAAATTATTTCATGTTTTCCGGTAGGATATCGAGAAATAGCAGTGAAAATATTTTTCGATCTTACACTGGTATCACCAGTGAAAATACCGATTTTCACGTTCTTGTCGCCTAGGTAAATTGCACGTGCCTGACAACCAGAAGGGAAATATGACGTCATTTACCTTAGATTTCTCATGCATGACGTAATATTGTAATGCGTTGCTATGCGGAAGGGGTACGCCACAGGGAATAACGGAAAATAACTCTACTGGATTTTGATAAAACTCCTCCCAGAAAGAGTTAAAAGCATGAAATAAATAGAATATTTGTTTGTTTTTTTTCGGTGAAAGATCGAAAAAACAAATATCCTCTAAATATTTTCACCGTTATTTCTTGATATCCTACCGGAAAGTATGAAATAAAGGCCTATATGTCATACTTTTTTGTAGTTTTTTTTTTTTCCTAGAAATAACGGTGATATGTTTTTTGAAATTTCATGGTTGTAAATAACCGATTGAAATTAAAAAATAACCGATCTTATTTGTTTTCCAACTCTTAAACTGAAGGCGGAAACGGCAGTTCTCGTGCACTATTAACCTGGGTAAACGGCGCGTGACATTCAACCGGACGCAAATATGACGTAATTTACGAGCGTTTATCTTACGTTTCTCCTCCTTTATGGTTGTGCGTTGTTATACAGAGGGGTACACCATGTGGAATTACCGAAAACCACTGTCTTGGATTTTGACGAAAGTCCCGACAAAAAATGGATTAGAAACATGAAATAAATGACACATTTCGTCGGTTTAATTCGAAAACCTCGTAACTGCAGCTTGTAACAAGCTGTCGTTACAAGGTTTTTTGAAGTAAACCGACGAAATGTTTTTTGTTTCAGCGTCACTTGTGAAAATATTGTTCATTTGAAGAAATAAACTTCGATCTTTCACCGAAATATAAATAATTTCCTCAATAAGAATTAAAATGCATGTTCAAAATACGGTGAAATGTCGTATTCTTTGCTAATAAATGGAAACCGTGAAAAGAAGGGTTTGGTCGCTTTTCCGTCCGAAAAATTGGATAAACCATGATTTAAAAAATAAAGATCGTTATGGAAACTTTGTTCGAAAACGAAATAAAAAAGGTAGGAATTAAAATGCATATCCGTCACCAGGGTCCACCTTTGTATTCCTTGATTTTGGATCGAAACCTTTAAAAGTAGTAGATTGGCCGCTTTTACGTCACACAAATTGAATAAACCACGATGAAATAAAAAGAAAATGAAAAGTTGCTCAGAAACAAAACAATAAAGTAGGAACTTAAATGCATGTCCTACATAAGGGTCACGTTCGTATTCTTTACTTTTTGGAAGAAAAGCGTGGCAAGTGGAGGCCGACCGCTTTTCCGTCACACAAATTGGATAAACCATGATAAAAAATTCTACATGGAAAACGCTGTTCGGAAACAACAGCTACACGTCAATCATGGAAATAAGGTGAGAGTGAATTTTGATCAAGTCTCATTAAGGCTCGGTATTCCCGCGGGATTACCATTCAATGAGCTCGAAATCAGGCGGGTTCTCGACTGTGTCTTTTTATAGTAGCTCGTAAACGAGACTGTGTCCCTAAACATAGCTCGTTAGAAAACACATCGTCCATGCTAATTTACGCGTCCCTCTCTCAGTGCCATTTGAAGAAAGCAAAACCCTTTTGCGGACGGTATAGATCAAGATCAGATCGACAGAACGTGCAGCCTGATCTTTGATCTATTCCATCCGCTCATTCATTCAAGCCAATAAATTAATTCTTTCAGAGTTTCAAAAGATAATTATTTTGGCCGTTGCAAGGGTGAGTTTATATGTTTTTGTCGCTAAAAGAGTTGGCCCTATACCACACTATTCCGAATATTAACGACCCTGAGAAAAAAAAACTTTTGAAAACATTGTTGGAAAAAAGGAGAAAATACTGGTAACCAGCATTTTCTTTTTCCTACACTATTTTCTACTTTTTCATGGTCCAATTCCATTATTTTAGCCGCTTTTAATTTGTCGTCTGCAAATGCTTTAAGTGGTTCAGTCTAGAATTTCGTCGTTTAGGTAAAGAGTTGAAGCCCGCATGTCACAAATTGGCTTTTCATTTTTTAACACGACGTCACACAAATGTGATTTTGATATCAGTTAATCCAGTGCTGTTTAACCCTTAATCTGCTAAGCACGACTCGCTGACCTTTTGCGGACTGTAGATCAAGATCAGACTGCACAGAACGTGCAGTCTGATCTTGGATCTACACCGTCCGATGAGGAAATAGTATTCCCTAAAACATAACTTTGAAATATTTGGGTTTTTAAAATCGAATTGGAAATTTCATTTTAGTTGTTTAGCAGGGAGGAGGGTTTACACTTCTACACTAACCCGTTACCACACAATCCCTACTTTTGAAGCCCCTGAAAAAGAAGCCTTTTGAAAACAATGTGGAAAAAGGAGAAAATGCTGGTAACCAGCATTTTCTCCTTTTCCCACAGTGTTTTCTACCCTTCCCAGAACAGATTTCAATTTTTCAGTCACCTTTATTTTGTTGTCTGCAAATGCTTTCAATTTGAACCAGTCTAAAATTTTCTCGTGTGGTAAAGAGTTAAAGATACATCTACACAGGTTTTCAGTCAAACTTTCCATCCAGTTCATGTTTATTTGATGAAACTATAATCTTTTAACCCAGTTCATCCATATTTAATCAAACAATAAACATTCTTGTACCTTCAAGTCCAATGTTGTCCCTGACGGTTGCAAGATTGTATATATAACGACGGATAGAAAATATGCATTTCATTTATTGGAGGCCATCAAAGAAATCACTGTTTTTGGTGTTTCCGGTTTTAAATCGAAGAATTCCGCTATAATTTATTAATCCCTTACCTGAAATCTATACATTACTTATCTATATTTACACAGTCGACTTAGTTTTTAACCATTCTACAAAATGCCTTTTTTTTTACAGTTTTTTTCTTCAGTTTGAATGTTCTTTAAGACTTGAAAGTGTTTTAAAGCTGATCCAGATATTAAAAAACCGTAAAATTAGATCCGAATGCATCTCCCTGCAGTCTTCGAGAAAGACATCATAAGTCCGTATTCAACGACCATTTTTTTTCTGAATTCTTTTAGTCTAATGCCGGGAAAAAATCCTAAAATTGAACGTTACACAACTTCTGATTGGCTTAACCATATCCGGTGAAGCCAATCAGAATTTTCGTTACTTTCATGCGTACAAAATATAAGAGAATAAGAGTCATAAGATTTTAAACCCTAAGACTTCTAAGCGCGACTCACTGACTTTTTGCAGACAGTGAAGATCAAGATCAGACTGCGCAGAATGTGCATTCTGATCTTGGATCCACACTGTCCGATCAAGGAGGTGTCCTTCCCCCAAAAAAACTTTTGAAAGTACCAAAAGTATCTTTAAAATAGCAAAAAGTTCGTTTTTTTACTATCTGCTTGCAGGTTTCATTTCACCCTTTACAACGAAGTGGAGGGGGAGGGGGCATAATAGAATCGCCATGGCTGTCTGTTCGTCCGTCTGTCTGTAGACAAAAATTTGTCCGGAGCAATACTCCAACATTTTTTTCACATGCATAATTTCGAATTTACACAATTTTCATGACCCTGCTGCGATTTGTTACGGAATTATCTCCCCTTGAACTTTTTAAGCTGTTACTTTTGTACTAAACCATTCTGTATTCTGTGATAAAGACCTGTTTTTGTGACAAAGCGCTGATTTTGGGGGTGGGTTTAAACATGTTAAGTGATAGCTCTAACTTCACCTATGTAGTTAAGGGTTAAGAATAAGGTCTATGGACAGGATCCATAAATGGATGCTATGAGGTGATTCGGTGGGTTTTTATATTCGGCGGTTTCTACAGTGTTACATGAATGGTTTGACAAATTGGGCTTTGTAGGAACTAGCGTGAAGGTTTATGACTGCGTTAAACTCTTTAGCATGCTAATTTTGGTGCTCGTTTATATTCAAATTGAAGTGCAAGCGGGTTTTGTTAGATTGTTAATTCTTAATCGGAAGGCAAGGCGACTCGCTGACCTTTTGCGGACAGTGTAGATCAAGATCAGACTGCACAGAACGTGCATTCTGATCGTGTATCTACGCTGTCCGATAAGGACATACTTTTTTACCAAAAGTTACCGTTTAAATTCCCCGCCCGTCGTTTGATTTATTTCGGGTCGAAAGTTCGACGAAAACGTCTCTACATGTAACAGAATTTATCAACGCAGTGTCTTTTGTTGTAGTTGTAATCTTTAAACATATTTATTTTACATCAATTGAGAAACAAGTTCTGACAACTTATACTAATCTCTCACGATTCTGCTTCCTGGAAACTACACCAGTACTCGTGCCGAATGTGTAGGCCAATGAAAAATCCCAAAGTTGACACCCGCTCCCGGGTATCGAACTCAGGACCTTTAGGTTATGAGACCGACGCTCTACCTCACGACCACGGACACCACTAAACTTTGCAGTAACGTTCAGAAAAAAGTGATATTTTGTAAGGTTACTTTAAGGAAAGTTCGTTTTGCATTCGGTAAAGCTTGTCCTGTCTAGTTTTATTACATCAGATATGAAGTCATCATATTGATTTTAATACAGATCCTCGTAATCGACACGTGTAACTGGCAGCGTGACATTTCAACCAGTCCTTTTGAAACCCTGGCACGAATTCTTAAAATAGCTTTAGAGGCTACGTGATCCGTTAAGGAAGTACCGCAGATAACTATTTCCGTGTTACTTTTTGTCTTTTTTTTCTTTACTTACAAATAGCCAGTTATCGCCTTACTCGATTCAGTGATTATTTTTATAAGTTTTATGAGATTATAAAAATCTGAGAAGGCCCCTTTAACTCTTTACCAGACAACAAAATTTTAGACTGGTCCAAATTGAAAGCATTTGCAGACGACAAAATAAGATTGACTGGAAATTTGAAATTTCTTTTGGGAAGGGAAGAAAACATTGTGGGAAAAAGAGAAAATGCTGGTTACCAGCATTTTCTCCTTTTCCCACAATATTTTCAGAAGGCTTCTATCCCAATGTCGGTAAAAGTAGGGATTGTGTGGTAAAGAGTTAAAAATATCAACATGCAATTCTGCCCGTACAAGGTCTATAATTAGACGGATGATTAGTAATTAAAGTACGTCATATCCAAGACAAAACATGTTTATGACACAACATGGAGAGACACATGTTTATCGTCTTTATTCCATGTTTATAGTGCGCTTATTCCCTCATCAAACGATGGCTTCATCTTTACAACCATTGTTACGGGAGACCACTCCTTCATGCACGGCTTCACCCTGGTTTAAATACAATACTTAACAACTGCTCCAGGGAGTATTCTTTTAACCCTTTCCCAAACAATCCCTGGTTTTTACGGGTATGAAATATTAGACTTTTGAAAACATTGTGGGAAAAGGAGAAAATGCTGGTAACCAGCATTTTCTCCTTTTCCCACAATGTTTTCTACCCTATCATAGACAGAAATCGTCTTTTCAGCAAGAGTTGAATTGTTGTCTGCAAATGGTTTCAGTTTGGTCTAGTCCAAAAGTTTGTTGTTTGGTAAAGGGTTAAGGTAGTAGACCCCTAACACTTCTAATGCAGCATGGGATAAAAAAATTCTTTATAGTTGATAAATACGGATATATATACACAGATATAATACTTATGCACATTTTTAACCGACCAGAAATTCTTTTGGCGTCTATCTTTAAATTATTTCTTGCCGGTATTTTCTACTTTTCCGGCAATAATTTCAGAAACTGTCTTTCTCAGGGTTTGCGTAAAGTCAGAACTGTGTGGTTGATTGATTGATTGATTGTACGGTGTTTAACACCGTTTTCAACATTATTTCATTTATATCGCAGCGGCGAGTGCACTTATCCATGCTTTCCTGGAGTCCCTTTTACCAGTACTCTGTACAGTATTCTTTCCAGGCCATTTGCTGCTTTCCCACATAACCGTCGGTGGAAATATGGTCAGCTACTGGAGAGGAATGAATCCTGTCGCAATGACAATCATCAGTCATCAAAAGGAAGTTTGCCGAGCCAGGGATCGAACTCACGACCTCCTGTTCTAAAGTCCTATATGCTACCGACTGAACCACCGGGGGCTTGGCGGATTGTGTGGTAAAGGGTTTATTTTGGAACAAAAGCATCATCGAAAATCCTCATAGATTTTTCTTTTTCTCTCATTCTTCAATCCCCGAGTGTGAAATATGATATTTAATGTCTGTAATAAAAATATATGACAAGGTTTATAATATTTACGAGACTGTAATGCAATTTCAGAGAATAAACTCGGATTCAATGAAGTTCCTCTGTGGCATAATTCGGTTAACATCTTTACAGCTGTGCAAATCATATCATATTTTGTCAGTTTACTCCAAAACCCTCGTAACTAGAGCTTGTTTCAAGCTGTAGTTACTAGGTTTTTGAAGTCATCCAACAATTTCTCGACATTTTTTCACCTAATTATGTGCAAACGAACCTTTCTCTCATGCTTTTAGAACTGTAGTTTACCGAAAAATATCGGTGAAATATGGTTTGATATTTTATGGTTAAAACCAGTGAAAAATACCGATTTTATATTTTCTACCTCTTCAGTTGAAGGCGGAAACAGTAGTTTCCTCGCACTAGTTACCTAGGTAAACAGCGCCTGTTATTCAACGAGGCAGAAATATGACGTAATTTACTCTATATTTCTTGCGCTTTACGTCCTATCGTAATGGTTTGCTGTGTGGAGAGGGTACGCCATGGGGAATTACAAATATGTACTAAGCGGGTGTTTGTTTGTTTTTGTTTTTTTATAAAAAACTCAAGAAAAAATGGGGTTTAGAGGCATGAAATAAATAGATAAAATATTGATATGGTAACTTTTGCATTTTTTATTTTCTAAATTTAATGAACTTCCCGGGACCTACTGGGATACAGTTGTGTGATGTTAATTAAAATCGCTAGTTCGATTCTTGCCTTGGCCAGTTTTCTTTCCTAGGATTGATGATAGTCATTGCGACAGGATTCTTTCCTTTCTCAAAGCTGATTATTGTTTCAGCGATGGTTATGAGGAAAAGCAGCCGGTTGCTTGGAAAGAATGTAATGCGGAGTACTGGTAAAAGAAACTCCAGAAAAGCATGGATAAGTGCACTGGCCGCCACTATATAACTGAGATAACGTCTAAAACTGCGTTAAACACCATGCTATCAATCGATCAGTCAAATTGTCCGAACAATTTAACCTTTTACCCCAGGCATTTCTATGGTATCTCTAACTGACCCTAAATAACAGCAAGGATGAAGCTGTTTTTTACATGTATGTGACACCTTTTGATAGCATAGAAAACATTGTGACAAAAGGTGACATTGCTCGTCATGAGCAATCTCACCTTTTGTCACAATGTTTTCTATAGGCTCCTACACATAATTGCGTAGAAATTATTATCTATGGAGTAAAGGGTTAAAGCCGGGATCGTGTGGTAAAGCTTTAACCCTTTACCGTATGAGAAAATTTTAGGCTGGTTCATATTGAAAGCACTTGAAGAATACAAAATAAATGTAATTAAAAATTTGAAATTTGTTCCTAGCAGGGTATAAAACATTGTGGCAAGAGGAGAAAATGCTGGTTACCAGCATTTTCTTCTTTACTCCCAGTTTTCAAAAGGCTTGTATCTCAGGGTCGTAAAAAGCAGGGATTTTTTGGTCAAGGGTTAAGCCCCGTTTTGCCAGAGCATAGTTGGAATTATTCTACTCGTAAGTGAAACAATTGTGACGGTTAGATGGTGATGTTTGAACAGTAAATACGTCGTTCATCAATCATAATAAAAAGGAATCACATGTCAATTAGGTGGAATCAAGCCCGAAATTGATCCGATAGAAATTGTCCGTTAGGACTAATGAAAGATAACTGCGAACTTAGGGTGACACTCGCAGATCAACGCCAAACGATTCATCAGTGCTTCGAGAAATTCTGTCATGGATTTTAAAGGTACAACATGAGAGAGAGAGAGAAAAGGTGAGACAGACAGACAGACAGACAAAAAAAAGAGAGAGAGGAGAGAGAGAGCGCGCTATTTAAACTTTATATCGAGTAGAATTGTTCAGAATTGGGTCAGCTGTGTAAACATAGATGAATTACCATTATATATATGGTGTTAAGAGATATAATACATATATTGGCAGTCTTCGATCCCAATACCACACAATCCCTACTTTTGACGACCCTGAGAAAGAAGCCTTTGAAAACATTGTGGGAAAAGGAGAAAATGCTGGGATGTTTTCTACCGTTCACAACACAAACTTGAAATTTTCACTTTTATTTTGTCGCC
The DNA here is from genome assembly GCA_943736015.1 of Tridacna crocea. Classification (NCBI taxonomy): domain Eukaryota; kingdom Metazoa; phylum Mollusca; class Bivalvia; order Cardiida; family Cardiidae; genus Tridacna; species Tridacna crocea. Next base: position 48,325,480 of record OX031068.1, on the reverse strand, counting down.
TGCAAATGCTTTCGATTTGGACATGCCAAAAAGTTCGTCGTTTGGTAATGAGTTAACCCTTTACTCCATAGATACTCATTTCTACGCATTGCTTGTAGGAGCCTTTGGAAAACATTATGGCAAAAGGTGAATTGCTCGTGACGAGCAATTTCACCTTTTGTCACAATGTTTTCTATGCTATCAATCATATGTACATAAGAAATGGCTTCATCCATAATACTGTTATTTAGGGTCAAGTAGAGATACCATAGAAATGCGTTATGGGGTAAAGGGTTAAGACCGGAAATGTCGTAACAGCGATTTCTTTGATGGTCTCCAGAAAATGAAATAAATTTCCTATTGGTTGTTATTTATGCATCTACGCAACCATCAAGGGTAACATTTGACATGAAGATAGAAGAATGTTTATAGTTTGATAAATTAGGACGGAATGGGTTTATTAAAAAAACTGACTGAAAATAAATAAAGATATACCTTTAATTCTAATTCCTTACCACATAATGTCGAATTTCAACCCGAGTTTAGGTGCATGCCATAACCACTGTGTTGTAAGCTGTACGGTACGAATTGTGTAGTCACTTCCAAGATGGCGGACTGTTTACATGAAGAAAGGTAGGTGTCACATTTTATCATCAATAACTTTTTTTCTTGAAACCTTCGAGTCATGATACTTATAATATTTTGTGGGGGAATGATGTGGTAAGCTTCGGTGTTATACAGCAAAGAGCCAATGCCATTATTCGATACGTTATATCGGTGTAAACATTGCCATTCAGTAAAATTTAAATTTGAAGTGAGGAACTTGCATCGTTTTTAGTTATAGAATGGAAAATCAGCCAATGCAGTGGACGACGGTTGTTGTTTCTGTAGGTATTCAGCACGTGCATTCCAATGATAACGGTAATTTCTGTGAAATATGTCTAGAAAGACCCGAAAACATGTGTTTTGTATATCGCTAATGCAGCGGTGTAGTCCACATCAACAATTTCACACACAGCGGTGTAGACACGATATTTTTTTGAACGGTTTAGACACAAATTAAAGCACAATGTATGAACGGTTTAGACACAATTGGTTTGGTCTTGAAATGAATGTATTCTTTTCTGAATATAACGTAAATTGGCGTTAATTCAGAATCCTGACAATTGGCACCAATAGTTCGAGACAGTCTCCTTTATCACCGACACCCACGAAAGGAACCATATGGAACTGACAAGGGATCATCGTGGAACGAAAAGAGATAGTTGGGAACAAAAGAGTGCATCAAGAGATTATGTCAAGAGATTATTTACGATATTATTTATGTAATAATCAGTTTTATATCACGAAAAAATAAATTATGAAATTATTAATGAATGTTTGTGCAATTATAAATCAATGCCAGCGTGCTGGCAGCCATAATTTCAAGCATTTACTTAGTATGACTAACCATCCCGGACTTGCCAATCATTTCTATTTCGGAGTTGTTTGAAATACTTTCGCTGATTCGTATCTTGGTATCTGTTTGTTTAATATATAGTTAAAGATGCCCGTCTACAGCCGGTGAGCAGAAACGCTGTTAAATTTCAATAAAAAAAATAGCATGGTACAGAAAATCGATCTTTTGTGTACACAAGGATAAATTACTGGTCAAAATGTATGGTGTAACTGAAAAAAAGAAACGCGGAGGTTTGTGTTTCTCTGGTTTCTTCGGTATCTGAACATTGGTTGGAAGAAAACTGGCTGACGATCGAAGGTGTAAACAATGGCGTTGCGTCACGGAAATTTATCGTTGCCTTCCGCCTAGAGTTGGATACGGTGTAACTATTACATAGGCTGCGGCCATCGTCTGAAAATCAAGGCTGCAACAGAGAAGCCTACATTTTCTTTTGTTTTCCTCAGTATACGCAGGGCGAAGGTCAAATACAGTCACTAGACAGAATGCATGATCATTATACGAATCTACCCGAGTAAATAACGGATATCAAAAATCTTCTATTCAAAAACGGAAACGACGAGTCTGTTTAGATGGAAGGTCGCAACTCAGCGAAATGCATTTTCTATCAATTGTAATCGACCATCAGGTGCAATATTTGGTATGAAGATATAAGAATGACTGTATTATGATAAAATCAAAATGAGTTAAAATTGGCCTAAAGGTGGGTATTTAGAATTTTTACATCTCAACAAATTAAAATATATATAAAAGAAATTATATATATATCACTGAAATTCATATGAAAAAAATAATACAAATCATCAATAATTACGATTCATAAAATTACACATTTTTTTTTTTTTTGATGGTGTTCCCTTAAAAGGCTACGAAGCCTCTTAAAGTATTTTTAGATTTCGCGCCCAATTTCAATATAGCATTTTGGGAATAACAAGTGACTGGCACGTGACTCATAACGCTTAAATTCCATCACATATCAAACATGTAATAATTATTTCCATAATGTCTTCTTCGGACGCTATGTTTGAAACTTCGTCTATGTATTCCTGTATGTAAATGAGCGAATTGATCATCTAAGAATAGAAAGTGTCTCCCGTTTGTGTCAACCTGGGCTGTAGTAAATCGCTAATTTCTCGTGTTGGCGGACGGTTTACGACTACTGGGGTTTTATGAATGAAAATTAAAAGGCTTGAGGTGTATAAGGATGGTCCTTTTTGCATTTTTGTAAAATTTTCGTCCCAAAATCTGAAGGGCCACCTTTAAAATGAGTATAAAGGCGTCTTTAAAGTTTTTACTTTCTATGCCACTGTTCGATTAAAATATGACCGGTAGGTTAAAAGGGGATGGACTGGAGTAAAAATTACGTAATCGTTTTTTTTACCCTAAAAGGAAAAATCTTAAGAAGGAATTCCGTGTGATCGATATTCACAATTTTCATTTACCATTGTACAGTTTGATTTCATAATATAAGGGTCATGGATTTATATTGATAAAATCGAATGTTACCCATTAAGATAAGTTATATCGTGATTTTTTTTTTATTATTTATTCTTATGGTTTTTCGAATGTTTCTTTCGGCCTCGGACTACATCTGGTTGGTGAATAGGCAGGCCCGTTAGCGAAGTACCAAAGAAATTTGAATTTCCCATATTTTGATAGCAAGACAGTCGATGATTAGTGAAACACTTTCAAAACATGAATAATTCCCATGGCATCTTATTTGATATAAGTTTGTCTTTATGAATATACAGGAGAGCAATGATACTGTATGTCCAAAATCCCTGCTGCTATTTTTGTTCCATGAAGTGTCGAACAACACTTTTGAAATCTCCTCCAAATGGGCATTGGCAGCACGCGAATTTCGTGCAACTGAAATATAAGATAGACAAAGTTTATTTTTAAGGCAGGAAAGTCTTTCCAGTTCATGTCTAGACCACAGATGCTGTCAAAATTTTATGTCTAAACCGTACAGAATATAAAGCTTATGTTTGTGTCTAAACCGTTCAGAAAACAGCGTGTCTACACCGCTGTGTGTGAAATTGTTGATGTGGACTACACCGCTGCATTGGCGATATACAAAACACATGTTTTCGGGTCTTTCTAGACATATTTCACAGAAATTACCATTATCATTGGAATGCACGTGCTGAATACCTACAGAAACAACAACCGTCGTCCACTGCATTGGCTGATTTTCCATTCTATAACTAAAAATGATGCAAGTTCCTCACTTCAAATTTAAATTTTACTGAATGGCAATGTTTACGCCGATATAACGTATCGAATAATGGCATTGGCTCTTTGCTATATAACACCGAGGCTTACCACATCATTCCCCCACAATATATTATAAGTATCATGACTCGAAGGTTTCAAGAAAAAAAGTTATTGATGATAAAATGTGACACCCACCTTTCTCCATTTAAACAGTCCGCCATCTTGGAAGTGACTACACAATTCGTACCGTACAGCTTACAACACAGTGATAACGTCGGTTGAACTTGGGATAGTGACGTTTCAAGAACCAGACACAAGCCGAAACTATTTCTAATTTTTCTGCATGTCAAAGAAACATTCTACATAATCACACATCAAGGAGATGCATTAAGCTCCCCTTTCCACGAGCATGGCTCAAATACACGAGGTAGGATTTGAAATAGAAAAATTACTAGATCTAAACGTGTCTGAGAAAATGTTATTAAACGCTCCTCTAACGAGCTTAACATTTAAATTGGCTATCTTTGTAAATTGTTACCTCAATAGCCAACGAATGTTTGATTCTTTTTCAACAACTAACACCTAAATCTCTATAAATAGAAACCGGTTCTCATGTCTGAAAAAAAGGTGCAAGAATGACCTCACAGATGACATCACACGAGTTCTCTCAAACTTGTATACGATAAAAAAAAAATAATGGTAATGGGGCCTAATACGTTGAAAACAAGGGAGATAAATGTGATAACGATACACTGAATTCTTGCTTATTCAAAGACTGTAAATCTAGGTCTCTGACCGTTGTAAAGGTATCGTTACTGGTGAGTCGTGCGAGGCTAACCGTATTTACATTCTTCAGTCAAACTTAATAAATGAAATATACGTGACGAGGGTTCCAAAAAGTATCTGTTTGACATCTTGGAAAAAAATTTTTGCCTGCATTTATCAGCTATACTAGATATTGTTTAACTGTATAACTGGAAGACTTGCCATATAAGCCCATATTTTACCTGCCAATCTTACTAACATTCTTTGTCTATTTAGAAGAATTTTCTAAATTTGAAAGTAATACAACTTTTGATTGGCTAAACCATTCGGTTTAGCCTATCGGAAGTTGTTTTACTTTCAAATCTAGAAACTTTGGTTTGGCTTATCGGAAGTTGTTTTTGTTTCAAATCTAGAAAATTTGGTTCAGCCAATCAGAAGTTTTTTTTTACTTCAAAATCTAGTAAAAGAAACCTCGTTATAAAACTGAGAATATTTTTAAGAACGATTGGTAATTACGAACATTGCTGTTTTATAATTAGGCGAGACGTTCACTGAAAGCATGAGAAATAGGTGGGGTTATAGTGCGCAGCAGAGAAACCATTGTGGATAAAGTAACCATTACTCATACAGATCAATAGATTTTTTTTACCCTTAAGCTGCCAAGCGCGTCTCGCTGACTTTTTACGTACAGTTTAGATCTAGATCAGACTGCACAGAACATGCAGTCTGATCTTGGATCTACACTGTCCGATTCGAAGATATCATTGCCTCAGAACATACTTTTTGGCATGGTCCGGTTCTACTATTATGTTTATATATATCAAATTAAAAGAAATACAGAGAAGCTTGTCTTCGTATTTTTGTGATTAATTGAATGGTGTAACGCCGTTTTCAACATTGTTTCATTTACAACGCGGCTGTAAGTGCACCTATTGTGACTATCATCAATCATCGGAAAGAAATTGGCCGAGCCAGGGATCAAACTCTCGACCTTCTCTTCTCACGTCCTGTACGCTACCGACAGAGCTATCAGGGCTATCGGGGCTCAGCATATGTGCAAAATATATCGACACATGTCTGCCTGTGCAGTCTGCAAGGGTCGAAAGTTTATTTCTGTTTACATAATGTTATAAAACGCGGCGTTGAACACTATACAACCAAAACTATCGTGTACCTAAACTGTCATTTAGGTATTTGTTTATTGTCTGCAATCACAGGAAAGTTGTGCAATGTCTAAACTTTAAACTCTTTTGGGACTGTCTTATCCTTTCGTCGAGTAATTTCGTGATTTCAATACCCCACGAGAGCACGCTTTTAAAAGCTTTGTGTGAAAAAGTTTCAAAAAGTTTTGTTCTGCCAGTTCAAATTGAAATTGCCGAGCCACGGTAGCGTGGTTGTTATCGTGCATGACTCAAGAACGGGGGATCGCTGCCTCGTTCCCTAGTTTTGCCAGGATTGATGATAAGTTATTGCGACAGGATTTATTCCTCTCCCACCGCTGATCGATGGTTATGTGGGAAAGCAGCCAGTGGCTTTGGAATAATAAACTTGGTAAAAGAAACTCCGTGAAAAGCATGGATGGTTGCAATGGCCGCAGCAAAATGACTGAAATAATGTTAAAGAGAGCATTAAATACCACGCAATCAATCAAATCAAATTAAAATTGAGTCAAATTACTCAACTGCAATCGTTTACAATGCAGAAAACTCTACAATAATAAAGAATTAACCCTCTACCAATATATAGAGGATACTTTTTTTTTTCGGTGAAAAATCGAAATCTATCTCGCATGGCTGCGCCACTCATGAAAATATTACCGATGGTGTTCACGAGATGAAATAAATTACGATCTTTCACCGATAAAAACAAATATTCTATTTATTACATGCTTTAACCCTTTCTGGGTGCAGCTTTATCAAAATTCAGTACAGTTCTTTTCCGTTGTTCCCCGTGGCGTACCCCTCCCGCATAGCAATGCATTATAATATTACGTCAAGCGCGAGAAATGCAAGGTAAATGACGTCATATTTCCATCTCGTGAGGCATGCGCAATTTGCCTAGACAACAAGAACATGAAAATCGGTCAGTTAATATCGAAAAATATTTTCACTGCTATTTCTAGATGTCCTACCGGAAAGCATGAAATGAATCAAGTCTTTGACTACCCCGAGAAGGAAAAAGGGCCGTTGAAAACACTGGGAGAAAAAAAAAAGAAAAGTGCTGCAAAGCAGATTTTTCCCCCACAATGTTTTCTAGTCGTTCAAACACAAATCTCACTTTCGAGTCGTATTAAATTTGTCGTCCGCACATGCTTCAACTTGGACAGTTCTAGAATGTTATTGTCTGGTTATCTGCTTATTTTTATTAAATTTGACTTGTCAGTCTGTGAAATCTAACATGCGCATGTCCCAAGATGTAACTAAACATGATATCTTGCAGACGTATCTCTGTCAATAAAGGTTGAAAGAAATTAAACATTGCCAGATTTTTGAGACACGACATGGATTTGTTTGCAATTCCACCGCCTCCATAACTCAACTGTCAAGCCCCGATAGCTTAGCTGGTGGCGTACAGGACTTGAGATTGGTTGGTTGATTGGTTGACTGGTTGATTGGTTAATGGGTTGATTGCAAGGTGTTTACTGCCGTTTTAAACATTATATCAGTTATACTGGGGTGGCTAGTGCACCTATCCATGTTTTCCTGGAGTCTGTGTTACCAGTACTCCGCACAAAGTCAGTGGTTTGAAACTCCGGAAAAACATGGGCAGCCTTGCGACAGGATTCCTTCCTTCGACGATGGCAATGTGGAAAAGCAGCCAGTGGCTTGGAAAGAATATTTTAGTTGTACGGTCAGGTGGCAGGGGACTTGAAAACTTGTTCACGGCTGTAGTGAATCATGTCGCTCCGAGCCGAATGCGAGATGGCGACATGATTCGACGCAGCCGTGAACAAGTTTTCAAGTCCCCTGCCACCTGACCGTACAACGAATTTATTATATTGCAAAGTTTTACCTTTTCAAAGCGGGTTAGGCGAAATTTTCCTGTTTTATAATCTCACGAATCGAGTATACTGACGAAATAGAAATTCCCTTCTTACTGCTCCAATTCAATGAGAACTGAAGTCACTGGAAAAATAACATCACTAAAACGTGCAGTGTGGTGCATAAACATGCAGTCTGGTGATCGATCGACACCGCCATTTTGATTGTTGTTTTGCAAGTGTAGTGATGTTTACGGGCACTCAAAAGGGAAACTGGCTTTACGTGGATTTTGCCAGGGTACATAGTATATAATGTTCCCGGTGTTTTAACCAATCAGATCACGAGAAATTTCTTTGTAGTATAATAATGTGCAAAATACTCGTGCAAGGCTCTCAAGGAAAGCGCGGATAGGTGAGTTGGCCGCTGCGATATAATGAAAGAAAGTTGAAAACGGCATTAAATATCATATCGTCGATTTACTTCGAGGTTCTCGAAGTAAATCGACGATATATTTAATCAATCAATCAATCAATCACATTTTTGCGCATGTTTATGGCCTACTTTTTAACTCTTTACCACACGAGAAAATTTTAGACTGGTCTAAATTGAAAGCATTTGCAGACGACAAAATAAAGGTGACTGAAAAATAGAAATTTGTTCTGGGAAGGGTAGAAAACATTGTGGGAAAAGGAGAAAATGCTGGTTACCAGCATTTTCTTCTTTTCCCACAGTGTTTTCAAAAGGCTTCTTTCTCAGGGGCGTCAAAAGTAGGGATTGTGTGGTAATGGGTTAAAGGATACTGCACTTAATATATTTATGACGAATTTCGTCTTTTAGTGTAAAAAGTGTATTTCTTTTTTCGACTCAATCACACTTACAGAATTTTGTCCAAAACCGTGTAATTTAAGCCATTTCACAAAAGTACTACTAGAATGGAAATCAGATATAAGAGGTTTTTGACATTTTTACAATTGCATTCCAATCGTCGACGAAACCAACCACGAATTACAGTTCATTTTATTACTTGTCATCCTTTCAATCCAAATCAATGCTGCGATTTAAGCCAGTGGCTCGGAAAGAAAATTGTATGGAGTACTGGTGAAAGAAACTCCAGGAAAGCATGGGTAGGTGTACTGGCCGCCGCGATATAACTTGAGTAATGTTGAAATTAGTGTGAAACACAATACAATCATTCAATCAGTCAATGTGATCCAACAATGTTGGGTAAGAAAGCCTCATGAAAACAATAAGGGAAAAAGAGAAAATGCATTTTCTCATTTTGCCATGATTTTTTTTGTCCACTGAAACGTGACTCGTACCTGTTGTGACAAATTTGATTTTAGAATTTATTATTGGGTGTCCAACCGGTCCAGCATAAATATGGTAAACTTAACCTTAACCAAGGCCGTAGTGATATATAGAGGATAATCAACTGTTAATATTTGATATTAAAAATCTGGCTCTAGAATTGGGTGTGATATAGTTTGAAAAAAAGCGAGTCCGAAGTTCGACTGACAATTATTTCAAATATCACACACAACCGCTTAATTATCCTATTTATGATATTCATAATCCACTCTTTTTTTATTCTAATAATTATTAAGAATGAAACAATACGAGCTAAACAGGAAAAAGTAGTCCTGGCAGACCTTCCAAAAATATATCGTCACTAGTGATTATATCATATCTGTCATCGCTAGTGGTGTTAATCACCGTAAAATCGCAGTAATTCACTAATAAGAATATAATAATAGTATAATTAGATTGAAATAAAACGTAGAATAAAGTAGTTCCAAATGACAACTATTTTCATTCTGGGACCGTGTTCTCAACCACTATCGTGTTTCAAATCCACACGAAATTTGACATTTCATAACGGACCACCCCATTGGCTGACAAAGTATAACATAGATAATTAGATTATTAGCCTTGCTGTAGACCGTCTTTGGTCGCATTCGGCGAACCCCGCGTTGTCTGCGCATGTCATATTCTTCGAAGATTCCATGGACTGTCTTATATGACGCATCACTAGCCCCGAAAGCGGGCTGACTGTAATATTACGACATATAAAGTAGCAATGTAGAAAATAGCTTTTATCAATACGTTTGAGTAGAAATGAGACCTGCTTTAGCTCCAGATTTCTCTAAACTGCTGATCATAGCTGAGTGAATTGCACGAGGTAGCGTTTTATTGAGTAAACGTTTATTTTAGTTTGAAATTCAAAGTAACGGTTGTCGCGTAGGAAAGTGGTTCGGTTCTGTTCCCAGGATTCCCAAATTAGATAGATGAGTATTTATAGAATGCCATCTAGCGGGAGATAATGGCGAACCCCGCGTAATCCCTTGATCAACTGTATCGGCTGTATCACGAGCTTGAAATGCATCTAAACGGTACATTTCTTCGCCGGAAATACGACGTTTTACCGTCCTTACAATCCAAACATTCAACCCAGAAAAAGGAAACTCTAGTCTCAATTTTCTGTGGGAACTAGTGTAAACACTTCTCCGTTGACAAACAGTTTGTACATGTGTTTTATAACTCAATACGACGTTTTACCGTCCTTACAATCCGAACATTCCACGCAGAAAAAGGAAACTCTAGTCTCAATTTTCTGTGGGAATCTGTGTAAACACTTTTCCGTAGACAAACAGTTTGTATATGTTTTATAACTCGGTCTGTCTATTCTATTGGCATTTTTCAGCGACAGGTTGCTTATCACCTTGGCTGTTGTTGTTGTTGTTGCTAATCGTTTTACATTGGTGCAGCAGTGTTTACGGTCATATGAATTGCCGTGTTTCAAAATAGAAACCTCCGCGATACGGACGAGGTTACGCAAGCGGCCAAGTTGTGACAAGTGTCTTTGGTCATTGACGACTTCTGACTTGCGCTGCCATTTTAGGAAAAGAAAAAACACCATAATTTATTTGTGTTATTTCAGAGGATCGTCCGTAATAAGATTACGAAATCAATGACCACTGACAGTCTATTTTTTTCTGTCATGTCGCCGGTCAGCTTCTGATTCTTTACCACACATTCTGGACTTTAACGACTTCTCATAGAGGAGTTTGAAAACATTGTGGGAAAAGGAGAAAATGCTGGTAACCAGCATTTTCTCCTTTTCCCAAAACGTTTTCTAACCAGTCAGAAGCAGATTCAATCATTTCATGCCACATTTAAGTTGACGTGTGCAAATGGTTTCGATTTGGTCATGTATGAAATATTGTTTGGAAAATAGTCAAAGCATTGTAAGAGCAATTTCTTCTTTTGCCACAACGATTTTTGTATGTTGTAATACATTTCTTCCTTTCCATATTGATCATCTATATTTTACAGAAGTGTTTCTAGATAGCTTCTCTCTCTCTCTCTTGGTTTGATTGAATGGTGTTTAACGCCGTTTTCAACGTATTTTTAGATATATGGCGGCTAGTGCACAAATCCGTGATTTTCTGGAGTCTGATTGTATGGTGTTTAACGCCGTTTTCAACATATTTCAAATATATCGCGGTGGTTAGTGCACCAGTCCATGCTTTTCTGGAGTCTCTTTTACTAGTACTCCTCACAATTTTCTTTCCAAGCCACTGACTTGTTTCCCACATAACCATCGTCGAGACAGTTGCCAGCGGTGGGAGAGGAATGAATCCTGTCGCAATGACTATCATCAATTCGTGGAAGAAATTGACCGAGCCGGAGATCGACCCATGACTCCCTTTTCTCTAGTACTGAACGCTGCCGACTGAGCTACTAGGGCTGGTTGGGGTGAGAGACAAAACTTGGCCTGAAAGAAAGTTTTCCCTTACCGGGGACCGAACCCACGACCCCGTTTTCAAGTCCTGTCGACTGAGCAACTGGGGCTAGGCAAAGGCTTTCAAAGATGTCTGCCACCAACTTTTTTGCCGTAGGTAACGGGTTAAGTTCTCGTGGACGTGACAAATCAGATATATTAGCCACTTCATCCCCCGTAATTGACGGGTGATGCTCTTATATTGTGATTTATGTTTGATTTTTCTTTGACGTCAGGATTCGCGATTTAACCCTTTGCCACATAATGACGGTTTTTAACGCCCCTGAGGAAGAAGCCTTTTGAAAACATTGTGGAAAAAGAAGAAAATGCTGATAACCAGCATTTTCTCCTTTTCCCTGAAGGTTTTCTACCCTAACAAAGCAAAATTGCACCGTTTTAGCCACTTTGAAATCGTTGTCGGCAAATGCTTTCAATTTGGATAGGTCTAAAATTTTACTGTTTGGTAAGGGGTTAAGTTACGTCTATGCTTATGCGCCATTTTCTTTGGAAAGGAGGTTTGATGCATCTTCGACGAAAAGTATGGATTCAGGTCAGCCTGCGCAGTCAGCAAACGGGAGGTTATCTGATAAAAGCATCTTTATTCCGTCGTGTGTTTTAGTTTATCCTTTTGAATAGTGAAGATTTTCTACCCTGGAGAGTTCGTCTGCTCTCGCAACTTGAATTATCTCCAAACTGACTCTTTAACAAGCAAAAGCTTTTGTCAAACTATCTGAAAATGTATTTCCCATGTTGACAATTTTCTGCCTTTGGAAAAAAGATAGATTGTCTTGAAGCCTTTTGAGACGATCCCGAGGCGCATTTCTCGTTGTAACCTGAGGGATGTCTGTCACAACTATAATAAAACTTTTTTTGTTGACAGTGTAGACCAACACCACGGCTTGTCTGAATTCAACAACTATTCTCAAGAATACTGAAAAAAATATTTTAGCCATGAACTGGCAAAAAGGGGGTTTAAAGGTAGATATTTAGATTTTTGGCATTTCACCAAATGGAAAATATATATATATCAGTGCAATTTATATGAAAGAACAATACAAATCATCATTATTTAGGAAGAATAATTAATGAATTAATAAATAACGGAAAAAAAAAAAAAGAAATTGATGGTATTTCCTTAAAAGGTCACGTAGCCTCTTAAAGTATTTTACACTTCTCTTAAAAAATCAAAAGCATTGTGGCTGGCACGTGACTAATGACGTTTAAATTCCACACCATAACAAACATCTAATTATTTTCCATAATGTCTTCCTCGGACACTATGTTAGAAGCTTCGTCTGTGTATTTGCGCTATAGATGTAAATAAGCGAGTGTGTAAAAATAGACCGTGTTTTCTGTTAGGTGCCGATCTGGACCGCTGTAAATATCTCAATTTCTCTTGTTGTCGGATAGTTTTCGAATACTGGGGTTTTATAAATGAAAATTACAACGGGTTTTGAAAAATTTTCAGCGTAAGATGAAAGGTTAAACAACATTTATGGCATTATTAGAACCAAGAATCGTGGTTCTAGATATGGGGTGCAACACGCGAAAAGGGTCATTCGGACATTTGCGTAAAGTGTCGTCTCGGATTCGCCTGCGCAGTCCGCAGAGGCTAATCCAAAACGACACTCTCCGATTTTATGTGATTTTCTGTTTTACGCAAGTCTACTGTAGCACAAATTCTAATGTAGTCGTAAAGTGCCGTCTCGGATTAGCCTGCGCGGACTGCGCAGGCTAATCCGGGACGACACTTTACGCAAATGTCCGAATGCACCTTTTCGCGTGTTGCACTCCATATATGAATTGATTACTTTAGATATTTTTTTTAAAATTTAAGACTGGTCCAAATTGAAAACATTTGCAGTCGACGCAGTCAATATGAATAACTGTCTATATATATACGGATACGTAAAACACTAGGCCACACGGCGCGGCTTTTGCAAGACAAATGTTGGGAGGGGAAGGAAGGGCGGGGAGGGGAAGGAAGGGCGGGGGGGAAGGAAGGGCGGGGGGGGTAGAAAATATATAAGGGGATACATTAAACGACAGAAAGTATCTTTTATATCTTTAGGCCAGATTTTGTGCGTGTTGACATCGTCGACATAGCGTAAGAATATGACAAAATTGTTTAATGGACCGGCATTTATTCTTTATTCTCGACAGACTGACTTTGTTTCTCTCAGTTATTGTAAACTTTTTGTTGGGAGAAGGCAAACAACCAAAGGTGAAATCACTTTAGACTTGGGCCGGTTAGTGAGACCCGAGGACCTTTTGCGAACAGTTTTTGCACCAATTAGCAGACGGAGACGACAGCGACGAAGGTACGGCTAGGTCTCAGAACTCCCAAACCCCTATTTATTTGACCCAAAGGAAAGAAATATTTGAAAATCTATATAAACAGTGCGACAGATAACGTTATCTCCATATCGGACGGTATAGATCAAGATCAGACTGTACGTTCTGTGCAGTCTGATCTTGATCTACACTGTCCGCAAAAGGTCCTTGTGTCTCGCTTTGCAACTTTAGGGTTCATGGCAAAAATCAACGCCTACGAGGTGCTCTTGAATCGGACTCAAATCATCCACTGTTTACAATGATTATTATGTCTTGTCTTGATTAAACAAATATGGCCGGAGGTATATGGACAAAATGGTTGATTTATAAGATCAAATTAAACGTTAAATGTCCTTGGAACTAGCCTTTACCCATTTCCAAACAATCCTTGTGTTGACGACTGGTTGGTTGGTTGGTTGATTGACCGACTGACTGACTGACTGCTTGATTGATTGATTGGCTGGTTGGTTGGTTGACCGACCGACCGACTGATTGATTGATTGATTGGCTGGTTGGTTGGTTGGTTGACCGACCGACCGACCGATTAATTGATTGATTGGCTGGCTGGCTGGTTAATTGATTTATTGATTGATTGATCCATTTGATTCATTTGATTTGAACGTACATGTAGTAAACGCCGCCTACTTCCTTATTGAATATTTTATCACACTAAGAACTGTGTATACTGACGAATCTGTTATAGATCACCAGTTTTTCCACAATATTTCCCTGTTTTTACTTCGTGTTGTAGGAGGCTCCTTTCAAAAATATTGTAAAAGCGTAAAACAGTAGTCCTGTTCTGTACTCAGAATGCCCGAATTAGATGTCTCTTTGTAGAATGCCATCTAGCGGGAGATAATGAACATTTTCTCCGTTGTCCCACAATGTTTTCCAAACACTCATATTTATCGCAGGGTCATAAAAAACACGCAGAGGTTCGTTCAATAAAGGGTGTTACAAGACGGTAACTTTGCGACATTGATAAAAAGCTTTAACTGGGCGAATGGCGGGAAAATCCGATTATGCTCGTCACGGGCACTTAAGTGCGGTTCCCTGTTCGCTGCCAGTCAAATATAATTTAACCCATGCTCTGTGAAAAGGGGGCTTAATGCATTTGCAAAAAGTATCGGCCCAGTGGACTGCGCAGGCTGTCCTGGGCCGAAACTTTTTGGATTTGTTTCCCCTTTTTGAATGTCAAAGGACCGGTGTGCCTTATGATTCAATAACTTGATATACAAAACTTAATTTAGATCTGTGGTGACTGGGTTGGTGTAATGCTTCACGGAGATGTATTAAGCCCCCTCTTGCCAGATTATGGATGGCTCAATTATTCAATCGGACAGTGTCGCAAATGTATGCGACAGACTGTTACATCAAAACATGGTCTGCTAGATCTAGGATCGCAGTGATATTCTTTTTTGGAAATGCCAAAAGCCTCTCTCTCTCTCTCTCTCTCTCTCTCTCTCTCTCTCTCTCTCTATGTTTACCCACCAGTCTCTGTCTGTCTCTCTCTGGCTCGTTCTTTGTCACTCTCCGTCACTCTCTCTCTCTCCCCTCTCTCCCGTTCTTCGTCACTCTCTGTCTCCCTCTATCTGTCTCTCTCTCTCTCTCTCTCTCTCTTTGTCTCTCCTCTCTCAAGCACTTGCATCATCAGATTTATTTATTGCCTTGTTGGTGGTTAACGCCGTTTTAAGCATTGTTTCATTTATGTAATCATGGCCCTTACACCTATCCAGGTTCTCCTGAAGTATTTAACTAGTACTTTGTACAGTATTCTCCTTCCCAAGCCACTGACTGCTTTCCCACATAACCATCGTCGAATTATCACCGGCTAGAGAGGAATTAAATTCGGCATGACTGTCGTTAATCCTTGGACAGAAAATGGCCGAGTAGGAGATTCGAACAATCGTCCCCTTGTTCAAGAGTTCTGAAAGATAGAGACTGCGGTACCGGGGAGCGTGCATTTCATTGTATTATTTCAGTTTAAACCCTTTACCACACAATCCCTACTTTTTACGATCCTAAGGAAGAAGCCTGTAGAAAAAATTGTGGGAAAAGGAGAAAATGCTGGTAACCAGCATTTTCTCCTTTTCTCACAATGTTTTCTATCCTATTAAAAACCATGATATATCCTCTTCTTGAGAAATGTAACTTATATTATAAAATGTACACAAGCTTTCGGCGGTACAACCGCCTTCAAGTGTGATCCTGTGATAGAATGCAGGATTCTATCACAGGATCACACTTGAAGAAGGCGGTTGTACCGCCGAATGCTTGTGTACATTTTACTATTAAAGAAAAAACGCACCGTTTGAGTCGCATTAAAATGGTCGTCTGCAAATGCTTTCATTTTGGAGGAGGCTAGAATTTTGTCATCAGGGAAAGAGTTAAGGAACGTATAGGCTCTTTTCCCCGTCTCTAGCTGAAATAATGTTAATTTTCTGTAAAAGAGAAGAAAACACATTGTAGGATAAAGGAGAAAATACTGGTTACAAAGCATTTTCTCCTATTTTTTTCCAAAATGTTTTCAAAACTGTCATCTGTCAGGATCATCAAAACTCGCCACTGTATTGTAAAGGGTTAACAGATTTGGAAAAGTTTTAATCAAGAGATCATGGCTTTGGGCGTTGTCAAGGAAATCAGATGGAATGAGGAATTAATGACACGGTAAAAATACATACAATCTCGGGTTGCATCGTCTTCCAGCGATTGGTCTTTTGTCATTTAATTCTCACAGTATTGCGATGAAAGATTTATTTATAGCTTGGGTTGACGAATTGGTTTATAGCATCGGTTTGTTTAAATAAATCAGTGTAGCAATGTGACATATGGTAAAACCATACTAGACACATCTTCATGGGTTCGTATTCACCAACTATTCTTAGGAACATTCTTAGTCTAATTCCTCAGAATTTTGTCCATGTGAAAGTAACATAACTTCTGATTGTCTAAACCAAATGTTTGGTTTAGCCAATCAGAAGTTCTGTTACTCTCAGATTGTTCTTAAGAATGGTTGGTGAATACGGTCACTAGACTGAATCTAATATGGTAATCCCTGACAAACTTTGAGTAGTATATCTTTAAAAATGATTGACGGCGTAAATTTGTCCGCAGATAGGAAGGGACCCTTCAGATAAACATGTATACAATTTTAAACAATCACAAATTTCTATTTATTCATATGTTATCCGTACCAAAAAGTAAGTCAAAAGCCAGCACATTGAGCTACGCCCGTTGTCTGTGCATGTCATATTCTTTGAAGATTCGACCTGTCTTGTATGACGCATCACTCACCCCGTTATCGGGGAGACTGTAGTACTACGCGGTATGAAGTAGCAATGGAGAAAATGGCTTTTATCAGTATGTTTGAGGAAATATCGGGTCTGTTTTAGCCCCAGAATTCTCTGAACTACTATCACAGGTGACAGAATCGCGTTTTATTGAGTAAACTTTTATTTTAGTTTGAAATTCAAAGTAACGGTAGTCGCGTAGAAATATGGTCCGGTTCTGTACCCAGGATGCCCAAATTAGATATGTATTTGTAGAATGCCATCTAGCGGCGGGAGATAATGAAGCTAAGTCAAAAAAAAAATCAAAGTGCTTAGAGTGCAGACAGACAGATTTTAGTACGCAGCAGCAGAGAGCATGTGGCTAATAAGAACATGATTTACCGAGTTTTATACATAACAATTAGATAAATACAAAATAGGGCTGCCTTGAAACTGCACCAACGAGTTTCTTTAAGCATCGTCTTCCTTCCAGAAAATTTATCTGACATTTGCGTGCTGAAATGATTTACCCAATTTCTTAGACGTGCTACAAGGCTTTACTATAAATTATTACCAGTCTCCTAATTGTTAGTATAAACCAGGCATTACGGTATCTTATTGTATATCATTGTAATTGAATAAAACGTCTGGGAGAGACACTTCTTCAAACGTTTAAAGATACACCCTTATAGCTAGAGAGAAAAAACAAAACGACAAAATTTTAGACTGGACCAAATTGAAAATACTTGCAGTCGATAAAATAAACAATACTTAAAAAGTAAAATTTGTTTCCAGCAGGATAGAAAACATTGTGGGAAAAGTAGAAAATGCTGGTTACCAGCATTTTCTACTTTTCCCACAATCTTTTATAAATGGCTTCATCTACCTCAGGGTCCTAAAAACCAGGGATTGTTTGGTAAGGGGTAAATACTTGAATGCGAGCAGAAAACCTTAAGATATGTAAAAAGAGATAAATTACATAATAACATATATTTATGATGTAAGATATAAAAAACACAAAAGCTTTGTCCTCATTTAGAAACGGAAACGACAACAGCGATTAGTTGGAAGGCCTCCAAAAATGGAATGTATTTACTATCCGTCGTAACCTGTGCAATCTTGCAGTCATCAGGGGCAACATTTGGTTTGAAGATAAAAGTATGGTAATAGTTCCATAAAATTAGGATGAACTGGGCTAAAAAAAAAACTAGCTGAAAACAGCATGGATGTATCTTTTAATAAATCATTAAGATGATTGCCAAAATGATTTTAAAATAGTTTATTTCAACTAATGTTTTAACGTATACATAAATATTGGTTTCTCAAATATAACTTTGTGACCCATCGCGCAAAAAGGGACCGTCTGGGAATTCTGTACATCAATTAGATGAAAACGGATCAACGAAAGTGCAGATCAGTTTAAGTTGATAGTTAAAAAATGATTGTATAACAAGGTACAATGACCACTTTTCATACAGAAAATGTCATTAAAGCGAGAAGTGTCAACCCTGGTCAGCCTGCGCGATTCGCGCATTCTGACCAGAGTTGACACTTTTCACAGTTCCCAGAAGGTCCCTTTTTGCGTGATGGGTCACATATGTAAAACACTCAGGATGAGGTCCATCGTCAAATGATTCTTTGATAATTGGATAAATGGCTTATAATTGCAAAAATGTGTCGTCGAAGGTAAGTAAGTATATAATAAAAGGAAAATATATTGCAGTATCTTTCCTTGAGCTTGTTACGTATAACTTATGCAAATTTTGTTCGTAACTACTTTAATGAAACGGAGCCCAGCATAAAGCTTACGTAAATTTTGTTCGTAACTGCCTTGGTGAAACGGGGCCCAGGACTGTTACGACAATTATCTCCTGCTAGATGGCATTCCACAATACACATCTATATATCTAATTTGGGCATTCTGGATACAGAACCGGACTACTTTTCTACGTATTTATAAAAGACATTTTCTCCATTGTTACTTTATAGCGCGAATTAATACAATCCCCACATAATGGGAGAGAGTGATGTGTCATAGCAGACAGGCCCGCCCGGGTGGCTCAGTGGTGAGCGAGTCGGACTCATGACCTGGTGGTTGTGAGTTCGATACCCGGTTGAGGCGAACTTTCTTCCCGGCGTATTTTCGCCTCTCACCTCTGCTGAAGCATGTGAGAAAAGTAGTCGGTGGCTTTGGAAAGAAAGTAGTGTAAGTACCGGTGTGAGAAAGCCAGGAAACACAAGTGCGTCGCCGACCGCCATGATATGACCTTAGCTGTTAAAGTGGCGTAAAACCCCAATACAACCAACCAACCATAGCAGGCAGGTCGAGTCTTCAAAGAATATGACATGCGCAGACAACGCTGTTATGACAACATAATATTGTTTTTTATCTTACAGACAGGTGTCTGCGCATGTCATATTATTCGAAGATTCGACCTCTCTTATATGACGCATCACCCATTTCCCGATACTTGGGAAAAGAAGGCCTGATACCGAAGCTAAACCAAAGCCTGTAGGAACTGTTTCAATAAATGGTTGGTACATAGGTTACCTGCTACCTGATCATAAATGAATAAATCGCACCGGGTAGCGTTTTATTGAGTAAACGTTTATTTCATTTTGAAATTCAAAGTAACGGTTGTCGTTTTGAAAAAAGAAAATAGTCTGCTTATGTACCCAGAATGCCCATATAAGATGTGTATTTGTAGAATACCATCTAGCAGAAGATAATGCTTACATACTTGACCATTAAACAAGCAGACGACATGGCTAAATCGATCTTGATCTCTTTCGTCCGCAATGACCCATGTTTTACTTATTTCGTTTAAGTTTTCGCCACAATACAATCCCAAGTTTTAATGACCTTAACCTTTACCACACAATGACGCCTTTTAATGACCTTTAGAAAAAAAGCCTGTCGGAAACATTGTGGGAGGAGGAGAAAATGCTGGTAACCAGCATTTTCTCCTTTTCCCACAATGTTTCTATCCTATCAATTAAATAGTCGCACAATTTGAGCTGCATTGAAATTGTGGTCTGTAAATGCTCTCAGTTTGGACAAGGATAAAATTTTGTTGTCTGGTAAAGAGTTAAAGGAAGAGAAGCCTTCTTAAAACCATGTGGGAAAAGGAGAAAATGCTGGTAACCAGCATTTTCTCCTTTTCCCTTAAGGTTTTCTACACTTTCAAAGATAGTAACAATCCCTGTTGCTTAATCTAAAATGTCATCTGGTAAATAGTTAAGGGAAAAAAGGCCATCTGAAAACCTTGTGGGAAAAGGAGAAAATGCTGGTAACCAGCATTTTCTCCTTTTCCCTTAAGGTTTTCTACACTTTCAAAGACAGTAACAATCTCTTTAGCTTAATCTAAAATGTCATCTGCAAATGCTTTGAATTTGAACCAGTCTAAAATTTTGTCGTTTGGTAAAGAGTAAACGTCCAAGATGAAGCCATCAAATTTCACAGGGCCGTGATGACCAACAATAGACAGGTCAATATAATTCTGTATAACCGTAGTTAACCACGCAAATCAACTCTAATATAATAGCTCTATATGTACCGGAAATTACACGGACTGACACCACGTGATACCAGCTGATTCCGGTTAAAGATCTGTCTAGAAATAACATGTAACGAAACCTGATATGCAACTGTTTTTACTCCAGTAATTATTACAAAATTGATCGTTTATTACGTATACGCCCCAAGGGTCGTATTATGTTATGCCCAAGGTCGTCCGTCTGTACGTCCGTCCGTCCGTGATCAATTTCTTGTTAGCCCAACCCCTACAGTTTCCATTGGAATCTCTGTGATGTACACTTGTGCATATCGTCAGTTTACTTCACAAACCTCGTATCTACAGCTTGAAACAAAGTGTACTTACAAGGTTTACGAAGTAAACTGACGATATGTCACTCAAGATTTGGATCTCTGTAGGTATTCTAGATTTTAAGCCATTTCACTGACAAGCCCCTTCCGACGTAGCTGCGCCGCTTTGCAAAGCTCTTATTTTTCGTTTAAAGGTACATCTGTACTCACTTTCACCCAGTTTTTTAAAACTACTAAAATTTTATCTTTATTTTTATCAAACAATAACAATTGTTGTATCTTCACGTCAAATGTTGCCCCTGACGGTTACAACTTGCAAGGTTGCATCAATTAGGACCGGAAGGAGGTACATTTCATTTTCTGGAGGTCAGCAAAGAAATAATTTTTGTCGTTTCCGGTTTTAACTTAAGAGACATGTACCTCGAGATTCTTTAGCCCTGAAATCATATTTATTGATAATTATCCCCCGACGAAAGCGGAGGATATAGTTTAAGCTTTGTCCGTCCGGCCGTCCGTGCGTCCGTCCGGCCGTCCGTGTGTCCGTCCGTCCGGCCATCCGTGTGTCCGTCCGTCCGGCCATCCGTGTGTCCGTCCGGGTGAATATCTCCAATACCATTTGACGGAATTTCGTGAACTTCATACATGTGTACAATAACCCATTCTGCCAAGATTTTGATTTGATGGAAGATGGCCAACTGGGAGGTATTTTTCGTGGGGGGGGGGGGGGGATATCATTACAACGAAATTGCTTGTTTAACTACGTTTACACGGCTGTTCAAATTCTGAGACTTTCTACGCACTATGAAGTTTTAGCGTTTTTTTTTTTTCTTACTGTCCGTAGTGGTGTATCTTTAATAACGATACGCAACTCATAAACATCTTAATTCTTAGCCCGCTTAGCTCGACTCGCCGACCTTTGGCGGGCATTGTAGATCAAGTTCAGGCTGCTCGTGACGTGCAGCTTTATCTTGGATCTACAATGTTCGGTAAAGAGAATTACTTCCTCCCTCCCTCCCTAAAAAAATGCTTTTGAATAGATTGAATTTTCGATTTTACTTTCGGCTTGAGAGTTTCATTTCATTTAACCCTTACCACACACAATTACCGGGACTTTTGACGACACTGAGAAAGAAGATTTCTTAAACATTGTGGGGGGAAAGGAGAAAATGCCGGTTCACCCAGCATTTTCTCTTTTCCCCACAATGTTTTCTAATTTTCCAGATCAAATTTTAATTTTTGATTCACATTTATTTTGTCATCCGCAAATGCTTTCAATTTGGACTAGTCCAAAATTTGGTCGTTTGGTAAAGAGTTCATTATTCCTATCCAGCAGGTAAAAAGATTAACTCATTACCAAACGACAATATTTTAGGCCTGTCCAAATTGAAAGCATTTGCAGACGACAAAATAAAAGTGACTGAAAATTTAAAATTTGTTTTGTGAAGAGTAGAAAATATTGCAGGAAAAGGAGAAAATGCTGGTTACCAGCATTTTCTCCTTTTCCCACGATGTTTTCTAACGGCTTCTTTCTCAGGGTCGTCTGAAATAGGAATTGTGTGGCAAAGGATTAATTATCTTGATGTCTCCAAGTTTAATTGGTTGTGAAGACATGACTATCGAGGCGTAAAGGCACCACTCAAGGTTGACGTGAAACAAAAGGGGAGCTGACAATGCGGATTCCATTACGAAACGTGAGATGGAAAGTCGAGGCAAAAACAGATCTTTTTTAAAGGTGGCCCTTCAGATTTTGAGACGAAAATTTTACATAAATACAAAAAAATCACCCTAATACTCCCAAAGACTTTTAAATTTGACTTATAAAACCCCAGTAGTCGAAAACCATCCGACAACAAGAGAGGTTATAGATTTACTACGGCCTAGGTCGAAACCGACGGGAAACAAGGTCTTTTTTCAGCATGAGCAACTCGCTCATTTACATACCGGAAATACACAGACGAAGCTTCAAACATAGCGTCCGCAGAAGACATTATGGAAAATAGTTACATGTTTGTTATGAGTGTCTTTGGGCAAGATACTGCAGAGCCCCAGTTTAGTACTGGTGAAACACATGGTAGATGTGTGGACTGTCGCCGTGACTCAAATAATGTTGAAAGCGGCGTAAAACACCATTCAAAGAAACAAACAGTGTACCTATGCATGTGTTTCCTAACTTTCTCACATCAGTACAGACCTCGATTTTTAACGACCCTGGCAAAGAAGCCTTTTGAAAACATCGTGGGAAAAGGAGAAATTGCTGGTAACCAGCATTTTCTCCTTTTCCCACAATGTTTTCCACTCTTCCCAGAACCGAATTTCAATTTTTCAGTCACATTTATTTTGTCGTCTGCGATTACTTTTCAATTCTGACCAGTCTATAAATTGGTCGTTTGGTAAAGAGTTAATCCCCTTTTTCCAGAGTATGGTTTGATAGATTAAAAGCTTTTGATCACTGTGTCTTCTAAAAGCCTAATTAGTATGTAAAGCCTATCTGTGATCTCCAGAAAGCAATGACCGTCGGTGCTTTTATGTCCAACCGTCTGCGAAATCGGTGTATAAAATATGTATGAAAATTGTCATTGTTTATGCTCAATAAAAATTTTGAAAGAGTTTGATAAAAATCAGAGTGTCGATAATTTAAAACATTTTTTGTTTCCCGAATATATCAAAAGGTTATGGTTAGAGAATTACCGTTACAAGATTAAAACTCGAATTAACCTACAATTTTTAGTCAAGAACATTCTTTGTCTAATAGGTAGTAATTCCCCAAGATTTTTACAATTAGAAAGGGACACAAATTCTGATTGGTTAAACCAAATGGTTTAGTCAATCAGAAGTTACGTTACTTTCACATGGATGAGAAAGTAACCAAACCTCTGATTGGCTAAACCAAATGGTTTTAACCAACCAGAAGTTGCGTTACTTTCACATTCAGAAAATTCTGGGGAAGAAAGCAAAGAATGTTTTTTATAACAGTTGGTGAATACAGGCCAGGGTTTGTGTGCCCTTATCATTCTTAATTTTAATTCTAAGTGAAAGTCTGATACTAGATTTAGCAAGTGACGAAATTATGTTACTGTAAAATTAAGAATATTCTGGAGCGCAAGACTGAGAATCTTATTACGAATGGTAGGAGACCATGGTCCAAGCAGTACAACCCTACTTTTCATAAAGCGCCAACTTTTGACCATAGCTTAAAGTTATTTAAAGCATTTTATGGGATATGTACCATTGCCTAAACAAGCCTAAAGATACAATATTACAGTCGGGGTGGGGGGGGGGGAAAGATTAAAAAAAATTGATACACGTGCAAACATAGATAAATTACCAATACATGTATGTATGATGTAAGGGATGAAAAATATATTTGAATGTTCGATTCAAAACCGGAAACGTCACAACACAGAGTTCTTTGATAGACTCGGAAAAAATGAAATCCATTTTCTATCCGTCATTATTTATGCAAGCTTGCAAATGTCGGGAACAAAATTTCGCAAGAAGATACAAGCAAAAGTAGTACAGTTTGATGGAAATAAAGATAACCTGGGTTAAAACTAGCTGAAAACAAGTATAGATGTGTCTTTAGAGAGAGAAAAAACCAGACAATACAGTCAGATCTGATGCATTTTGCACTTAATGTGCAACGGCCGTAATCACACGTCGAGTATTTTAGGATTAGATCTGTACCAAGTCAACTTATAAGCTGTGTCAAGCCACTCCAATGAAAAGTCAGGTACATGTTAATAAGACTTTATCTGAATATGAACCTTATTGAGGTAATATTTTGTTTTATTTTATGGTTCTCGAAGCCTTCCGGTAAGTGTATTCTCTACATTTTGTTATTAACCCTTAACATGCTAACTTGGATGACACTTTTTAGTCGATAGCAAAAAAATATAAATATGTTGCTATATCAGAGCTGTGGAGTAGGCAAATATGTGCATACCGGACAGTGTAGGTCCAAGGTTAGACTGCTTTTGGGCCTTGGAAGTGGTGCCAAACTATGGTATGAGAACGATGAAAAACGTTGATTTGTTCTTACTCGACTTTTCAAGACGTTGAGTTGTAAAAAAAAAAAAGAAAAAAATATCAAGGCAAAAGTTGCAGTTGTTCGAAAAAGCAATGCTTCTTTATGCCAATTCCAATAGATGAATATGAAAAAAGAGCATTAAACCAACTGCAGTTGTATAGCATTAAAACTATGCCAAAGGATAGGCTTTAGTCGGGTGAAAACCCAATTTTTATAAAAGGCTAGCAACCCTACCGTGTGACATGTTTTTTTTTTATGTTACAAGATTGTAGTTTTATTATGTTTATCATATTTCTTTCGAAAGAACCAAGCACGGTACGGAAATCAAAACGTATGCTGATGCAGGACACTGGTCGATAATCTGTCAAGCATCTGTGACAGAGAATTTCTTTGGCACATACCGAAAATTAGCGGTAAAAAGCTAAACACTGGAAAGTTTCTTTTTTGTTGTGGAATGTATTGCATAAAAATGGAGCAGTCTTCGCTCAAGAAAGTTCCTTTACTGTGCATTTACTTACGAAAAAAGCCAAAGTATTCATCTTAGAGAATTGATGAAAAACTTAACGGTCATCTTTTTCATTTATTACAATAAAATGTAATTAACACAAAATGATATCGTCACTGTTAAATTGATATCACTTGTGAAGATATAAAGATTTCACTGAAAGCATTTTGAGGCATAACTAGTGAGGATATTAACCGATGAATCCCTACAAAGCATGGGTAGATATAATGTCATACTAGACCATTAATTTTTTGACATAAAAGTGCAGCAGATGTTTTAAAAACTTTAATTATAATTTTGCGGAAACGAACTTTTGAAAGTTAGTTTAAACATATTTATTTTACATCGATTGAGAAACAAGTTCTTACAACTTATACTAATCTCTCTCGATTCTGCTTCCTGGGAACTACACCAGTACTCGCGCCGAATGTGTGGGCCAATGAAAAATCCCAAAGTTGACACCCGCTTTTGAAAGTTAAGCAAGATGTTATACCACCGTTTAACCTTTCATGAGATTAAATTCCGTGGCGTATCGCAGATCTTATATCATTCATCTGTATCAAAATTTAAACGGTCATATTCTATTAAATCAATCGTTTTTTATTGTTCCCCATAAAAAAGCTAAAAATTTCTGCGTTTTACATAACACTTTAATAACAGAAATTCCTGGCCTCTAAAATTGCCATCCTCCCCCACCTCCCAATGTAGAAAAATACGGTGACTGCCATTTCAAATTTTGTCAGTTTACTTCGATAACCTCGTAACTACAGCTTGTAACAAGCTGTAGTTAGAGTTTTTTGAAGTAAGCCTACGATTTGTTGTCTTTAAGAAAACCACCGGATATTGGAGTATTTAGATTCAAGAAAAGGCAGCATGCGCAGTTTGAAGTTAATTTAGACTGTAAGCAAAGATTTCATTGCGTTATAATCGATTTTTGTAAGCTTTTAAGCTTTCAGAAAGTGTAAGGACTGTATTAAGGAGAAGAAATACTGGCTCTGACATTTTTAGGCTGGTAACCAGACAAATTCCATTCTAAGAGTCTAGAAAAAGATGATGAGGCCAGCCCTTGATGACCTGAGCAAACGAATATCAGATTCTATTTTCACTTAGATATACATAGAATAGATATACATAGAATCTCATATGAGTCGGCGTTAAGATCAAATTTTATCAAACGAGTGTAGGGAAAATGTTATTAAGGGAGGCTTTGATGGGCTTAGTAATTTTTTTTGTAACGCCAATAAATCTCAGTTTCTTTTTATCACATAATATTTCAGAACTTATAGATCAGAAGATGCAAAACCATCTGTAGATGTACTCGCGGAAATATCCATAAAACACATGCAATAGAGACAAAAATTATTTCACGCAATTGTGATATCAAAGTTGTAAAAGATATAGGGATTTTTTCTTTTTTTCGGTGAAAGATCGAAATTTAGTTAATCTAGTGAACTATGATATTCATCCGCCTTTTATGAAATAGAATTTACTATCCATAACACCTGTATTTGTTATATTTTAGTTTTCGTCCTCGAATAAAATGTCAATAATCGTAAAAATGTTTCGTTGAAAGTTGTAGATATTTAATAAAAGTAATGTTATATTGTGGTAACTTTCTTACTGCTTTTCGCTGAGCAAGAAATTTTTGACATGTCGATCGACCTTCGGTTTTGCAAGATACCGATTTTTTCACGGGGCTGGAATCAAACACATGCACCAGGAAAGTTATTACATAGAGGATATTTGGGGTGTTTTTTCGGTAAAAGATCGAAATTTGTTTCATCTCGTGAACACTATGAATATTTTCACTCGTGGCTGCATCGAAATTTATTTCATCTCTTGAATACCATCGGTAATATTTTCACTCGTGGCGCCATGAGTGAAAACATATTACCGATGGTATTCATGAAATGAAATAAATTTTGATATTTCACCGGAAAAAGAAAAAACAATATTCTATTTATTCGATGCTTTTAACCCTTTCTGGAGGTGGGAGCTTTATCAAAATCTAGTTCACTTCTTTCCCGTTATTCCGTGTGGCGTACCATCTCAGCATAGCAACGCATTACAATATTAGGTCAAGCGCGAGAAATGTATGGTAAATGAGGTCATATTTCCATCTGGTTGTGAAGTCATGCGCATTTTACCTAGGTAACTAAAATATAAAAATCGGTATTTTCACTGGTCGTACCCGTGGAATATCGAAAAATATTTTCACCGATATTTCTCGATATCCTACCGGAAAGCATGAAATGAAACATATTATTACATAAAAAGTGCATTTTCGGGCTGTTATAAGCATGTATTAACGGGTAAAAACCAGGCGTTAACGGGAGAAAACGTGTATTAATCAGTAAATTCACGCGCTGTTAACGCCCGGGTTTGTACCATCAATATCCTCGATTCGGGCCTATCTTGTAAAGAACGTTTGTTCTTGTCAGATTTTCCCAAAACTCCGATTATCAAACTGTTGTAAATTGTATCATATTCGATCCTTTTCATTGCATGTCTTTGACGATATTAGTGCACCACAAACAAAATTTTGCACCGGATCTCAGTTTAATCGAGATCTGAACAAAACTTCACCCGTTAAATGTACTTTAAACCAGCTACATCCCATCGACTTTTAACGTGATCGGTATTTCCTCGCTTGAGCGATCCCTCTGACGTCTTACAGTTACAGAAATTCATATCCACTCATACATCGTAGTTGTAATCGTCCAAACGTGTGCAAGTTTATCCCACACAAGTCCATTTCGTATCAAAAATCATTAGAAGTGAATTTACGCAGAGAGAACCAAAACTGGCATACAGGACTAGCGGCCCTTCACCGCTCGTAACCAAAACTTTTTGGCTGACTTTCGTTTTTGACCCATTTAGGTACACAATACACTTTAAAGTTCGCTTATTTGCATTTTCATTGAAAACAAATTGCTATCTTTGCGAATTATTACTAAAATACCTTTACTTTATGCAATAATAGCATTAATTCACGTGCTTTTTTTCAGTCGTTAACATTTGCAGAGGCCCTCATTTTTATCGATTCGCACTCGGGAGTAAAAGCATTTTTCGGGCCTCTGCGAATGTTAACGACCTCAAAAACGTGAATTAATCCTGTAATATTCCATATGTAAGGACGGGAAGTGTGCAATAAAAAATAAAATGTTCTGCTTTCCTGAAAACATCAAAATTGGCGAAAAATTCGTCAAGTCCTCGATTTTATCACAATCTTCAATGAAACATGACTTATTAAAGTTTTCATGACTATTTTAGGACAATTTATATTGTCTTAAGAAAGTCACTTGAGAAATCATCTGGAAAACTAGTATCAATCAGTCATATGTTGTCGTTTTATAACGGTCTTTTGCTTTTGCTGAGACAAAATAATACATAATAACTAATCAGATATTTGTTGAATCAAACTTTGGCTGTTGTTTCTTCATTTCATTGAATTGAAAAATAGACTATGTTAACTTTGAACAAATTGTAACTGGATAACAGACCCTTTTGTTTCAAACTTAGGTTTTCTTTTTTATACGCCCGTCGAAGACGGGACGTATTATGGGATCACCCGTGCCAGGCGGGCGGGCGGGCGGCGTCCAGTTCTTTGTCCGGAGCATATCTCCAAAACTATACAAGCTAGGGTTATGAAATTTCATGGGTGGATAGATCTCATCGAGGGGGAGTGCAGTGCACAGGAATCATAACTCTTGCTTGCTTAATTTTTGAGTTATTGCCCTTTGTCGTTTTTTATACTTGAATTTTGTCCGCTGAATATCTCCAAAACTATACTAGCTAGGGTTATGAAATTTCATGGCTGGATAGATCTCACCGGGGGGAGTGCAGTGCACAGGAATCATAACTCTTGCTTGCTTAATATTTGAGTTATTGCCCTTTGTTGTTTTTCATACTTGAATTTTGTCCGGTGCATGCCCCAGCTTTACAACTTGGGGTAAGACGGGCGTATCTTGCGACAATTTACCGCTCTTGTTTTTCTTTGAATTTAAAAGTAGACTATGTTAACTTTGAAAGAATTTTTACTGGATTCTGGACCCTTTTTTTCGGGCGACACCTTTGTGAAACAAAAACTAAACCAAAAGAAAATACGGGTCACGCTTTGTTAAAAGGGGGTTTGATGTATCTGAAAAACGTTTCGACATAGGTCAGCCTGCGCACTCCGCGCAGGCTGACCTAGGTCGGAACACTTTTGCTGTTGGTCAACTTTCTAGAAATAAAAGGCTCAGTCTATCGCCATGATTCATTCGGATGATACACAAGATTGATGGTGTAAGTTTAGACTCAATTACAGGTAACCTGTGTTTGGCTAATGTCCTAGTATAGCCCATTTCCGTTTTGAACTTCTTGAACTGGATTTTGGACTGTAAACGCGTGGAGAAGCTGCTCTGTGCTAGTAAGTAGCACATGCTCTTCTTTTAAAAAGGTATCGGTTGATAACAGCGCGAGATAGATTTTTAATAGAAACTTTTGGTTGGAAGGTGGGATTACTCGTTTTTCGAGCTACATGCATGTATCGTACTAGACTAGCGGTAGAGTTTTTGAATATGAATCCAGATCAAAGGCGCGCAGTAAATTATAAGTGAACATGTGGAAATCGAGTAAACGAGTGGGAGTCGAGTGAAAAGTGGAAATCAAGTATACAAGTGGATATCGAGTAAACAATAGTGGAAATTGAGTAGGCGAGCGGAAATCGTGTAAAAGAGTAAGAGACGAGTAAAAAGTGGAAATCAAGTACACAAGTGGATATCGAGTAAACAAAAGTGGAAATTGAGTAAACGAGTGGAAATGGAGTTTACAAGTGGATTTCGAGTAGACAAGTGGAAATCGAGTAAACGAGTGGACGCCATAAAACAACATTCATTCATTCATCCATTCTTAGTAAACGAGTGGAAACCGAGTCAACAAGTAGAAATCAAGTAAACAAGTGGAAAACGAATTAAACAAGGGAAAATCGACAAATATAAATAACAAGTTTAAATTCTACATATAGCTTTCTGCGTTGTAGTGTGGTCGGATCTAATATACAATGGCTTTTACAGGATTCCATACTAACTCGTATACATACTTACCGTTAGGCTGCTAAGCGCGACTCGCCGAACTTTTGCGGACAGTGTAGATCAAGATCAGACTGTGTGTGCAGAACGTGCAACTTATTCTTTGATCTACACTGTCCAATAGCGGCATATTTTCCCCTAAAAAATTACCTTTGAAATGGAAAAAAATAGGCTTTTATTATCGGCTTAAGTCTCGATACAGTTGTATAACAGGATAAGGGTTGAATGAAATATGGCTTCGTAACGCCAGAGAAATCGTTTCCGTAGAAGAAGAATGGTGAGAGTTTAATCCCAGAAAGTTCTTGAATTCAGCCCTTACTCTATATGAACATTTTCTTACCTTCGAACAGCTGCCATAGAATACTAAATGGTCAGGTATTTTAAGGAAATGTATATCTTGTTTTTCAACAGCATGACAGTATGAAAAATATGTTTCAGGAAAGAAGCCGTTGCTTGTTACATAGGCGGTTTTTTTAAACCCCAACCATGACTTGCAAGCTGTAAATACAAGGTTTTTAAAAAGCTGATTGAATTTAAGTTGGTTAGTTGACGAGTCGACATTTAAAGTGAGTGGAAAAAGAACATTTAGTTTCAGTTTTTTAGACAGCTGTCTTTGCTAAATACTTGAAATAATACTCAATTATATAAATCAAAGATTAGACTAAGTTGTCTACAGTCTTTGGTCTACACCGTGCACAGAACCACCAATACCACCAAAGATTGTACGATACTGACGTATGTAAGCTTTAAGCTGCGATTTGTTGTTGATTTATGGAGTTGTAGCATGCAATTGATCTGTATGTCAAAGATATTACCTAAACTGATCAAGCACGTCTACTTAACTATGACGCGAAAAATTCAGACCTCTCCAACAGTTTAAAAGGCAGACTGTCACAGAATTTGAAGTCTAAATCCATTTTTCTTGCGAAATCGTTTGTAAATAAAGCGAAATTAAAAAAAAACGAAACAGGAAAAAGACGTGGTTTATTTTTATATGACGAATTTCAGAAAATATTTTTTATATTAAGTTGCCATGGTTGCCATGGCCTCTCAAATAGTTGTAATTTTTCATCAGGCAAATAAATCTAAGCAGAAATATTTAAATAAGAATTTAGTTTAAAAGGGAGAAAGAAGACCTCTGGACAAGATTATGCGACTTGAAAACGAGGAAAAAGGTCAAATGACAGTCATGTAAAGATTGTTTTTCTTTGTTGTTTACATGTACCAAAATATATTGAAACCAAAAGCTAATTAACTATTTGAATCCATTTAGATGCTGACCTCTCTTGGCTTCTTTTGTAAAGAAGCCAGCTTGTATACCATGTGCTTATTGATATTAATGGTTTTCTTATAGGTACAAAGCACATAATATTCTTGTGCTATTTTTCATCATATTCTATTGACATTTAAGGGACTTCATCTGGATAATTACTATTATCTATACCATTTGCCATAACAATCTCTGCATATTGTAGTACTTCCATACAATGTCTGAAAATTAGCCGTGCTTTGTAAAAAAGGGAGTGAAACTCTTTCCCAAAGAAGCCCTGGTTTTTAGGTGTCTGCAGTAAAAGTCTTTTGAAAACACTGTGGGAAAAGGAGAAATTGCTCGTAACGAGCAATTTCTCCTTTTCCCACAGTGTTTTCTATCCTTTTTGAGAACTTTCTGTCATTTTCTCCAAATCTAAAATTGTCGTCTGCAAACTCTTTTGGTTTGGAAGAGTCCAAAATTTGTTGTTTTGGAAAGGGTTAATGCATCTGCTAAAAAGTATCGACATCTGTCAGCCTGAGCAGACCGTGCGGGTTTACATGATCCGAAACGTACTTAAATGATTAATAATATGGTGTTCTTGCCGTTTTCAACGTTATTTCAGTTCTGTTGCAGAGGCTAGCGCACCTATCCAATTTTTCATTGGGTTTTTATTACCAATACTCCACACAAAAATTCTTTCACAGTAAATCCTACGGCAACGAGTATATATATATCATCAGTCTTCGGAAAGAAATTGTGCGAGCCGGGGATCGAAGAAGCCACCAGCTGCTCTCAAATTCTGTCCACTGTTGACTGAACTATCTGGACTCGCGTCAAACGAATTTAAAGCTACTCTAATTTATTTAACGCTAACGCTGAAAAACATTGTGAGAAAGGATGAAAGTTTTGGTAACAAGCAAAGTATCTGATGGTTTCAATATACCCAGCAAAACGAGTGTTTTCCGGGGTATACTGGAATTGGCCTGTCTGTCCGTGTGTCCGCCCGTGTCCGTCTGTGTACAAAATACTAGTAATTTTGTGTTACAAACTCTTCCTATAGGTTCTCTTCAAGTGTATGGAAACTTTGCATATACATGTACATTGATCACACAATTATATTGAAGGTGTGCAAGACGCATTTATCATGTTTCAAATCCTCCTAGTTGAGGAATTATCTCCCCTTGAACTTGACACTTTTTATGCCCCCGTAAAACGAATATTTTCGGGGTTATACTGGAATCAGCCTGTCCGTCCGTCCTTGTGTCCGTATGTGTACAAAATACAAGTAATTTTGTATCGCAATCTCCTCCTACAGCTTTCCTTAAATTGTATTGAAACTTTGTTCAAATTTTATTTATGTCAAGGCGCTGGCGGCTGTATTAAGTCACATTCAGTGACAGCTCTATTTTCTTTCGATAAATACTGTTGTAGTGACTATCATCAACCATCGGTAAGGACTGGACCATGCTGGACAAGCGAGCAAGCAACCGGAAGGTGTTAAACTCAGTGTTACCTATTAAACTCACTGGCATCACAGTCCTTTCAGTACTTTGATATTTTGTATATATATTTAAGATAGAACTGTTTGTTTCTTGTAATTAAACTCCGAATTAAACACTGCGTCGACGCGAATTGACTTTTAAGAAAAAACAAAATGTACTTTTCAAAACAGGATTATGTTACACCTCACTATGAATTTGTCTTAAATCGTCATTAAGGGAGTATCGTCGGCAAACTTAAGTAGATTAAAACGAGTGTTTGGGGATTATGATATTTTCTATCTTGTCCCGCCATTATTGAAATCTGAGAAGGAATCGTTCTGTCATGTGCCTTGAGAGCTATTATTGTAGAAACGAGAACTTTTATGGCCTCAATTTCGACTAGCGTGAAATGTTGCGACATTTTAGCAGCATCCGGTGTATCGCGAGCTTGCAAGTCTTTTGTGACGAGAGAAGATAGGGCGAGCCTGGGCCTCGCTTCACGAAAAAACTTAAATTTATGCCTTTGGATAGGTTATGGTGCAAAAATGGTGGAATATTGTTCGAAATTACATGGTAACGACCAGTGAAAAATACTTCAATATTCAACTTCTCACTTGAGGGCGGAAAAAGCACTAGTTACTTCCAGATGGAAATATGACGTAATTTGCCCTACATTTTCGCGCTTTATTTAATTTTGTAATGCGTTGTTATGCTGAGGGGATTTACCAAAAGCATTTGTACCGGATTTTATTGTAAACTCTCCCAAAAGAAAAAGGGGAGGTGGGAGTTGAAACCTTTTTTTCCACAATGTTTTCTACTTCCTCAAAGACAGAAATTATCATTTGAACTACTTTTATTTTGTCGTCTGCAATGCTCTCATTTTGGACCGGTCTATTGGTTTTTTCGTTCGGTGAAGGGTTAAATATTTGATTGTTTAGTGAAAGATATAGTCATTTTTCTATCTTTTCTGTTTGGAAATACAAAGAAGAAAATGAAATATGGGAAATGGTAGTTACCAGTAGTTTCTCCGTTGTCCACAATCATTTTCAGGAGTCTTTTTGTAAGGGCAAGTTAAAACATTTGATTGTTTGATGATAGTTCAAGTCATTCTCATTATAAGCCAGGTAATAGGGGACAGTTTTTATGGCGGTACATTGAGGAGATTTTCCTGTTATTTTTTTCATTTATAGTTTTTATGTATTGAAATAAAAAAAACCGGTCGATGGTTGAAAGATCAATTCTAGTCAATGAAATAAAACGCATTAATTAGAGAAAAACCTGTCCTCGTAAAGATATTTTTGGCGTAGACGAATGTGTTGGTTTCATTGATTGATTGATTGATTGATTGATTGGTATTTAACGCCATTTTCAAAATTATTCCAGTTATTTCGCGACGGCCAGTGCACCTATCCTGTAGTCTCTTTTACCAGTACCCCGCAGAATTTTCTTTCCAAGTCACCGGTTGCTTTCCCACATAACCATCATCGAGAAATTCGTCAGAGGTGGGAGAGGAATCGTCCGTTGTGAAGTAAATAGCTTAGGTCTGCCTAAGCATTTTGCTTTACTTTGATCTTAATTTTTATAGTCCATCAGTACTATATGGCTTGCAACACGCAAAAAGGGGCAATTGGTCAGGCTAATTTGAGATAGCACTTTACGACTACATTAGATTTCGTGCTACAGTAGACGTGTAAAACAGAAAATTACTTAAAAACGAAAAGTGTCGTTTCGGATTAGCCTACGCGGACTGCGCAGGCTAATCCGAGACGACACTTTGCGCAAATGTACGAATGCCCGTTTTCGCGTGTTTCAAGCCATATAGAAAGCCATGTTCTGTGAAAAGGGGGCTTAAAGCATAAAAGTATAGACCCAGGTCAAGCTGCATAGTTTTGTGACGTCTGATCTTGACCTAAGCTTGTCGCAAAAGGCCAGTGAGTTTGCTGCTAGCAGCATAAAGGTTAAGACTGACATTAGGGCCTACTACCGATCCATTAGTTGATGCGCCATTTTGTTTTACATGACCGGAAATAGACAATACGCCATCTCAAACTTATTGTTTTCGGGGGTATACTGGAATCAGCCTGTGTGTGCATGTGTCCGTCCGTAGGTGTGTACATTCTGTGCAGTCTGATCTTGATATACACTGTCTGCAAAAGGTCATTGAATCGCTGGTAGAATGCTAAAAGTTGAAATTAAAAGTAGGACCTAATACAGATCCATTTGTTGATACGCCATTTTGTTGTACAGGACCGGAAATAGACAATACGCCATCTCAAACTTACTGTTTTGGAGAAAAACATCTCCTTATCGAACAGTGTAGAGCCAAGATCAGACTGCACGTTCTGTGCAGTCTGATCTTATCTACGCTGTCCGCAAAAGGTCATTGAATCGCTGCTAGCAGTCTAAAGGTTTAGAATGAGAGTAGGACCTAATTCCGATCCATTAGTTGATACGCCATTTTGTTGTACGAGACCGGAAATGACCAATATGTCAGCTGTTATTTTTGTCACGGTCTAGAAGACGGTTACTTATGAATGATATCGAGAAAGTCTCCCCAATAGAAATACACTTTTCCAGATTTTTCGGCCGAGATTTTTTTTCTTCGTAGAGACTATCAGTATTTAACTCTGTTACAGCTAATAACAATGAATTGATTGTATGCTGTTTGACGCCTTTTTCAACATCATTTCAGTTATATCGCGAGGACTAGTGCACCTATCCATGCTTTCTTGGAATTTTTCTTCCAAGCCACTGGCTGCTTTCCAAGATAACCATTGTCGCAACAATGGCCAGCGGTGAGAGAGGAATGATACATAATAGACACAATGATTATAATCAATCCTCGGAAAGAAATTGGCCGAGCCGAGGATCGAATCAGCAACCCCCTCTTCTCGAGTCTTGCACGCTACCGACTTGGCTATTGGGGCTCGGCCCTATAAGAACGAAAAAAGCTTTTAAGTTCGGCGTAAGACAGCACAGGGCCTAAGAAAATACCCTTTGACGAGAATCATATTCATTTGCAGTGGAACTCTATTTTTAGATCCCCGAAATGCAGAACATATTTTTTAAAAGCAGACAGCAAGAGAGAGCTAATGGGGAGTGCGAGCCGTATTACTGCACATAGAAATGCAGATACGCGACAAAAAACAGATCCCCTACACCTAAGCTTTTATCAGCTCATATCTGCAGACTAGTATAAATGACCGCTGATTAGGGGCTACTTTAGATTCTAAACCATGTATACAGCGCACGTAGGGTAATGACGAACCCGAAATTAGTTTTTTTCCCTAATTACAAAGACGATATGCGGCGCGCGACATAAGTAATTCCTTGTGCTGTACTGGAATATCACCGCGGTGACAATCGTGCAAGTCTTTGACCATTCTTTCTTTCTTTGATGATTCATACCATTTTCAACAAGGATTACAATATCAGTTGTATGGTCAGGTGGCGCCGTGAGCAAGTTTCCGACTCCCCTGTCATCTGACTGTACAACGAATTTATTATACTGCAAAGTTTTACCATTTTTGTTGTTCAAGAAATACATAGTACGCTGACGAAGTAGAATTTCCCCTCTCGGTGTCCCAATTCATTGAAAACTGGCGTCACTGGGAACTGATGTCACTGAATCCTTATCAATACGTGCTAATACGTGAAGCTTGGACATAATCTTGATGTTAATCTTGATCGACGCCTCCATTTTACATGTTGTGTTGATAGTGTAGTCATGTATATGGTGTTCCGAAAGGCAAACTGCTTTTACGTAGGTTTTGCCAGTGTACATGATATATATGTTTGGGGCATATTATCTAATCCGATCTCGAGAAATTTCTTTGCAGTATAATAATAGTATTTTGAGACAGTTCGCTCATTTGACCGTTTTTAAAGAAGGAGCTTTCAAACACCTCTCGACTCATTTCAGGTGACAGATAATCAAGTTGAAGCAATTATAATACAAACATTACACGGAATTAGAGACTGGTGATATGGTTTTGGTGATTCATCTAACATCGTCACATATATCGACAGATATTTAAAGGGAGAACAAAAATGTAAGTAACTATAATCAACCCATTATTACACAATCCCTACTTTTGACTTCCCTGGAAAAGAAGTATGTAGAAAACGTTATGGGAAAAGGAGAAAATGCTGGTAACCAGCATTTTCTCCTTTTATCGCAATGTTTTCTACCCTTCACAAATCAGATTTCAAATTTTCAGTCACTTTTATGTTGTCATCTGCAAATGCTTTCGATTCGGACAAACCTAAATTTTTTTCGTTTGGAAATGAGTTAAATGAAAAAATGCTAAAAAAGATACATTTAGCAACAATCAGGTAAGTTGATCTGGGTCGAGACTTTTTGCCCTATCTCAATTTTCTGCATGTCAAGGACTAGAGTAATTAACTCGTCATTTAGTCGTTTATTGGACAAAAATGAATTCTAATTGATTTTATATTGTGTGATGGCTTGCTTGGTATAATGCATTACGTCGCTTTACTTCAAAAACCTCGTAACTACAGCTTGCAAGAGGCTAAAGCCTTGTGACAAGCTGAAGTTACTAGGTTTTTGAAGTAAACCGACGAAAATGGAAATTCCCCCCCCCTTTTACCGCCAATCCCCCCCCGCAAAAAAAATCCACCTCTCCCCACACATACACACACAAAATACACTCCCCCAGCCCCACCCTAAGCCAAAGGGTATGATAACTTGTGCAGATGGTCTTCAGCAATCAGCCATATATTGGACAAGTTAACAAGGAGTGATATTAATTTATCCCATAAGGCATTTCTATGGTATCTCTCATCGTCACGAGCAATTTCACCTTTTGCCACAATGTTTTCCAAAGACTACTACAAGCAATGCGTAGAAATGAGTATCCATGGGCGGATCCAGAGGGGGGGACCGGGGGTCCGGACCCCCCCTTGGAATTTTGGCAAAAATATGGTTATTGCATTCGTGAAATGGTACTGGTTTGATATTGCACGCCATTTATGTAAAATACAGTCATAATTTTTTTTTAAAAAAAGGTTCTAAATGTGGAGACCTCTTGTTTAGAACTGAAATCCGGACATCAAAGTATCGTATAATAAGACGAGTGCGTTTTCGGTGGACCCCCCCCCCCCCCCCTTAGAAAGATATCTGGATCCGCGCATGGTATCTATGGAGTAAAGAGTTAAAACGGCATTTTGGTCGCCATGAAAATAAGATATTCGTGGCAACCTTCCACACGAATTTGAACAACGACTGGATTTTTTCTAAAGAACCCATTAATTCTATTTCTTCACAAAATGGGAAAAGTTAATCTTGTACTGAAATCATCTGCAGCCAAACAATTGGACATGACATCGATTGATGGTGTGCTTCATTGAAAGGAGAGAAACTAGTGGAAAAGGGAGAAAATTGCTGGTTACCAGCAATTTCTTTTTTTTCCTACAATGCTTTTAAAAGCTTTTCCACAGCTATTGATGCGCCCTAAAATACCAAATAATTGATATTAATAATTTATCTTTTTCCCCAATGGTAGCTCGAGCTAGGAATTGCTCTGTGAAGCGTCAACGAACGTCCATATAATGAATTATATGGTTGATCGATTGCTTGTGTAGTGTTTAACGCCGTTTTCAACATTATTTCAGTTATATCGTGAAGACCAGTACACCTATCCATTTGTTCCTGGAGTTTCTTTTACCACTACTTAGCACACTTTTCTTTCCAAGCCATTGGTTGCTTTCCCACATGATCATCCTCAAAACAATGGTCAGTGGTGGGAGAGAAATGAGTCCTGTCGCAGTGACTATCATCAATCCTCGGAAAGAAATTGACCGAGCCAGGGATTGTAGCCAGTGATCGAACTCTGGACCCCATGTTCTCAAGTCCTGCACGCTACCGGGGCTCGGCCCATATAATGAATGCTTTTCAACAGGCAACTGAACTACTTTGTTTCCCGTGTCCTGTTAAATAACTGAAATGAAACTTCCGAGCCGATAGTGTTACGGGAGATCACTCCTTCATGCATGGCTTTGTCCCGAATTAAGGTAGTAGACCCGTAATACTTTATAACAGCATGACATAAAATTTGTTGATAGTTGATGAATACGGATTTAAACAGATATAATACTTTTGCACATTTTTAACCAACCAGAAATTCCTTTTATATCTTTCTGGAAGTTATTCGTTGATATTTTGTTAATTTCCAGAAAAGGGAGGTAATTATTATCTCCCTTTGTAATGAGAAAATAGTGGTTTTAGGTTTATAAATGATAATTCTAAGAAGGACATAAAGGGAAAAGTGTCTCGGTTAAAGTGGTATAATGATGCTCATTTTTAATCATAGCAAATTTTGTAGGATAATATTAAAGTAGAACTAGCTGTTCTCTACGGGTCCACTAAGTTAAATACAATACTTAGCAACTGCGTCAGTGGTTATGGTATTGGTCTTTTGAACCTCGACACTCGAGGATATTTGTCGCATCTCGCCAGATGCATTTTGTATTTCAGTTATGCATTTGTTGCGGACTTCCATGTCCGTAAGAATAGTTATATTTCGAATAATTCTATTTCATTTCAAACTCCTCTTTTTTATAAAAAACAAATTTAGACAGTGTAGATCCAAGATCAGACTGCACGTTCTGTGCAGTCTGATCTTGAATCCACACTGTCTGCCAAAGGTCAGTGAGTTACACTTAAGTGGCAAAAGGTACAGATTTATAAATCAATATAGTCTGGCTCCCAAATAAGATTAAAATTTCACGCCTCATTGACAAAGGTCGTCTATGTTGATGTTAGCTTCCCGCTTCTGAATCAAGTGTTTCAATGAGGGCCAATCTTCAGCTATTTCCCTTGAATCTTCTCCAATACTATATTGGTGCTGATTAGGGAATTACTTGGATGTTATCCTTGATTTTCTTGCACTGAATGGCCATGTTCTAGTAATAATATTTCAAGTAAATATAGTTAGACAACTTTATAAATCGTTAGAAAGGTAGTTCCTGATGATTCAGAACAGAATTTGATTTGAATTAGATGCGGACCTTACACATACATTATAAATTATTTCAATATTTATCACAACATCTCCAAGGGTACCAAGGATAAAAACAAAGTAATACAGGTAAAAGGACCAATCCGTTATTTGTTTACCCGTGTTCTTTATCTGGCAAGGGAGATAATGTAATTAACAGGAATGGCGCCCATTTGACGCCAAGGTTTTAAAAATCTATTTATGTCGTTTTAAACATGAAATCTTTTGGGGACAGTAAGAGTAATATCATACTGCACTGAAATTGCATTCCGCGCAGGCTCACATGGGTTGAAACTTTTCCGTTATCTGTTAATTTTCTGCGTGTTAAAGGACCAGGCAACCTAAAGAATCATTACGAGCTTGAGGAGGTTTTATGTGATAAAATCTGTTATTATATAAGAGGGGGAATGCACTTGTTGATTTTTTTTTCATGAAAGTGCACGTGTCAGACAAATTCACAGAAATATGTGTGAACCATTAACGATAACGAGGGGATATAATTAGATTTCCCTGGACAAGTCATTGACGATTATTGCAATGTGCTGGTAACTTTTATACACCCTTTAACCCATAAGCCAAACTTCTGATATATATTGGTCAACAATTGTAGATCAAGATCAGGCTGTACAGACTGTAGAATTTCTTCTTTATTGACCCTGTCTGTTACTTATTTGTGTATATTTAAGATATTTTTACTAAAAGAGGTTTATATTGTTAAACTTAGTCAATTTTCACGATCAAAATGTTTCAATGTATTCATGTTTGAGTTCCTATCGGTTATCTTGGTTAGTAAGTGAAATCAAAGTTTTTATCCGATAGTAGAAATGCAGATTACTCTATTTTAAAGGCAATTTTGGGAAGATAAAATATCTTTATCGGACAGTGTAGATCAAAGATCAGACTGCACGTTCTGTGCAGTCTGATCTTGTTCTACACTGTCCACAAAGGGTCAATGAGTCCCGCTTAGCAGCCTCCGGGTTAAGGCCGTACATCTATCTGACAAGTCGGCTATTATCACGGGGCGTTCTAAATCAGATTTACCTTGATGACTTTTGCCCACCATTGTCCGAGATAATGTGATTTTGGTGACAAATCTGTTCGGATACATTTATTCGCTATTAGGCTCTAGCACGATTTTAAATGGTTGCACATTTAAAACTCGTTTCCAGGCGACGGAATTTTGGACTTGTTCTAAAAATTGGAAGCAGCTGCAGACGATAAATTAACTAAAGCTCAACGGAATGGAATTTTTATAAACCCCACGCCCCCCTCCCCCCGAAACACAACGAAGCGGGGGTGGGGGGTACTTGAATCGCCATGGCTGTCTGTCCGTCGGTCCGTCCGTAGACACAAATTTGTCAGGCGAAATGTTCCGACAGTTTTTCAGGTACACACATTGATATGAAGTTGTGCTTGTGCAATTTCCATGACCCTGCTGCGATTTGTTTCGGAATTATCTCCCCTTTAAACTTTTTTCAACTCTACTGTTGTACAAAACCATTCTGTATTCTGTGACAAAGACCTGGTTTGTGACAAGGATCTGGTTGGGGGTATGATCACATTTAGTGATAGCTCTAGTTCGTCCACCAGTGTATTCTTTTCCAGCAATATTTTCTTTTTGCTCTGTTTTGATGTCAATTTGTT
This sequence comes from Tridacna crocea, assembly GCA_943736015.1. Classification (NCBI taxonomy): domain Eukaryota; kingdom Metazoa; phylum Mollusca; class Bivalvia; order Cardiida; family Cardiidae; genus Tridacna; species Tridacna crocea. Next base: position 48,283,872 of record OX031068.1, on the reverse strand, counting down.
AGAGCAATCACTGATCTGAGAAAATCAGCCTTGCTAAAAAAAGTGGGACTAATGCATCTACGAAAAGTATGGACCCAGGACAGCAGTAGGTATGTGATGGCTTGCTTGGTACCATGGATCACAGAGATACTTTAAGCCCCATTTTCCGGAGCATGATTCACTTTATTTGGAAATTCAAGGCTTCGTCTTCTATTGCCAAAAGATGTCCGCTGCTATATCCAGAAATCACTCGTCACAACTCGGCCGATTCCGGACCTACATCTAGACTGGGCTGTATACCAATTCTTCACAACTTGGCCGATTCCGGACCTACATCTAGACTCGGCTTTAACCCACTCGTCACAACTCGGCCGATTCCCACATCTAACTTGATCAGCGGATCACCCGAGGTTTACCGGATGGTTTTATACCCAGAATGCCGAATTCAGGTTTGTATTTGAAGAATGCCACCTAGCGGAAGATAATGAGTAAACGGAACCATATCTTGATCTGCTCTTTATGCAAAAGAAACAAGAGGTCATTGTATACAAGGTATTGACAAATACATAATACTCACTGGACCGGCAAACCCAATATTTGTTTTTTTATTGACATTCTATATCTGAGAAAGGTGTTGGCGTTCCCGTAACGTGATAGAGAGTATTCCCCACGGTATTATCGGAATTTAGCGTTATCATACCCCCGCAAAATAAATGTTTTTGTGGATATACTGGAATCAGCCTGTCCGTCCGTGTGTCCGTCTGTATACAAAATTAGTTTAAACATTTTTATTTTACATCGAATGAGGAACAAGTTTTTACATTTTTTTCTAATCTTTCTCGATTCTGCTTCCTGAGAACTACACCAGTACTCGCGCCGAATGTGTGGGCCAATGAAAAATCCCCACGTTGACACCCGCTCCCGAGTATCGAGCACTGATGATTATGAGGCTGATGCTCTACCTCGCAACCACCGACACCAGAAGATACAAAAGTGAGCATAGAAGTGTACAGAATCAAAGCGCTGGCAGGGTTGTTAAGTTCTTTTTCCTACGTTTTTGTACAACTACCTTTACAGTATAGTGCAAGGAATACTCAAATGGTAATGTTAGCACTTCTTGTGCTATATATGTTCTGGGTAGTTCCAACGAATACCGCCATTTTCTCTTTTCACCACAATGTTTTCCAGCTTATCAAAAGACATACCCTCAATATAAGCCAGATTTGATTTGTTTTGGGTTCGGACAGTAACAGAAATTGCTTTTGGAAAGGAATAAACAGATTATTTGAATCTACCCAATTTACTGCATATCAAGCGTTCGGTGTTTGTCATTTGATAGAAGAAAATAACATGCAGATTGAAAAACTTATGAAAGCCAATTACATTAACAATGAACTTGAGTTAGACGTCAGAAAAAGTAGCCCCATATTTGAGATTGCCCTCGTTTCTCAGTTTTGGCACAACCTAGTTTATAAAGTATACATTGCAGATGTATAAGTAAGAGAAACACCTTAGAACACTCCAAAAATCCATACCTTTCGAAAATATCCAAAACTACTGTCGATACGTCCCAGAATACTTCCATAACACCCAAAACCGAATGCAAAACAATCAAATGAACGATTTTATGGAAAATAGTTGTGAAATAACAAAATCAATCTAAAAAAATGTGATCAAAAGTCAGATGAATTGGTCCACTGTTAAGGCTTTACCAAAGGACAAATGTAAAGACTTGTTTAAACTGAAAGAATGTCCAGATGACGGAATTAATGTAACTCAGAACTTAAATTTGGTTTGAGAGAGGTAGAAAACATTGTAGGAAAAGAACAAAATGCTGGTTACCAGCATTTTCTCCTTTTACCACAATGTTTTCTAAAGGCCTCTTTCTCAGGGTCGTTAACAGTCGGGATTGTGTGGTAAAGAGTTAAAATCCATTTCATAGCATATTTTTCCATCACCTTTTGTAAGTACTTTCAGTACTTTGATTTTCGGCGTATTTGGAGGCGCTGCCTTTAGACCTACGTTATCTTACGATATACTCAGGTGAATGAATAGAAACATGATTGCTGAAAAAATTGTGACATATTTTTTCTAAGAGCCCCTGTAGGCCCATCAGCTGGGAAATTTAATCCTTATCCTGTTGTGTAACTAAAAGACAATTTTCAATTTGATATTAATAAGCCAAGTAGTGCTGCTTCAAAGTCATGTTTCGCGAAATAATATCTCCTTATTGGACAGTGTAGATCAAAGATCAGACTGCACATTCTGTGCAGTCTGATCTTGATCTACACTGTCCGCAAAAGGTCAGTAAGTCGCGCTTAGTAGTCAAAGGGTTTAGCCGTCTATCTTTTTTTGAAATATTTTTCTTGTTTATCCTATCACAGTTTTCAAGAAGAGAATTATGAAAGGGTAACCAAAGTTCATAAGCGTGTTTATGACATGAAATTGATAAAGACTCAATCATCAAATAGACGAGAAAAATAATTGCAATGCAAACACTTTATTTGTGGTACCTTTTGACTAAAGTACGTGGATTTACGCATACTGTCGGTTACTAAATATATAATACAAGCATATGACCCCAACAAAGCTGGCGTAAAGTTATAAAGTCGATCTTTCACCGAAAAAAAAAACAACGAATATTTTATTTATTTCATGCTTTAACCGTTCCGTGGGAGAGCGGGAAATGGGAACTCAATCCAAATTCAGTACATTTTATTTTCCTGTTACTCCCCGTGGTGGACCCCCTCCCCCCCCCTTTCCGCATAGAAACGTATATATTACAATATAAGTGAAGTGCGAGAAATGCGAGGTAAATTACGTCATATTTCCATCCGGTTGTTGGGCACGCGCATTTTACCTAGGTAACTTGTGCCTTCAATGGTGAGGAGTTAAAATATAAAAATCGGTATTTACACTGTCTAAACCATGAAATATCGAAAAATATTTCTCCGGTATTTCTCGATAATCTACCAGAAAGCATGGAATAAACGGAGATATTTACGAAAATCGTAAAGGTATATGCAGTTCATTGAAACTTCTTTTCAGAATTGATGCTTGTTTACAAAAAATGCGTTCGAAAATTTCGTGCGTACTCAGTTTAGACACAGCGAATGTGGTAATTTTAAGCGAAATGAACAGTTTCCGCCTCCTTTTTGGTACTGATAACAAATGAATAAATAGAAATTCGTGATTGGTCAAAAATGTATACATGTTTATTCTAGGGGCCCGTGCCTATTTGAGGGCAAATTTGTGATTGTCGATCTTTTAAAGATATTTCCTGCAGTTTTTTTTGTAGAGAATTAAGCTAACAAACATTTAGAAAGTAGATAAAAAAAACTTTTTGAGATTTCAAGTGTGCTCTTTCCCTAAATGTCTCGGCAAAGCAGACAAAGATCATCTGAATCTACACTGTCTGCAAAAAGCAAAAAAGGAGTTAAACGTTCATGTATAGTTAAGAGTCACTTCTGACCAGACTGGTAAGTCTGTGCGATTTAAACAGACAGCTGTTGGTGACAAGGGAGGATTACTTAATATGATAGTTCCGTTTGTTTATGAGGGTGTAGATAGAGAGATGTCTTAAGGTAGTAGACCCATAATACTTACAGTGCAGCATAGCATGAAAATTCTTGATAGTTGATATATTTGGATTTATACAGATATGATACTTTTGCACATTTTAACCGACCAGACATTCCTTTGATGTCTATCTTGAAAGTATTTGTTGATACTTTTATTGGTTTCCAGAAAAGGGAGGTAATTGTTATTTCCCTTTGGAATGAGAATATAGTGGTTTTAGAACCATAAATGATAATTTTAAGAAGGACAACAAGGAAAAAGTGGCTCGTTAAAAGTTATACAATAATACTCACTTTTAATCGTAGGAATTTTTGTAGGATAATATTATTTTAGAAAGATTTGTTTTCTATTACGGGTCCACTACCTTAAAGGAAGATTCTTTATATTTGTGTTTAGGTGTTGATAAGACATGTATGTTTATTTGTATGTCTCTCCTCCATTCTGTCTTCTTCCCGGTCCCTGTCACTCATTTTGAGCCAACCCACCTCTCTCTGTGTCTCTTTTGCACCCTACTCTTTGCGCGTGTGTGTGTTTGTCTCTCTCTCTCGTTCGCCCTCTCCATCTCCCTCTTCCAATCTACTCTGTCTAGCTCTCTCTCTCTCTCTTTCTCTTAAAATCAAAGTTAAAAACCGTCTGTAAAATCTAATAACACATAGTTCGAATTGTCATTAAAATAACACGTAGTTCGTATTGTCATTAAAAATAACACGTAGTTCCAATTGTCATTAAAAATAACACGTAGTTCCAATTGTCATTAAAAATAACACGTAGTTCGAATGGCCATTAAAAATAATACGTAGTTCAATTGTTATTAAAAATAACACGTAGTTCGAATTGTCATTAAAAATAACTCGTAGTTCGAATTGTCATTAAAAATAAAACGTAGTTCGTATTGTCATTAAAAATAACACGTAGTTCGAATTGTAATTAAAAATAACACGTAGTTCGAATTGTTATTAGAAATAACACGTACTTCGAATTGTCATTAATCACAAATAATAGAGAAGTCACTCAAAATCGATGTAAGATTGGAGAGGAAATCAAATATAGCATATAAGATAAGATGTCGTTTCAGGAAAAATCTTATTCAAAAAGCCATTGGCGAGCTGCATAATATTCAAAAAAAGCTTTTCTTGATAAAATTTAAGAAAGAATACTCCCTACTTCAGGGCTGAAAACGTCGTGGAAAAGAACAATGTGCTGGTTACCAGCATTTTTCCCTTTTTGCCAGGACGTTTTTAAAAGCCTTTCCTGTACAAGGTAGTTCCATTAGCACACAATCCCTACGACCTGACGACCCTGAGAAAGACGCCTTTAGAAAACATTGTGGGAAAAGGAGAAAATGCTGATTACCAGCATTTTCTCCTTTTTCCACATTGTTTTCAAAAGCTTTCAATCTCTGGGTCTTTAAATGTCGGGATTTTGTAGTAAACAGTTAAATGGCTAAAGGCCTCTCCTGCCACGATGTTTCTCATGATACCAGGGAATGTAAATACAGGTTCTTTGCAGTCTGGACTGCACCTTTTGCGCAGTCTGATCTTGATCTAAGCTGTCAAAAATATTTCACTAACATTTGTGTGAAGTATTTGAAGTATAAGGTTTGATACTCTTGACATATCGTCGGTTTACTTCAAAAACCTCGTAACTACAGCTTGAAACAAGCTGTAGTTACGAGGTTTTTGAAGTAAAGCGACGATATTTTTGACAATAGAATTCACAACTAGAAAAAAAATTAACAGACAATTAAATAAGTCTAAAAAGAAGACGTCACTTTATTTAAAAGCAGTATCAATTGAATTTCAAGTTTACAGGGAGGGATTTTACGAATCAAATTACGTGTTTTCTCTCCTCTCCTAAATCCTTATTCCGCAAGAAAAATGAAATGAAACTTTCAACATGATAGTAAAAAAAAAAAAATTTGCTAATTCAAATATATTTAGGAGGAAAAGATAGCATCTTTTATCGGACAGTAGATCCAAGATCAGACTGGACGTCCTGTGCAGTCTGATCTTGATCTATAGTGTCCGCAAAAAGGTTTTTGATTTGCACTCACCAGCCTACAGATAAAAAAAAAAGGAGAAAAAAGAAAAAAAGTATGGGAGAAGTCCATAACAGAAAAGCTGTAGAAAATCCAACATCATTCAAGAATATTATAAGTTACAGATATAGCAACAACAACAACTATAAGCTGGAATAAAATGAAATAAAACTGGTCTAATCATAAGAATTTTGAAGTATGGCTTTTTCAGAATGTTTCTTTTTTCTTTGTTTTTAGGGTTTATTTTTCTAATATTTATCAACCTTTTTCTGTCAACTTTAACAAGTTTAAAAGAAAGTAAACACTTCCATCAAGTGCTTGAAGGAAATTTATTTATTTTTGGGAAAAAAATTATAATCATAATAATCATATTGACAATTTAATATAACAAAAATGTTATAAATTCTAAGAGCAAAACTGTACAAGTTTATTCCACTGAATTCCATGTCTTTCTTTAATAAAACTTACCTTTGCTGTTATATAGAACAATAATACTTTCTTAATATATTTTCCGTGCCAAAAAAGAAAGAAAAAAATCTGGAGTGAAAAAAATCGTATCGGCAACCCTCGAATGGCAAAGTCCTTGTTTGGAGTCCACTCACAAAGCTTTAAAGTCTTTCTCTGAGGTCACGTGACTGCTCGATTATTTGCTTAGCACATGTAATGAAAGACGGTTATTGCTAGTGAATTCCATCAGCGAGGAAGCGTTTCGCTGAAGCGCTGGTTTGTGTGGCGCTGGAGTGAACCAATACACACAAACAGCGGGATTCATTGTCAACAGAAGCAGATGTCATAGGATGGATTATCGGGGGTAATTGGAGACCGAAGCATACCTTCGTCACCAGACACCCGGGTTCGAATTCAACAGCCTTTCCTTAGAATTTACGTTGTCTTACTATAGATTTGAAAAGTAACACAACTTCTGATTGGCTAAACAATTCGGTTTAGCCAATCAGACGATATGTTACTTTCAAATTTAAGGATAGTTAGTGAATACGGGCCCCAATCGTTTTCTTAATTCCGAGACTAACCTTTTTAATTGGCTCCCTCTCATTAGACAAAAAACTAAGGTACCAAGTGGAAGCTACGCCCTTTTATTTGTTTTCCTTTGTATTTATCCTTGCTCTACTTAGAGATGTTGCGTTTATTACAACTTGACTGCTGATAAATATTTAAGGCAACAAGTTTCCAAGTCCCCAGTCACCTGACCGTACAACGAATTTATTATACTGCAAAGCTTTTACCATTCTAACGTTTTAAAGCGAATTTTACCTGTTTTTCTTTTGGTTTAAAAAATTGAGCATGCTGTCGAAGTAGAATTTCCCCTCTTAATGCCCCCATTCGATGAAAACTGACGTCACTGGGAACTGAAGTCACTGAAACCTTGTTAATACGTGCTTTTAAAAACGTGAATTTTGGCGCCTAATCTTGATGATAATCTTGATAGATGCCGCCATTTTGTATATTGCGTTGATAGTGTAGTCATTTATACGGGTTAGGGAAACTGCTTTTACGTTGGTTTTGCCAGTGTACATGATATATTCGGTCGGGGCATATTATCCAATCAGATCACGAGAAATTTCTTTGCAGTGTAATAAGCTAGTATGATCCCGGAACTTTACCGGTTGTATCTGTAAATACCATAAGTGTAGTTATATGATTGGCTGACACGATTTGTCCTTTCCAATCTGATAACTTGTATTTAAAATAAGAACCAGTGCAAAACCAAAACTTGATGGTACATGTTAGCAACTGTCCCGGATGTATACCGGACTATCTTATCTGCAGGTTCGAGGCCAGACACAGACGTTGGACTCCAGTTTTAACCCTTTGGCTGCTGAGCGCGATTGAAGGACCTCTATCGGACAGTGCAGATCAAGATCAGACTGCACAGAACGTGCAGTCTGATCTTGGATCTACACTGTACGATAGGGAGATATCTTTGCCTCAAAAATATCTTTGAAAAAAGAAAATAATTATGGGTGTGCAGTAACAGCTTGAAAGTTTTCATTTTACTTATTTAACCCATTACCACACAATCCCTACTTATGACACCCCTGAGAAAGAAGCCTTTTGAAAACACTGTGGGAAAAGGAGAAAATGCTGGTAACCAGCATTTTCTCCTTTTCCAACACTGTTTTCTACCCTGCCCGCCCGGGTGGCTCAGTGGTGAGCGTGTCGGACTCATGACCTTGTGGTTGTGAGTTCGATACCCGGTTGAGGCGAACTTTCTTTCTGGCATATTTTCGCCTCTCACCTATGCTGAAGCATGTGAGAAAACTAGTCGGTGGCTTTGGAAAGAAAGTAGTGTTAGTACTGGTATGAGAAAGCCAGGAAACACATGTGCGTCATCGACCGCCATGACTTTAGCTGTTAAAGTGGCGTTAAACACCAACACAACCAACCAACGTTTTCTACCCTTCCCAGAACAAATTTCAATTTTTCAGTCACCTTTATTTTGTCACCTGCAAATGCTTTCCATTTGGACCAGTCTAAATTTTTCTCGTTAGGTGATGAGTTAACAGGATAAGGTTTAGGTATCCATGCTGCGATAAAAGAGATTAACTTCCGTTAATCAATCCTCTTCAGAGTGTTTGCTCTGTGCTTTTGGTCATTCATTCATTTGATTGAATCAGATGTGTTTTGAGAGTATTATCATCTATATCGTCAAAATGCGATGTTTCTTACTATTATTACGTGCTTTTGGGTTGTTTATCGAGAAATAATAGTGGATTATGGTTTGATATTTCATGGTTACGACCAGTGAAAATACCGATTTCATATTTTCTAACTCTTCAATTTAAGATGGAAAGAGTAGTTTCTAGTGATGATACCATTCTTATCATCACTAGTGGTATTATTCACTGTGATATCCATGCAGTAAATCACTGATAAGACACTTATAGAAAAAAGAAATGTTGTTCATGTACATACGCCTTTTCGGGCCGCACCCGATCGGTCTACCGTACAAAATTTATCCCCACAGGATATAAGATGGTGGTGGGCGTCTGTCTTTCGATATTTTCACTTCCTTGTCCTGCCAATATATAGGTTCTGGGAATAAGTTCCGTATATCTTACATACATAAAATTCGGGATTTTTTCCATGGTTATGCACAGAGTCGTGTTGTATGAAAAGGGGACTTAATGCATCTGCAAAAAGGTATCGATTGATGTCGGCGCAGGCTGACATGGGTCGATACTTTTTGTTATTTGTCAATTATCTGCATGTCTAGGGACCATTTTACCTCATAGTTCAGTCAGTTGTTAGACTTGAGGACACATTCTAACAGCTAGAGAGAGAGAGAGAAAAAATCGTTTTTTTTTTAACTTGAAAGTGTGTTTGAATGGCTCAGCTGTGAAAAGATTTAAAGTAACGGTTGTCCCGTAGGAAAGTAGTCCAGTTCTGTATCCAGAATGCCCAAATTAGATGTGTATTTGTAGAATGCCACATAGCGTGACATAATGTTTTCTCAACTTATACTGGGGTGGTTTACCGTCAGATTGACAATTTGTGTCAAAGATACAAAGGCGGACCGATAGATTTAGAAATACACATGCGCAGTATAGATGCGTTCGAACATGTATTAAAAACACCTTTAAGAGGTTTTTTTTTTTTAGAAAACGTTTGCAGAATATATGCTTTGTTTGATAATTTAGTCAGAATGTCAGACCAAACCATAGGTCCGAACTTTCACGGAAGTGCTTGCTTCACAAATATGACAGAAATATTGTCAACACAACTTAACCCTTTCCCAAACAACAAATTTTGGACCCTTCCAAACCAAAAGAGCTTGCAGACGACAATTTTAGATTTGGAGAAAATTGCAGAAACTTCTCAAAAAGGGTAGAAAACACTGTGGGAAAAGGAGAAATTGCTCGTCACGAGCAATTTCTCCTTTTCCCACAGTGTTTTCAAAGACTTTTACTGCAGACACGTAAAAACCAGGGCTTGTTTGGGAAAGGGTTAAACAGGATTTGTTGTACAAATAAAACTCGAATGAAAATCAGGGCCAAAGATTCTGCCTGTCTAAAAATAGAAAAGCCAAGATAAGACATTATAATGACTTCTGATGTTCCTTGAAGACGTCTAGAACAATACCATTTTTATAACTCTTTACCAGATGACAAAATTTTAGTCTTGTCCAAGTTGAAAGCATTCGCAGACGACAATTTTGATGTGGCTCATATGGTGCCAATTTTCTTTGATAGGGTAGAAAACATTGTGGGAAAAGGAGAAAATGCTGGTTACCAGCATTTTCTTCTTTTCCCACAATGTTTTCAAAAGGCTTGTTTTCTTGGAGCTTCAAAAGTAGGGATTGTGTGGTAAAGGGTTGAGAGCCCAGTGTAGACCAAAATATCAATGTAGGTGTCACATCAAAAATTTAAATCATACCATTTTAAAGTATGGAAAATATTGTGGAGGTGACAGTCTGTTATCGTGTGGTAGGGTTATATTTTAGTCGTTGACAGAAAAATAGAATTCAAAATCGGGCAAAAGGTAACAATGTAGGTGTCAGAGTAAAAATTTAAATCATACCATTTTAAAGTATGGAAAATATTGTGGAGTTAACAGTCTGTTATCGTGTGGTAGGGTTATATTTTAGTCGTTGACAGAAAAATAGAATTCAAAATCGGGCAAAAGGTAACAATGTAGGTGTCAGAGTAAAAATTTAAATCATACCATTTTAAAGTATGGAAAATATTGTGGAGTTAACAGTCTGTTATCGTGTGGTAGGGTCATATTTTAGTCGTTGACAGAAAAATAGAATTAAAAATCGGGCAAAAGGTAAACCAATATAGGACACAAATACCTTGTAGGTTTTTAACTAGTTTTGAGTTAATTTCTCTTTCAACGACTTACGCTTGGACCTTCCGCAAAATGAAAGATTGTCATCTTCAGAATAAGTTCCATACTTATAATTGGTATTGATATAAATTCAGTCCAGTGCATTTAAACACCGGCTTTGTTTTCAATTGGCCTTTATCGTTACTTTAAGTATGTAAAAGTATATTTAGTCTGTCAATATAAATGGTATCCCTGTGTCAAATAAGTCCGTTTTTAAAACGACTATGATGAATTACCCAGCATTTTCTACTTTCACTTTTTCCCAACAATTTTTGCAAAAGTTTAAAAGACAAACCCCGCCATTTGTCCCATGTTACAAATGTCATCGACATAAACCAATGCCCCCATTCCACTAGGCCGCGATCTACGGCGCTTTGTATGAGCGCACTGTGCGACGTAGATCGCGGCCTAGCGAAATGGGGGTATTACGACTTGAACTAGCCAGTAATTTCATCTTCTACTTGCCGAGCACCGGTAGCTTAGTCGGTAGTGAGCAGGACTTGAGGACACGGGGTCCAGGGTGCGATCACTGGCTACAACCCCTGGCTCGGCCTGTTTCTTTCCGAGGATTGATGATAGTCACTACGACAGGATTCATTTCCCTCCCTCCGTTGACCATTGTTTCGACGATGATCATGTGGGAAAGCAGCCAATGGCTTGGAAAGAACATTGTGCGAAGTACTGGTAAAAGAAACTCCAGAAACGCATAGATAGGTGCACTGGCCGCCGCGATATAACGAAAATAATGTTGAAAACGGCGTTAAATACCTAAAATCAATCAATCATTTATCTTATTGTTAAGATTATGGCTTTAGATCAATAATTGGTCCTAAACAATGATTGGGTACCTTGATTATATGGTTTGCAACACGCGAAAGGGGGCATTCGGATATTTGCGTAAAGTGTCATCTCGGATCAGCCTGCGCAGTCCGTACAGCCTAATCCGAAACGACACTTCTCGTTTTTAGTAATTTTCTGTTTTGCGCAAGTCTACTGTAGCACGGAATGTAATGTAGTCGTAATGTGTCGTCTCGGATCAGCCTGCGCGAACTGCGCAGGCTAATCCGAGACGGCACTTTACGCAAATGTCCGAATGCACATTTTCGCGTGTTGTAAGCCACATCAATTATCTTGTTTATGATTATATCAATCCAACAGGATAAAGTTTGTTGAAATATCCTGGTCGTTGAAATAACGTCTAATCTGGAAGTAAACACTGACGGAAAGGAAACTTCAAAATGGCCGATCATTGACCTTTTGTTTCCGTCAGGTTTCCTGAACTGGCATTTCTTAAAACGACCAATCAAGGTACACAAATGTACCTATATGCGTTGTCTGCGCATGTCATATTCGAAGATTCGACCTGTCTGATATGACGTATCACCTATTTCTCGATATTTGGGAGAAGTAAGGCTTATACCGAAGCTAAACCCAAGCCTATAGGCACTGTTTTAATAAATGGCCTGTGCATAGGTTACCTGCTAGCTGATCATAACTGAATAAATCGCACCAGGTAGCGTTTTACTGAGTAAACGTTTATTTTATTTCGAAATTCAAAGTAACGGTTGTCGTTTTGAAAAATTAGTCCACTTCTGTACCCAAAATGCCCATATAAGATAGATGTGTATTTCTGGCTGGCGATAATGACCTATATGGACAATCTATGGTAATCTGTGATTTTAGGTGTTGGTCGCTCGGGTAACTGAGTGTTGTCTGCGATTGGCATATTCTGCGAAGATTCGACCTGTTTAATATGACGAATCACTCTTCCCAGAGTTGGGGGATTGTAGTAATACGCGCTGTAAAGTAACAATAGAGGAAATGGCTTTTATCAATACGTTTGAGTAAACGTTGCTTTTTGTTTGGTTTGAAATTCAAAGTAACGGTTGTCGCGTAGAAAAGTAGTCCAGTTCTGTACCCAGAATGCCCAAATTAGATAGACGTGTTTTCTACCCTGCTGGAGACAAATTTCAATTTTTGAGCTGTGTTGATTTTGCGGTCAGCGAGTGCTTTCAGTTAGGACTTTGCCGTTTGATATAGAGTTAAACCAAAAGCCTCAAAGACCGAAGTGGTACTGTTTGTTAGACGGGTTAAAAAATAAAAACTTAACTTTTCTTATTTTTCACTAATCTTCAGACGGACACAGAGTTTCTCACTTTATCAAGGTTCGTCATTGGAGATGCATTTCGAAAACATAAGGAGAATTTAGTGATGCTTTCAAAGCCAGAGTTGACATTTAACTGTTTACCAAACAATCCCTGGTTTTTAACCACCCAGAGGTAGAAACCTTCTGAAAACTTTGTGGGAAAAGGAGAAAATGCTGGTAACCAGCATTTTCTCCTTTTCCGACAATGTTTTCTACTCTTCTAAAGTCAAGTTTAAATTTTTGAGTCACTTTTATTTTGTCGTCTGCGAATGCTTTAAGTTTGGACAAGTCTAAAATTTTGTCGTTTGGTACAGAGTTAAGACTGCAAAATAATTGATTTGTGTTGGTCTGTTAAGTGAAGTAAACCCGTTTAGTTTGGATCTGAAATGTGTCAACTCGGGACTTGAAAATGTAACATTAGTCTTTTCATGCTGTTGGAATGCATCTTCAGCCCCCGTCACATCAAACTAGAACTTAGAACGTCTCACCCAGTCCTGACATGATCGGAAAACGGATTGCAGTCGGGACAGAACGTGTAATTTTGGCCTGATAATGCTTGAAGCCCAAGTCTCACCAAACCTGTTCTTAGAAAGTCTAAGAAAGTCTTAGCCGGGTCATCGTAGATCGGGCTGCGGTCGGGATAGCACGTGTAATTTCGGTCGGTAAATGGCAAAAGCAATACAAATTGATGGCTGACTGCACTGCGTCTCTATCAGGATCGAAGTACGACAGTTCGCTTTGTAGTACGTCCATCTTGTTTTAACCCATTCAATCCCTACTTTTGACGCCCCTGACGCAGGCGCCTTTTGGAAACACTGTGGGAAAAGGAGAAAATGCTGGTAACCAGCATTTTCTCCTTTTCCCACAGTGTTTTCTACCCTTCCCAGAACAAATTTCAATTTTTCAGTCACCTTTATTTTGTCGTCTGCAAATGCTTTCAATTCGGACCAGTCTAAAATTTTCTCGTGTGGTAAAGAGTTTAAGCAGGTTGTCATTCCGTCTAATTACAGGACTGAATGTACGGCAATAAATTTTGAGCAAGCTCAAAGTTCTGCATCCTCGGATACCCCGGGGTCTCCCTATTTGCTACGCTACATCGACCCCTGGGACAATTAATTGAATTTCCCTCGCTTTACCGCTGGCCGAATGCTGGCTTTTCATTGGTTCCATCATCATTTTGTGATGGGCGAGTGGACTGTACGCTATGACGTTTCGTATCGATTTTCGGCGGCTGATTCAAAGTTTTATTAGTCAATTGTCCCAGGGGTCGATGTAGCGTAGCAAATAGGGAGACCCCAGGGTATCCGAGGATGAAAGTTCTGGAGCACTTTCCCGTCCTCACCCGTTCATTAAGTTCGTAAAAGGTTGCTAATACGTCCACTCCATCTAAACACAGTTTAAGTCCGTTCGGCATAAATTTTCGGAACGGTGAGATCGAGTTTGGTGTGACGGGAGTATTTACCCTTTCCCAAACAATCCCTGGTTTTTACGGGTCTGGAATAGTAGCCTTTTGAAAACATTGTGGGAAAAGGAGAAAATGCTGGTAACCAGCATTTTCTCCTTTTCCCACAATGTTTTCTACCCTTTCATAGACAGAAATCATCTTTTCAGCAAGATTTGAATTGTCGTCTGCAAATGCTTTCAATTTGGTCTAGTCCAAAAGTTTGTCGTTTGGGAAGGTATTAAGATATCACCATCCTAAGGCTTGTAATGCAACATGGAATAAAATTTCTTGTAAGTTGATAAATAAGGATTTATACCGATACGAAATTTTTGCACATTTCTAACCGACCAGAAATTCCTTTGATGCCTATCTTGAAATTATTTGTTGATATTTTTGTTAGTTTCCTGAAAAAGGATGTAATTGTTATCTTCCTTTGTAATGAATACATAATGAATTTAGATTTATAATTGATAACTCTAAGAAGGGGAAAAAAGCGGGGGGGGGGGAGTGGCTGGGTTGATGTAGTACAATAATACTCATTTTTAATCATAGCAAATTTTGTAGAATAGTATTGCTTACAATCCACGATAACGAGCATGGGGACATTTGCGTAAAGTGTCGTCTTGGAGTAGCATGCGCAGTCCGCGCTGGTTAATCCGAGAGGGCACTTTAAGACTTCATCAGATTTTGTGGTGCAGTAGGCTTGCGCAAAACAGAAAATTATATAAAATCGGAAAGTACCGTCTCGGATTAGCCTGCGCGGATTTAGATGACACTCTATGTAAATGTCCGGTTGTCCATTTACGCGTGTTACAGGTCATATTATAGTGGAAAAAGTTGTTTGTTAGGGTTCTGATACCTTAACTCTTATGCTGTTAGGAAAACTAAAATAAAACTTAAAAAAATAAGCCGATAGTAAAAATCCATGAAAATACCATTTTAAACTTGGGGGGGGGGGGTTTAAATATATCTATTTATCGTCGGACAGTGCAGATCCAAGATCAGACTGCACGGAACACGTTCCGTGCAGTCTGATCTTTGATCTACACTGTCCGCAATGAGTCGCGCTTAGCAACTTACAAGTTAGATAACAAAGTCGACTTAGTCCGAAAAAGAGCCTGTGAGCGGATTAGAGCGAATTAAGAGACTCAAGATTTTCTGGGAAACTGGACTCAATAGCTCAAAACAGGTCGGATTTATTCTTTGAGATGAAAGTCTAAATCACATACACTGACTGTTGTTGAAGATGGTTGGTTGGTTGGTTAGTTGGCTGGTTGGTTTGGTGGGTCGGTGGATGGGTTTGGTTGGTTGGTGGTTGGTTGACTGGCTGCCTGGTTGGTTGGGGTTGGATTTGGGGTCGTTTGGTTGGATAGATTTCTAACGCTTTTTTAAAAATCATTTCAGTTATATAACGGCGGTCCGTGCACCTTTCTCTGCTGTCCTAGATGGTTTCTTTTTTTTTACCAGTACTCCGCACAATGTTGTTTCCAAACCATTGGCTGTTTTCACTGATAACCATCGTCGATACAGTGATCGGCGTCAAGAGGAATGAATCGTGTTGCAATGACTATCATCAATCCTGGGAAAGAAATTGGCTGCGCCGCGCCAACGACCCCTTGTTTCCAAGTCCTGTACACTTCCAACAGAGC
The DNA here is from genome assembly GCA_943736015.1 of Tridacna crocea. Lineage (NCBI taxonomy): Eukaryota > Metazoa > Mollusca > Bivalvia > Cardiida > Cardiidae > Tridacna > Tridacna crocea. The sequence goes on along the minus strand of OX031068.1, from coordinate 48,268,189 downwards.
TGCCCGCCCGGGTGGCTCAATGTTGAGCGTGTTGGACTCATGACCTGGAGTTTGTGAGTTCGGTACCCGGTTGAGGCGAACTTTCTTTCCGGCGTATTTTCACCTCTCACCTCTGCTGAAGCATGTGAGAAAAGTAGTCGGTGGCTTTGGAAAGAAAGTTGTGTAAGTACTGGTTGAGAAAGCCAGGAAACACACGTGCGTCATCGACCGCCATGATACGACCTTAGCTGTTAAAGTGGCCTTAAACCCCAATACAACCAACCAAATCCAACAGAGCTACCGCGGTTCTTCTCGATAGGAAAGGATTCAACACACGTTGTTTGTTGAGGAACTAAATAAATTCACGGAGAGGAAAGTAAAAAAGTTGAGGATTGGCGATTTTTAAAAAAAGATTTATTCAAAATTAGTCTAGTGGAACATAAAGTCTGTGACTGATCCATTATTTATTACATCTGTTCAGGGACGATAACAATTCTATTACACTGTGACATTCCAAAGTGCCGTTCCTTGTTGTCGCCCCCGCTATTGGATATTCAACTCTCTAAGCTCGATATATAATTATATACATGTGAGTCAAGCTTTGTGAAAAGGGGGCTTAATGCATCTGCGAAAAGTATCGACCCAGGTCAGCCTGCGCAGTACGCGCAGGCTGACCTCGGTCGAAACTTTTCGCTATAGGTCAATTTTCAATTATAGGTCAATTTTCTGTATGTCAAACGACCAGACTACCTCATGGTTCTATCGATACTTAAAAAGGCAAGCTTTGTGAAAAGGGGGCTTAATGCATCTGCGAAAAGTGTCGATCCAGGTCAGCCTGTGCAGTCCGCGCAAGCTGACCTGGGCCGATACTTTTCGTAGTTGTTCAGTATTCTGTATGTCCAAGGGCCAGACTACCATATGGTTATATCGGTTCTTTAAAAGGCAAGCTTTGTGAAAAGGGTGCTTAATGCATCTGCAAAAAGTATCGATCCAGGTCAGTCTGCGCAGTCCGCGCAGGCTGACCTGGATCGATACTTTTTGCATTTTTGGTTATTATTCTGCATGTCCAGGGACCAGTCTACCTCATGATTATATCAGTTCTTAAAAAAGTAGCTGTTAAGGATTCATGACGGCTTGATTGGTATCACGCATCACGGAGATGCATTAAGCCCCCTTTTCACAGAGCGCGGTTCATGTAAAATTTGCGCCATGCTCTGGCAAAAGGGGCTTAATGCATTTCCCTGATGTATGATATCAAGCAAGCTCTTAAATAAGTATAAATCCATATTAGCCACTTTTTATATAACAACGGAATTAATCATGAGATAGACTGGTACTTGGACATACAGAATATTGACCAATAGCGAAAAGTTTCGGTTAAGGTTACCCTGCCAAGTTTTGTCCAAGTTTGAAGAGAATATCTTCAGTAATGACAGAATAATTATCATAAAATGTCAGTTTTCACGCGACGATGATACAGACAATGACAGGACTATAACAATGCCTGGACTTCCATTATCTCCCGCTAGATGGCATTCTACAAATACACATCTATCTAATTGAGCATTCTGGGTACAGAACCGGACTAATTTTGTACGCGACAACCGTTACTTTGAATTTCAAACTAAAGTAAACGTTTACTCAATAAAACGCTACGTGGTGCGATTCATTCAGCTATGATCAACATTTTAGAGAAATCTGGAGCTAAAACAGGCCTGATTTTTCTTCGAATGTATTGATATGAGCCATTTTCTCCATTGCTACTTTAGCGCGTATTACTACAATCCACTCAAAAAAGGGGGAGTGATACGTCACAGCAGACAGGTCGAATCTTCGAAGAATATGACTATCCAGACAACGCCTGGACTTCGTTTTTTTTCCCGAAAAATGCTTATTAGACAAAAAAAAAAAAGAGTTCGTTTAAAAATTCTTGATAGGCACGGTCCCTAATGTTTGGTTTATTCATGTTGTGTGCCTAAATATAGTTTTTTCCTCCGGCAAGTCAGGTTGTTTTACTTGATTTACCGGATATTATGACATGTCTCGGTTCCTGAATGCAAGGTGTTCGAAAGAATAAAATCATAAAATTCCTGTTTCATGACAAGTCTGAACGATCATAATCAGTTTACTGTGTGGATGACATTTAGTAAAAAAGGCGGAAAGATGAAATAAGAAAGTAACTTGTATCTTCTCAAAAAAAAGGGGTTACTGTCATTTTATATTCGTCAGAATTGTTTTATATATCATAAAAGTAGAAAAGCAATTTTTCGGCTAGTGAGGCATGCGAAGGCCTGGGTCTGTATTCGCCAACAATTCTTGAGAACGTTCGTGGTTATACCCCCGCAAAACGAATTTTTTCGGTGGTATACTGGAATCAGCCTGCCTGTCCGTGTGTCCGTCCGTCCGTGTGTCCATCCGTGTACACAATAGTAGTAATTTTGTGTCGCGAACTCCTCCTACAGTTTTCCTTCAATTGTATTGAAACATGGCACATACAATTATTGATCATATTATTGAAGATTTGCAAGACACAATTTTCAAGTGTCAACTCTTCCTAGTTGAGGAATTATCTCCCCTTGAACCGGACACTTTTTTCTGTAAAAGCGCTTGCGGGGGGTATCAAGTCACATTCAGTGACAGCTCTAGTTTTATTTGCCATAATTTTTCATCCGGTTTAGCCAATCAGAAGTCTTGGTACTTACAAATTTAGGAAATCTTGGAGAAAAATAAGACTAAGAATATTCTAAAAAATGGTAGGTGAATACGGGCCCTAGTGAACTTTGTTTCCTCCTTGGATCTATAATTTTTTTTTTTGGAAAAAAAAGCCTTAAACTTGTAGTCCAAGAGTGTATAAAAATATTTTTTTAACCCTTTCCCAAACAAGCCCTTGTTTTTACGTGTCTGCAGTACAAGTCTTTTGAAAACACTGTGTGAAAAGGAGAAATTGCTCGTAACGAGCAATTTCTCCTTTTCCCACAGTGTTTTCTGTCTGTTTGGATAATTTACTGCCATTGTAATGAAAGTTAAAATTATCGTCTGCTAACTCTTTCAGTTTGGAAGAGTCTAAAATTTGTCGTTTGGGAAAGGGTTAATCCCTACCAGTGAATTACTTGTATTTCACAGTGAATAATATCACTAGTGATGATAAATACGGTATCATCACTAGTGAGGATATAGTTTTAGAATGTTTGCCGGAACTACTTTTTTCCTACTTTGCTGATATTGTGCCATCTTTGATAGTTAGTTGAATATAAATGGATACGTTATGAATATATAAAATAACATAATCAACCCACTTTCAAGCCTATAGTAATCAAAGCGTTGATAAGGCTGATGTGGCGTTTGTCAGGGAAACCATTGTGTGGAATTTTTGATAATGAAAATATACAATATTGTTACAATATTAACTTTAAAATCAACATAAGCAAATGAGTACACGTTTTTTTTTTTTTGTGAAAGGGAGAGTACGGGCACTAAAGTTTGCTTTTTTTTGTGTGTATTGTTGGTCTCCCTATGATCGTTCAGGAGTTAGGTGTGACGTCTCTTGACGGTAGAATGCATGATGGGTAAAGAGAGAAACCATATTAATATATTGAATTAGGTTAAGTTTCTAAACGCGGAATACGTTTTACATGCGAGTTAATCCGCATCCGCTTTTGTATACTAAGTATTAACCTTTTTTTTTTCATCAAGAATTTGTCTCGTTATTGTTACGAGTCAGGCGTAACTAGAAAGTAGAAGCCAGCAACAAACAATAACAATTAACAGAATTTATTAACAAAAATATCAAATAAACAGTGACAATATTACAATAGTACAAAACAGTACCTTAGATGTTAAATACAGAAGACAAATTATTCCAGTCTTAATTGCAATCTGATCCTGATCCAAACTGAATGTAATCCAAGCACATGAAATAATCCTCACTTTAGTCTAGTCTGATCCTAATCCAACTGAATGTAATCCAAGCACTAATTATATGACACAAACACAAAATAATCCCCACTGTAGTCTGGCAATCATGTATTAACTAGTGAACACTGAGATGTAAAAAGCTTTTCCTTTAATAATAACAGGGAAACTTCCAGAAAATTCATGTTAAAATCAGTTGCATAATTCTTAGTAATCAGATTGTATAAAGGCCTGGAAACTTCCAGCACAATATTCTACAAGAGAGAGTTCAGTTCTAAAAATAGCAACAGGGGAAAACCATTCAAAAATAGATACACACATGAACAAAGCTAGGAATAACTGGGTATGTACATAACACTTCCCCCCTTGAAAAGAAAAAGAAAGGTTTATGAAATAAATCTTTCTTTTTTGCAATATTATTTACATACATGTATATGATACTTTAACTGAAGTATTACATAGGAAATGACAAACTCAAATATTAATTATTTCAGACTAATGAAAATAATCAAGGTAATGAAAGTACAATTTATAAATTCAGTTTGAACATGATTTAGGGAAAATGACTATTTGAAATTTCAAACTCTTGAAAGAGCATCTGGTATAATGTTATCTTTCCCTTTTATGTGTCTTATGTCAAGATTAAACTCTTGAAGCAATAAACTCCACCTCAGTAATCTTTGATTCTTATTCTTAAGTTTGTGTAGAAAACTTAAAGGGTTATGATCACTGAAAACAACAATTGGTGAAGTTGAAGAGGTTAAATAAACTTCAAACTGCTGGATTGCCAGAATTAAAGCAAGACACTCTTTTTCTATGGTAGAGTAATTTTTCTGATGTTTGTTAAACTTCTTAGAAAAGTAACAAACTGGGTGATCAATACCATTATTATCTTCTTGTAAAAAAACAGCACCAACACCAACATCACTTGCATCAACAGCTAATTTGAAACATTTGTCAAAATCAGGTGCCAAGAGAACTGGTGCGCTCTTTAGAATGGCTTTCAGACGATCAAATGCATCTTGACATTTGTCATTCCATTTGAACTTTGTGCTTTTCTTAAGTAAATTTGTTAAAGGTTCAGCAATACCCGAGAAATTTTTACAGAATTTCCTGTAGTAGCCTGCCATACCAAGAAATCGCATCAGCTGTCTTTTACATTTAGGCACAGGAAACTCAGAGATAGCATTGACTTTAGCTTCTAAAGGTTTAACTTGACCCTGTCCCACAAGATGTCCTAGAAATGTTACAGTAGCATGACAAAATTCAGTTTTTGCAAGATTCACAGTCAGTTTCGCTTTACTGAGTCGGTCGAAGAACTTCCTGATTCTTTGAAGGTGGTCACTCCAACTGTCTGAGTAGATGATGATGTCGTCAATATATGCATCACAGCCATCTAATCCACATATAACGTTGTTTACAAGTCGCTGAAACGTTGCAGGAGAATTTTTCATCCCAAACGGCATAACTTTGTACTGGTACAGACCGTTAGGAGTAGCAAAGGCTGATACTTCTTTTGCTTTATCAGTCAGTGGAACTTGCCAGAATCCTTTTAGCAGGTCGAATTTGGTGACATATTTAGAATTTCCAACTTTGTCAATACAGTCATCAATTCTTGGTAATGGAAAAGAGTCTGTTTTTGTCACAGAGTTCACCTTACGATAGTCAGTACACATTCTATAAGTTCCATTTGATTTGGGTACTAATATACATGGTGAACTGTAATTACTCTGGCTAGGTTCAATAAAGTCATTTTCCAGTAAGTATTTTACTTCATCTTGGAGGTATTTCTGTTTCAAAGGATTCATCCTATATGGATGTTGCTTTATTGGTTTAGAATCTTCCACAATGACATCATGATAGATTTTATCTGTTCTTGTGGGGATATCAGGAAATAAATGTTCATATTCATGTATCAACTGTTTCAGCTCTTCCTGCTGCGATGGTTCCAAGTGAGAAAGTTTGTTGTTAAGATTTCTCAAAATATCAGAATTCTCAAGTTTAGATGGACCAGGATCAGATTTATCATTAAAGTCAGAATTTACTTCAATTTCCAATACATTTGATTCTTGTGGGACAGTGTTTACAACTGTAATTGGTTTTGAAATAGAGCTATCTCTGTCAAAGTATTCCTTTAACATATTTATATGACACATTTGTTTGTTTTTACGCCTTCCTGGAGTATTAATTATATAGTTTAAATCACTTGTTTTCTTGTCAATAGTGTAGGGTCCAAAATATCTTGCCTGTAAAGGTCTGCCAGGTATTGGCAAAAGAGCAAGGACTTTGTCACCTGGTTTAAATTTTCTATCAATAATATGGTTGTCATATCTTGCTTTCATTTTGCCCTGAGACGTTTTAAGATTAGACCTAGCAACCTCACATGCCCTAGACAGTCTATTTCTGAAGTCAGAAACATACTGTAGTAAATTCAAGGGTGTTTCAACATTTGAGAGAAATTTCTCTTTCAAAAGTTTTAAAGGTCCACGAACAGAATGGCCAAAAACTAATTCAAAAGGACTGAAACCAAGAGATTCTTGTACAGATTCTCTGGCTGCAAATAGTAACAAATGGATGCCCTCATCCCATTCTTTTTCAGTGTCAAAGCAATATGACCTTATCATATTTTTTAATGTCTGGTGAAATCTTTCTAAAGCACCTTGACTTTCAGGGTGATAAGCGGATGACCTATATTGCTTGATTCCTAATTCATGCATAACCTGTTGGAATATACCAGACATAAAATTTGACCCTTGATCAGACTGAACTGATTTTGGAAGACCAACAAATGTGAAAAATTTTATAAGAGCTTTGACTATTGACTTTGTTTTGATGTTCCTTAAAGGAATAGCTTCAGGAAAACGTGTAGAAGTACACATAATTGTTAAGAGATACTCATTTCCTGACTTGGTTCGAGGTAAAGGACCAACACAATCTATAAGTATCCTACTGAAAGGTTCATCAAAAGCAGGAATAGGTTGTAATTGAGCTTTGGGAATGGTTTGGTTGGGCTTACCTACCATTTGACATGTATGGCAAGTTTTACAATATTTAGAGACATCTGATTTGAGACCAGGCCAATAAAAATGAGTAATAATTTTGTGATAGGTCTTGTTTATACCTAGATGACCTGACATAGGACTTTCATGGGCTATACTTAGTATTTCATGACGATATGACTTTGGAACCACAATTTGGTGGTAAACAGCCCATTCATCATCAGCTGGGACATCAAATGGTCGCCATTTTCTCATAAGAATCCCATTCTTTATATAGTAACACATTGGGACCTGTGAAATTTCATCTTCAGGTAAAGCCCTAAAAATTAACTTTGAAATCTCAGGATCAGTTTGCTGTTCCTGGATAAGCTGTGACTTTGACAGCGTGTCGTGACCTTGGTCAATAGACCGTGGTGGTGAATGACAAGACATTGATGAGTCTGTCTGAGTATCAGACAAACTGGGATCAGGAGACTTTTTAATCTCATTATTAAAATATTGACCGATAAAAGTATCTGTCAAGTCAATGTCAGAGTTTGAGTTTTTCAAAATGGCCTTTTTAGCCATAGCTCGGGTAACTGCACAAGAAGGATACAAGTCAGGAATTTCCTGCTCGATAGGGTCATCTGTTTGACCTATATTTGGTGTGTCAGTTACAAGTGGATTAACCACAACCTTATCTCCAGCTAAGTCATTGCCTAGCAGTAAATGGACACCTTTAAATGGTAAGGAAGGTTTAATACCAATAACCACAGGCCCAGTAACCAAATCTGATGACAAATTAACGTAATGGAGAGGGATATTAACAGTTCCACACTCTACACCCTGAATAAGGACACTAGTACCGGAAGAAGTCTTCTCAGAAAAAGGCAGTATATCTGCTAAATAAGAGATTGAGAAGCTCCTGTGTCTCTTAAAATTTTAATAGGGGTAGGTGGGCAATTATCACCTGAAAGTGATACAAAACCATTCAACATAAATGGTTCAAAAATCTCCATAGTAGAATCAGACTTGGGTTTTGTGACTATGTCAATTGTATTGGTTTTAATGGAAGACTGTGGTCTAAGAGTGGTGAGCCCTGTTGGTTTGGCTTCATCACTTTCTAACTTCCTTTTTAATTTCAAACATTCAGAAACAAGGTGACCAGGTTTCTTACAATAGTTACAAGTGGGTCGAGATAAGGGATATTGAGTTTTGGTTTCACTAGTAGAATTGGGTTTGGGTGTTTTGGATTGACTGGGCATGCCAGATGAATTACCAGACGTAAATTTATTTTGGGGATGTGAGGAAGTAGGTTTTGGTTTAGCAATAAAAGAAACTTTATGTGTAAGGTAGTAATTATCAGCCAGACGAGCTGCTTCTTCTAAAGTTTCAACTTGTTTTTCGTCTAAGAATGTCTTAACATCAAATTGAATACAACGTTTGAATTCTTCAACTAACATAAGTTGTCTTAGTTTATCATAATTTTGGTCTATTTTCTTAGAACAGCACCATCTGTCAAATAACTGTTCTTTGTTTCTAGCAAATTCAACATGAGTCTGGTTGGAATCTTTTTTACAATTTCTAAATTTTTGTCTATATGCTTCTGGGACCAGCTCATAACCTTTGAGAATAAGTTCTTTAACAGTCTCATAATGATGACATTGTTCAACACCTAGTTGTGTATAAATTTCACGAGCTTTGCCTATCAAAACACTTTGCAGAAGCAAAGTCCAGTGCTCTTTTGGCCAATTTAAGTTTTCTGCAACTTTTTCAAAATGTAGGAAGTATTTATCAACTTCTTTCTCTTGAAATGGAGGAACAAGCCTAATATGTTTTGTAACATCAAAATTGTATTCAATCTTTTGCTTGGGCTGATTTGCTCTTTCTTGCATTTCTATTTCCCTCATTCTTAATTGAAATTCTCTCTCCTTCTCTCTCTCTTCCCTTTCTCTTTCTTCTCTCTCCCTTTCTCTTTCTTCTCTCTCCCTTTCTCTTTCCACTCTCTCCCTTTCTCTTTCCATTTCTCTTTCTTGTCTCTCCCTTTCTCTTTCCCTTTCTCTTTCCTTCTCTCTCTCTACTCTTTCTTCTCTCTGTCTTTCCCTTTCTCTTTCCTTCTCTCTTTCCTGAATTTCTAATTGTCTGATCTGAAGTTTCAATTCAAGTTCTTTTGAACTTGAAACTGACTGAACGTCAACTATCAGGGAAAGAGCATTTTCATTAAAAATTTCCTCATCAACAAAATATTGTATCAAAATGTTCTTAATTTCATGTTTACGCATTGAAGATTTTATTTCAGACAATTTATAGTGTTTAGCAAGATTAAGCAAATCAGTCTTTTTACCTAAATTCAATAACTCCACAGACGGTTCAGCCGTAAATTTATCTAAGTCAAAAGACATGTTTGTTTGTTGCTGGATTCAAGTACAAAATTGTATTATAATTACTGATTAGTAGACGAATGCGTTAGTCTATTTTCCAATCGATGGATAGTCCAAAATGGAAAACAAATACGTTAGTCTATTTTCCAATCCCGGACGAGCCCCCAATTTCTGTTACGAGTCAGGCGTAACTAGAAAGTAGAAGCCAGCAACAAACAATAACAATTAACAGAATTTATTAACAAAAATATCAAATAAACAGTGACAATATTACAATAGTACAAAACAGTACCTTAGATGTTAAATACAGAAGACAAATTATTCCAGTCTTAATTGCAATCTGATCCTGATCCAAACTGAATGTAATCCAAGCACATGAAATAATCCTCACTTTAGTCTAGTCTGATCCTAATCCAACTGAATGTAATCCAAGCACTAATTATATGACACAAACACAAAATAATCCCCACTGTAGTCTGGCAATCATGTATTAACTAGTGAACACTGAGATGTAAAAAGCTTTTCCTTTAATAATAACAGGGAAACTTCCAGAAAATTCATGTTAAAATCAGTTGCATAATTCTTAGTAATCAGATTGTATAAAGGCCTGGAAACTTCCAGCACAATATTCTACAAGAGAGAGTTCAGTTCTAAAAATAGCAACAGGGGAAAACCATTCAAAAATAGATACACACATGAACAAAGCTAGGAATAACTGGGTATGTACATAACATTATAATCTAAATTAACTTCTTTCTATCGTGGTTTATTACAATCATGGTTGTGAGCTTTGTACCACAATAAATAAGCTACTAGGGCAATAGCAGATTATCGCATCGTTATATGTACTAAACTCATACAAAGGTACCCGCAAAAAAAAGAATAGTCAAATTCGTCATCTAGTTTCGTTCTTTAAAAACCGAAACAGAAGCCATCCTCTAACGTTTCCTTCTTTTTGATTTTTTATCTTGTTTAATTCTCGTATTATTTCCCGCCTTTTGTTGGCTGTTAATATTAATTGAAGAAACATGGAATTACACACCTGTGTCCCAAATTCTTTATCTTCAACTAAGATTTTTTTAAACCTTTTAAATTGGAGCATCTGTTGACGAAAAGAAATGTGGTTTAATAGTTAACAGTCTTTGAATTTATAGAAAGTACTCCAGGAGAGAAGAAAATACATGTCACACATTTTTTACCACTTTGTTTTCTTACGTTTTCTTCCTTAAGTTAGCCAAGACATAGAAATTCTTTGGTGCATGGTAACGTGCATGCTGCGACAATTTTACACTAGAAATCAAAAGTTCATAAAGATTTTGAGAGTCCTGGTATTACAATATGGTAGAAGATTTGAAACAGCAGGGCCCGTATTCACCAAACATTCTTAAGAACGTTCTTTTTCTTATTCTCCAGAATTTTCTGTACTTGAAAGTAATACGACTTCATTCGGTTTATTCATATCACAAGTTGTGTTACTTACTTGAAGAATAAGATTCAGAATATTCTCAAGAATGGTTGGCCCGGATGTGAATATACAGGGTGTCTCATAATGCATGTTACACTTTCAGTATCTAAACGTAATTGACCCTGCTTAACCGTAGTGTGTTAATACGGTCAAGCTACGGTAATTCCCGCCTCTGGTACAATTACCCGTACTGGGCAGGCAAAACCACAACGTTTTACCAAAGCTTAACGTAGCTGACCTAAATTTACCGTAGTTGAGCGTACTTACGACATGGTCTATATGTAGTTTAACGTAGTTAATTGTACTAAGACACAGTAATACCCTAGGTAATTCTAGTCACTTTTCACGCAGTTGAATGAAGTTGACCGTGCTTACACATAATTCATCCTTGTTAGGCTTTTTTCTTATTACCAACTTTGAACCTACTTAGAACGTACTTCAACCTAGTTGACCGTAGCAACACTACGATAGACTACTTTTCAAATCAACTACGGACAACTACGTACATGGACGTAAATATGACCATGGTAATACCCTAGTTAACTCTGGCCACTTTGCACGCAGTTGAATGAAGTTGACCATACTTACATGTAGTTCGACCTACTTAGGCTTTCTGTATTTCTTCTTTTTGCCAGTATGAACCTATTACCATACTTACACGTAGTTCGACCTACTTAGACTTTCTGTATTTCTTCTTTTTGCCGGTATGAACCTACTTTGAGCGTACTTCCACCTGGTTGACCGTAGTTGAACTAAGGCCAACTACGTGCATGACCGTATATGTGACCATGGCTTTAATCACTGTTAATTCATACGTAGTTGACCGTATTGGGAAATTATTATACCCCCCAAAACTCTGTTTGGGGGGTATATAAGAGTCAGCTTGTCCGTCCGTCCGTCCGTCGGTCGGTCTGTAGCTTTTTGTCCGCTCTATTTCTCATAAACTACTGGACGAATTTTATTCAAACTTCACAGGTAAACTCAGTATCAAGTAGAGATGTGCATATGAAATGTTGGTTATGGTTCATTGATTTTTCACTGAGTTATGGCCCTTTCATGAAATTTCTTGTCCGCTCTTTTTCTCATCAACTATTAAACAGATTTAGTTCAAATTACACAAATAGACTCAGAGTAAAGCAGAGATGTGCATATCCTATTTTGGTTATGGTTTATTTAGGTTTCATGGAGTTATGGCCCTTTGATGATTCTGGACAAATTTCTTTTTCATACTTGAATTTTGTCCGGAGCATATCTCCAAATCTGTATTAGCTAGGGTTATGAAATTTCATGGGTGGATAGATCTCATCGAAGGGGAGTGCAGTGCACAGGAATCATAACTCTTGCTAGCTTAATTTTTGAGTTATTGCCCTTTGTTGTTTTTTTTAATACTTGAATTTTGTCCGGAGCGTATCTCCAAAACTATACTAGCTAGGGTTATGAAATTTCATGGGTGAATAGATCTCACCAAGGGGTAGTGCAGTGCACAGGAATCATAACTCCTGCTCCCTTAATTTTTGAGTTATTGCCCTTTGTCGTTTTTAATACTTGAATTGGGTCCGGTGAATATCTCCAAAACTATACTAGCTAGGGTTATGAAATTTCATGGGTGGATAGATCTCATCAAGGGGTAGTACAGTGCATAGGAATCATAACTCTTGCTCCCTTAATTTTTGAGTTATTGCCCTTTGTCGTTTTTAATACTTGAATTGGGTCCAGTGAATATCTCCAAAACTATACTAGCTAGAGTTATGAAATTTCATGGGTGGATAGATCTCATCAAGGGGGAGTGCAGTGCATAGGAATCATAACTCCTGCTCCGTTAATTTTTGAGTTTTTGCCCTTTGTTGTTTTTCATACTTGAATTTTGTCCGGAGCGTATCTCCAAAACTATACTAGCCAGGGTTATGAAATTTCATGGATTGATAGATCTCATCAAGGGGGAGTGCAGTGCACAGGAATCATAACTCTTGCTCACTTGATTTTTGAGTTATTGCCCTTTGTCATTTTTCATACTTCAATTTGGTCCGGTGCATACCCCAGCTTAACAACTAGGGGTAAGACGGGCGTATCTTGCGACAATTTGCCGCTCATGTTCAACTCTTACTTTTGTACTCAACCATTCCGCATTCTGTGACAAAGACCTGTTTGGTGGCAAGGAGCTGGTGGGGGTATGATCACGTTGAGTGATAGCTCTAGTTTTTGTTGGCCATAGTTGAATGTATTAACCCTTTCCCAAACAATCCCTGGTTTTTGCGGGTCTGGAATAGTAGTCTTTTGAAAACATTGTGGGAAAAGGAGAAAATGCTGGTAACCAGCATTTTCTCCTTTTCCTACAATGTTTTCTACGTTATCATAGACAGAAAACATCTTTTCAGCAAGAGTTGAATTGTGGTCTGCAAATGCTTTAAATTTGGTGTAGTCAAAATGTTTGTTGTTATGGAAAGGGTTAAACACACTATGCTTAGGAAGGGTCTATTAAGGTTAACTTACGGTAAACTACGTTCAAAACCACGTTCACAGTAGGATCACAACATCTCAGTTAACCATAACAAATTTTCTAACAAATTGAAAAAAATTCACGCCTACCATAGGCAAATCATAAGCTCAGACTACGTTCATTACTACTTTGAACTACGGTTATCTACGTGTAGCTACGTTGAATACGTTCAACTACGGCAATCTACAGTCATTTACTACCCACGGTCAACCATGTAAGGTATAATTAATCATGGCTTTATGGGAAATATGGAGCGGAAAAAGTCAAGCTCCTTGCCTTCTATAATTCACGCCTCCAATTATTTTCTTCAAATTTCTCCATGTGTAGAAATCATTTAGCAATATAATCAGTTATACTTGTTTAAATGCACCTGGTTTCACACGGTTCAAGGAAAAATAGCACTTAAATGTCAAGACATCAATCAAAGGCATGTTTTTGAAGCGATTGTTGAAACTGTGAGAATTAAATCTTAACTCTTACGGCTGCTAAGCTACTCAATGCCTTTTTGCGGACAGTGTAGATCCAAGATCAGACTGCACATTCTGTGCAGTCTGATCTTGATCTACACTGTCCGATAAGGAGATATCTCTGCCAATGAAATACTTTTGAAAATGCCAAGTTTGGGTTTTTACTATCGACTTGAAAGTTTCACTATACTTGGTTAGCAGGATAAGGGTAGAATGGCTTTTAGGTCATCTGTGGTTTTACCGTGTAACGATCATTTGGGTGACCTAAATGAACAAATCAGGGGACCTTTATTTCATGCTTTCCAGTAGTTTGTCGAGAAATAACAGTGAAATATTTATTCGATATTTCATGGTTACGACAAATGAAAAATACTGATTTTATTTTCATACTCTTCAGTTGAAGGCGGATACAGTGGTTACAGCGCACAAGTTACCTAGGTAAAATGTGCGTCAAATACTCAACCAGATGGAAATATGACGCAATTTACGATACATTTCTCGCGCTTTACGACATAGTTTAATGGGGTGTTATGAGAGGGGGTACGCCACGGGGAATTCACGAAAAGAACTGTACTGTATTTTGATGTAAGTTGCGCAACCTTGGGGTTACAAGCATGAAATGAATAGAATATTTGTTTTGTGTTTTTGGTGAAAGATTGAAACTTATTTCATCTCGTGTGGCTGCGCCACTCGTGAAAAATATTATCAATGATGTTCACTCGAAATAAATGTCGGTCTTTCACCGTAAAAACAAATATCCTCTATTTCATGCATGGCATCTTCCCGGTTTAAATACAATACCTAACAGCTGCCTTAGGGAGAAATTTCTTTGGCCTTCCGTCCGGGGGTTTTAGGTTCTAATAGTGCTCGGGTTCCTGTAATTCTGCTATGTATTTGTTCATTTGTTTCTTAGTTACGGACTTTGTTCGTAAGACAATCCCAAGTATATTGCTTAAATCTGCGCAGTTTATGAAGACGCAGCCGTGATGTTTTATCACGTTTTTCTCTATGCAATGACATTCTGGATAATAGCTGTCCTAAAATGTCGATAATTTAGTTTTTTTCATGATTGAAAATTTTGATTTTGTTTTATTCGTTTTTTAAAGGTTAATGGCCCTGCTGGGTAGATTAAACAATATTTAAATTTAATAAGGGCGCCTCTTCTACGGCGTTCTCTCACAGTTTGGTTAAGCAAAAGCGATGCATGCGCATGTCAACACTTGGTTGCAAGTACCTGATTTTCAGTGAGAGTTCTATGAGGAAAGAGAGAGGTACACGTGGCTTTGGGGTAAAGTGTAAGATTTCTGACCTGGAGGTCCTGAGTTCAGGCCTCACTGGCTCCACTGGGTTTTTCATAGGAGTTCCTTGCGCAAGACAATTCAGAGCTCCAGTCTAGTATCGGTGAATCCTAGGAACTACATGAATATGTAAGCTGTCGCCGTGATATGACTGAAATAATGTTGAAAACGGCATAAAACACCATCCGTCTATAATGAAAGAGGACATAAGTGTGTCAAAAATAATTTGATTGCTACTCGCTCCTGTAATATAGGCACCCCTTTCGATAATTAACAATAGAATTAATTTTTACGTGCAGGTCATTGGTAATTAGAGTTTTCATAGAATGTCAAAGTTTTTTCTTTAAATTCTGAGTAATAAAAGGAACATAACTGTGTCAAAATACTTTAGGCCATTACCATAAAATCCCTACTTTTGACTATGCTGAGAAAGAAGCCTTTAGAAAACATTGTGGGAAAAGGAGAAAATGCTGGTTACCAGCATTTTCTCCTTTTCCCCACAATGTTTTCTACTCCTCACCAAAAAAAAAAAAATCAAATTTTCAGTCACTTTTATTTTGTCGTCTGCAGATCTCTGCTTTCGATTTTGACAACCCTATAATGATGTCGTTTGGTAATGAGTTAAAGGTTACCTGCTTCTGTTATATGGCTTTCCCTCTCGATGATTAACAACTTGTCCAAGTTTGTAATATATTTCTTCAGTTTTAACAAAGATACTATAAAACACAAAAGCTTTTGCAAGACGAAGACCCTTGACGACGGCACAAGGGTCCGTATTCACCAGCAGTTCTCTAGAATATTCCAAGTGTTATTATTTCAAAGTAACATAACTTCTGATTGGCCCAAACCATTTGGTTTAGCCAATCAGAAGTTTCGTTGCTTTCAAATACAGATAATCTTGGAGAACAAGGCGAAGACTTTTCCAAAGAATACTTGGTGAATACGGACCCTAGCGCTATAGCAGTTAGGGGAGGGGGGTTGTCAATTATCTCCCTTGCCAGATAAAGACTGAAGGTAACCAAATAACACAGTGGTCCTTTCACCTGTATTTCTTTGTTTGTATCCCTGGTTCCCTTGGGGATGTTGCGTTAATTATAACAATGATTTATGATGTATGTTTAAGGTCCACATGTAATTCAAATCAAATTCTGTTCTGAAACACCATGAACTCCGTATATATCGATTTGTAAAATAATCTAGCGAGATTTACTTGAGATATTGTCTCGGGAAAATAACCGTTCAGTGCAAGAAAATCAAGGATAAAATCCAAGTAATTCCCTTATCAAGACCAATGTAGTACTGGAGAACACTCAAGGGAAATAATTGAAGAATGGAGACATCCGAGAAAAAAAGATCTGTATAAAGTTCTTGATGCAGAGAAATAAGAACGACAAATGAACCACATTGCAATTTGGAAAAATCAGATTTAAGAATCGAATTGCTTCCGTTAACGTGATTGACTCAATTAGGCGCGTGCAGTTTTGTGACAATTATAATTAACACACTGTCACGCTACTAATTGGTATCACCGCATTTTGAAGTACAAAAACGGAAGCTAGGAAATCATGAAATGTGAAAACAGATAAAAAGGGTCTGGCATGAGTTATTGTTTGAAGTTAAATTTTGTTAAATACGTCTGCAAAATGTATTATTAAACAAGCCTTTGGCGAACTTAAGGTAGTGGACCCGTAATAGAAAACAGCTATTTCCACTATAGTATTATCCAACAAAATATGTTATGATTAAAAATGAGTATTATTGTACTACTTTACTGAACCCAGTCACTTTTTCCTTTTTGTCCTTCTAAGAATTATCATTTATAAATCTAAAACTACTATATTCTCATGACAAAGGGAGATAATAATTATATTAATACCTAACAAAAGTATTAACAAATAATTTCAAAATAAACGTCAAAGGAAGTTTTGATTGTTTAAAGTTGTGCAATATTATACTTGTATGAATTTGAATTTTTCAACGAAATTTTATGGCGTGGTGCACAATAAGTATTTCGTGTCTACTACCTTAATGATATATTTTTGTGACACTTTGTATTCCCTAGGGAATAATTAGAATACCATGAAAAATGACTCTTTAATGTTCAAGATTTCGGCTGTTGCCTTGTTCAAGAGTTGCAAACACTTCATCCGACTAGAACATTTAGCGTGTATCATTCGGCCATATTTTTTTACAAAAAAAGTGACGTCAGCCCTGCTACGCAACGTAACGTCAACGTTAACGTCACTTTTTATTAGTAAAACAATACGGCTGCATGATGCACGCTCTAAAATGATCTAGTGGGATAAAGTTTTTAGTCCGGGCGTTCTAGGTTCGAACCATGCCCGCCCCTGTATTTTTATCATGCATTTGTTCATTTGTTTCTATGTTACGGACTTTGTTGGGAGGAGTATTTAAATTAAATATCGACTTGTTCTTTATATCAAAACAAATTTTCTGAAATTGAAGGGATGGAGGAAATCATAACGACGGCCTAACAAATTCTGAGAAATATACATGTTTATCGTCGGTTTACTTCAAAAAACCCGTAACTACAACTTGAAGCAAACTGTAGTTACGGGCTTTTTGTAGTAAACCGACGATATACACAAAAATCTCATATTTGAGAATGCCAGGCTTGTGATTCATCATTTCTCATGATACCGCATCCATAGTTCCTCAATATCCCTTCAAAAAAACAACATTCCTATTTCCGATGGTGAGAGGGATAAAGAAATGGGTGAATGAACCCGAATAAGGCGCCCGAAACGTCAGGAAAATAAAACCTTAGCTTTAATCCTTTACCAAACAATCCAGGGATCTAACGACCATCAGGAAAGAAAAGGACTCTTGGAAAACATTGTGGAAAAAAGGAGAAAATTCTGGTTACCAGCATATTCTTCTTTTTCCCACAATGTTTTCCAATGCCTCGGTGACAGAAATTATCGAATTTCATTTAACTTTATTTGATAATGCCATCTGCAAATGCATTCAATTTGGACCAGTCTTAAATTTTAACCCTTTTCCTGCAAAGGAAGTTTATATCAAACTTGAAAGCCGATAATATATACCCAAATATTGCTAGATAAAACTTATTCTTTTGGTAAAAAATATCTACAGATCGGACAGTGTAGATCCAAGATCAGACTGCACATTCTGTGTAGTCTGATCTTGATCTACACTGTCCGCAATAGGTCATTCAGTTGCTCTTAACAGCACTGGGGTTAAATGTTGACGTCAGTGTAGAGAGTTAATTGCATTGGGTAAGCCGCTTTACAGAGTTAGAATGGGCACTTATTGTTTGAGGGCAGGATATATTACTTTCTTTAATAGAAAAATTCTGATATAACAGTTTTTCATTTGACGCCTGCCTCACTTGGGGTTGTTTATTCTCGCTGTCTTAAGATTCTCAATTTAAACAATCTTATTATTTGACTTTCCCCGGCAAATAAATATATCTGATCCTTTTCACTGACTGAAAAATACAAGTCCGCCGCTATACCAAAGGGTCTTTGGATATGGTGACATATTCGTGCCATAAGATTCATATTATTATATTTCAGAAAACTTTTGGGATTAACTTTGTGGGGTGGCATATTTTTGCCACGGGTTAATGAGATAACTATCGGGATAATATTAGAAAACTGCCGCGTTAAATCAGAGTTTCGTTCATAAAGCTAGATGCTGAAAAGATTTATGAAAAAAGATATCGCGACAAACTTTGAATAGTGGCATATTTCTGCAACGAGATACGATATAACTATCGGGATAATTATAGAAAAGTATTGTGACAGGTCAAATCTTTATTACGAAAAATCAAATCTTCATAGAAACTATTTGGATGCTGAAAAGTTTGGGGTTTTTTTTTTTACTTATTTTTTATCTCGATAAACTTTATATGGTGGCATATTTCTGCCACGAGAGATGAGATAAATATCGGGATAATTCTAGAAAACTATAGCAATACATCAGATTTTCCTGGAAATTCTTTCTAGACAATGAACATTTTTGTGGAAAAAAATCACCATAAAATTTATTTTCTGGAAGACTTTTCATTTAAAAGTAAAACAAATAACTCAAAGGTTCTCATTCGTTTAACCCATTACCACACAATCCTTACTTTTGACGCCCCTGAGAAAGAAACCTTTTGAAAACGCTGTAGGAAAAGGAGAAAATGCTGGTAACCAGCATTTTCTCCTTTTCCCACAGTGTTTTCTACCCTTCCTTGAACAAATTTGAATTTTTCAGTCACCTTTATTTTGTCGTGAGCAAATGATTTCAATTTGAAATAGTCTAAAATTTTGTCGTGTGGTAAAAAGAGTTAAAAAACTCGAGATAGATTGTCGCGATTTTCCAAAAATGTATCTATTTATAGAGTCAGTGTCGGTTACAGGCAAGAACGCAACAGAAATCATGGTAAAAATGAAAATTATCGCGATTTTTTTTCCTGAAACTTTAATTATCTAGTTAGTATTTCCAGGAAAATTTGTTTTATCGAGATAATTTTCTTAAATTATCATAATAGTGAGGCCTATTTTCGTATCTCGTGGCGGAAATATGACATCAAGGATCAAAGACAGACAGCATGCACGGCAAAGTTAAAAAGTTAAATACACAACACTACAATAGATCAGCTGACTCCCGGTCCAGGAAAATAATTTCCAGAGCGCATTTTCAATTTTGAAATGTCAGTGTCTAATCTGGTTTAACTATCTGATAAAGATTTATAAACAAAACACTTTAAACCATGCAGACCGATCATTGCATATGGCAAAACGCTTAATGCATCTCCAGTGAATCCACGGTGACTTGTTTGGTGTACCGCATCAAGGAGTCTCCTTGATGCGGTACACCAAACAAGTCACCGTGGATTCAGTACACTCACTTGCTATAACCCCCCCCCCCTTGCAAAATTAATGTTTTCGGGGATATACTGGAATCAGCCTGTCTGTCCGTGTGTCCGTCCGTGTGTCCGACTGTGTATAAAATACTAGTAATTTTGTGTCGCAAACTCCTTCCACAGTTTTCCTTCAATTGTATTGAAACTTTACACATATACTGATCATATAATAAAGACTTGCAAGAGCAATTTCAAATTCTCAATTCTTCCTGGTTGAGGAATTATCTCCCCTTGAACTTGACACTTTTTTCTGTCAAAGCGCTGACGGAGGTATTAAGTCACATTCAGTGACAGCTCTAGTTTCTATTACTTTAGACGTGTAAAGGTAGTGGACACGTAAAAGAAACCAGCTATTTCCACTCTAATATTATCCTACAAAATTTGCTATGATTAAAAATGAGTGTTATTGTACTAATTTAACCGAGCCTCTTTTTTTGTTTTGTTCTAAGACCTATTATTTTTTAATCTAAAACCAGAATCAGAAAGTTATTCATATATGAGCCATGTTTTGTTGTTTTTTTTTTTTTAATTTGAATGGTTTTTAATGCAACGGCAAAAAATATCGAACAATTTTAGCCAACGTCACTCATCACAGCTCGGCCGATTCCGTCCCTACATCTAACCTCGTCCGTATAACGACCATTTCCATTTGAAGTGCCAATCACGTGACCTTATTCTGTAAATCGTTCAGCAACGACATAAAAAACCTCCATGAAGGTATTCACATCTGTCTATCTGTCGGTGAAAACTTCAATCGGAACTGATGAACCACGTTAAAAAATTGATGTACTAACAACTAAAATATAGTTAGAAAGTTTTTGTTTTTTTAAGAGCAGCCTTACAATTTTCAGATAGGTAAACCGGCGTACTTCCGGTGTAATGCAGAGAAATGACCCCCATTACAAAATGACCCACGACCGTGGGTCATTTTGTAATGGGGGTCATTTCTCTGCATTACATCGGCATTGAAATATACCGATCTTGTGCATATGAATCCACCAGACACAGTCGAGGGATTTGATAGCTCCCATCACCCAAGGTATGTCGAATTAGCCTGTGTAGCCACAAACAATACAATCAAACGTCTCAAAGAAGGAACAAAGAAAGAACAAAGAAACATTTCAATACAGATCTGGATTGTCAAGATTTTTACGACACGATTTTATTCTGTCCTTGTTAGTTTTCTACACATCAACAGAAACATTAATTACTCGCTTGAGAGTATTTGACCCCGGGGTCAAATCAATAAAGTTACCAGCGCGCGGTTGAAAGAGTCAATTTTCCTGAGTAAGATACAATGTGTTGCCTGCGCGTGTCATATTCTTCTAAGATTCTACCTTTCTGCCTTGACGCATCACCCATCCCCCCCCCCCCAATACCGGGGGAAAATATGACTTGTATCGAACCAATTACTTTATTACCCAAGCATGTAGGGTCTATTTTGATAAAAAGCTGATGCATAGGTTACATGCTAGCCGATCATAACTGAATGAATGGCTCCAGGTAGCGTTTTATTGAGTAAACGTTTATTTCATTTTGATATTCAAAGTAACGGTTGTTTTGAAAAGTACTCCGGTTCTCAAGAATGCCCCTGTTAGATAGACGTGTATTTGTAGAATGCCATCTAGTGGGAGATAATGAGATACAATGTACTGTGAAAGTAGGTATTATTATGGGTCTATAATTTAGGTAATTACCAAATACATGTACTTACCGTACGCCTGTTTTAATTTCGGCGGAAAGGTAATGACCATTGCTCGGAAAAAAATCCCAGAACGAATATGTGCGTATGAAAACACTGTAGTCACAGGAGCAACTTCTCCTCCCACAACGGTATTTGATAATAAAAAAAAGGCCCTCATTAATGTCGAAAAAGATCCAGTCAGTCGCTCCCACGTGATCCCGTGTCTAGGTAAAACTAACCTTAATGTAGTTTAAAATTACGCTGGCATATATTTTCGCGATATTTATCAACACGCGAATATTGCGAATATTTCCAGGGCGATATTTTCGGTTTAACAGTACTTACGTTTACATGAAACCTATTTACCGACGGGGGCATCCTGAAATATTGCTTCTTTCAAAATGACTAATTGACTTCTCTAAGAATATAGACAACGATGATGTATTGAAAGAAATCATGCTTATTTTACTTCCTGTTGAAATAAGTCAAAAGAATGGCACTGGTTTAACCCTTTATTAAAGGCAATAAGCCATGCTATAACAAAAAGGGGCTTAATGTATTTCCGTGAGTTGTACTAAGCTGGTCATCACGTAATATTGTCGATCCTTAAAATCCACTACAGTCATGAAACTCGCTTTGAGAGTAAAATGAATATATAATACTCAAAATTTGCTAGGGACCACTCTAAAAAATCACTCTAAATATATATGTGGCATGTATTATGTATGGTTTTACAATAAGTTACATTGCCACACTGAGCAATAAGATGACCGGTGGAAATGGATCTTTAAGCCTTTACCTCACAATGCCGACTGTTAAAGACACTGAGAAAGAAGCCTTTGGAAAATATCGTTGGAAAAGGAGAAAATGCTGAATACCAGCATTTTCTCCTTTTTCAACAATATTTTCTACCCTATTACAGACAGCATAATGCATGTTGCATTTAGTTTTTGGTTAGCAAATGCTTTCAAATTGGACAACTTGATCTAGAGCTTTACAGTATGGTAAAGAGTTTATGCAAAACTGTTGTAACTTATAAACCCATACAGAAATATGTAAGTGATCCCTATCAAATTTGAGTAGTATAGTACCTTATCATTCCGAAATTTTACCAAATTTTAAGTATTTTACCTTGACACTATAATGGTAACAAATATTCAAATCGGGCGTCATTCAACCTACACAAACAGCTTATTTTATACTGTGGTTTAACTTTTCTATCAGTCGGTTTTGACAACTTCCTCAGACGTTCCTTTTTTACACAACATGTAAAGGTATATCCATCATATGTAATTATTTCTACGGGATAATAGGGTGGGCTAGCCGGTAAAGAAGCACAGTTCATCACGTTATTGGAGAGGTCATGAGACCTCTCCAATAGTGGTGAGTTTAAAAAGCAAACTGCCACAGAATTTGTTGTCTAAATCCATTTTTCTTGCGAAATTGTTCCGATATACAGTCTATTTCGTCATCGTTTAGTAAATAAAGCGAAATAGAAAAAAAAAAACGAAACGGGAAATAAACGTGGTTTATTTTCATATGAGGAATTTCAGAAAAGATATGTTACATATTTCTATGCCATAGCTGCAAATGAACTCTCAAAAAAGGTAATTTTTCATAAAGCAAGAAGAAAAACTAGGTAGAATTTTTCTTTTTTAGTTTCAAAAGAGAAACAAGACCGCTGGATAAGATCATGCGACTTGAAAACGCGACAAGAAGATCAAATGACTGTCATGTAAAGCATATGAGGTTTACAGGCGGCGGCTTTTTTACCTGTTTGTTTGCATGTACCAAAACATTTTGAAATTAAAAGCCAATAAACAAATAGTATTTGAAAATTGGTGCTGACCTCTCCTGGCTTCTCTAATGAAGAGGCCAACTTGTCTGTTGATCTATTGGAGCCAAGACTGTAACATAGCGGACATATCCCCCCCCCCCCCAGGGCCTTGTCACTCTTGTCACTGAAACGGCACGATCAGCGAACGGAAATAATTTACAAAACATAGTTCACATGTGACCTTGACCTTTGACCCATGAGACCCAAAAACACCTGCCAAACATTTGAAAGAAAGTTTCCAAAGGGTGGTATGAAATATCAGCAAGCTTCAGTTTATTATTGCCAGATATTGAATTCGTCTACAGTAATGATTGAAAAAGGCTCCCACCGCTGACTATTGTCTCAAGGATGGTTATGTTGGAAAGCAGCCAGTGGCTTGGAAAGAAAATTGTACGGAATACTGGTAAGAGAGAATCCAGGAAAGCATGGATAGGTGTACTGGCCACCGTGATATAACTGGAATAATGTTGAAAAAGGCGTTAAACACTATACAATCAATGAAAAAGGCTGGCGGCTCTCCATGCCGTTTTTTTATCCCAGACACAGTGCTTCATATTTCATAGCACTGTCTTGTGCACTTGCTTCAGGAAATTTTTCATTCGTAGCAGTGTCCTAAATTAAATTAACTCACCACCAAACGACAATATTTTAGGCTTGTCCAAATCGAGAGCATTTGCAGACGACAAAATAAAAGTGACTGGAAATTTGAAATTTGTTTTGTGAAGGGTAGAAAAACATTGTTGGAAAAGGAGAAAATGCTGGTTACCAGCATTTTCTCCTTTTCCCACATTGATTTTCTAAAGGCTACTTTATCAGTCAAAACTAGGGATTGTGTGGTAATGGGTTAACCTATACACTGGAACGAGAGAAAAAAGGTACACATAAAAGGCTAATGAAGTCTTCGGGTGTTTCGTCACTCCACCTCCATCCACTTGAGTTCATCTCTGGCAAAAGGGAACTTAAGGTAGTGGACCCGTAATAGAAAACAACTATTGCCATTATAATATTATCCTACAAAATTTGCTAGGATTAAAAATGAGTATTATTGTACTACTTTCACCGAGACAATTTTTCCTTTTTGTCCTTAGAATTATCATTTATAAAATCTAAAACCACTATATTCTCATTACAAAGGGAGATAATAATTACCTCCCTTTTTTGGAAACTAACAAAAGTATGAACAAATAATTTTTAAGATAAACATCAAGGGTCCTGTGTGGCTCAGTGGTAAAGTGTGGGACTCGTGACCTGGAGGTCCCAGGTTCGAGCCTCGCTGGCTCCATTGGTTTTTTTTCACTGGAGTGTCCTTCGGCAAGACACTTCAGAGCCTAGCCTAGTACTGGTGAAACCCAGGAAACATGAATATGTGAACTGTCGCCGTGATATGACTGAAATACTGTTGAAAGCGGCGTAAAACACCACTCAAACAAACAAAAAGATAAACATCAAAGGAATTTCTGGTCGGTTTAAAACGTGCAAAAGTATTATAGCTGTATAAATCTGTATTTCTCAACTATCAAGAAATTTTATGCCATGCTGCACTACTACCTTATTGCAACTTCACGAAGCATCATACTTGGCAAGTCATCATATTTAAAATCATTTTTTTCCAACAATCGAGTAAATCATGATGTAGACTGGTCCTTTTTTCCATTTTGAAAATTGAGCGATACCGTATATAGATTCGACCTGAGTCAGCTTGCGCGGACTGCGCAGATTTACTGACTGATTGTATGGTGTTTAACGCCGTTTTCAACATTATTTCAGTTATATCGCGGCAGCCAGTGCACCTATCCATGTTTTTCCTGGAGTATCTTTTACCAGTACTTCGCACATATTTTCCTTTCCAAGCCACTGGCTGCTTTCCCACGTGATCATCGTCGAAACAATGGCCAGCGGTGGAAGAGAAATGAATCCTGTCGCAGTGACTATCATCAATCCTGGGAAAGTGGACTGCGCAGGTTGACATGGGTAGATATTTGTCGTAGATTCATTAAGCTCCCTTTTGACAGAACACGTTTCAAACACGTAGGATGAACCTCGGCTCATAAACTGCGATATTACAATGCCCTAGGCTGCTGCCTCCACGACTTCCACCTCTGTCTGGTCAGGAAAGATGCAATTAACCCTAAGGCTGCCAAGCGCGACTCGCTGACCTTTTGCGGACAGCGTAGATCCAAGATCAGACTGCACAGAACGTGCAGTCTAATCTTGGATCTACACTTTCCGTTGATGAAAATAGTTTTCCCGAAAATATCAATTTGAAATATTTTAGCTTACTTTGAACACGTTTATTTTACATCGATTGAGACACAATTAAGTTCTTTCAACTTAAAACTAATCTCTCTCGATTCTGCATCCTTAGAAAACACCAGTACTCGTGCAAAATATGTGGGTCAATGGACAATCCTAAAGTCAACATGGCTCCCGGTCATCGAACTAAAGACCTTATGGTTACGAGGTCAACGCTTTTCCTCACAACCACGAACACTGAAGTAGCTTCAGTCGGGTTTTAATAGTGGCTTAAAAGTTTCATTTAGTACATTAATTTTAGCAAGTTTATACGATAAAAAAAAAAATATCCGACTCTCCAACTGTCCAACGTCCGTTAACTGTTGCGCAAACGATTCCTCGGCTTGCCTCGTGGCAAAGTGACCTTCCTAAAAAACTCCCTCTTTGAGACAATACTATTATCTATGCTTGATTAATTTTGACGCCCCATGTTTTCTGTAGCTTCAGCCATAAGTAATAAAATTTTCAGGTCAATTGCTCGTCAGACTGTCCGTACGCCAAGCCTTCATACAAACACAAAAGTGCACCTCATGGTTTTTTGTCCGCAAATCTATCTACTCACTGACCGTTTGAGGGCTGTTCCCTCGTCCAAGATATAGACTGGTTCTGCCGTGTACGTATCAAATAGAATTCAGTATTGTACCCAAGCTTGTTAAAAAAAAACAAACTCGTATTAATTTCATTTTTGCTCAGGTGATAAAATAAGGTATGCGGATTATAATAATGTAAGGAGATCATACAAAGATACAGGTCTGCAAACCAGAAAACTCTTATTGAAATTACCAAAAAAAAAAATGTTTTAAAGTCAAAGCTTTGATTTGGGGAAAAATGGTTCTTAAAGTATCATAGAATACTGAAATAACTTAAATGTGACCCATCACGCAAAAAGGGACCATCTGGGAATTCTGTACATTAGTTAGATGAAAACAGATCAACGATAGTGCAGGTCAGTTTAAGATGATAGTTCAAAACTGGTTGTATAACAAGGTACAATGATCACATTTCATACAGAAAATGTCATTAAAGCGAAAAGTGTCAACCCTGGTCAGCCTGCCCAATTCGCGCAGTCTGACCAGGCTTGATAATTTTAGCAGTTCCCAGAGGGTCCCTTTTTGTGTGATGGGTCACATATGTGTACTTTTTGAAGATGGATTAAGCCCGCTTTTCAAGAGATATAAAATGTGCCTACGGGAGAAACCCCTCCATACGAGTATTTTCTTCCTTTGGCACAATGTTTCCAGAACACGGTTTACCGAAAGACGACAAAAGAACCATCTGCAGAAATAGTAACGAAGTAATACTGAAGTAACGAAAACTGTTGCTGATATGTTTATTGTACTCAGGGGAAAGATCACCGTAGACTGACCATAAAACAAGTTAATAAAATTTAAAAAAAAAAAATGGAAATGAAATGTCATATGCTGTCTTAATTATCTTGATATAAGAGGAACGGTTAAATTTAGCCAATGACTAAAAGGCATACGTTATAAACCGTTTATGGCGTCCTCAGGCGCGTTGTCTGCGCATGTCATTCTTCAAAGATTCGACCTGTCTGGTATAACGCTTCACTTATCCCATATATACTACTCACCATTTGATAGGGATCACTTACATATTTCAGTACGGGTGTATATGATGCAGCAGTTTTGCAAAAAATCTTTGAAACCACACTATAAAATTCTAGAATTGTCTTCGTTGAAAGCATTTGCTGACTAAAAACCAAATGTAACATACAAAGTGCTGTCTGTGATAGGGTGGAAAACATTGTTGGAAAAGGAGAAAATGCTGGTATCCAGCATTTTCTCCTTTTCCAACAATGTTTTCCAACGGCTTCTTTCTCTGTGTCTGTAACAGTCGGCATTATGAGGTAAAGGGTTAAAGATCCATTTCAACTGGTGATTTTATTAATCAGTGTGGCAATGTAACATATTATAAAACCATACATGATACATGCCACATATAGAGAACTAGTATGAATCTAATATGGTGGTCCCTAGCAAATGTTGAGTAGTATACTTGGGAAAAGTATGGCGTATACCGAAGCTAGTACACAAGCTTGTAAGGGCTGTTTTGGCCGGTGCATAGGTTACCTGCAAGCCGATCATAGCTGAATGAATTGCACCAGGTAGCATTTTATTGTGTAAAAGTTTATTTTGAAATTCAAAATATGGGTTGTCGTTTTGAAGCAGCAGTCTGGCTCTGTACCTGGAATGTCCATATTAGATGTGTATTTGTAGAATGCTATGTAGCGAAAGATGATGCCTCGTTTTCGTGTTTTCTCAATTTCATCTGATCTAGTTCAATTTGTACATAAAACGAGATCAACTTCGTACAAAGTATATATTACTGAATCTAAAATGTGCTGGTATTGCCAAGTATAAATTGTTACGAGTCAGGCGTAACTAGAAAGAAGAAGCCAGCAACAAACGATAACAATTAACATAATTTATTAACAAAAATATCAAATAAACAGTGACAATATTACAATAGTACAAAACAATACCTTAGACGTTAAATTCAGAAGACAAATTATTCCAGTCTTAATTCCAGTCTTAATTCCAGTCAGATCCTGATCCAAACTGAATGTAATCCAAGCACACGAAATAATCCTCACTTTAGTCTAGTCTGATCCGAATCTAAACTGAATGTAATCCAAGCACTAATTATATGACACAAACACAAGATAATCCCTGTAGTCTGGCAATCATGTATTAACTAGTGAACACTGAGATGTAAAAAGCTTTTCCTTTTATAATAACAGAGAAACTTCCAGAAAATTCATGTTAAAATCAGTTGCATAATTTCTAGTAATCAGACTGTAAAAAGGCCCGGAAACTTCCAGAGCAATATTCCACAAAAGAGAATCCAGTTCTAAAAATAGCAACAGGGGAAAACCATTCAAAAATAGATACATGAACAAAGCTAATAATAACTGGGTATGTACATAACACTTCCCCCTTGAAAAGAAAAAGAAAGGTTTATGAAATAAATCTTTCTTTTTTTTTTGAAATATTATTTATATACATGTATATGACACTTTAACTGAAGTATACATAGGAAATGACAAACTCAAATATTAATTATTTCAGACTAATGAAAATAATCAAGGTAATGAAAGTACAATTTAAAAGAAAAAAACAGTTTAAACTTGATTTAGGGAAAAATGACTATTGGAATTTCAAACTCTTGAAAGAGCATCTGGTATAATGTTATCTTTCCCTTTTATGTGTCTTATGTCAAGATTAAACTCTTGAAGCAATAAACTCCACCTCAGTAATCTTTGATTTTTATTCTTAAGTTTGTGTAGAAAACTTAAAGGGTTATGATCACTGAATACAACAATTGGTGAAGTTGAAGAGGTTAAATAAACTTCGAACTGCTGGATTGCCAGAATTAAAGCAAGACACTCTTTTTCAATGATAGAGTAATTTTTCTGATGTTTGTTAAATTTCTTAGAAAAGTAACAAACTGGGTGATCAATACCATTATTATCTTCTTGTAAAAGAACAGCACCAATACCAACATCACTTGCATCAACAGCTAATTTGAAACATTTGTCAAAATCAGGTGCCAAGAGAACTGGTGCGCTCTTTAGTATGGCTTTCAGACGATCAAATCCATCTTGACATTTGTCATTCCATTTGAACTTTGTGCTTTTCTTAAGTAAATTTGTTAAAGGTTCAGCAATACCTGAGAAATTTTTACAGAATTTCCTATAGTAGCCAGCCATACCAAGAAATCGCATCAGCTGTCTTTTACATTTAGGCACAGGAAACTCAGAGATAGCACTGACCTTAGCTTTTAAAGGTTTAACTTGACCCTGTCCCACAAGATGTCCTAGAAATGTTACAGTAGCATGACAAAATTCAGTTTTTGCAAGATTCACAGTCAGTTTCGCTTTACTGAGTCTGTCGAAGAACTTCCTGATTCTTTGAAGGTGGTCACTCCAACTGTCTGAGTAGATGATGACGTCGTCAATATATGCATCACAGCCATCTAATCCACATATAACGTTGTTTATAAGTCGCTGAAACGTTGCAGGAGAATTTTTCATCCCAAACGGCATAACTTTGTATTGGTACAGACCATTTGGAGTAGCAAAGGCTGATACTTCTTTTGCTCTATCAGTCAGTGGAACTTGCCAGAATCCTTTTAACAGGTCAAATTTGGTGACATATTTAGAATTTCCAACTTTGTCAATACAGTCATCAATTCTTGGTATTGGAAAAGAGTCTGTTTTTGTCACAGAGTTCACTTTACGATAGTCAGTACACATTCTATAAGTTCCATTTGATTTGGGTACTAATATACATGGTGAACTGTAATTACTCTGGCTAGGTTCAATAAAGTCATTTTCCAGTAAGTATTTTACTTCATCTTGGAGGTATTTCTGTTTCAAAGGATTCATTCTATATGGATGTTGCTTTATTGGTTTAGAATCTTCCACAATGACATCATGATAGATTTTATCTGTTCTTGTGGGGATATCAGGAAATAAATGTTCATATTCATGTATCAACTGTTTCAGCTCTTCCTGCTGTGATGGTTCCAAGTGCGAAAGTTTGTTGTCAAGGTTTCTCAAAATATCAGAATTCTCAAGTTTAGATGGACCAGGATCAGATTTATCATTAAAGTCAGAATTTACTTCAATTTCAAATACACTTGATTCTTGTGGGACAGTGTTTATAACTGTAATTGGTTTTGAAATAGAGCTATCTCTGTCAAAGTATTCCTTTAACATATTTACATGACACATTTGTTTGTTTTTACGCCTTCCTGGAGTATTAATTATATAGTTTAAATCACTTGTTTTCTTGTCAATAGTGTAGGGTCCAAAATATCTTGCCTGTAGAGGTCTGCCAGGTATTGGCAAAAGAGCAAGGACTTTGTCACCTGGTTTAAATTTTCTATCAATAACATGGTTGTCATATCTTGCTTTCATTTTGCCCCGAGACGTTTTAAGATTAGACCTAGCAACCTCACATGCCCTAGACAGTCTATTTCTGAAGTCAGAAACATACTGTAGTAAATTAAAAGGTGTTTCATCATTTGAGAGAAATTTCTCCTTCAAAAGTTTTAAAGGTCCACGAACAGAATGGCCAAAAACTAATTCAAAAGGACTGAAACCAAGAGATTCTTGTACAGATTCTCTGGCTGCAAATAGTAACAAATGGATGCCCTCATCCCAATCTTTTTCAGTGTCAAAGCAATATGATCTTATCATATTTTTAATGTCTGATGAAATCTTTCTAAAGCACCATGACTTTCAGGGTGATAGGCGGATGACCTGTATTGCTTGATTCCTAATTCATGCATAACCTGTTGGAATATACGAGACATAAAATTTGACCCTTCATCAGACTGAACTGATTTTGGAAGACCAACAAATGTGAAAAATTTTATAAGAGCTTTGACTATTGACTTTGTTTTGATGTTCCTTAAAGGAATAGCTTCAGGAAAACGTGTAGAAGTACACATAATTGTTAAGAGATACTCATTTCCTGACTTGGTTCGAGGTAAGGGACCAACACAATCTATAAGTATCCTACTGAAAGGTTCATTAAAAGCAGGAATAGGTTGTAATTGAGCTTTGGGAATGGTTTGGTTGGGCTTACCTACCATTTGACATGTATGGCAAGTTTTACAATATTTAGAGACATCTGATTTGAGACCAGGCCAATAAAAATGAGTAATAATTTTGTGATAGGTCTTGTTTATACCTAGATGACCTGACATAGGACTTTCATGGGCTATACTTAGTATTTCGTGACGATATGACTTTGGAACCACAATTTGGTGGTAAACAGCCCATTCATCATCAGCTGGGACATCAAATGGTCGCCATTTTCTCATAAGAATCCCATTTTTTATATAGTAACACATTGGGACCTGTGAAATTTCATCCTCAGGTAAAGCCCTAAAAATCAATTTTGAAATCTCAGGATCAGTTTGCTGTTCCTGGATAAGCTGTGACTTTGACAGCGTGTCGTGACCTTGGTCAATAGACCTTGGTGGAGAATGACGAGACATTGACGAGTCTGTCTGAGTATCAGACAAACTGGGATCAAGAGACTTTTTAATCTCATTATTGAAATATTGACCGATAAAAGTATCCGTCAAGTCAATGTCAGAGTTTGAGTTTTTCAAAATGGCCTTTTTAGCCATAGCTCGGGTAACTGCACAAGAAGGATACAAGTCAGGAATTTCCTGCTCGATAGGGTCATCTGTTTGACCTATATTTGGTGTGTCAGTTACAAGTGGATTAACCACAACCTTATCTTCAGCTAAGTCATTGCCTAGCAGTAAATGGACACCTTTAAAAACCACAGGCCCAGTAACCAAATCTGATGACAAATTAACGTGATGGAGAGGGATATTAACAGTTCCACACTCTACACCCTGAATAAGGACACTAGTACCGGAAGAAGTCTTCTCAGAAAAAGGCAGTATATCTGCCAAAATAAGAGATTGAGAAGCTCCTGTGTCTCTTAAAATTTTAATAGGGGTAGGTGGGCAATTATCACCTGAAAGTGATACAAAACCATTCAACATAAATGGTTCAAAAATCTCCATAGTAGAATCAGACTTGGGTTTTGTGACTATGTCAATTGTATTGGTTTTAATAGAAGACTCTGGCCTTGGCCTAAGAGTGGTGAGCCCTGTTGGTTTGGCTTCATCACTTTCTAACTTCCTTTTTAATTTCAAACATTCAGAAACAAGGTGACCAGGTTTCTTACAATAGTTACAAGTGGGTCGAGATAAGGGATATTGACTTTTGGTTTCACTAGTAGAATTGGGTTTGGGTGTATTGGATTGACTGGGCATGCCAGATGAATTACCAGACGTAGATTTATTTTGGGGATGTGAGGAAGTAGGTTTTGGTTTATTAATAAAAGAAACTTTATGTGTAAGGTAGTAATCATAAGCCAGAGGAGCTGCTTCTTCTAAAGTTTCAACTTGTTTTTCGTCTAAGAATGTCTTAACATCAGATTGAATACAACGTTTGAATTCTTCAACTAACATAAGTTGTCTTAGTTTATCATAATTTTGGTCTATTTTCTTAGAACAGCACCATCTATCAAATGACTGTTCTTTGTTTCTAGCAAATTCAACATGAGTCTGGTTAGAATCTTTTTTACAATTTCTAAATTTTTGTCTATATGCTTCTGGGACCAGCTCATAACCTTTGAGAATAAGTTCTTTAACAGTTTCATAATGATGACTTTGTTCAACGCCTAGTTGTGTATAAATTTCACGAGCTTTGCCTATCAAAACACTTTGCAGAAGCAAAGTCCAGTGCTCTTTTGGCCAATTTAAGTTTTCTGCAACTTTTTCAAAGTGTAGGAAGTATTTATCAACTTCTTTTTCTTGAAATGGAGGAACAAGCCTAATATGTTTTGTAACATCGAAATTGTATTCAATCTTTTGCTTCGGCTGATTTGCTCTTTCTTGCATTTCTATTTCCCTCATTCTTAATTGAAATTCTCTCTCCTTCTCTCTCTCTTCCCTTTCCCTTTCTTTTCTCTCCCTTTCTCTTTCTTCTCTCTCCCTTTCTCTTTCCCTTTCTCTTTCCTTCTCTCTCTCTACTCTTTCTTCTCTCTGTCTTTCCCTTTCTCTTTCTTCTCTCTCCCTTTCTCTTTCCCTTTCTCTTTCCTTCTCTCTTTCCTGAATTTCTAATTGTCTGATCTGAAGTTTTAATTCAGGTTCTTTTGAACTTGAAACTGACTGAATGTCAACTATCAGGGAAAGAGCATTTTGATTGAAAATCTCCTCATCAACAAAATATTGTACCAAAATGTTCTTAATTTCATGTTTACGCATTGAAGATTTTATTTCAGACAATTTATAGTGTTTAGCAAGATTAAGCAAATCAGTCCTTTTACCTAAATTCAATAACTCCACAGACGGTTCAGCCGTAAATTTATCTAAATCAAAAGACATGTTTGTTTGTTGCTGGATTCAAGTACAAAATTGTATTATAATTACTGATTAGTAGACGAATGCGTTAGTCTATTTTCCAATCGAAGGTTAATCCAAAAGGAAAACGAATGCGTTAGTCTATTTTCCAATCCCGGACGAGCCCCCAATTTCTGTTACGAGTCAGGCGTAACTAGAAAGAAGAAGCCAGCAACAAACGATAACAATTAACAGAATTTATTAACAAAAATATCAAATAAACAGTGACAATATTACAATAGTACAAAACAATACCTTAGACGTTAAATTCAGAAGACAAATTATTCCAGTCTTAATTCCAGTCTTAATTCCAGTCTGATCCTGATCCAAACTGAATGTAATCCAAGCACACGAAATAATCCTCACTTTAGTCTAGTCTGATCCGAATCTAAACTGAATGTAATCCAAGCACTAATTATATGACACAAACACAAGATAATCCCCACTGTAGTCTGGCAATCATGTATTAACTAGTGAACACTGAGATGTAAAAAGCTTTTCCTTTTATGATAACAGAGAAACTTCCAGAAAATACATGTTAAAATCAGTTGCATAATTTCTAGTAATCAGACTGTAAAAAGGCCCGGAAACTTCCAGAGCAATATTCCACAAAAGAGAACCCAGTTCTAAAAATAGCAACAGGGGAAAACCATTCAAAAATAGATACACACATGAACAAAGCTAATAATAACTGGGTATGTACATAACAAAATTAAGTAATGAATCATTCGTAGAAGTATCCCAATTTTCGGATGTTACATAGGTTCATTCATATTTCGGATACCTAAAGAATATATGAATCGTAGTTTTTCTTGTTAATTAAGAACTACAATAATAATAGCAATAATAATAATAATAAAACAATTCACTGCAATTACTTTATTGCAACCAAGCTGTTTTGAATTCGGCTTATAGTCCGATTTGATAAAGAGAAATAACAACATCCTATTACTTCCGCATCTACATGGATCCGTGATGATAAGACCGACTTCCTTGGTTACTGTTGCCAAGGGCTCCCACACAACCACAGTAAATACATGTACAGTATAGAAGATCGGCTACTTAAATCATTCTGTGATGATTGTTTCTTATGATAAGATTCTGGAAAAAAATATTGTCATGTGTTTCTGGCGATGATGAATTCTCGGTAAGAAATTTAAAGGTATACTTGAACCAATATACACAAGGATATGTACAAAAAATACAGTTTTGGGGGCTGCAGAAAGTGCAACAAATCTACTTGCTTTAGAAGTTTTGAACTTCAATGAGAACATATGTTATGAAACAAACCCTCGTTTTGCCAGGGAATAATATAGCTAAAGATACTTATTATTTTCATATGGCTATATATATATAGTCTAGTGGTCTCGGTATCATACTCAAAAATAAATAACCCTGAATAACAAGCGTTTCGAAATATTTATAGATTGCCTGATTCTACAGAGTGCTGTAAGTTTAGGAAAAAAAGTCAATTTCAGGTTTAGGGAAAACGAGTTGCCATTATTGCGCTTTGACTAGCGGACTCGTGAAGTACGGCAGGGTCCCAGTCTACTTTATCAAATGACGCACCGTGCGATTACAACTACGTTAATATTCTAATGTGTCGTCTGCAAATGCTTTCAATTTGAAATGAATCTAAAGCTGGTTTGTCGTCTGGAAAATATATAATGTGCAGACAAATTAATTGGTTAGTTTTTTTTTTTCCATTTTTTTATGATAAATCGGTTTTAAACCTTTACCAAACGAAAAAAACTTTAAACTGGTCCAAATTTAAAGTATTTACAGACAACTTATCAAATGTGACACAAATATGAAGTTTTGTCTGAAAGAGAATAAGAACTAAAAGAAACATAGAATTAACCCTTGGGCTGCTAAGCGAGACTCGCCGACCTTTTGCAGACAGTGTAGACCAAGATCACATTGCACAGAACGTGCAGTCTGATCTTGGGTCTACACTGTCCGACAAGTAGATATAAATCCCCATATCATAACTTTGAAATAGCAGTGTTTCGGGTTTTACTATCAAAACGAGGCTGCTAAGCGCTACTCACCGACCTTTTAGCGGACCGTGTAGACCCAAGATCAGACTGCACGTTCTGTGCAGTCTGATTTTGATTCTACACTGTCCGCAAAAGGGTCGGTGAGTAGCGCTTAGCAGCCTACGGGTTAATTCTATGTTTCTTTTAATTCTTACTCTCTTTCAGACAAAACTTCAATATGTGTCACATTTGATAAGTTGTCTGTAATGTGCAGTCTGATCTTGGATCTACATTGTC
Organism: Tridacna crocea; assembly: GCA_943736015.1. Taxonomy (NCBI): domain Eukaryota; kingdom Metazoa; phylum Mollusca; class Bivalvia; order Cardiida; family Cardiidae; genus Tridacna; species Tridacna crocea. The sequence continues at coordinate 48,232,270 of OX031068.1, read as the reverse complement.
CGAGAAGGAGATATAAATTCTCCAAAACATAACTCTGAGATAGCAATATTTCGCATTGACAATTTGAATTCCTTAGGGAATAATTAAAACACTTTGAAGAATTTCTTTCTTTGAATAATTTTAATTTTCTCCTTTGCCCATATATTAAAATATTAAAACATTTTAATATGTGGGCAAAGGAGAAAATCAAAATTATTCAAAGAAAAATATTTTAATATTTAACGTTGGAATGTTATTTTTCATAGAGTAATATTTCGGTTTTTACTATCAAAGCGAAAGTTTTATTTCATTCAATGAGCAGGATAGGGGTTAAAATGTAGGTTGATAGCATTTTCTCTTTCCCCCCCCCCCCCCCCCCCCACACACACACACACACAACACACACATCTTTTTTCATTTTCAAAAGCTTTTATTTTTATCTTCAGGGTTGTAACCCTTTACCAGACGACAAATTGTTAGCCTTGTCCAAATTGAAAGCATTTGCAGACGACAGTTTTAATGTTGCTGAAATGGAGCAATGTTTCTTAGACAGAGTAGAAACATTGTGGGAAAGGGAGAAAATGCTTGTAACCAGCATGATGTCGTTTTTCCACAGTGTTTTCATTTTTTTTTTCTTTCATTTCTTTCAGGGTCGTTAAAACTCAAGACTTGTGTGGTAAAGTGTCTGAAGATAAAAATTTACCTGCTACAACTAAGCACAATAAATATGTTACATCTTTTTTCTTTTTTCTACCTGCATACAACTTAAATGTTGTGGCGTATCATTGCGAAAAATGGAGTAATTACTCATAATGGGGCACCCAGAAGGGAAATTCTGCTTCGTCAGCGTTCTCAATTCTTTAAACCAAACAAAAACCATGTAAAAATTCCCTTAACTCATTACCAAACAACAAAACTTTACTGTTCCAAGTCGAATCAAATGCAGACGACAAAATAAGTGACTGAAAAATTGAAATTTGTTCTGTGAAGGGTAGAAAACATTGTGGGAAAACAATGTTTTCTAAAGGCTTCTTTCTCAGGGTCGTCAAAAGTAGGGATTGTGTGGTAATGGGTTACTTAACAAAGATTGGAATGGTAAAACTTTGCAGTAGATCTATAATAAATACGTTGTATGGTCAGGTGGCAGGGGACTTGGACACTTGTTCACGGCTGTGGTGAATCATGTCATGCCGTGAACAAGTCCCCTATCACCTGACCCTACATTCGGCTCGGGGCGACATGATTCACCACAGCCGTGAACAAGTTTCCAAGTCCCCTGCCACCTGACCGTAATATTCTTCAAAACATACCTTTAAAATTGTAGGGGTAATATTTGGGTTTATATTATGGAATTGAAAATGTCTAGTTACTGGGCAGGATAAGGGTTAAAGTTGTACCTTTTTGGATGAATTTAATGTATCTGTAATTCCATTTCTGCTTGTCCAAGGACCATTCTACTTCATGATGTAGCCGGTTATAAGACTATTACATTTTATTGGTCCATTATCATGTGATATATCGGATCTGACATGGTCTTTGAGATAAAATTTTATAAAACGAGTCTAGTAGAAATGTTATCAACTTTTTACCGAACAATAAAATTTTACAGTGGTCCAAATTTAAAGCACTTGCAGACGACATAATAAACATAACTAGAAAATTGAAATTTGTTTCCGGCAGGGTAGAAAACATTGTGGGAAAGGTAGAAAATGAGGGAGAAAATGCTGATTACCAGCATTTTCTCCTTTTCCCACAACGTTTTCAAAAGGCTTCTTTCACAGGGGTGTTAAAAGTCGGGATTGTGTGGTAAAGGGTTAAGCGAGCCTTTGGCGAGCTAAATAACATTTTTTCTTGACGACTTTAATAGAATTGTATCTTAAACGCCAACGAATGTCAAATTCTTTTTATTACATAACGACATTTCACAAATAATAGATCAGAAGATGCAAAATTATCTTTAGATACAACCGCGGCAATATCTCTAAAACCTCTATGAAATACATACAAAATGACATTAAATAATGACGTCACACGATCGTGATATTACACGTGTATAACGTCAAAAATGACGTCACACAATTATAATTGCACTCATGGTGTAAAATCGTTTTCTGATTGGTCAGAATCGGGTCATGTGATGAAAAAACCTGCATGTTATTTTTCGATGAAATGCAATAGCACTACTTTCGGTTTTTCCAAACTGGTGTTGGAATCTAATTTTAGATTTCATGCAAACTGTTTATGGGCTATATTTAGAGTTCCATCGCTGAATCAGTCAAATGCAAAAAGACCGATTTCTTTTTCTGTAAAAAAACTTGCAAAAAGGAAACTAACAAAATAAACCTTGCAAAATGATGCGTGTTTAGTTTACTTGCACCCTAAAAAAATACACTAGATCTATGCCAACTGTGAATAAAGAGTCTGAATGGTCGACGTCATCATTTACATCATTTAATACGCCAGCGATCGATTTCTATGAAGACAGGGTCACGGAGTTAAATTTAGTACACTGTGTAAACGGAAAAATCACTCTGGCATAAATGAGTTTGATTTGTTTCATGACGGAGTTAAACTTTTTTATTGCGGGGATTAGGTTAAAAAAATGCTATTGACCAGAGAAAAGTCATCGTGGATTTGATGGATTGTATATAGTGAAAGAACTGTTGGAGAACGGATCGAAAGAAGTGACTACACTGTGTTAAGAATTTTTTAGATGTTGGCGTGATAGGAATGATATTAGAAACAAGCCTAGAACTGGGAAACCAAAATTACATATTGAGAAATTAACAGCTGCGACACCGTTTTTTATGTTCTAATAAGTGGGTCACAAAACGTTGGCGTCATTCGATTCATATCTTACAAGAAATTTAGGATAGACCAAGTCTTATATCGGCAACAGAGAGATACTCATCGAGAACAGATCTGCCGAGGGTACGTACGCATATTCTTTACAAATTATCTATGAAAAGGTCACTCGAAAGAACACATCGTCCACCTAGCCTCAAGTTTAGATAGAGCTCTAGTTGATTGTATTGTTCATATGGATCTACATAATTATTTTATTCTTAAATTTTGTTCGATGAATCATCGAAAGTATGATTTCAATGCCAGCAAAATGGCTGCCTTCGACTGAAAAAATATGTTGCAAAGCTAAAAATAGATTGTGTATTCATGCCCGTTCTACCAAATATCCGCGAAGGAAATCAACTCGTATTTACTGTCGTATTTGTCCGTGATTTTTTTCTGTCTATCATTTTCGAAAAGTGATATTAGTGAACACCGAGTGCAATTATAAGGGTTGACTGCATATTTTTGTGTTTTCATCGAAATATAAAATGCAATTGCCTTATTACATGGCTTAACATAACGCCCTTCGGGCGTTATTTGCCATGTAATAAGGCAATTGCATTTTATATCTCGATGAAAACACAAAAATATGCACTCAACCCTATAGTGATAGATCTATTAAGTAATAGTTAAACGCTAAGAAGTCAAAATTAAACGATTTAAACAGCCAAAAGGAGGGAGCGTAGCGACCGACTGTGGCTGTTTAAATCGTTTAATTTTGAACTTCTTAGCGTTTAACTGACTTAGTCTTTTTCCGCCCACATTACATCATTGCTAAAATAATGTTCCATATACGGAATCCACTATTCACAAAGACACGCCCTTTCACCCATATATGGAGTTGGCTAATTCGCTAAAGAAACGTCATCATTGCATCATCGCTAAAAATGACGTAATTTCCACGTGAATATCGGGGCTAAACCTCGTGTACACGACCATGTGGTATTTAACCCTTTACCAAACAATCAATTGGGAAGGGAGGTTATTTTTGGAAAAGGAGAAAATTCTGGTTATTGGCATTTTCTCCGTTTCCTACAATATTTTCTACCCTGTCAAAAAACTCAACTTCATTTGTTCCACTTTCAAAATTTGAAATCTGCCCATGCTTTCAATTTGGAATGGTCTAAAATTTGCCACATGGGAAAAGCTAAAGAACCTTTATTGTCAGCTTCATTTCCAGTTCACGCTTGACTATCGCCAGTGTTAAACAATGTCAAATATGGCTGAATTTGACCAAGATTTTTAGGAAATAACGACTAGATTCGGCCTATCAAAATTTCTACAGATTTAGATCTACTACAGCATTATTTTTTCTTAAAATTTCAACATAATTATCGTCGATTTACTTCTTAAACCCTGAAACAACAGCTTGTTTCAAGCTTCAGGTGGTATGTTTCAGAGGACAACCGACCAATTAGATCTAGATTGATCGGCTTTTATTACATAAATTGTATCTGTGTTTTACCTTTTTTTTTCAACGGCGTAACTTGTAGACCTACTTGGCATGTGCTAGACCTAATTTAATCCTTTCCCAAACGAAAAACTCTTCCAAACTGAAAGAGTTTGCATAGGACAATTTTAACTTTCATAACAATGGCAGAAAATTATCCGAACGGACAGAAAACACTGTGGGAAAAGGAGAAATTGCTCGTTACAAGTAATTTCTCCTTTTCCCACAATGGTTTCAAAAGACTTGTACTGCAGACACGTAAAAACAAGGGCTTGTTTGGGAGAGGGTTAAGTAATTGTTGAATATTAATGAGGGGGGGGTAGGGTTTAGGTACGCATGCGCAGTAAATCCAGATAAACTCCGACGTTTAAATGGATAAATGATCAAAATAAACCTGCGTTGGGTAGTTTATGGAAGATAGACGGTCAAAAATTTTCAAATATGAGCGTTCTGATTGGATAGAAAAGTAGGACAAAGACTAAACATGAATAAGATAAGGAAATTGGTAATGGATATATTACACTGAAAATAAGGTAGGTTATTTGATTAAACTTTTTGGGTATTACGTATCATGGAGATGAAACTGTTATAGCCCCACCGCCACTTATATAGGTCTTCTACATTGGCATTTACAATAGTTCCTGAAACTGATAAGAAGAGTAGATTTAGAATTATACCCAAGGCAGGCTCTTATATAATAGTTCAAAGACAAGTAATTGCATAAATCGCTTAAAGTAATTGATTGAAGGCGTAAACTGTTGTAATTCAACACTTAATTCGAAATTTCCCAGACAATATGATACTTATATAGTGCAGAGTAAATTTTCCTATCGCGTGACTTAATTCTTTTTGTCTGCACCGAGCAATTCGACCCTGCAGACATTTCTTACCGCCATCTCTTTAAATTTGAGAAAAAAAAGTTTGCAATCATAATGTTGTTTCTCCCATTATTTTCGGCTGGATGGCATTTTTCAAATACATACCTATCTTTGGATAAACCTCGGATGGTTCATTGATCAAGTCCCTGGGATGTGTCAAGTAGCTTGATGTCAGAGCTCCAGATAAGAGGGAGTGGTGGTAACTTAAATTCATTATTTCTATTCCAAACCCTATGTTGTGGGTACTCATTAGAATCGTCTCGACGAGACGATTCTAATGAGTACCACAACATAGGATTTAGATGAGAGAAATTCATATTTTAAACTTTGAAATCAAAATCACTCCCTCAATTTGCATTTCTGTTGATATGCACCTACACGGTATATTACTTTGCCGGAAATACGCCACTTTATCCGTTCTTAGAATTTTAACACTTCACTTAAAAAAAAAAAAGAAAAAAAAGAAAACTAGTTACTATTTTCTATCAGAATCTTTTTAAGTATACATACATTTCCGTGGACACTTTAGGTATTTAGGCAGGTTGCTTATTACCTTGGCTGTTGTTGCCGTTACTATTCTAGTTACATGGGCACCGCCATGTTTAAAATCATGTGACTAACAAAAATTCAAAATGGATACCCCTGGATATAGACGAGGTTAGATGTAGGTACGGAATGTGACTAACAACAATTCAAAGTGGAGACCCCTGGATATAGACGAGGTTAGACGTAGGTACGGAATGTGACTAACAACAATTCAAAGTGGATACCCCTGGATATAGACGAGGTTAGACGTAGGTACGGAATGTGACTAACAACAATTCAAAATGGAGACCCCTGGATATAGACGAGGTTAGACGTAGGTACGGAATGTGACTAACAACAATTCAAAGTGGATACCCCTGGATATAGACGAGGTTAGACGTAGGTACGGAATGTGACTAACAACAATTCAAAGTGGATACCCCTGGATATAGACGAGGTTAGATGTAGGTACGGAATCGGCCGAGTTATGACAAGTGCTTATCTATCTATTTTGGGCATTCTGGGTACAAAAACGGACCACTATTCAGGATGGTTATCGATGCTACAAATTTCAAAAATAAAATATTTATAAGTTTATTTAAAATAATGCTGAATGGTACGATGCATACAGCCATGGTAAGCTAGCAAACAAACGACGTCTTGGGGGGTTCATAAACAGATAAAATGGCCCCCATAGGCCTGTGAAACAGCTCCAGTTTAAGCCCAGAAAAGGATGGTGACATCTTTTGCTTGTCAAATAACGGGAAAAATTCTACACATAGCACTATTCTGCCCTATATCTATATTTGGAAACTAAAGATTTGTAGTGAGCAATGGCATTTTTAAAATCAAGTTTTCCAGTATGAATATATTTTATTTCCTAGAAATTTGGAGCAAAAAAAGTGGGTGAGCTTGTTTGCTAGACAGGCGTATTATTAAGCCATTTTCAGCTTTCCACTTTTTAAATAGCGGCAGAAGTTTTTGTTTAGGCACCGCGTGTTAGTACTTACCCTGTACAGGATGGTGATACGTCATAGCAGACAGGTGAATCTTCGAATAATATAACATGCAGAGACAGCGGGGCAATTTTCGAAGGATAGGACAGGCGCAGACAATGTCACTTGTCCTCTGTTTGTCTTCTGTTGATGGTTCAGCTCCATTCTTCCACGAAGACAGGATGCAGTAAGCATTAACACACTTGCACGTAACATTTTTAATCCAATGTTCAACGTCGACTTGATTATATCTATGATGTGACTAAAAACATTTTTGATGTAGTAGATCCATAAAACTTCTAGTGCAGCATGAATTAAAATATCTTGATTGTTGATAAATACGGATTTATAAAGATATAATAATTCCGCACATTTTTAACCTACCAGAAATTTCTTTTATATCCATTTTGAAATTATTCGTTGGTACTTTTGTTCGTTTCCAGAAAAAGGAAGGTAATTATTATCTCCTTTTGTAATGAGAATATATTGGTTTCAGATTCATAAATGGTAATTCTATGAAGGAAAACAAAGGAAAAAATGCCTTGGTTAAAATAGTACAATAATACTAAATTTTGTAGGATAATATTACAGTGGAAATAGCTGTTTTCTATTACGTGTCCACTGCCTTAAAACAAGCGCAATAGCTGTTCATAGTCTTACGTAATAGCATGGAAGATGGCAAATGATAAAAAAAATATCAGCTTCCGTATTCACCAACTATTCTTAAGAACGTTCTTTGTCTCATTCTCCAGAATTTTCTAAATTTGAAAGTAATGCAACTTCTGATTGGCTAAACCATTTGAATTAGCCAATCAGAAGTTTTGTTACTTTCCAATTTTGATAACCTTGTAGAATATAAACAAGAACATTCTTATGATCAGTGAACAGATTTCCAGGCATAGTTTGCCAGCATTGATTCTGCGATGTTCGAAATCCAACATGTTATCGCTTGAGTCGAAATGCTTCGCACCCGACCTCAGAAAAGATAATTCGTGATTTTTCAGAAATGTGACCCATCACACAAAAAGGGACCATCTGGGAATTCTGTACATCAATTAGATGAAAACAGATCAACGATAGTGCAGGTCAGTTTAACTTGATAGTTAAAAAATGATTGTATAACAAGGTACAATGATCACTTTTCATACAGAAAATGTCATTGAAGCGCAAAGTGTCAATCCTGGTCAGCTTGCGGTATTCGCGCAGTCTGACTAGGGTTGACACTTTTCGCAGTTCCCAGAAGACTACTTTTTGCTCGATGGGTCGCAAATGTATGCAGTACAGTGCCACTTCATTCCACCACGTGTTCCAGTTGTTTACGATGAGGTCCATGTATCTTTATGGCTAATTCTGGCATTATTAAGACTCCAGCTGATCCTACCAAGAGGAAAGCGCCCATCATTTGGTAACTATACGTGTAGGTTCCATACTTGTCTCTCATTAAGCCTGAAAGAAACAAGAAATAATCTGAATGTTTTGGATATATTGTAATATTTAAAAAGATAGACGGCGTAAAATTGCCCACAGATAGGTATTGGACCTTACAGTAGACATGTCTACATTTTTTACTACATGGGTCCTTAGAATAAACATGTCTATATTATCAACCAATCACAAATTTATATTCATTCATTTGTTATCTGTACCAAAAGGAAGGTCAAAAGCCAGTACACAAAGCTACTCCTAAAAAGGCAGTTCTGAATTCTTTCACAACAAATGGCGACTGTACCCTTACTCTACTAAGAGAAATGATACTTTCAAGCTGATTGTAAAAACACAAACTTTGGTACATGTATTTTAAAGATTTTTTTTTTTTTGGGGGGGGGGGGTTTGAAAAATATCTCCTTTTATTTAAGGCTTTCCGGTAGGTTATCGAAAAATAGTCGATGGAATATTTTTCTATGTTTCATGGTTATGACCGGTGAAAATACCGATTTTCATATTCTAACTCTTCAATTCAAGGTGGAAACAGTTGTTCCCGCGCACTAGTTATCTAGGTAAAATGAATGTGCCTCACAATCAGATGGAAATATGACGTCATTAACTTACATTTCTCGCGCTTGACGTAATATTGTCATGTGTTGCTAAGCTGAGGGGTACGCCACAGGGCATAACCGAAAAGCATTGTACTGGATTTTGATTAAATTCCCTCCAGAAAGGGTTAAAAGCATGAAATAAATAGACTATTTGTTTTTTACGATGAAAGATCGCAGTTTATTTCATCTCGTGAACATCATCGGTAACATTTTCACGAGTGGTGCAGCAACTCGTGAAAACATTACCGATGATGATCACGAGATGAAATTTCGATCTTTCACCTTAAAATACAAATATCCTCTAAATCACGGTAAGCAGCCTGAAGGTATACTCATATCAAGGCAAGACTGTATAGAACAAGCAGTCTGTAGTTCAACTACAGTAAATTCTACTTTCAGAACTTTATTATTAATTTGTAGCAAAAATGAAAAAAAATATTGCCAGACTTTTGGCAATATGTAGGCTATTATTCCGCTTATATGTGATTTGCTTTAAGGATCTATTTTTAGAGCCGCAAGGCATTGTACACATTGACGACAATGAATACATCACTTCCGGTTGAATTTCTGAACATTTGCAGGCTAAAGGCGGGCTAATGGGTCTGCAGCCTAATTCTTTATCACTTGGCACTTGCAGACGACTTCTGTCGTTTTTCAGCAAATCGTTTTTTAAAACAGCTTGGCAAAGGGTAAACTGTGTTGTGACCAGTAATTTGTCATGCTGCAAAACTATTTCCTTATCCGTTTCCTGTGCAGCACGATCCCGCTTTTTAGTTGCTATCGTAAATTGGAACGTCTGCGTAAAGTTACGGTACCTCGCAGGCAAAACCTTGCGAATTGTTAGTCTAGTAACACAATGCCGTGTGACATAAAAACAGGATTTGTGAAGAAATAACTTGAAGTAGTTTGAGATTGAAATAAACATTCCTAAAGCTCTTGATAAATTAGATTATGACACGCTAAGGTCTTCTTGATGTCTTTAGAAACTGCCATCAGCATGATTGGCTCTTAAGAAAAATATTTCAGACATAAATAAATCATTGAAGTGCCTGTATTGAAGTAAGACATGATATATATGTAAACCCTATGTACTTGTAAGTAATACGTGAGCAAATATTCACTCGCCAAATTGGAGCGATCATGCTTGACTATTGTGATTCTTTGGCGTTTTTATATCGTTGTTGGACATTCACATATGCGTAGGAAGGTTTGCACCGTGGGTGTAGGCAACCGCTTTTTTGAAGGTATTAGACTCCTAGAGGAAAACAGCTGTTTCCACAACTGTATTATCCTCAAAATTTGCTATGATTAAAATGAGTATGATTGTGCTACTTTTACCGAGCCACCTTTTCCTTCTTAGAATTATTATTTATAAATCTTAAACCAATATATTATCACTTCAAAGGGAAGATAATTATCAGGAAACTAACAAAAGCGTTGTCTGCACATGTCATATTCTTCAAAGATTCGATCGCTCTTATATGACGCATCACTCTTCCCCGATATTGCCGAGATTGTAGTAATACAAAATATAAAGTAGCAATGGAGAAAACGACTTTTATCAATACATTTGAGGAAAAATTAGGCCTGTTTTAGCTCCAGATTTCTCTAAACTGCTGATCATAGCTGAATGAATCGCATTTTATAGAGTAAATATTTATTTTAGTTTGAAATTCAAAGTAACGGTTGTCGCGTAGAAAAGTAATCCGATTCTGTACCAAGGATGCCCAAATTAGATCGATGGGTATTTATAGAATGCCATCTAGGGGGAGATAATGCTAACAAAGCACAATTTCAATGTAAACATTAAATGAATGTCTGGTCCGTTAAAAATGTGCAAAAACATTATATCAGTATAAAGTATAAACCCTTAAAGGTGGGTATTTAGAATTTTCACATCACACCAAATTAAAAAATATATATGTCACTGAAATGTATATGAAAAAATAATACAAATCATCAGTAATTAAGAATCATAAAATTACAATTTGGTGGTATTTCCTTAAAAGGCTATGTAGCCTCTTGAGCTATTTTTAGATTTCCCGCCAAAATCAAAAAAGCATTGTGGGAATGTTCAGTGACTTGCACGTGACTAATGACTATTAAATTCCATAACATAACGAACATAAAATCATTTTCCATAATGTCTAGAACTTCGGACGCTATGTTTGAAGCTTCGTCTGTATACTTCCGGTATGTAAATGAGCGAGTTGCTCATGTAAAAATAAACCGTATTTCCCTTCAGTGTCGACCTGGGCTGTAGTAAATCTCAAATTTATCTTGTTGTCGGATGGTTTTCGACTACTGGGTTTTGATGAAAGAAAATTATAAGGCTCTGGGAGTATACGGATGATTTTTTTGTATTTTTGTGAAATTTTCGTCCCAAAACCTGAAGGGCCACCTTTAATCAACCAACAAGAAATTTAATTCTATGTTGCACTAGCTATAAGCGTTAGGGGTCTACTACATTTTTTTTAAACCAATGAATCCTGTTTTTTTTTTCCTGCCGCTGACAAAGAATTGTGAACTTGTTTATATGATCAATCAACATCTCTTGGGTCCGTATGAATGGATCAACCATACTTTATTTGGTTTAGTCAATTAAAAAACGCTAATTTCTTTATCTGGAAAGAGACTAGATTTCTGAATGCAGTTTAGAATAGTCATTGAAGACTAGAGCTGTAATTGAATGGAGTATGAGCCATGCTTTCTGAAAAGGGGTTTTGCCACATCTGTAAAATGTATGGATACAGTGGTCAGCCTGCGCAGTCCGCGCTGGCTGACCTGTATCAATTTTTTTTTTCTTTTTTGTAAAATCTATCTCTCCAAGGAACTATTCTTCAGTAGTTGTTAAGGTAGTGGACCCGTTATAGAAAACAGCTATTTCCACTGTAATATTATCCTACGAAATTTGCTATGATTAAAAATAAGTATATCTATTATTGTACTTTTTTAACGAGCCACTTTTTCCACTTCTTTTCTGTCTTAGACTTATTATTTATAAATCTAAAATCAATATTTATTCACTACGAAGGTAGATAATAATTACCTCCCTTTTCTGGAAACTAACAACAGTATAAACAAATTATGTCAAGATAGATATCCAAGAAATTTCTGGTCGTTTAAAAATGGGCAAACGTTTTATATCTGTATAAATCCGTATTAATCAACTAGATCTATCAAGAATTTTTATTCCATGTTGCACTGAAAGTGTTACGGGTCTACTACCTTAACCCATTACCACTCAAGCCCTACTTTTGACGCCCCTGAGAAAGAAGCCTTTTGAAAACATGATTGTGGGAAAAGGAGAAAATGCTGGTAACCAGCATTTTCTCCTTTTCCCACAGTGTTTTCTATCCTTCCCAGATCTAATTTCAATTTTTCAGTCACCTTTATTTTGTCGTCTGCTATTGCTTTCATTTTGAACCAGTCTAAAATTTTGTCGTGTGGTAATGAGTTAAACAAAATAGACATTATCGTCGATTTAATTCTAAAACTCTTAACTACAGCTTGAAACAAGATGTAGTTACGAGGTTTTTGAAGTAAACCGACGTTATGGATCTATATAACTTCATGTGATGACTTGAATAGTATCATGCATCACGGAGATGTAGTAAAGTCTCATGTTGTCAGAGCATAGATCTAGATCTAGTTCATAAGTAAATCCACTTACCTACAATGGGAAGCATAATCGAATGAAAAACGGCCTGCATCACCATGGAAATGGCGACAGAACTTCTTAAATTCTCCAGACCCAGAAATTCTACTAGCACCACAGGAAACAAGGATAAATATACACGTCCAAATAGTCCGTAGAATAAACTAAACACAAGTAGCGTTGCGTATGAAGTATAGTACGAGATGAAACACGAAGGTATAGCCAGGCATGTCATTGCAATAACAACAAGTTTTATACTTTTTATGTATCGTCTATCAGCAAACATTCCCCATAATGGTATAGTCACAACGTCTGCTACACCAATTAGAGTCAGTAACGTGTTTAACTGTACCTCTGAAAGCCCCACATCCTTGGCATGAGGAAGCAGAAACGATAAAATCATACTAGATCCGTTGGCAATCAGAACTGCAAATGGAATGTAGTATAGAAATAAAGGTGTTTTCAGAACCTTTAAATTCAACACGGATTTCAGTTTTGATTTCAGTTTCTCACACGTGGGTGACGTATCTTCGATGTTTTTGACGTCATTAGTTTCGTCATATGACATCACATTTTCCATGGAAGGTACGATAAACTCTGAACTAGCGTACAGAGAACTTTGGTGGCTTTTCCTAAGATGTTTTTGTTGTAGCAATAATCCTTGCCCTTTTACAATTTCTTCACCATAGTTATCAGAAATCGTTAGACCTGTCCTTTCAACGGAATGTTCTAGTATGTCGGCAGGCTTATTCAACAAGCTATCAGTGACTTCTTCAGTATCTGCATGTGTTTTCTGAAGCTGTCGAGATTTTTCACTCAGTTCACAGAATTCTTTCATCGGAAATGGTCGCATGAGGGCTGCAAACACCATGCAGTTCAGGTTCAAACCACAGAGAAGTAAGAACGCCCCGGAAAGTCCATAACTGTCCACAAACAAGCCAATCAGATAGGGGAGAATTAGAGAACCAGCACTTGATCCAGTAAGGGCCACACAGTTTGCTAAACCCTTCCATCGCTCGAAATATTGCCCGATTAACGTAATCTGTGGGGCGAAAATGAACCCTTGACCAACACCTGAAAATTTAAAGTAACATTAAAGCCGTAAAGTAAACAAAGCGGCTGTAAAATTGCTTTTTAATTTATATTTTATTAGCTCACCTTAGCTCAAAAGTGCTAAAGGTGAGCTATTGTGATCGCCAATGTCCGGCGTCCGTCGTCCGTCAACAATTTCTTTAAACATCTTCTCCTCCTAAACCACTGGGCCAATCTGCATGAAACTTGGCAGGAATGTTTCTTGGGTGAAGCTCTACCAAGATTGTTCAAAGAATTGAATTCCACCTATAACTCTAGTTGCCATGGCAACAAAACGAAAAAAAAAAAACGAAATGTTTGAAAATCTTCTCTGAAACTAGAAGGCGTAGAGTTTTGATATTTGGTATGTAGCATCTCCCAATGGACCTCTGCCAAGATTGTTCAAATTATGCCCCTAGGGTCAAAACTGGCCCCGCCCCGGTGATAACGAGTTTGAGCATAGGAACATAGAAGAAAAACTTTAAAAATAATCTCCTCTGAAATTGAAGGCGTAGAGCTTCGATATCTGGTATATAGCATCCCCTGGTAGACCTCTACCAAGTTTGTTCAAATTATATCCCTGGGGTCAAAACTTGGCCCACCCCAGGGGTCACAAGTTTGAGCATAGGAACGAAGATGGAAAACTTCTCCTCTGAAACTTGAAGGTGTAGAGCTTTGATATTTGGTATGTGGCATCTCCTAGTGGACCTCTACCAACTATATTCAGATTATGCCCCTGGGGTCAAAACTTGGCCCACCCCAGGGGTAACAAGTTTGAGCATTTGAGCATAGCAACGAGAAGGAAAACTTCTCCTCTGAAACTTGAAGGCGTAGAGCTTTGATATTTAGTATATGGCATCTCCTAGTGGACCTCTACCAAGATTGTTCAAATTATGTCCCTGGGGTCAAAACTGGCCCCTCCCCGGGGGTCACAAATTTGAGCATAGGAACAAAGAAGGAAAACTTTAAAATTCTTTTTCATCAGAAACTATAAAGCGTAGAGCTTTGATATTTGGTCTGTCGCATCTCCTGGTGGACCTCTACCAAATTTATTCAAATGATGTCCCTGGGGTCAGAACTGGCCCCACCCCGGGGGTCACTAGTTTGAGCATAGGAATAAAGAAGGAAAACTTTAAAATTCTTCTCCTCTAAAACTAGATGGCGTAGAGCTTTGATATTTGGTATGTTGCATCTCCTAGTGGACCTCTACTAAGTTTGTTTAAATCATGCCCTTGGGGTCAAAACTGGCCCCGCCCCGGGGGTCACAAGTTCGAACATAGGAACAAAGAAAGAAAATTTTAAAATTCTTCTTCTCTAAAACTAGAAGGCATAGAGCTATGATATTTGGCATGTAGCAATTCCTAGTGGACCTCTACCAAGTTAGTTCATATTATGCCCTTGGGGTCAAAACTGGCCCTGCCCCGGGGGGGTCACAGGTTCGAACATAGCAACAAAGAAGGAAAACTTTAGAAATCTTCTCTGAAACTTGAAGATGCAGAGCTTTGATATTAGGTATGCAGAATCTTCTAGTGGATCTCTACCAAGTTTAGTCATATGATGTCCCTGGTGTCAAAACTGGCCATGCCCCGGAGGTCACAGGTTGGAACATAGGAACAAAGAAGGAAAATTTTAAATTTCTTTTTCTCTTAAACGAAAAGGTGTAGAGCTTTGATATTTGGTATGTAGCATCTTTAAGTGGACCTCTACTAAGTTTGTTCTGAGGATGCTGCTTTGACTAAAACCGATCCAGCCCCGGGGACCACAAGTTCGAACATGAGACAAAGAAGGAAAATTTAAAATTCTTCTTTGAAATTGGAAGGTGTAGAGCTTTGATATTTGATTGCCCTATGTCCAGCATCTGTCGCCCGTCAACAATTTCTTTCAACATCTTCTTCTCCTAACCCACAGGGCCAATCTTGATGAAACTTGGCAGGGATGTTCCTTGGGTGAAGCTTTACCAAAGTTGCTCAAAGAATTGAATTTCACACATAAACTATAGTCTAAGGTGAGCGTTCCAGGGCCAATGGCTCTCTTGTATCTAATCTACCATTCAAAAAGTATGGACATTATCAGGCCCGTAGGAATTGGGGGGGGGGGGAAAGGAGGAGGGGGTATAGACACATGAAATATAATATATCGTGGTTAGCTGAATCAATGATTGAATTTGGTTAAGACTTGTTGATAATGTGTTTGGTTTGTATAAGGGTTTAAAGCAGGTGTAATACAGAGAAATGATCCTCCCCTACAAAATGACCCAGGGTCGCATTACACTGGCTTAATAGCTGGTCATATCCTGGTGGTCAGTGCACCTGCGTATGTCTTTTCTGGCTTTCTCACAGTAGAGCTCTCGTGCTGACACATCTTTCTTACCAATCCACTGACAATTTTTCTCACGTGCATCAGACATGGGAGGCGATAGAAAAAAAGAAAAGAAACTTTGCCTTAACCAGGAAACGAACAAACAACCACCACTAACCACACCCTAACCACTGAGCTAGATCGATCCACCAGATACACTTTTTGATAAATAGATTTAGATCTACCGAGTTATTTTGCAATATATCAGAAACTTAAAACCCTTTACTACATAATTCCAAATTTTGAGAAATCTCAAGAAGACAACTTTAAAAACATTGTGGGGGAAAAAAGGAGAAAATGCTGGTAAACCAGTATTTTCTCCTTTTTCCCCACAATGTTTTCTACCCATCCCAAATCAAATTTCGATTTTTCGAGTTATGTTTATTCTGTTGACTGCATTTCTGTTTTTTTTTTTTAATTTGGACAAGTCTAAAATTTGGTTTGTTTTGTAAAGCATTAAAGTAAGTGCTTACATTGATGAATAAAACATTTGATTCGATTTGATTTTAACAGAAAACTTAATTTGAATATGACCACGGGTCAAGTTACGAACAGGTCTGTAGAAGGTGGCCGTTTTACATAAAATCACGTATTTCAACGTCCAGAAAATACTTTGAAATTCTTGGAGGAGGGGTGGGATGGGGGGTTAAGAAAGAGACGGCGTTGATAGCTAGACTTTTCCGCTTTTCCCACAATGTTGCTCATCCTTTGAGAAACGAATCATAGAATTTGAGCAACATTTATTTTGCCGTCTAACAACTTTGTCGTCTTTCAGTTTGAACAGTATCTGCTTCGTGACTTGGTCGTGGCGGGTTCGATACCCGATTAAGACACTATTATTCTGGCGATTTTTTATCTCTCACATCTGATGCTCGTGAGGAAAGTAGTCAGTGATTTGGAAAGTTGTGTCGGCACTGATTTCAGAAAACCAGGAAATACAAGCGTAGCTGTACGGACCGCTTTGATATGACCTAAGCTGTTAAAAAGGCGTTAAACTCCAGTCCAAACGAATTAAGTTTAAATGAATATTAAATTTTGTCGTATTGTAAAGCGTCTATCTTTAAAATGGGTCTGTTTTTCCATTAGGGGACGCATACAATTAAAGATACATTGTTACTGTCGTAGAGTAAGCAAACGCTATTAAAACTCGATAGTGCGTAGAAACTGGTTAGCTGTGGAAACATAGATAAATGAAAGCGGTATTATTAAAACAGCGATTACGTAAGATTCGCTGTTTTAACCCTTTACTAAACAATCCCTTTTTTACAACCGTGAAAAAGAGACCTTTTGAAAAGATTGAACTTAGTATTGTACCCAAGCATGTTAATTGACCTCTTTATTTCACACTGCAGTATTAACTTTACAGTAAAAGACAAGTATAGAGACACGTATAGAGCCATTTCAATTTTAAGAATTAAAATCAAAAATCAAAACATTATCAAAAGAGGGTTTTGAAGTTGCTTTTTTTTTTTACAACTGACTTCGATAGACTATTCTTCCGGTTCAAGATCGATATTCGGGACTCTAGCCTCGTTTTGAAAAATCCATATTGGACTCTTGCCTCGTTCTGAAAATTTTTTATTGGACTCTTGCCTCCTCCTGAAAAATCTGTTTTGGACTCTACAGCGTCTAATATAGGCTAAGATATTCTGTACTCACGTTGTAGTATTTAAAGCGATTTTATTGGACGTTAAATTGTAGGTGTGAAATAAAAACTTTTGCCCGCCTCAGTGGTGAGCGTGTCGGACTCCTGACCTGGTGGTTGTGAGTTCGATACCCGGTTGAGGCGAACTTTCTTTCCGGCGTACTTTCGCCTCTCACCACTGCTAAAGCATGTGAGAAAAGTAGTCGGTGGCTTTGGAAAGAAAGTAGTGTTAGTACCGGTGTGAGAAAGCCAGGAAACACATGTGGGTCACCGACCGCCATGATATGACCTTACCTGTTAAAGTGGCGTTAAACCCCAACACAACCAATAAAAACTTTTACTTACCGAGTCCAACACCCAAAGAAACAATCAGGAGATCGACACTGGGTACACAGGCTGCCAACAAGTATCCAAGACATGCCAGTCCTGTACCAAAACTTATACACTGACGGGCACTCACAGTCTTCAGATCTAAAATGGCGACCAGTAAGGCTGAAAAGAAAGCAAAACGGTTCGTATTCACTCATTTTTCATTACTGGTAACCAAGCAATCACTGGTTTTCCGTTGTCTGCGCATGTCATATTCTTCGAAGATTCGACCTGTCTTATAGGACGCATCACTTCCCGAGTATTGTGGGGGGTTGTAGTAATACGCGCTATAAAGTAGCAATGGAGAAAATGGCTTTTATCAATACGCTTGAGGAAAAATCAGGCCTGTATTAGCTCCACATTTCTCTAAACTGTTGATCATTGCTGAACGGATCGCGCCAGGTAGCGTATTATTGAATAAAGGTTTTAGTTTGAAATTCAAAGTAACGGTTGTCGCTTAGAAAAGTAGTATGGTTCTGTATCAAGGCATCTTCGCGAGCCAAGGTTACAATAACTACGTGGATCTTACCTCGGCGGATCGGGCCCGATTTTGAGATTCCCGCGTTGCGCCCCCTATTAAATGCTGGTTATTATCCCCCTCTACATCACATTTCTTACATCCAATGACATTTCGTTTTACAAACCGTTTACGAATACAATAATTCAACATGAAGCAAAAACTACAACCATACTTCGACATTCCATGGTCAGGTGCTGGGATATAGCGTAAACCCTCTGATAATTTATCTGTCACACTGAAACTTTCTGAAAATATTGTTCGTCAATGATTTTCGGTACTAAATCATTACAGATCCTGCACACATCCACGGCGGTATCCATGTTTACCTTCTACTTTTATCCGGAAGGTCGCGACCCTGTCCTATTTTTATCAAAGATGAAATGCTATATACGAGCGATTTGATTCGTGCAGTTAGAACTAGCTGCAACCAATAAAAATGCGCATCGAGTGAATGTCGAAATCAAGCTCGATCCGCCAAGGGTAGAGCAGCGTAGTGGATCGTCACCCTTGGCTTGCGAAGATGGTATCCAGGATGCCCAAATTAGACAGATGTGTATTTGTAGAGGGCCATCTAACGGGAGATGATGCTGGTTTTTAAACCTTGACAAGGAAAGCTTTTGAAAACCTTGTGGGAAAAGGAGAAAATGCTGGTTCATAAATTGCTTGTTCATTAATTTCATAAATTGAGACACTTTTGATTTGTCGTCTGCAAATGTTTTTCCTGTGTTTTGTCGTTTGGAAAAGAGTTAAAAACGCTATTAGTCTGTAAGACTGTGGATTTTCTAAATTCAAGTGTAAAACAAATTTATGATTTGCTTAACCACTTGGTTAAGCCAATCAGAAATTGTTTTACTTTGAATTTAGAAAATAGAAAAAAACAAAGATTAAAAATGGTTTGTTAAAGGTGGCCCTTCAAATTTTGGGATGAAAATTTTACAAAAATGCAAAAAAATCATCCTTACACTCCCATAGCCTTTTAATTTGCGTTCATAAAACCCCAGCAGTCGAAAACCATCCGATAACACGAGAAATTAGAGATTTATTACGGACCAAGTTGACACCAACGGGAGACACGTTCTATTTTTAGATTATCAGTTATCTCATTTAGATACAGGAAAACACAGACAAAGCTTCAAACATCCGTCAGAAGACATTATGGAAAATAATTATTACATATTTGTTAGGTAATGGAATTTAAGCGTTATTAGTCATGTGCCAGTCACTTGACATTTCCACAATGCTTTATTGATGATTGGCGCGAAATCTAAAATTAGCTTAAGAGGCTACGTAGCCTTTTAAGGGAATACCATCAAAAAATGTTGTTTTTTTTTTGTAATTTTATGCTTCTTAATTATTGATGATTTGTGTAGTTTTTTCATATAAATTTCAATAATACATATATTTTTCAACTTGGTGTGATGTGAAAATTCTAAATACCCACCTTTAATACCTAAAGGGTGTGGTGCCACATTAAAATCTTGTCATGGTTTGTTAGGGTTAGGAAATTGTTTTACTTTGAATTTAGAAAATAGTCAAAAAAAAAAGATTAAAAATGGTTTGTGAATATCTAAAGGGCGTGGTGCCACATTAAAAACTTGTCATGGTTTGATTAAGTCCCCTTACATAATGATTTTCTAACTTAAATTCGTACTAAGCACTAATGGAATAAGATAAGCAAACTTCAAAAATGTTCTCAAGTCATGAGTGGACCGGTGGATGGATCAGTCATCGATTGTTCGATGGAACATTTGATCAATCAATGGATAGATTGGTGGATACATGCATGGACGGACTGACGGATGGACGGACGGTAGGGTGGATTAATGGATCATACGTACATGTACAGCTGAACGATGCATTAAGTAAACTGTAAACAAGCGATGTTTTGGCCGAGGTGGAACCGAACTTGTCCTGTATCTCTATAAACAACTTGCCAAAGGTTTTATAAATCCCGGACACCATGATGTTGTTGAACCAAGAAGCTGAAACCGGAAATGAGGTAATTAAGCGATTGTTTGAGCATGCAATGTGACATTATTCCTGTAATTCAAATTATCTCCCTTGCCAAATAAAGACTAAAGGTTACCAAATGACAGATTGGTTCTTTTACCAGTATTCCTATGTTTTTATCCTTGATTCCTTTACGGAAGTTGCGATAAACATTATCCAGTTTAACATATACATCAAAGAATTCAATGAACATGTAATTATAATGCAAATTCGGTTCACAGTCGTAAGAGAAAATCGTATAATCAATTTATTAAACATTATGACTAGAAGTTGTTTTGAATCAAACTTATCCGGTATAATTTAGTAAGCAACTGCTGCCGTCAGCAACTGCTGCTGTAAATTTTGGCACCCGGACACAGTGCTCTTGCCGTTTTATATAAATATGTCCGACTTAGGGAGATAGATCGCATCAGAAGAGTAATATTTGGAATGATCGGTAAACTAATTATGTAAGTTGCTTGGAAGGGCAAGGCTGAAATATTCTGTCTACATACACTTGTATACTTGTGACCCGTTACACAGAAATGGACCATCTGGGAACTGCAAAAAGTGACGACCCTGGTCAAACTATGCGAATTTTGCAGGCTGACCAGGGTTGACACTTCGCTTTTATGATATTTTCTGCATGAAAAGTGGTCAGTTTACCTTACTATACAATCATTTTTGAACTATCAACTTAAATTGACCTGCGCTATCTTTGATCTGTTTTCATCCAATTAATGTATGGAATTTCCAGATTTTCCGTTTTCGCGTGACGGCTCACATATTGTTTTACAAAACAAATCTTACCTAGTAACACTACCCAGGCCCATCCTCGGTCCCTTGGCATCTTTTGTAGTTTGTGTAAAACGTTGTCCAGTTCACCGGATGTCATAGTAACGTTTCGTAACGGCTGTTAATTAGAAAAAAAAATCTGATAATAATTCAATAACTTTAGTCACGCAAAATCTATTTTTAAGGTAGGCTTTTTCAGTGTAATGAAAAGTATCATATCGTCGGTTTACTTCAAAAACCTCGTAACTACAGCTTGTTTCAAGCTGTAGTTACGAGGTTTTTGAAGTAAACCGACGATATGCTTACGAAGAGTGTTCAACACACTCGATATGTCGCAAAGGTAAACTATCCTCCATTGCAAAATGAAGCTGTTTTTCATCGCGGAAGTAAACTATCCTTTATCGCGAAAACAGTTAATCTTTTATCACAAAAGTAAACTATACCTTATCGCTAAAGTATACTCCCTTATCCCAAAAGTAATCTAGCTCTATCTCTTATCGCTTTATCACCGAAATAAAATAATAATAGCGAAAGTAAACTGTCTCTTATCGCGACAGAAAACTTTTCTTCATAGCGAAAGTAAACTATCCCTTATAGCAAAAGTAAGCTAACCCAGGAAGCAGGTGAATATGTTAGCTGTCGCCGTGATATGACTGAAATAATGTTGAAAGCACAAAACGCAAAGCACTTAACTAATCAGCAGCAAGCACTTTCATCCGACCTGTCTACAATTCAGTCGTCTAGTAAAGAGACATACGAACAAAGTCCGCAACAAAGAAACAAAAAAGAAAATGCATAGCTCAAAGACCAACAGCATCTGGCGGGATTCGAACTCTTGAAGGGATAAATAACCTCGTTGTTTTGAGAATTGAAAGACCAATACCATAACCACTGAGCCAAAGAGATACATGTATCTCTATGACGCATTTGTCAGATATTGCCTTTAAATCGGGACGAAGCTATGCACCAAAGAGTAGTCTGCCGTAACATATACCCTCTTAAAGTCATCATTTATTGATGACTCAAAGCCTCATTAGGCGGAAATTCCGTTTTTGGACAACAAATGAGATTAAAGGCTCAGTGGTCAATCCCGGACGATCCCCCATCTTTCGAACAGTGTCCGTAGGAAAGAAACAAATAAATGCACAACTCAAATACCAACCGCATCTGGCAGGATTCGAACCCTTGAAGGGACAAATAATCTCGTTTTTTGACGATTAAAAGACCAATACCATAACCAGTGAGCCAAAGAGATATACGAGGGGTGCTCGAAAAGTTTCGGGACGATTGCCGTCATTCTTTTATTTATTAAGATTTTTTATCCCCCGCCGAAAAGGCGGCGGGGGATATGGTAATAGTCTCCGTCTGTCCTAACTAATTGAGGAGAAGTGCAGTGCACAAGAACCATAACTCTATCTTCAGTATTTTTGGAGTTATTGCCCTTTGTAAATTTTTACTTTGGATTTTTGTTCGCACATTTCCATTTAGATTCACAGGCTTTTTTTGACTGATTACCCTTTGATGAATTTATCCTGTTCTGGGACAAGTGCTAGTTTATTTTTCATACTTATTATCCCCCTGGTGGGGGGGTATGGTAATAGTCTCTGTCAGTCCCTCCTTCCGTCCTCCATTTTTATCTGGAGGATAACTTAAACAGTATTTCATATACCAACTTCAAACTTCGTAAGTGGATAGATCTCATTAAAGAGGAGTGCAGTGTACATGAATGACAACTCTGTCCTTCAAATCTTTGGAGTTATTGCCCTTTGTTATTTTTCAGGCTTAATTTTTTTGTCTAGCACATAACTTGAAAAGTGTTTCACATATCAACTTGAAAATGTGTATGTGTCTAGATTTCAATAAGGAGAAGTGCAGTGCAGAAGAATAATAATTCTATCTTTCAAATTTCCTTAGTTATTACCCCTTCTTATTTTTCAGGCTTAACTTTTGTCCAGAACATAATTGAAAAACTATTTCAGATATGAACATGTAACGTAATCGGTGGATGGATCTTACTGTGAGGAGTGCAGTGTACAAGAACGATAACTCTGGCAATATGATTTTTGAATTATTGCCCTTCGTTATTTTTCAGGCTCAATTTTTGTCAAGGACATAACTCAAAAATTATTTCAGTTAATGACATGTTTCTTCATACTTGGATAGATTTTATTGTGGAGGACTGCATTGTACAAGAATGATAACTCTGCTTTTTTATGATTTTTGAGTTATTATGTAATGAAATCCTGTGCCATGGAACAAGGGAGCTTAATGTTTAATTTCATCTTGGACCAATAACAAAAAGGCCACATGTACATGCAAAACACAATACCTCTTATACGTTTGTATCAAAAAAGGTCTTTTTCGGTGGGGGATATCATTTCAACGAAATTGCTTGTCGATGATTTTTTTCGGTAGTAATAGCAAGACAGTTCTGTGTGGAACAACCCTTAATTCACCCTCACCTACAAAAGCAATGGTGAAATGTTTTATTTTATTGAAATGAACGGAGTTACTGTCTGCCGCACACTGCCGGTTGCGAAGACGGTCACAGCACAGTATTACTCGAACGTAAAGGTTTTTTTTAACTACATTGTACATAAAATGATATTCTTATTTTACATAATGACAGAATTCGTTGGTGAAAGCAGTAATTTATAGACATATGTTTTGTATGTATATAGATGCATAGGCTGAACCGTAAGCTCGTTTCAGGTGCACCGACATGAATTGATCAGGGCTGTAAAGGAGTTCTAAACGACCAAAAAAACCGGCGCATTTTATTTTCATCACAACAACGCCACACCTTATACTTCATCAACTACCAAGAAAGTACCTGCTGATAGATAGAGTAACACTATTGAGCACCCACCATACGTCTCTGACTCGCACCGTGTAAATTTTAGTTATTCACCACTATCAAGCGTTACCGACGCGGTCACTGTTTTGACGACGTCGACGACCTTCGCGTCGTAGTCAGGGAATGTATAAGGAACATTCCATCATCAGACTTCAAAAACTGTTTAATTCGTGCGTGCATAGGCATCAGAGGTGCACTGAGCATACCATGGAGTATTTTGAATAACCATGACTATTTCAGACACTTGCAAAGACAAACCTTTTATTCGGTGCATCAAGGTGCCCCGCTCACGTCGACTTGACGTTGCTATGGTGACAATGCATCAAGCGTTTCTTGTATCTTCGTTTATTTGTTTCAACCAACCTATAGAATATGGTTGTAGCTATCATTACCGAAAAGCTCATTAAAAAATATCAAACTTTATAGAAGAATGGCGGCACTTGTCCCGAAACGTTTCGAACACCCCTCGTATCTCTGACGCAATTGTCAGGTATTGTATTCAAATCGCGACGAAGCTATGCACGAAGGAGTGGTCTCCCGTAACAAGAGTTAAACCTTTTACCAGTATTTTCTACTCTTCCCACAATGTTTTCAATCTTTTCAAAGATATGTATCGTCACTTGATCAATCTTTAAATGGTCCTTCCACAAATGCTTTAAAATTGGACAGCTCTAATTTTTGTAATATGGTAAAGAGTGATATGTTTATTTATTTCAACCCTTAGGCTTCTAGGCACGACTCACTGACCTTCTTCAGACAGATTAAGATCAGATTGCACAGAACGCTGTTGTACTGAAAATGTGCATACTTGATAATATATAATATACCAACTCTGAAATTTTCAGAATTTTTGTGGCATTTGTCGAAGACAATGCTACTACGAGTATAATAATGACTATTCAGCATTGAATTTTGAAGGCAATGTATCGTATTTTGTGCAGAGCCGACGATAATAAACCCAATCAAACTCAATTTTTCTCAGACATATGAGTTTTTTGATAGCACTCAGTTATATACTTACTTAAACTGAATTAGGCCATCGATCGTGGAAATACTTCTTTTTGATTGAAAATAGCTTCATCACCTTTTAGCCTTCTATTGGTGCAATGATCTAGGCCTACACAAGAGTCTACTGACTGCTTTAGTTCTGTGATTGTTCGTCCCACAACCAGTTCGTCTCCAGGCTTGTTCCCTATCCCATGATTGCACATACTCCATTTGATTGTACATGAATATTTACAGGTCAACAAATGTATTGGAATGTTGGGAATTAGATCTTGACGGCCAAAGATATCTCAAATTCATAGTTTTCAGGTAGAAACTAAATTCAATTCGATATATTCACAGGGTTTCTCTACCGATCATGCGTCCTACCGTTAAGGGACGTGTTTCCTGGCTCCTCCTGAATGATCAAAGGATAACTACCAATACACGAATAATGCAAACTTTGGCACCAGTACTCTCCTTTGACAAAAAAAAACATATTAATTTGCTTAGGAGGTTGATTTTCAAGTTAATATTTAAATAACGTTTCTCTATTATTTTAGTAATTATTAATTCCAGCCACACAATGGCTTCCTTGACAAATACTACATCAGCGTTTTCAACGCTTTGATTCAAAACTTAGTTTGAATTTCTTTGCATTCAATTTAATATTAAAGTGCATGAAAAAAACTGAGTAAAAACGACGGGTGGGTTGAAGACTGTCTCGAGTGAAGGGTCTACCTGTCTATGAAAACATTTTTCAAGCAAGTAGATCTACTATGCACAGTTTTTTTTTGTTTTTTAAAGTTAGGCCTACTTACGCGTGTGTTACATCCGAAAAGCCACTAACATACCTCTATGACTATGTATCCTCCACAAACGTACACAGTCTTGAAATAAACTCTCACCTATGCTGCATTTATCATTATTGTGGCAGTTCAGTATCAGGCCGATAACTAGGTTTTAACTCTTTACCAAACGAAATTGTAGACTTGTCCAAATTTAACCCTTTACTCCATAGATACTCATTTTGGCATATCAACAAAAGACCGCTTTTGAAAACATTGCGGGAAAAGGAGAAATTGCTCGTAACGAGCAATTTCTCCTTTTCCCACAATGTTTTTCACTCAATCAGATAATTGTTTCCCCGTTTGTCCATGTTTTTGACATCATATGTTTATTTGCTGCTGAATTGAAGGAGCCTAAAATTGGCATATGAGGTAAAGGGTTAAAACATTCGCACACGGCAAAAAAAACGTGACTTCCAAAATTGATACCCGACTTCAAAACAGTAAAAAACATTATGGGAAAAGGAGAAAATGCTGGTTACCAGCATTTTCTCCTTTTCCCACGATGTTTTTCAAAGGCTTCTATATCTGGGTCTAAAAGACCAGGGATTGTTTGGTAAAAGGATTAAGATAAACGTAACACTTTTTAACCCCTATCTTGCTAAAACAAAAAACTGAAATGAAGCTTTCAATGCCATAGTAAAAATAGTCAAATTTTAATATTTCAAAGTTTTTGGGGGGGAGGGAAACGGCGAGTTTCTTTATCGGACAGTGTAGCTCTCAGATCAGACTGCATGTTCTGTGTAGTCTGATCTTGGATCTACACTGTCCGCAAAAAGAAATCTAAGGGCTTTACTTTGTACCAGATGGGGGAAAAAACCTTTGGACTTGTCCAAATTCAGAACATTATGCAAACGAAGTAAATGAGGCTCAAAAGTTGTAAATTTGATTTCGGAAGGATTAGAAAAAAAAAAACATTATGAGAAAAGGAGAAAAATGCTGATTACCAGCATTTCTCCTTTTGCCACAATGTTTTCAAAAGCCTTCTTTCTCGGGACTGTGTAGTAACAGATTAAAGTATAGCTAAATTAATGATACTTAATAGGGTAAAAAACGTTGTGGGAAAAGGAGAAAATGCTGTTTACCCGCATGTCCTTTTCCAGTTATGTTTTCGAAAGGCTTCTTTTCCACGGGAAGTTAAAACCCGGGATTTATTTTCAGTGTGATAAAGGATTAACTCTTTATCACACAATCCCGACTTTTAACGACCCTGAGAAAGGAGCCTTTTGAAAACATTGTGGGAAAAGGAGAAAATGCTGGTAATCAGCATTTTCTCCTTTTTCCACAATGTTTTCTATCCTTCCCAAAACGAATTTCAATTTTTGAGCCACATTTATTTTGTCGTTTGCAAATGCTTTCAATTTGGACAGGTCTAAAATTTTGTCCTTTAGGAAAGACTGAAAGTGGTTCAAGGTTCAGGTGGAGCTGAATGATTAATTACACGGTGATCTATGTCGTTTTAAACGCCATTTCAGCTATATCACGCCGGCTAGGCTTTGCTGAAGTAGGCCCTATCTTTTTTTTCCTGTTCTCCGTACAGTATTCTTTCCAAGCCACTGGCTGTCTCCCGACGTAACCACCGTAGATGCAATGATCAGCGCTGAGAGAAATGAATCCTGTTGCAATGACTATCATCAGTCCTTGGAGAGAAATTGACCGAGCTTGGGATCGAACAAGCTACCTCCTGTTCGTAAGTCCTGAAAGCTACCGACTTCGCTACCGGGGCTCGGTTGCATTCGGCATACCTCGGGTGATCGGAGCCATCATATTATTAGATGTAGGTACGGAATCGGCCGAGTTGTGACGAGTGAGCTCGTGATTTAGGAAGGAAACTGAAATGACAAGTGAAATTCGCTAGTAACGTAGTCGTCTTTTTAAACGACAAACAGGAATAAAGCTTTTGAAACATTTAGGGAATAGGAGAACATGCTGTTTAATTTAAACATATTTTTTTTACATCGATTGAGAAACAAGTTCTCTAACAACTTATACTAATCTCTCTCGATTCTTTTTCCTGGGAACTACACCAGTACTCGCGCCGAATGTGTGGGCCAATGAAAAATCCCAAAGTTGAAACCCGCTCCCGGGTATCGAACTCAGGACCTTTAGGTTATGAGACCGACGCTCTACCTCACGACCACGGACACCACTTGCTGTTTGACCATGGGTCTGTTAAAACTCGTTAGTGTACATGTATAGTGATGGATTAAAAAGGTTCAAGGTTCAGGTTGAGGAATGAAAGTACATGTGAAAAAAAATAAAGCATTTTTTCCTTTACCCACAATGTCTTTATAATCTGTCAGGGGCAAATTCCATCATCCTTGTCACGTTATATTAGACGTGTGTAAACCGCCTTCAAAGACTCGAAAACTGAGGAGAAAGGGAAAATGCAACTGGTTTTATCTTTTACCACAATGTTTTCAAAGGTCACCTTCCTCTGGGTCGTAAACTCTTTACCACTCAATCCCGACTTTTGACGTCTTTGAGAAAGAAGCCTGTAGAAAACACTGTGGGAAAATAATGGTTACCAGAATTTTCTCCTATTCCCAAAATATTTTCTACCCTGTCGAAGCCAGAAATCGTAGTATTAACAAGATTTAATTTGCTGTCTGTAGATGCGTTGAATTTTTGTCGTTTGGGGGAAAGAATAAAGTGAAGTGGGCGTGTTTTAATACAAAATAAGCATTTTTCGATTCAGTGAGCAAATGGTAATAAACTTTAGTATGGCTTTCCAGTCTTATACAATCGCCTTTAGACCCTGTATTGTTGGCCAGAGTTTAAGTAATGCAAGGCTCTATGTCTTGATAAAGAGCAAAGTATTTTCGGGTCATGGAGCATTTAGTCATACTTAAGTTTGACTGTACCGCTCTTTGGCAGTTATCTTGAACACACAACTCTTGATACTCTGTGAAAATGGGGCTTGATGCAACTGCTAGAAGTTTGAATTTAGATCAGCCTGCGCAGTTTGGCCTGAGCCAAAACTTTGTTAATTCACTTTTCCACATGTCACAGGACCAGTTTATCCCAAGATTGCTTTATTTGCTAATATTGCAAGTGAACACCATTTTAATGGTTTATGTTATTTCACGGCCGTACGATTACCTAACCATGTATTTCCTGGGTGTTCTTACACCAAAAGTAACCAAACTTCCTTTCCAAGCCACTGATTCATATCTTTTGTGCATGCATTGAGGTTTTTTTCAACCAATATTATTCTGAATACTTTAACCCTTTCCCAAACAAGCTCCGGTTTTTACGTGTCTGCAGTAAAAGTCTTTTGAAAACACTGTGGGAAAAGGAGAAATTGCTCGTAACGAGCAATTTCCCCAGTTTTGCCACAGTGTTTTCTACCCTTTTTTAGAACTTTTTGCCATTTTCTCAAAATGGCAAGTTGTCGTCTGTAAACTCTTTCGGTTTGGAAGAGTCCAAAATTTGTAGTTTTGGAAAGGGTTAACCAAAGAAAACAAAACACTGTGAAGACAAAAAAAGTTCTAGACTACTTTTTTTCGTTTGATGTTTAACCCTATATCACATTATCTCGATTTTTTGAAGACCCTGAGGAAGAAGGCTTATGAAAACATTGTGAGAAAAGGAGAAAATGCTGGTAACCAGCATTT
The DNA here is from genome assembly GCA_943736015.1 of Tridacna crocea. Classification (NCBI taxonomy): domain Eukaryota; kingdom Metazoa; phylum Mollusca; class Bivalvia; order Cardiida; family Cardiidae; genus Tridacna; species Tridacna crocea. The sequence goes on along the minus strand of OX031068.1, from coordinate 48,202,849 downwards.
TCTCCTTTTCCCACAATGATTTCTGTCCTTTAATCCTTTACCAAACAATCCCTGGTTTTTACGACCCTAATATAGAGGACTTTCGAAAACATTGTAGGAAAAAGAGAAAATGCTGGTAACCAGCATTTTCTCCTTTTCCAACAATGTTTTCTAACCTGCTAGAAACAAATTTTAATTTTTGAGTTACGTTTATATTGTTGTCTGCAAGTGCTTTCAATTTGGACAAGTCTAAAATTCTGTCGTTTGGTAATGGGTTAAAGGATAATTCCCATCATTTTGTCGTCTGCAGATGTGTTCAATTTGAACAAGGGCAAAATTTGTCGTGTGGTAAATAGTTAACTCTTTACCAAACGACAAAAATTGAGACTTGTCCAAATTCAAAGCATTTGTAGACCATAGAATAAACGTGACTCAAATATTGAAATTTGTTTCCAGCAGGATAGAAAACATTGTGGGTAAAGGAGAAAATTTTGGTTACCAGCATTTTCTTTTCCCACTTTGTTCTTTTTAAAGCTTTCTCAGAGCTCTTTTGGTTATTTCAACACAGGCAGATTTCCTAATTAACTTATTTTTAGCACTTTCATTCTTCCCCCCCCCCCCACACACACACATCACCAATTATCTATTTTAAACCTTTACCGTGCAGTCCTTGGTCTTAACGACTATCGGGAAGAAAGCCTTTTGGAAACATTGAGAAAATGCTAGTGTCCAGCATTTCTTCTTTTCCCATCATGTATTCAGAAGCTATCCTTCTCGGGGTCGTTAAAACGCAGGATTTTGTGGTAAAGGCTTAACTCTGATACAATGAAAAAATTCCGGTTTTGTCAATCTGAAAGTATACATGTATAGTAACATTAAAGTATAGAGCTCTGATTTAATGATACTTAAAAGGGTAAAGAATGTTGTGGGAAAAGGAGAAAATGCTGTTTACCCGCATGTTGTCCTTTTCCAGTTATATTGTCGAAAGGCTTCTTTTCCACAATGTTTTGTGAAAGCTTCTTCCTCTAGGTCGTAAAAGCCAGGGATTGTTTAGTAAAGGGTGAAATCGGCTACTTCTTGGAATGACAGTCACCAATGTCGTCGGTATTCTTATTATTTTTGCTACAATTACAGCGAATGTGTTATGCATGCCCATGCCAGTATTTTGTTTGAACATTGTCAAATAAAAATCCGGTTTCATTTCCCTTCCTATTTTTCCTGCTTTGCTTTACAGTACCCGACGTCAGGTTTTTATCATAAGGGAAATAACCTTACTTAAAATTTAGAAACATGTCTATAAGAGTTATTTCCCTTGTCCTGTTGAAATTTTCACTTCTTTTTTCTTATTGTATCGTTGGACATTCAGCGCGTTAAAACTGCTTCTAGAATGTAAATAAACTTTCTTTCATATTGTAAAAGCTTTCTCTTTCGAATAGAAACGTGTGGTTTGGAAGAAATATAATTGTTTCGAACATTTTCGTTCCGGAACAGGCTGCGAATAAGGTTTTAAGCCATACCGGAAACGGAAAAGTACAGTCAACTCGGGCTTTATCGGTAACGAAGGGCGCCAACGATGCTTTGTGAAAGCATTTCTTGATAATTCCAACGGTAAATGAGACATTGGCATAATAAACGTTCACAATTTCACACAATTTGACGTTATCAATCTGTGCCCATAAGAAGTGAAAAACACTGTAGTCTACATTTCATGAGATCAGGTCTGGTCATGTCGAGGTTCCTGTTTGATAAACTGTTTGCACCCTCTCCCCTTTTCATGGCATTGACCTCAAAAGAATAGAATAACTGTCAAATCAGGGGCTGTGGAAATCTTTAAAATTTCTATTTGTCCACGGACAAGTTAGTTAATTAAATTAAAACCTATTCGTCTGCCACTCACGTTAGTTAATTGAATTAAAACCTATTCGTCTGCCAGAGTGGCTTACTTGTCTTGTCTGGCATCAAATGGAACCACAGGAATATTTTAACCATGCCTCTGTAAGAGACAATTTTGTGCAAGGTTTATGGCAAGGTCCTTTTATGTCTGTGTTTGGAGCTTCCAGATGCTTTGAGGGTCTTAGACACCTCATATTCTATTTGCTTCAAAGATTAAAAAAAAAACGATCTGATTTCACGCATCAGTTGATCACTGAATCGCAAGTGTTCAGGTTTGCTTTCAGACAATTTCCAGCAGAGGATATAAAGGCTAAATCATGGCCCATTTTGAACAAAGCTGTACCATCAGATGTAAGGCTAAAGTGTTCATGCCAGTGATGTAAAAGGTCATTGAAATGTTAATGAAAGATAATGATGAAAATATCTTAATCTGTAGCGGAAATCTAAGTATTTTTGTGATATAAGACATTGGGTGGACTCACGACCAAATGCCGGACTAGCTCATTTGGTAGACCTGCGGTACTAGTGTCCCGGGGTAGTGGGTTGGAGTCCCGCGTCGGGCACACTTTTCTCCCTTGATTTACTTCAGTAGTCAGACACTTTCTAAGGCAAGAAAACAAATGGATGCAGCCCCTTATCTTAGCAACCCTGTCCCATGTGGTAAATGCAGAAGTAGATCAATCAGGCTTTTTTCTTCCTTTCTTGCTTTGCCGAATTTCAGCCCCATTCCCAATTAAAGTGTATTTTTTAACCAATCCATAAAACAAAATTCCCAATTAGACAGTATGAAAGAAAATTCTTCTGATGTATCATGCAGGGTTTTCCCTGACACAGATTCATTCGTTTTGACTCATCTTGTAACTAAATAACTTGCCAAAATTCATCAAATGCACGCATTGTCCACAGTTTAAGCAGGAAATAGACAATCATTAATTTCAGGTAGGAAACTATTTGGGGTGATTGAACTATAGACTGTGTCTGTATATTTTCATACTATTCATGCATTTATTCAATTATCTGACTGTAACTCGTTCTTGGTTTTCATGTACAAATCGGGGTCAAAAAAATTTCAGCATTCTTACTTGTCCTCCTGCCATTTTGCACGCGTCCCACAGTTAGACAAAGAAGGATAATCCACTTGCCCTCACCAAAATTTTACTAGTAAAGACAAGCGGACGAGTGGATTTTTTTGACCCTGCAAATAAAAAAAAAAAATACAGACAACTTGGGTTGATAGCTTCTAGGCAGCTGCCTCACAGTTTGCAGTGAAGCGATGTTTTGTAAGGCAAAATTAAAGAGCCCATCTCCTGAATTGATATTCCTGAACCAGGAACAAGTTATGCAAAATACCTTTCCCAATCTAGACCATGAGTTGTTTTTTTTCCTGTCGGATTTCTAGAGAAAGCAAGGAAACATGTGTAGCTGCACTGAAGGCTGTGATGTGACTTTAACTGTTAAAACAGCATTGAACTCCCAAGTCAGTCAATTGCCAAATTCAAACGAAAAAAATTGAGGCTTCAACAGACCTGGACATTGACTTAGGCTTTGACTGCCTCACATGCACTGGTTTATCTTTCAGGTAATGGCTGCAGCATGTAAGGACAAAGATATAGCACAGACAGATTAGAAATTAACTGATTTACAGAGAGTAGAGAGAAGGACATACAAAGATGGCATTAAAACCAGTATTAAAAACTAAAGTAGATGAACTGTTCCTTAGATGGATCAGTGAGTCTGAGACACAGACAATGTTGAGAGAAAACCTGAGACAGTTGTTGATGGGGGAACCCCTTACATCAACGTCGGGATATAGTACAAGGGTTAGCAAGGGACAAGGGGCCAGATTAAGGCCTGCGTCCCCACCACAGTCATCTAGCAAATTACCTAGTCCAAGGAGTCCCAGACGACCGCTTAGTACAAAAAACAACCATAGAGGCCTGAATGGCAACTCAAAGGTAAGTTTTTGTCTTATCGTTCTGCTAACCAAATATCCATGCAACAACATCTATGTGGTATTATGTGGTTTTATGAAGGGTAGAAAACATTGTGGGAAAAGGAGAAAATGCTGGTTACCAGCATTTTCTCCTTCTTCCCACAATGTTTTCTAAAGGCTTCTTTCTCAGGGTCATCCAAACTAGGGATTGTGTGGTAATGGGTTAAAAATTGGGGTCATTATGACCCTATGCCTCATTAGTTGAGAGTCATTTCTTTAACTTGTGGGGTAAAAATAAATGGATCTCTTCGTCGTCAAGCACAAATTACAGTGCATTGCATCTTTAGTTCAAAACTGAAAAGTAAAGTCTGTAAGTAATTTCTGATGGAAAGCTCGATTTTACATTCTAGTCCTAATGACTGCTTGATGTGGCTTGAAGCAGACAGTAAACAGAATGCTACAGTTTACTTGGCTGTGACATTATTTTCTGCGGACACCACAGACCAATAATTTGTACTTTTATCTACTGGAAGTCGCATATAATAAACTATGAATTGCAGATAACTAACCAAAACTTTGGCTGGGTCATATTTATGACAAATGTCAAAAGTACTTTACAGTTATAATGTGTAGACCAGTCTTAAAATTCTACAGAAAAAAATACCGGAAAACCTTTTTTATCTGAAAGAAACTGTTTTTAGCTCACCTGAGCATGAAGTGCTCAGCGTGAGCAATTGTGATCACTCGTCGTCCGTTCGTCCGTCGGTCGTCCGTTCACATTTTCTTGTTTACACTCTAGCATCTACAAATATCAACCAATCAGCACCAAACTTGGTCAAAATGTATATGACGATAAGATCTCGAATGACTTTGATTATGGGTCAAATCGGACCAGAACATCTGGAGTTATTTGCCCTTTAATTGGAAAAATTGCTATATTTCACTTTGTTTACACTCTAGCATCTACAATTATCATCCAATCAGCACCAAACTTGGTCAAAATATATCTGATCATAAGATCTCGGATGAGTTTGATTATGTCAAAATACTGTTATTTGATAATGAGTTACAGGTATTTTGCTGGTGGGGGAAGGGGGGGGGGCGCTACTATTAAAGAGTTAAGCTCTCTCATATTGAAGGGATTTGCAGTGGTGCAAATGATGGACTTTGGTTTTGAAAGAGCAGAAAATAGAGTGGTTAAAGGGAAAAAAATGGCAAAGGAAGTTGGGAGGGGTGGTATACATTGTGGGAAAAGGAGAAAATGCTAGTTACCATTTTCTCCTTTTCCCACACTGTTTGCAAAAGCTGCCTACATAGAGCCATTAAAACTCGTGAGTTAAATTCTAAACAAACAAAATGAAGAACTTTCTTTCCTAAGTTATGAAGATAGAATTTCTAAGGGTTTCCCCAGCCCTACCAAGAAAACAGTGTGAACTTTCATGATACAATTGCGGGAAAAAAATCTGTTAGGTGTGACTTGGGTACATCGTCCCATGTAAAGTTTCTGGAGAAAAAAAAACCTACCTACCTACCCTGCCTGCAGTATCTGAGACCAAAACGCAGATACTTTTTGTTAGGCAGTCCAAGCATTTTCTTCTTTCCATCTCAGTTTTTCAACTCTTTATCAAACAACATTTTAGACACATCCAAGTAGAAAGCACTTGCAATCGACAAAAATTATATAGCAAAAGTCATTGGGTTTGAATCAGATAGTCTAGAAAACATTGAGAGAATTTAGGAAAGGCTGGTAACCAGCATTTTCTTCATTTCCAGCAATGTTTTTTAAATTGCTTATTTTTCAGGGTCGTTAAAACTCAGGATTGTGTGGTAAAGGGTTATAAAGACTTCTACTGGGTGGTGAAAATGCAGGAAGGCTTGATAAAGGGTTTGTTCTACCATAAACATTTCAGTTGAAGGCCAAGATGTAAGACATCAATCATGGCTGCTTATCTCAAGACAGATCTACCCTTTAAGTCTTTAGGAAACAACAAAATTTTAGACTTGGCCAAATTGAAAGCATTTGTGGACGACAAAATAAACATTACTCAAATATTAAAATTTGTTTCAAGCAGGGTAGAAAACATTGTGGGAAAAGGAGAAAGTGCTGGTTACCAGTATTTACTCCTTTTCTCTCAATGTTTTCAAAAGGCTTCTATCTCAGCATATTGTTTGTTGTCTGCAATTGTTTTAAATATCAACAAGCGTAAAATTTTGTTGTTTGGTAAAGAGTTAACCTTTTTCAAATCCTAAAGTCCAATACAAATTCATACATGTACGGACTATTAAAAAATGAATACTCAGTACTCTGACAAGGTAGAAGATGTGAGAAAAGGAGAAAATGCTGGTGATCAACATTTTGTCCTTTTGCCACAATGTTTTCAAAAGCCCTGTATAACATGGTGTTCAAAACCAGGTTTGTTTTGTAAAGAATTGATTGAAATTGTGTTTATTATTGTCCACACTGTATGGGCAACCCTTCCCTGAAGGCTGTTAGTATTAGGCCTTAAACCTTTCCAAAACAAGCCCTGGTTTTTACGACCCCGAGACAGAAGCCTTTGAAAACATTGTGGGAAAAGGAGAAAATGCTGGTAACCGGCATTTTCTCCTTTTCCCACAATGTTTTCTACCCTTCACAAAACAAATTTCGATTTTTGATTTACGTTTAATTTGTCGTCTGCAAGAGCTTTGAATTTGGACCAAGCTAAAATTTTGTTGTCTGGTAAAGGGTTAAAAAAAAGCCTATGTTAAGAGTTTCCTGACCCTATCCAGAAAATGCTTCTGACCCTAAACTTTTTATACTACTTTTGAAAAGAAACGTTTTTTTCCGAGCATGATTTCAGTACATAATCCATGTAAAACATTTCTGGAAAAAAAATTGAAATCCCTACCTACAGCATCTCAGACCAAAACCGTTAACAGATATTTTTTGCTAGGCCTTATTAACTCTTTACCACACTACCCCAATTTTTAACAACCCTGAGAAAGAAGCCTTTAGAAAACATTGGGAACAGGAGAAGATGCTGGTAACTAACATTTTCTCCTTTTTCCCACAATGTTTTCTACCCTTTCCTGACCAAATTTCAATTTTTCGGTAACATTTGTTTTGTCATCTGCAAGTGCTTACAATTTGAACCAGTCTACAATTTTGTTGTTTGGTAAAGAGATAAAGGGGATAGTGCAGATACAGATGTAGCACCAGTCACACGACCAATGTTTTACTCATTACCAGACAACAGAATTTTAGACTTGTCCAAATTGAAAGCATTTGCAGACGACAAAATAAAAGTGATTAAAAATTCAAAATTTGTTTTGTGAAGGGTAGAAAACATTGTGGGAAAAGGAGAAAATGCTGGTTACCAGCATTTTCTCCTTTTCCCACAATGTTTTCTAAAAGCATCTTTCTCAGGGACGTCAAAAGTAGGGATTGTGTGGTAATGGGTTAACATATCACCTTATAGGCTATTATTAATTTTAGATAGCCAGCCCTGGGAATCAAACCCACCCCCTCATGTTTATGAGTCTTATGCTCTACCTTTTCAGCTATGCAGACTGGTCGTTTAGTAAAGAGTTAACCCTTTATCACTAAATCCCGACTTTTAACAACCCTTAGAAAGAGGCCTTCTGAAAACATTGTTGGAAAATGAGAAAATGCTGGTTACCAGCATTTTCTCCTTTTCCCAAAATGTTTTCTACACTTCCCAAAACAAATTTCAACTTTTGAGCCACATTTATTTTTTCGTCTGCAAATGCTTTCAATTTAGACCAGTCTAAAACTTTTGTTGTTTGGTAAAGAGTTAAGCAACAGATGTTTTATTGCAGAAGACTAAACATACAGAAGATACTGTGAAAGGATTTGTTTGGTGTTCTTTGTCTACGAATTTCACAGATAGCATCTTGTCTGCTCGGAGAGTGCCAGGGTCAGTCCCTAATCCTTTACCGTATGCCTGCAGCATGTGAAAAGGGGCATTCGGACAATAGCAGGGTTCGAAATTCCCATATATTTACCTGTAAAATGCAAGTCAGAATTGGAAAATGCAAGTTGAAATTTCAAGCACTTGCAAAAAAATGCGAGTGCAAATTATTCAAGAACAGTTACCGAATGTACTAAATTTCATATGTGAACACAAAAAAAGGGTAATCCTTTTCGTTCTGGATAAACATCGGTCATATCGGCTGTTGATAATTTTACATGTCGCCATTGAAGCCTCCGAGTTTTGTTTGTTATCCAAGTTTCGTAATAGGCAAGTGCATTCGTCTGCACTCACAGCCGATATTGTGGTTTTGCGTTTTTTATACAGAAAAAAACGTTATGGGAATTCAATCTCTGATTTGAAACAAAAACATTTGTCAATCTTTCATGAAAAGATAATTTATTATGCACAAATAGCTACAAAAAGCAAGTCGGACGTGGTGGACTCGCTAAACCAGTTACCGGACACGCAGATATTCGGATGTGACACGTTCGTATTTCATTTACAAAATCGTCCACCATTGTAAGTTTTATAGAAATTTAACTTGTCATTAGAACAGAAAATCAAGTGGAATTGATTGTTAAATTAGGGTTTTAATGTCAATTAATGTTCTTTTTGTTTGGTTGTTGTCTCAGTTGACAGGTTAGTATTAGAATAGAATTGAACAGTTTGTACCGGCCATTTGTTATTTACAATTGGTAGGCAAGCTGAGCTTAAAAAAATGTGAGTCCAGTTTTAATTTTGCAAGTGGAAATAAAAGCTATTTGCTAAAATTTGCAAGTGGATAAAAAAGTGAAAATCAAACCCTGAATAGTGTAAAATGTCGTCTTAGATCAGCCTGCACAGTCACTGCTAGCTAGCCTGAGACGGCACTTTTCGTTTTTGTGTAATTTTCTGTTTTGTGTAAGTCTATTGTAGCACAAAATCTAGGAAAATAACTCATGTTATAAAGGATAATGTGTTACTATTTACCTCCCTTGATTATCAAACTGCAGTAATACATGAATGGTGCTAGGTATTCAAAATTTTGGATGGAAAATATTCTGTTTTCAGGGACAGTGATTCATTTTGATGTTAACCCTAAGGCTGCCAAGTGCGACTCGCTGACCTTTTCCAGACACTGCAGATCAAGATCAGACTGCACAGAATGTGCAGTCTGATCTTGGATCTACAATGTCTGATATTGAGATATTATTTATAGCTCCAGATAGAGGGAGTAATTTTGACTTCAAAATTGAAAATATCAATTATTCTCCTCTAAACCCTATGTTGTGGGTACTCATTAGAATAAAGGATTTAGGTTATCATCACTCCCTCTTATCTGGAGCTATTACCCAAAACATGACTTTGAAATAGCAAGATTTGGGTTCTTACTATTGAATTGACAATTTTATTTTAGTTGGTTAGCACGATAAGGGTTAATAGTTATACTCACATAACCCTAACCCCATAAGGCATTTCTATGGTATCTCTAATTGACCTTAGATAACAGCAAGGATGAAGCCGTTTAATGGTATATGACACCTTTTGATAGCATAGAAATTCAAAACATTGTGACAAAAGTTGGCCTTTTGCTACAATGTTTTCCAAAGGCTCCTACAAGCAATGCTTAGAAATGAGTATCTATGGAGTAAAGGGTTAAATTCAAAGTAAGGTTTCTATCATTCAGGGGTTCCTCCTCCCCCCACCCCCCCCCCCCCCACTCCCCCCCAAAGAACTTCACCTTTCATGCCAGTGAATAAACCAGCTTGAATGGCCTGAAAATGTCCAGTGTTTTCAAAAGCTTTCTCTTTGAGCATCATTGACATTTTGACTTCTGTGGTAAAGGGTTAAAAAGCCAGTGGGGCGATACAGGGCCATTATGGCCCGCTTGTTCTTTGATGGGATAGAAAAGATTGTGGGAAAAGGAGAAAATGCTGGTTACCAGCATTTTCTCCTTTTTATACGCCCGAAGGGTCGTATTATGTTATACCCCCGGTCAACCGTCCATCCGTCCGTCAGACCGTCCTTTCGAGCCCGACATTGTGGGGTTCGGGTAACTGTACATTTAGTCTCTATGGGGTTCATTCCGTCTATCTTGTAGGTTAGGGGTTAGGGTTAGGGATAGTGGGGTTAAAAAGGTGCTCTTATGGGGTTGTTTGGGTTGCATTGAATAAAGAGCAATTCGACCTCACAAGGTCCGTTAGCAATTTCTTGTGTGTGCAACTCCTCCTACAGTTTTCATCGGAGTTATTTGAAACTTGCCACAATGAATCTCCATGATGTCTAGTTGTGCACCTGGGTCTTAGAACTTTGATCACTGTTTGCGTTCCAAAATTATCTGCCCTTGATTTCTGAAATAACCAACTTTTCACTTTGAATTTTTGTTTAGGCCATAACTTCCATACCATAAAAGGTATCAAATTGAAACTACATACACTGATAGAACACATTATGGAGAAGTGCAGTGCACATGAAGCATAACTCTGCCACTTTTATTTTTTGAGTTATTGCCCTTTGTTAATTTTCAGTTTGAATTCTTGTCCAGGCCATAACTTCCAAACTATAAAAGCTAATAACTTGCAACTTCATACACTGATAGAACACATTATGGAGAATTGCAGTGCACATGAACCATAACTCTGCCACTGGTATTTTTGGAGTTACAGCCCTTTGTTAATTTTCAGTTTGAATTTTTGTCCAGGCCATAACTTCTAAACTATAAAAGCTATTAACTTGGAACTTCATACACTGATAGAACACATTGTGGAGAAGTGCATTGCACATGAACCATAACTCTGCCACTTTTATTTTTTGAGTTATTGCCCTTTGTTAATTTTCAGTTTGAATTTTTGTCCAGGCCATAACTTCCAAACTATAAAAGCTAATAACTTGCAATTTCATACACTGATAGAACACATTATGGAGAAGTGCATTGCACACGAACCATAACTCTGTGACTTTATTTTTTGAGTTATTGCCCTTTGTTAATATTCAGTTTGAATTTTTGTCCAGGCCATAACTCCCAAACTTTAAAACCTATCATCTTCAAACTTCAAAGACCAATAGAACACATTATAAAGAAGTGCACTGCACAAGAACCATAACTCAGCTATCGTTCTTTTTTAGTTATTGCCCTTTGTTAGTTTTCTCTTTGAATTTTCGTCTGGGCCATAACTTCTAAAATATAAAAGCTATGATCTTGAACCTTTCAAAACTGATAGAACACCTTGTGCAGAACAGCAATTCACAAAATTTGTAACTGTGCCACCCTTCTTTTTTTAGCTATTGCCCTTTAATATTTTTCACATATCATGGAGATTAACTACTCTTCATTCATGGCCCTTCCGTCATTTCAACTCATTTCACTGACAATGCCCTTCGGGCGTATATGCGCCGCTTTGCAAAGCTCTTGTTCCACAATGTTTTCAAAAAATTTCTTTCCCTGGGTTGGTATGATTTGGTATTGTAGGGTAAAGAGTTAACTCATTACAAAACAACAATATTTTAGACTTGTCCAAATCGAAAGCATTTGCACACAACAAAATAAAAGTGACTGAAAATCTGAAACTTGTTTTGTGAAGGGTAGAAAACATTGTGGGAAAAGGAGAAAATGCTGGTTACCAGCATTTTCTCCTTTTTCCACAATGTTTTCAAAAAACTTCTTTCTCTAGGTTATTATGACTTTGTATTGTGGGGTAAAGAGTTAAAAACAAGAAAAGAGGTTTGGGCTCATCAGCTCCTGATTAGATTTTGTGTATTGATGTAGAGATAGAAAGGTGTATACATTTCCCCTGTATGTCTGGTAAATTCCAATAAACTATACCTACATAACCCATTACCAAGCAACTCGCTGTGGCAACGACCTTGACGAGGTCAGGCTCTTAATTCAACACTTAGGCTGCTAAGCTCCGACTCACTGGCCTTTTCAGACAGTGTAGATCAAGATCAGACTGCACAAAAGTTGCAGTCTGATCTTGATTCTACACTGATAAGGCCTAACAAAAAATATCTATGTTTAGGGTTTCAGTCCAAGATGTCATAGGGTTTGGTAGGTTGGGATTTTTTTTTTTACACAGAAACTTTTTACTTGAAAAATTTACAGAAATCACACCCAATGGATATCCTTTTTTTTTCCCCAATCATATTGGAAAAACTTTGAGGTCAGCAACATTTTCTAGGTGGGGTCAGGAAACCCCAAACAAAAATATTTTTTTTAATGGGCCTAACCAAGAAACCCTGTGTGTCAATGACCCTAAAGAGGTCAGGTTCTTAATTTAACCCTTAGGCTGCTAAAATTGTCTCACTGATCTGACACAGACAGTGTAGATCATGATTAGAGCTGTATACATTCTCTGTGTGTCTGGTAAATTCCAATAAACTACATAACCTATTTAATTTCTAAGCCACCCTGTGTGGCAAGGGTAGGCTTTTAACCCATAAAGCACCTTTCACTTCAAAAGTTGCCTTTTGTGGCAAATGTAAATCAAGATAGACTGCACAGAGAGTGCCGTCTGATCTTAATCTACACTGTCCGAGAAAGAGACATTATTCCTCAAAACATAACTTTGAAATCACAATATTTTGGTTTGTACTATGGAATTGAAAATTTAAGTAATTTAGCAGGATAGTGGGTTAATCCATAAAGCCTCTTTCAAGACTGTAGTTGCCTTTGTGGCCAGTATAGATCAAGATTAGACTGCACAAAACATGCAGTGTGATCTTTGATATACACTGTCCAGTTGGCTGAGACATTATGGAGAAACTGCAATTATTTGGGTCTTATTTCTGGACTGAAAATGTTTTTAAGCTACCCCAAGGGGGAGCATATAGTTGCTGCTTTGTCTGTCTGTCCTTTTGTCTGTCCGTTCGAAGCCATTTCACCACAACCCATGAACCAAGTTAGATGAAACTTCGTATGTAAACTCCCAAGAGCTCCAGATAAGAGGGAGTGATGGAGTAAATTCATTATTTCTCGTCCAAACCCCTAATTTGTGGGTACTCATTAGAATCGTCTCAATTAGACGATTCTAATGAATACCTATAACATAGGGTTTAGTGGAGAATGGTTAATATTTTCAATTTTGAAATCAAATTCACTTCCTTTATATGAAGCTCTGAACTCCTTAGGATATTGCACCAGTGTATTTTTTCTTGCTTTTGCAATTTGACACTGTGTCATGGAAAAAGGGAGTTTCTTGTAAAATTCCAATTTTTACTCATAAATTATCTCCTTCAGTTTTCGTCCAAATTTCAGGAAACTCTATCTTTATATTGTCTATTAGAAATTTCACTTGTGCCCTTGTCTTTTTCGTCTATGCAAAACCACATTATGGGAAAAGGATGCTTAATGTCATAAGTTATTGCCTTTTGTAAATTTTAACTTTGTTTTTTTTCATCTTTGCATAACTTTTAAGTATAATGATTGTCTTTTTTGGATCAGTAATGACCCCAACTTTGCCCATAATTATGTTACCAATGGAAGAAACTGACTTTTTAGGGAAGTCTACCCGCATAAATATATCTTTTCAGCTTGTTACTCTTTACCACACGACAAAAAAGTAGACTTGTCAAAACTCAAAGCATTTGCAGAGGACAATTTAAATGTAACTCAAATAAGAAAATTTATCTTTGATACATATGTAGGAGAGAAACCATTGTGGGAAAAGGAGAAAATGCAGGTTACCAGCATTTTCTCCTTTTCCCACAATGTTTTCAAAAGGCTTTGTCCCCAGGGTCATTAAAAGTCAAGATTGTGTGGTAAAGATTTAACCAAACAGCAAAATTGTAGACTTGTCCAAGTTCAAAACAGCTTCAGATAAAAATCCCAACGTTTGGATTTACTTTTGAAAATAGAGAAAAATTTGTGGGATAGAAGAAAAAAGTGATTACCAACAGTTGATAGTGTACAGGACTGGAGAACAGGGGTCCAGTGTTTGAATCTCTCAGCTTTGCAGATATCTGTTTGAGGATTGATGATAGTCACAGTGACAGGATTTATTCCTCTCCCACCTTTGTTTCCATTATGTGGTAAAGCAGCCAGTGGCTTGGAAAGAAGATTGTGGGGAGACTCCAGAAGCATGGATAGGTGCACTGGCATCCGCGATATAACTGAAAGAATGTTGATAAAGGCATTTAACACCATACAATTAATCAATCGAGGATTTATTCCTCTTTCACCCACTCAGTATTGTTTCACCAATGGATATGTTTGAAAGCAGCCAGTGGTTTTAGAAAGAATATTGTGTGAAGTATTGGTTAAAGTAAGTTAAAGAAAGCAGTTCAAAGCACTGAGAACTGAAAAGATGTTGAAAACAACTTGAACACAAAACAAACTCTTTGAGATGTGGCATTGGGCAGAGAGACAGTGCCTTCAGTGCTTTGATTCTAAAACTTAGATTACTTAACCCATTATTAGACAATCCAGACTCTTTACGACCCTGTGAGGGAAACCAGCATTTTCTCCTTTTCCCACAATGTTTTTTACCCTTCTCAAAACAAGTTTCATTTCTTCGGTCACTTGTTTTGTCTGCAAATGCTTTTTGAGTTTGGACCAGTCTACAATTTTTTCGCTTGGTAAAGAGTTAAAGTAGCGATAAAGGCCAAAAGTAAACAAAGGAGGTATTAAAATGCATTTAAATTTATATCATTGCATTGAAAAATAAGGAACTAATTGTGAAGATGACAATCTGTCATTTTACAGTCTGTCCAAGTGTTAGTCGCAGACAGAGAAACCAATTTCAGAAATAGCTTAACCCTACTTTTGTAGAGTTTCCTGCTGCACAGAGACAGTACCTTCAGTACTTTGATTCCGTTGTAAAGTTTACCTGTACTGTATATACATGATACATACACCTTCCTACTTAACTCGGCTCTCCGTTTCATTTACCCATCATGTTTTATCTCTGGGAGAGGTAGAATGAGGCAGAGATACTGTTAGTTTAGCTTGGAATGAGGTGCTTTACTGTGTTACTGTGTTTGTGGAATATTTATTGTGTAAAACTCTGTACTTAACTCTTTACCTAACGACAAAGTTTTAAACTGTTCCAAACTGAAAGCATTTGCAGACAAGAAGGTGAATGTGCTTAAAGATTTTAAAGGTTGTTTTGAAAGGGTAGAAAACATTGTGGGAAAAGGAGAAAATGCTGGTTACCAGCATTTTGTCCTTTTCCCACGATGTTTTCTAAAGGCTTCTTTTTTAGGGTCGTTAAAAGTCGGGATTGTGTAGTAAAGGGTTAACTCTACCAAACAACAAAATTTTAGACTTAAACAACTTGATATCAGTTGCAGACGACAGATGTTGCTGAAAAATTAGAACATGTTGTGAAAAGGTAGAAAATATTGTCTACTTTTCCTGCAATGTTTTCAAAAGGCTTTTTCCAGGAGCATCAAAAGTTGGCATTATGTTGTAAAGGGTTAATTAAGCAAGGCTTGGGTGGATGGCAAAGATCAAGATCAGTCTTCACAGGAAAATTAAGTCTGATCTTCAATGTATAATGTACTGTTAAGCTTGTTTAACCCTTCATCAAATTACAAAATTTCAGAAATCTCTTGTCTTTAATGTTTCTGCACATGACAAATTAGACTTGGCTGAAATAGTGAACTTGCTTATGGAATGGTGGAATACATACTGGGCAAAGGAGAGCATTTTCTCCTTTTCACACTATGTTTTCAGGAGCCTTTTTTCCCTAAGATGCTTATAACATAGTCTGGCAAAGAGTTAATCAGGCCCATAGAATATTATATATGATAGCATCTGACTCAAGATTGCATTTGAGATAAAATGTTGCTGAACAGTCATTAGTTTGCATTTGAGATAAGATGTTATTGAACAGTCATGATTTTGCATTTGATATAACATGTTATTGAATGGTCATGAGTTCGCACTTGAGATAAAATGTTATTGAACAGTCATGATTTTGCATTTGAGATAAAATATGGAACAGGTATAGATGAAGTTATGGTATCCTAAAGTCATAATTTCTCTTTGAAACCCTATGTTGTGGGTACTTATTAAAATAGTCTCATCAAGACGATTCTAATGAGTATCCCACAATATAGGGTTTAGTGAAGAATAATATTTTCAATTTTGAAATCAAAATCACTCGCTCTATCTGGAGCTGTGTAGGATAAGAAAATTTGTGATGAGTCTATTACATCGAAAATAAGGGAGATTATGTGATAAAAGAATCTCCCGTTGTTTCACTGGATTGTATAATCATTCAGCCAAAGAAAGAAGTTGACTTGAATATTTAGTGCGTAGCCCTTTACCAAACAACAAATTTTTAGACTGGACCAAATTGAAAAGCATTTGCAGACGACAAAATAAAAGTGACTGAAAGTTTGAATTTGGTTTTGTGAATGGAAGAAAACATTGTGGGAAAAGTAGAAAATGCTGGTTACCAGCATTTTCTCCTTTTCCCCACAATGTTTTCTGAAGACTTCTTTGTCAGGGTTGTCAAATGTAGGGATTGTGTGGTAATGGGTAAAAAAGGGAAGGGTTGATTTATATAAATTGCCTCAGGATCATGCTACAAAAATTGAACTCTTAAGATTTAATATGTCAATAAAATTTTATTTTTCAAAGCAAAAAGACTCAAAGGTTTCATTGTAAGTGAGGATTTTATCAGAAGAAAGGCTTTCACAAGATTCCTGGTACTTTTATAGAAATACCAGTTTATGCAAGAAAATTATCTGCTTTTTATTTTTGGCAAATAAAAAATATGTGATATTCACATTCATTATATATGTTTTCGGGGGTATACTTGAATCAGCCTGTCTGTCCGTATGTCCATCCATGTGTCCATTTGTGTACATTTGTGTTATGAACTCCTACAGTTTTCCTTCAATTGTATTAAAACTTTGCTCATGTACTGATCACAAAAGGTAAACTGTTTTTATGAATGGTAAACTGCTTTTACGTTGATTTTGCCAGTGTACATGATATATATGTTTGGGGAATTTTATCCAATCATATCATGAGAAATTTATTTGCAGTATAAGAAAAGTGACTGTTCTTTCCTATACATAACGGACTGTTACAAGGCTTGGCTAAGTAATCCCACACAATGCTTTCAGTACATAATAAGGTAAATTAGCTCTTTCACCAATTAGGAAAAATTAGATTTTGAAAAGTTGACCATAGAAATAAACACCTGAAAGGCAAGGTCAAAGGTCAAGGGATTAAGTTATTTACTGATAGCAAGTAAATGGCCTAATTTCACATTACCCCTCTGAGCAGTCAGATCAATGAAATGGAAAGTTTTGGTCAAGATGACAGATAATTTCTTTTTCATAATGCAACTTTAACCCTTTACTCCATAGATACCCATTTCTACGAATTGCTTGTAGGAGCCTTTTGAAAACATTGTGGCAAAAGGTGAAATTGCTCATGACGAGCAATTTCACCTTTTGTCACAATGTTTTCTATGCTATCAACAAAAGGTGTCATATACACATAAGAAACGGCTTCATCCTTGCTGTTATTTAGGGTCAATTTGAGATACCTTAGAAAAGCCTTATGGGGTAAAGAGTTAAGCTGTCTCTTGCAGAACATTGCACAAAGTGCGAGACAATAATTATTCAGATCCAAGGTCAGACTGTACTTTGTATACCACCTACTCTTGATCCACACTGTGTCTTAACTCATTACCACTCAATCCTTACTTTAGACGCCCCTGAGAAAGAAGCCTTTTGAAAACACTGTGGGAAAAGGAGAAAATGCTGGTTACCAGCATTTTCTCCTTTTCCCACAGTGTTTTCTACCCTTTCCAGAACAAATTTTAATTTTTCAGTCACCTTTATTTTGTCGTCTGCAAATTTATGCTTTCAATTTGAACCAGTCTAAAATTTTGTCATGTGATAAAGAGTTAACTCATGACCAAGCTTGTAATCAAAAGCAGACAATAAATAAAGGCGACTAAAAATTTGAAATTTGTTGTGTGAAGAGTGGAAAATAAAAGTAACTAGCCTTTATTCCTTTTTGCACAATGTTTTCCAAATTCTTCTCCTTCAGGTTGGTTGAACTCTGGAAAGGGCTAGTGCCAAATAGACCCAATGGTTATTTTCATTCTAAAATAAATCCCTGAAAACAGAAATTTAGTCCTTTCTTTTTGTTTGTGTCTGTTCCAGCAAAGCGGACAGTGTAGATCAAAGATCAGACTGCATGTTTTCTGCAGTCTGATCTTGATCTACCATGGTTGTTATGGCAACTATAATTGTGAAAGGCACTCAAGGGGTTACTTAGCTCCAGATAGAAGGTTGATATTGATTTCAAAAACAAAGTATTAACTATTCTCCACTAAACCCTATGTTGTGGGTCCTCATTAGAATCATCTCTATTGTGGGTACTCATTAGAATCGTCTCATAGAGACGATTCTAATGAGTACCTACAACATAGAGTTTTGAAGAGAAATAAAAGATTTAGAAATCCATCACCCCCTCTTATCTGGAGCTCTGGATTAATTAATTTATTTTAGGCCTGTTGACATGACAGTGCAGATTTTTATTTACACGCTGATAAAGAAAGGTCACTGGCGGAAGATTTATGACGTTTGGAAGATTTATGATGCCCGGTGTCATTTATGGCGTTTGTTAAGTTAGTTTAGCTGGCAGTTAGAAGTACAAATATGTATAGAGAAAACCTTCAGGTCCTCATTTTGAAGTTGAAAGCTGTGCTATGAATTCAGAATTTGCTCAAAATAAGCCATAATTATAGCTTCGCAGTTACCATGAAACCTGTTGTTGGTTACTATGCAACCTGTTTCTCACTCAGATATTTTGATAATGGTTTTCGCTTTTCAATCTCAATAAATTGAGATAATCCAGTGTTTATACAATGGTGTGGCTTATTAGTAGGCTTATGTGAGTTTTCTTTAACAGAAAAGTACCCGCCTGGGTGAAATTTCTGGAACTGGTGTAGAACAGCAATCATTGAATCAGGGTTCGAATTTCATTTTTTTATCCACTTGCAAATTTTAGCAAGTAGCTTTTATTTCCACTTGCAAAATTAAAACTGGACTCGCATTTTTTTTGAAGCTCAGCTTGCCTACCAATTGTAAAGAACGAATGGCCGGTAAAAACTATTCAATTCTATTCTATTACGTAATCTGTCAACCCGAGACAACAACCTAACAAAAGGAACGTTAATTGACATTAAAACCCTCATTTAACAATCAATTCAGTTTCAGTTGAATTTCTGTTCTAATGCGAGGTTAAATTTCTACAAAACTTACACTGGTGGACGATTTTGTAAATGAAAATGGACGTGTCACATTCGAATATCTGCGTATCCGGTAACTGGTTTAGCGAGTCCACCAAGTCCGACTTGCTTCTCGTTGCTATTTGTGTGCAATAATTTGTCTTTTCATGAAAGATTGACAAATGTTTTTGTTTCAAATTAGGGATTGAATTCGCCTACCGGTTTTTCCGTATAAAAAAACGCAAAACCTCAGTATCGGCTGTGAGTGCAGACGAACGCAATTGCCTCACGAAACTCGGGTAACGAACGACAACTCGGAGGCTTCAATGGCGACATGTAAAATTATCGACATCCGTCGAAGGGTGTTCTCAGTGCAATATGACCGATATTTATCCAGAACAAAAAGAATTACCCTTTTTTTAGCTCACCTGAGCACAACGTGCTCAAGGGGAGCTTTTAGGATCACCCGGTGTCCGTCGTCCGTCGTCCGTCGTGCGTCGTGCGTCGTGCGTCGTCCGTCGTCCGTCGTGCGTCGTCAACAATTCTTTAAACATCAACTCCTCCTAAACCACTGGGCGGATTTGGACCAAACTTGGTAGGAATGTTCCTTGGGAGGTCCTCTTTAAAAATTGTTCATAGAATTTGATTCCATCAAAAACTCTGGTTGCCATGGCAACCAAATGGAATTTTTTAGCAAATTCTTTAAAAATCTTCTCCTCTGAAACCGCTGGTCGGATTTTGAAATAATTTCACAGATATGTTCCTTGGGTGACCCTTTTAAAAAATTGTTCGTGAAATTTTGATTCGTCAAAAAATGTGGCTCTGGTGAATGGGGGCTTCTTGCACTATACAGAAATGAAGGAATTCTTTAAAAATCTTCTCCTCTGAAACCGCTGGTCGGATTTTGAAATAATTTCACAGATATGTTCCTTGGGTGACCCTTTTCAAAAATTGTTCATGAAATTTTGATCCGTCAAAAAATGTGGCTCTGGTGAATGGGGGCTTCTTGCACTATATAGAAATGAAAGAATTCTTAAAAAATCTTCTTCTCTGAAACCGCTGGTCAGATTTTGAAATAATTTCACAGAGTAGTTCCTTTGGTGACCCTTATCAAAAATTGTTAGCGAAATTTTGCTTGGTCAAGAAACATGGCTCTGGCGAACGGGGGCTTCTTGCACTATACAGAAATGAAGAAATTCTTAAAAAATCTTCTTCTCTGAAACCGCTGGTCAGATTTTGAAATAATTTCACAGACTTGTTCCTTGGGTTACCCTTTTCAAAAATTGTTCGCGAAATTTTGATTGGTCAAGAAACATGGCTCTGGTGAATGGGGGCTACTTGCACTGTACAGAAATGAAGAAATTCTTGAAAATTCTTCTTCTCTGAAATGGCTGGACAGATTTTGAAATAATTTCACAGAGATGTTCCTTGGGTGATCCTTTTCTAAAAGTGTTCTCGAAATTTTGATCCGTCAAGAAACATGGCTCTAGTGAATGGGGGCTACATGCACTATATGGAAATGAAGAAATTCTTGAAAATTCTTCTTCTCTGGAACCTGTTGTCAAATTTTAAAATGATCTGACAGAGATGTTCCTTGGGTGACCCTTTCCAAAAGCTGTACATATAATTTTGATCCGTCAAGAAACATGGCTCTTGTGAATGGGGGCTACTTGCACTATACAGACATGATGAAATTCTTCAAAATTCTCTTTCTCTGAAACCCCTGGTCAGATTTTGAAATAATTTCAGAGTGATGTTCCTTGGGTGACCCTTTTCAAAACTTGTTCGTAAATTTTGATCCATCAAGAAACACGGCTCTCGTGGATGGGGGCTACTTGCTCTTATACAGAAATGAAGAATTCTTAAAAATTCTTCTTTTTGAAACTGATGGTCAGATTTCGAAATGACTTTTACAGGTGACCTTTTGAAAATTGCTTGGCAAAATTATAAATTAGGTTCCAATGTTTCAATACCTCAAAAAAAAAAATAGACTATGGTCATCTCAAAAATTCAGGTGAGCGATCCAGGGCCATCTTGGCCCTCTTGTTTTGTATTCACATATGGAATTTAGTACATTTGGTAACTGTTCTTCAATACTTTGCACTCGCATTTTTTTGCAAGTGCTTGAAATTTCAACTCGCATTTTCCAATTCTGGCTTGCATTTTGCGAGTAAATATATGGGAATTTCGAACCCTGTTGAATAAATCAATCAATCAATTGAAATATTGAAAGATCAAAATATTGAAACTTTTTAAGTGATCGATCAGTCAATCATTTCATCAATCAATCAAGTTATCATTCATTCAAATGACCAACCAACCAACGAATCAAGTGACAAACCATTCTGTCAATCAATCAATCAATAAATCATGGAAGGTTTAATGAAATTGGTTACTGACAATTAGAAATATGTATATAGGTCAGGAGAGCCTTCAGGCTCCATGTACATGTACAAGGAAAAAACAACTTGTAGATTGATACTAGGTTATTGGTATAGTAAATGAGTGTCAAGTGTACTGTAAACAGAATGTGAATGAAATGTGATTGGTTTGTTTTTGTGAACTTATTTACATAGGTATTATTCGATGCAATTCTTTTATTTATTTGCTGTCAATGTACACCCCAAAATGTACAAAAGCAAGATAGCTTGTAAATTAAACAATTATTCAATAAAATGGAATGTTTCAACAAGTGATAATGTTACATCAAGGGCTGGATGGATATTTGTGATCTGTAGCTTTTTAGCTCACCTGAGCACAACATGCTCAAGGGGAGCTTTTAGGATCACTGGATGTCCGTCGTGCGTTGTCAACAATTCTTTAAACATCAAATCCTCCTAAACCGCTGGGCCAATTTGGACCAAACTTGGCTGGATTCTTCCTGGGGAGGTCCTCTTTAAAAGTTGTTCACAGAATTTGATTCCGTAAAAAACTCTGGTTGCCTTGGCAACGAAATGGAATTCTTTAGGAAATTCTTTAAAAATCTTCTTCTCTGAA
Organism: Tridacna crocea; assembly: GCA_943736015.1. Taxonomy (NCBI): domain Eukaryota; kingdom Metazoa; phylum Mollusca; class Bivalvia; order Cardiida; family Cardiidae; genus Tridacna; species Tridacna crocea. Next base: position 48,180,896 of record OX031068.1, on the reverse strand, counting down.
ACCGCTGGCCAGATTTTAAAATAATTTCACAGAGATGTTCCTTGGGTGACCCTTTTCAAAAATTGTTCGCGAAATTTTGATCCGTCAAGAAACATGGCTCTGGTGAATGGGGGCTTCCTGCACTATACAGAAATGAAGAAATTCTTAAAAATTCTTCTTCTGAAACCGCTGGCCAGATTTTAAAATAATTGCATAGAGATGTTCCTTGGGTGACCCTTTTCAAAATTTGTTTGCGAAATTTTGATCCGTCAAGAAACATGGCTCTATTGAATAGGGGCTTCTTGCACTATACAGAAATGAAGAAATTCTTTAAAATTCTTCTTCTCTGAAACCACTGGTCAGATTTTGAAATAATTTCACAGAGATGTTCTGTAGATGACCCTTTTCAAAAATTGTTCGTGAAATTTTGATCCGTCAAGAAACATGGCTCTGGTGAATGGGGGCTACTTGCGCTATATAGAAATGAAGAAATTCTTAAAAAATTCTTCTTCTCTGAAACCCCTTGTCAGATTTTGAAATTATTTCACAGAGATGTTTCTTGGGTGACCCTTTTCAAAATTTGTTCGTGAAATTTTGATTTGTCGAGAAACATGGCTCTGGTGAATGGGGGCTACTTGCACTATAGGGCAATGAAGAAATTCTTACAAATTCTTCTCCTCTGAAATGGCTGGTCAAATTTTGGAAAATTTTCACAGAGATATTCCTTGAGTGACCCTTTTCAAAATTTGTTTGTGAAAGTTTGATTCGTCGAGAAACATTTCTCTGGTGAATTGGGGCGACTTGCACTATATGGAAATGAAGAATTTCTTGAAAATTCTTCTTCTCTGAAACAGCTGGTCAGATGTGAAAATTATGTCACGGAAATATTCCTTGAATTACATTTTTCAAAATGTGTTCGCGAAATTTTGATAGGTCAAGAAACATGGCTCTGGTGAAAAGGGGCTACTTGCTCTGCACGAAAATTAAGAAACTCCTAAAAATTCTTCTTTTCTGAAACTGCCGGTCAGATTTTGAAAGGACTTTTACATGTGACCTTTTAAAAATTGCTTGGCAAAATAATGATTTTGTTTCCAGTGTTTCATTACATTAAAAAAAAAAAAGGCTATGGTCCTCTCAAAATTCAGGTGAGCGATCCAGGGCCATCTTGGCACTCTTGTTTACCTTTTACTACACAATCCAGAGTTTTGTGCAGAGTAGAACACATTGTGGGAAAAGGGGAAAATGCTGGTTGCTAGCATATGCTCCCTCTCCCACAATGTTTTCAAAAGGATTCTTTTTCAGAGACATGACAACCCAGGATCATTTGGTAAAGGGTAAACTCATTACCAAACAAGATTATTTTAGGCTTGTCCAAATCGAGAGCTTTTGCAGACAACAAAAAAAAAGTGACTGAAAATTTGAAATTTGTTTCGTGGTCACCAGCATTTTCTCCTTTTCCCTCAATGTTTTCAAAAGGCTTCTTTCTCAAGGTCGTCAAAAGTAGGGATTGTGTGGTAATGGGTTAAGGATGAACAATTAACTCTTAAAGAAATGACAAAACTTAATGTGACTTTTCCAAATTTAGAGCATTTTGTAGACAACAAATTTTTAAGAGGCTCAAATGAAAAAAAAAATCTTTAAAAGGGTAGAAAACGTTGTTGGAAAAAGGAGAAAATGCTGGTAGAAAATGCTGGTAACCAGCATTTTCTCCTTTTCCCACAATGTTTTCAAAAGGGTTCCTTCGTTTAAGCCCAGGATTGTGTCGTAAAGGGTAAACGTAAAACCGATGAAGCAAGCAAACATTATGTCATTGAGTTCACTTGTTGAAACTGCTGTCTTTTTTTTTCTCTGGACATTAACTTTATTGGTTGTAATTCAGTTGAACTTTTATTTTCACTGTCATTAACTGCTGTGCCACGATAGCTCAGTGGGTAGCGCACAGGACTTGAGAGCAAGAGGTCGCTAGTATAATTCCCGGCTTGGCCAATTTCTTTCCGAGGATTGATGATAGTTATTGTAACAGGATTTATTCCTCTCGCACAGCTGATGGTTGTTTCGACAATGGTTATGTGGGAAAGCAACTACATTGTAGTTGTTTGATAAGATATTGTGTGGGCATTGTAGATCAAGATCAGATTCACCACAATGTTTTCTATCCTTGCAAAAGCAAACCTCAGTTTTTGAAACACCTGCAAGGACTAGTATCATGACCAGTCCGTATTTGTGATGCTTGGTAAAATGTTTAAATTCACTCACGTCAATAAAATTGCCTTTGGTGTGGGAAATTTTACCTACAAACATTCCACTCATAGATCATAAAGATTGAACTATTTGAGTTGTAAGTCCCCAGGACCCCTTTCCATACAAGTAGGATTTTTTATATGCCACCTTCCTTTTTTGCTTTTTGAAACATGTGTGGTGGGAAGTGGAGTAATTACTGTTGTGCTCCTTTTCCCAAAATTTTTATGTATTTTTAACCTTTTCACAAATAACCACACATATAAGGTAGGATTTTGGAAACATTGCCGCAAAAGGGTAAAATCCTGTTACCCTCTTTCGAAATATTTTGTACCCTAAGGGCCTTTCATAAATGGATAGATGGAGAGAGAGGGGTGGGTGGGTGGATGGATGGGATGGGATGGAGAGATGGATGGATGGATGGATAAATGGGTGGGTGGATGGATGGATTGATGGCTAGCTGGTTAGCTATTGGTGGGTTGCTGCAGGGCGGCTTAATCGATGGATGGGTGGATGAATGGATGGGTTGGTGGATGGAAGGATAGATGGACTGATGGATGGATGGATTGACTGAACAAAGATACAAATAATCTAACTGAAGTCAGTGCCCGGCTGGTATATGTACATGTAAGACCAGTTTTTGAATTACCATTTCTCATCCATTAACACCCCAAAAGCTATGTGACTTGACTTAGTTGTGTTAATCTGTTACGGAGATTAATTTTCTATGCACCCTTCATAGCTCTGTCAGAAACTGCAACTTCGATAAACCCTTTTCCACATAATTCAAATATTTTTGGACACTGAGAAAGAAGGGTTTTGAAAACATTGTGGGAAAAGGAGAAAATGCTGGTAACCAGCATTTTCTCCTTTTTCCACAATGTTTTCTGTTATTTAAAGGAAAAGTCTTCTGTTTTGAGGCCACATTTCTGTAAAGTATTTTCCTCTTCAACTGTATTCAATTTGTTAACCCCTTTACCAAAATAATAAAATTTTAGACTTGTCCAAGTTGAAAACATTTACAGATGACAAGCTGAACGAAGCTGAAAAGACGATAATTGTTTGAGAAAAGGTAGGAAATCTTACGAGAAAAGGATAAAGTGCTGGTTACCAGCATTTTTTCCTATTTCAAGGTTTTCAAAAGACGCCTCTTTGAGGGTCTTCGGAACTCTGGAATTTGTGGTTAACCCTTTCTCAAACAAGCCCTGGTTTTTACGTGTCTGCAGTAAAAGTCTTTTGAAAACACTGTGGGAAAAGAAGAAATTGCTCGTGACAAGCAATTTCTCCTTTTCCCACAGTGTTTTCTACCGTCTTTAAGAACTTTCTGCCATTTTCTCAAAATCTAAAATTATCGCCTGCAAACACTTTCGGTTCGGAAGAGTCAAAAATTTGTCGTTTGGGAAAGGGTTAAGGGTGAAATATTTCTGAAGATTTAAAGGTGTTAAGAAAAGAACAGTTACTTATTTCAAGAGAGATAAATATTATTTTGTTATCCCTGAATATCTTGTTTAACCCTTTACCTCATGACAAAATCTTACACTGGTCCAAACTGAAAGCATTTGCAGACGACAAATTAAACGTGACACAAAAATTAAAATTTGTTTTGGGAAGGGTAGAAAACATTGTAGGAAAAGGAGAAAATGCTGGTTTCCAGCATTTTCTCCTTTTCCTACAACATTTTCCAAAGGCTTCTTTTTCCGGGTCGTAAAAAGTCGGTATTGTGTGGAAAGGGTTTAACATGGCAAACAGCAATAAATCTTTACATACTTCAAAACTGAACTCTTTGAATCGGTTCACTTCTTCATGCCGTATTTGGTTGAATGAATGATTGATTAAGAGTTTAAGCCACTTTTAACATTATTTAAGTTATTTCACAGCAACAGTCCTCATATTCATGCAATTCCTTGGTTCCACTTGGTTTCACCTACCAGAGGTTTTGTTTGCTTTAAAATTTAGAAAATTTCCAAGAGCAAGAAAAAGAATTCCCTTAATTATTTCAAAATGGTCCAAATTGAAAGCACTTGCATACAACAAAATAAAAGTGACTAAAAAATTCAAAAGTTCTTTTGGAAAAGGAAGAAAATATTGTGTGAAAAGGAGAAAATGCTGGTTACCAGCATTTTCTCCTTTTGTCACTATGTTTTCTAAACGCTTCTTTCTCAGGGTTGTCAAAAGTAAGGACTGTGTGGTGGAAGGTTAAACTAATTGATAAATAATTGATGGAACCAGTGCTTGTGCAAATTTTCCGAGCGGAATTATGAATGGTCCCAAAGTTGAGACCTGCTCCCAGCATTTGAATGTGGGACCTTTTGTTACAGGGCCCAGAGTCTTCCTCGCATAATCTCATGCTAGGTGGTATTCTACAAATACTCATCTATCGAATTTGGGCATCGGGGGTTCAGAACCGGACTACTTTTCTACGCAACAACCCTTACTTTGAATTTCAAACTAAAACAATTATTAAAATTTTACTCAATAAAACGCTACCTGTACGATTCATTTAGCTATGATCAGCAGTTTAGAGAATTCTGGAGCTAAAGCAGGCCAAATTTTTCCTCAAATATATTGATAAAAGCCATTTTCTCCATTGCTGCTTTATAGCACATTTACACTTTCTGCCCAGTATCGGGGAGAGTGATGGGTTGTATATGAAATGCGCAGACAACGCTCATCCTCATGGCAAGGGACACCAAATGATTGTTCAAAATAGAGCTAGACGCCAAAGAACTGTACAAAATCAATTTTTTGCATAATATAATACTTATGGGCCTTGAACTAATCGGTTACTTTACAAGCAAATCTTTTCACACCCCATAGGGTTTTAATAGATAATAAGATTTCATATACATGCTAAATAGAATGACCTGAAGAGATCAATATTTATATATATACTCCTTTTGACGTTTTTTGATGATTTTGGTTACGACAGGGTTCATACCTCTCTCACACCTGATCCTTGTGTTGATATTGGTTATGTGGAAAAGCAGCCAGGGGCTTGGGAAGAAAATTTTGCAAAGTACTAGTAAAAGAAATTTCCAGGAAAGCATGGATAGGTGCACTGGCTGCAGCATTATAACTGAAATTCTGTTGAAAATGATGTTAAAGACCATAAAAAGGAATAAACTTTATTCCTTTACTAAGCAACCCTGATTGATTGATTGGTTGATTGATTGATAGTGTGGTGTTTAACCCTTTACCACACAGCAGAATTTTAGATTTATTTAAATCGAAAGCAGTTGCAGGTGATAATTTCACAGTGGCTGAAATGATGCAATTTTTGTTTGATAGAGTAGAAAACTTTGTGGGAAAAGGAGAAAATGCTGGTTACCAGCATTTTCTCCTTTTCCCACAAAGTTTTCAAAAGGCCTCTTCCTCAGGATTGTTAAAAGTTGTCATTGTGTGGTCAAGGGTTAATGCCATTTTCAACAATATTTCAGCTATATTTTTGGCAGCCAGTGCACCTATCCATTCTCTCTTGGAGTCTTTTAATATTACCAGTTCTCAGCACAATTTTCTTTCCAAGTCCCTGGCTGCTTTCCCACATAACCATCATTGAAAGAAAGGTGAGCGAGGGGAGAGCAATGAATCTCGTCTCGAAATTTATCATCAATCCTTGAAAAGAAAATGGTGCCAGGGAACGAAACCATGACTCCTTGTTTTAACCAACCCTGAGGATGATGCTTTTGAAAACGAGTATTGAGAAAGGTGTCAAAACGCTTGTAACCTGCATTTTCTTTTCTTCTCACAATGTTTTCATTCATGTGAAGGACAGACTCTGTCATAAAAGCCATACTGGATGGATTTGGCTAGATTTTTTTTTTTTACTCTTTACACCACACAGTCCCAACTGTTTACAACCCTGAAAAAGAAGCCTATTGAAAACATTTCGGGGAAAGGAGAAAATGCAGGATGCCAGCATTTTCTCCTTTTCCCTCAGTGTTTTCCACACTACCAAAGGAGAAATCATCATTTCATCAATGTTTAATTTGTCGTCTGCAAATGCTTTCAATTTGATCACATCCCAAATTTTGTCGTTTGGTAAAGGGTTAACCGAGGAAGAGGCATTTTGAAAACTTTGCGGGAAAAGGAGAAAATGCTGGTAACCAGCATTTTCTCCTTTTCCCACAAAGTTTTCTTCTCTATCAAAGAAATAGTGTTTCATTTGAGCCACTATGAAATTATTGCCTGCAAATGCTTTCCATTTGGATAGGTCTAAAATTCTGCTTTGTGATACAGGGTTAAGAAATAAATCTTGAGAACCCTTATATCTATCAAAGTTTAAATGCTTCATTTAAAATTTGCTTCAAGCAATTATGATATGGTGGGTAAGTCTTGGATAAAATTACTAGTAAAATTACCAAACCCTTTTTCTGAAAACTCTTTGACTATATTCCCACAGTGTTTTCAAAAATTATCGTCCTCCAGATTTTTAAAAGCTTACTTATTTCATTTCATTAACTCTACCAAACAACAAAATTTTAGACTGGTCCCAATTTAAGGCATTTGTGGGCGACAAAATAAATGTGATTCAAAAACTGAAATTTGTTTCTGGCAGTGAGAAAACATTGTGGGAAAAGGAGAAAATGCTGGTTACCAGCATTTTCTCCTTTTCCCACAATGTTTTCAAAAGGCTTCTATCTCAGGGCCATAAAAACTAGGGATTGTTTGGTGAAGGGTTAATGCAGGGCTAGACTATTGTATTTCGAAGGTTATGAATAAATACTTGTTGTACCTTGATTTATGAGATTGGTTCACTTTTTCGGTGATCATTGGATTTTATGTGTTATGAATCCTTTGACAACCATATTTGCGTTTGTGGCCAATTTAGATCAAGATCAGACTGCACAAAATGTGCAGTCTGATCTTTGATCTACACTGTCTGCTTTTAGCTTCATCACTATTATGCGCAGAAAAAAACAAATATTAAATTTCGTCTCTTTGGGTCTTATCTTTTAGATGTAAAAATTAACGTTGTCTAGGTTTCATTCCACCCTTGGATTTAATTCGATGTGGCAAATTAATCTGCGTGATAGCATGATGTGTGTAAATTTTTGTGGTTTTTCCGTTTTAGTCACTCTTTACCCAATGACAAAACTTTTAGACCTGTCCAAATTGAAAGCTTTTTGTAGACAAAAAAATAAGTGTGGTTAAATACTTGAAATCAGTTTTGGGAAGAGTAGAAAACATTGTGGAAAAAGGAGAAAATGCTGGGTACCAGCATTTTCTCCTTTTTCCACAATGTTTTCAGAAGGTTTCTTTAGAGTTGTTTAAAGTTGGAATTGTGTGGTAAAGAGTTTACTCTTTACAAAATAAAAGAAAATTAAGAGTTTGTCAAAATATTTAAGCATTTAAAGATGACAAGTTTGGCTCATAATCCACAAGATTTGTCTCTGAAAGAATAGAAAACATTGTGGAAAAGGGAGAAAATGCTGGTCACCAGCACTTTCTCCTTTTCCCAAAATCCTTTCAAAAGACTTCTCGCATAGGGTTGTGAAAATATGAGATTGTTTGACAAATAGTTTGGAAGTGGGGTTATTGTGGAGATCTTAATTCCTTTAATCTGGAAATGCAACATGGTGTGGATATTAGTATTAGAAATTCTTTTGAGTTTTTTAGTGCCTGTATGTGTTTAGGGTGGGTGTGTGTGGGTGTGAACTTTACTCAGTGACAAAATATGTCTGCAGAGAGGTGAAAAAACACAGTAGAAAAAAGGAGTAAAGACTTGTATTTCAACATTAATCTTCAATCATAGCCCTGCAAAATGAATGTTTTCGGGGGTCTACTGGAATCAGCCTTTCTGTCCGTGTGTCTGTCCAGGTGTCCATCTGTGTAGAAATAATTGCCTGTTTCTATCAAAGTGCTGGCGGGTTATTGTCACATTCAGTGACAGTTCTAGTTTATGTCTTTGGAAGTGGAATGAATCATTGTGAGGACATGTTAAGTGTATAATTCTATTGTTGTTGGTTTTGTGAAAGTGGATGTGGTTTGAGTTTTGAAATCAGTTTGGAAATTACAAAATTTATCGGCCATGCCCTGGCAGAAGGGGACATAGTGCTTCTGTGAGTTTCTTGATTCCAAGCAAGCCATCACATACTTACGGATCCATAAGACCAAATTGAAAGCATTTGCAGACGACAATTCAACTCTTGCTGAAAAGATCATTTCTGTTTATGATAGGGTAGAAAACATTGTGGGAAAAGGAGAAAATGCTGGTTACCAGCATTTTCTCCATTTCCCACAATGTTTTCGAAAGGCTACTATTCAAGAACCGTAAAAACCAGAGATTGTTTGGGAAAGGGTTAAAGGACAAAAGTTGTCCTCGATGGGATAGAAGACATTGTGGGAAAATGAGAAAATGCTGGCTACCAGCATTTTCTTCCTGTCCCAAATTGTTTTCTTTCTTGGTGTCTTTAAAACTCAACATTGTGTGGTAAAAGGTTAAAATTAACATGGACCATTCATCAGGCAGTCATAAGGAGATGCAATGAGTCATGACTTATAATGCTGTCATAACTGATAAGCCATTATCCCTTACAATCCATATTAGACTGTTAGATTGTTAACATCTGTAGAAGACATGCATGGAATGTAGACACAGGGGTGTAAAATTTTTTCTTTGTCTATATTATGTCCTGTATGACTAGTAGATAGAAAGAGTTACTCGTCCGTATGACATTATCACTTTCCCAACTTACGGACATGAATGACCAAACAAAAAATTGCATTGGTTACAAACGGTGTCGATATAAACAAAGTAGACGGTGTTCAATACTTTTTTTTCTCCGTGGCTTGACTAGTAAACCTGTTCCGATCATACAAGTATACTAGTCTTACTGATGCAGTGAACAAGAAAACCCATCAAGCACTTTACAGATGCGCATGCATCATAAACATAAAACATAAACATCCTGTGTCATGATTGAAGAGACGCTCTGGAATTCAGTTTTACTTTCATTTTGTGTTCGCCATGAAATAACCTGTAATTTGATTTTTACTGGACAAATTCAGAACTCAATAGGTTTAGTACTTATCGGACTGGACAAGCTTGGCATTTTTCTACTTACCAGAAGCCAATTGTTACTCGTCAATATGAGTGGATGATTGGAATTTTACACCCGAGACATGTTTTTATACCCCTGCAAAACGAATGTTTTTGGAAGTATACTGGACTCAGCCTGCTTTCTGTCTGTACGTTCGTGTTTCCGTCTGTCCGTCTGCGTACAAAATAAAAGTAATTATGTGTCGCGAACTCTACCTACAGTTTTCCTTTAATTGAAGTGAAACTTTGCACATATATTGATCATATATTGAAGATTTGCAAGACACTATTTTCAAGTGTCAGCTCCTCCTGGTTGAGGAATTGTCTCCCCTTGAACTTGACACTTTTTTCTGTCAAAGCGCTGGTTGGAGTATGAAGTCATATTTTTTTGGATTTAAAGTGGAGTTAGAGGAAAAAATACTATTGCCCAATGGTAGAACACTGGACTATCAGACCTGAGGTCCAAGGTTTGATACTCAGCCTGACCAAGACCTGAGACACTGGTTTCCAACCCAACTAGTTTGAAATCCTGAGGTACATGTAGCCACCCGAGTAATGGTGCTTTATACCCAGCATGTTAGAAGAACCAAGCAGGTCTAGTCAAAGACTAGAGCTAGGGGCTGGTACCCAGATCACCTTGTATCTGATTCTTTGACAAGTGGACTTAACTTTTTACCAAACGACAAAGATCTATAGGACTTGCCCAAATCAAAACCACTTGCAGAGGACAATTTATATTGGAACTCAAAAATCGAAATTTGTTTTGGGAAGGGTAGAAAACATTGTTGGAACAGGAGAAAATGCTGGTTTCCAGCATTTTCTCCTTTCCCCACAATGTTTTTAAAGGGTTCTTTCTCACGGTCGTGAAAACCTGAGATAGCTTGGGAAAGGGTTAAAGTATTATCTCTTTACTGAACAACAAAGTTTTTTACTTGTCCAAATTGAAAGAATTTGCAGACTTACGACAGATTTACTACAAATCAACTAGCTCCATTTGCAAGATTTGTCTTAGAACAGTAGAAAACAGTATGGGAAAAGGAAAAAAATCCTTGATACTAGGATTTCCTCCTTTTCGAACAATGTTTTCAAATACCATCTCCTATACTGTCTTTAAAAAGCAAGATTGTTTGGTAAAGCTAAACCCTAACGCATAACCCTGAAGAAGAGTGCATGTGAAAACATTGTGGGAAATGGAGTAAAAGATAATAATCAGCTTTTTCTCCGCTTCTAACATTTTCTACCATTTTTCAGACTGAAACTTTTCATCTGCAAATGCTTTCAGTTCTTTTTGGTTTATTTTGAAATTTTGTTACCACACAGTCCCGACTTTTGACAACCCTGCAGAAGAAGCCTTTTGAAAACATTGTAGGAAAAGGTGAAAATGCTGATAACCAGCATTTTATCCTTTTCCCACACTGTTTTCTACTCTTTTTAAGACAAATTTCATTTTTGAGTCACATTTATTTTGACGTCTACAAATGCTTTCAGTTCAGACTGGTCTAAACTTTGTCGTGCGGTAAAGGGTTAACTCTTTACCATGCAAACCTAAGTTTGAACGACCTTGGGGAAAAAAGACTTTTGAAAACACTAGAAAAAGGAGAAAATGCTAGAAACATTTTTTTCCTTTTCCTGCAGCATTTTTTACTCTTTTGAGCCCTTCTTGATTTGTTGTCTGCATTATTCTTTGAATTTGGACAAGTCTAAAATTTTGTCGTCTGGTAAAGAGTTAACTCTTTACCATACAATCCCGACTTTTAACGACCATGAGAAAGAAGCCTTTTGAAAACATTGTGGGAAAAGGAGAAAATGCTGGTAACCAGCATTTTCTCCTTTTTCCACAATGTTTTCTACTCTTCCCAAAACAAATTTCAATTTTTGAGCCACATTTATTTTGTCGTCTGCAAATGCTTTGAATTTGGACAAGTCTAAAATTTTGTCGTTTGGTAAAGAGTTAAGTAGCTTGATCTGACATGTTTATATAATCTTGATAGGGAAGAAAAAATTCCAAGAATTTCATTTTCCAAGGGTATTTTTATCTCCATCTCCACAGAATCTGATAAATTGTTTTCTAAATACCTACCTCTGTGCTTAAAATCAAAGTACTGAAAGGACTGAAAATTTGGCTACTATTAGGGAGGGTGCTTTTATCAGGAGAAATACGGTAAGATGGTTTTGTACCAAACTCTGGAGGCCATTGTCTTGGCTAGAAAAGTGGTATTGTTTCGTGTTTTCCATTTGCTGAAAGCAGAAATTGTGGAGAGCATGGGGTTGGGGAGAGTAAAGAAGGAGGGGATGGGGTGGTCTTCCTTCGTCTCTAAGTAGCAAAGATTTTGTCAAAAGATGTTGTTTATTACCAAGTTGCCGATTTCATAAGCGTCTTCTTTCTACCCAGTCAAAGATAAATTTTATCACTGCATATCAAATTCGTTATTTGCAAAAAAGCTGTTAATACAATCATGCAAGTGTAAAATTCTGTCATAAGTGTGCATTCAAATGATCATAGTCCAGGGCCCGTATTCATCAACTATTCTTAAGTCTAGAATGTTCATTGTCTTATTCTTCAAGATTTTCTGACAGCGAAAGTAACAGAACTTCTGATTGGCTAAACCATATGGTTTAGCCAATCAGAAGTTCTGTTACTTTCACACTGATGAAATTCTAAAGAAAAAGACTAAGAATTTTCTTAAGAATGATTGGTGAATATGTGCCTTTTGAGGATGTGCATTTGATTTATCATGCAGTCTAAGTTTTGAATAATTTGTCTATAATTTACCTGTTAGCGTGTGGTAGAATGATTACAGTCCAGCTTTGACAGGAAAACCTAATTTAAATGTATACACATACACACAAATATCAGACTTCTGATATTTGCTCTGTAACGCTTTCCTTAACCCATTACCACACAATCCCTACTTTTGATGACCCTGAGAAAGAAGCCTTTAGAAACATTATGGGAAAAGGAGAAAATGCTGGTTACCAGCATTTTCTCCTTTTCCCACAATGTTTCCTGCCCTTCACAAAACAAATTTCTAATTTTCAGTTAATCTTATGTTGTCGTCTGCAATTGCTTTCAATTTTGACAAGCCTAAAATATTGTCGTTTGGTAATGAGTTAACCCATTACTAGCATTTTCTCCTTTTCCCACAAAGTTTTCAAATGGCCTCTTGACCTCAGGGTTGTCAAAAGTCATCATTGTGTGGAAAAGGGTTAAGCACACAATTCCTAGTTTTGACAACCATGAGCCTTTTAAAGTCATCAGCATTTTCTCCTTTTTCCACAATGTTTTCTACCCTATCAGAGACAATTTTTGTCATTTGAGCCAAAAATTTGATTGTCATCAGCAAAGGCTTTTGATAGTCTAGTTTAAAATTGTCGTCTAGTAAAGGATAAAATCTTTTTCTCTGTGTTACGAGGAAATAGACAAAGTAGACAAAGTGCCAAAGTTTTCAAGTGGAATGAACTTCACAAAACTCATAATGAAAGAAAGAATATGGAAGGAAATACAAGTTTTAACGATGGCTTGAAGGAAAGTGAAACATAGATTTTCTGTCGTGTTTGGTTTTTTTGGACCAAAAAAAAAATGTTTACGAAGGAGGAGGTGATGTTTCACCCGCATCCAGTCAATATTGTGATGAGGGACAAACCGAAACTGGCTGGGCCTTTAACGGTGAAAAAACCTATGCAGGTCAGCCAGTTAAGTAATGGAAACATTGGTACTAATTATAGTCATGATGTGAACAGGACAAAGCCACAGGATCTCGTGTCGAAAACAGGTGCTTGTATCAAGTATGTGTGCTCGAAAGTGACGTTATATTATAGTAGTCGTATAGAACTGAAGTGGCGTAGAGCGCTTCACTACTGTGATACGTGTAAATACGGGGATGATAATACTCCTAATTCATTGTGTGGTGCAATTCATTATGGGATATGTATGCCTGTTGTTGGAAAAACTTTTCGACCGCCAGTATCTAGTAAACCTGGGCGGAGCTCTCCTGTAATTAAATCAAGAAGTACAAATTTGTCCCCGTCAAGACAGATACCTATTTCTACCTCAAACATTTCTAGTCATCCTTTCGATAAACAGGTAAAACACCCAGAAACTCGACATTTTTATGACTGTTTGTGAGCCATGTTCTTTGAAAAGGGGGCTTAACTCATTACCGAACGACAAAATTGTAGGTTTGTCCATATTGAAAGCATTTGCAGACGACAAAATAGATTTGAATCAAATATTGAATTTTGATTTTTAAAGGGTAGAAAACATTGTGGGAAAAGGTGAAAATGCTGGTTACCAGCATTTTCTCCTTTCCCCACAATGTTTTCTGAAGGCTTCTTTCCCAGGGTCCTCAAAAGTAGGGATTGTGTGGTAACGGGTTAATGCATTTCTGTGATGTAGTACACAAACCAACTTTTCATCACATAATAATTATTGTAGAGCCATAAAACCCATTTTGTTCTACAACAAACTGAGACATGGCATTCTTGGTCTAGCCTGGCATTCAGGCCCTGCATTTCAAGTTGTTATAATAAACAAGGTACACAACCACAGTAAAGTCACAGAAATATGTGTTGTTATTTGCCCTTGATGAAATATAGGGCCCGTTAAATCAGACATTCAAAACATTGAGAACACAGAGTTTTTGTTTTACAGTTTTACTTGATGATTTTGTTTTGCTGAAAAGGCTCTATTTAACGGACTGACACCAGTCTATTCTTGGTCCTTTGACATCCAAGATATTGATCACAGGCTCGATCCATGTCAGCCTTGCAACTTCGCAGGCTGACACTTGTCGATACTCCCCCCCCCTTTTCACAAAGCATGGGTAGTGTATGTTGCCATATTTTGTTTTGCACATTTCCAAAGCAGGTACAGACAATTGTTGGGACAAAAGCTCCCCACAAATGAAAGTTTCTGCAATTTATCAAATAATTCCATGATTTTACAACCTTTTGGAAGAAGGCTTTTAACAACACTGTGGGAACAGCTAGGGGACAATGCTTGAAATCTGATTTTTTGGTTCTTTTACTACAGAGTTTTCTACCTTGTCTTCTGTAAATGTTTGCAATATGGACCACACAATCCCGAATTTAAACAGTCTGGGAAAGAAGCCTTTGGAAAACATTTTGAGAAAAGGAAAAAATGCTGGTAACCAGCATTTTCTCCTTTTACCAAAATGTTTTCTGTTCCTTTCAAAATCAAATCTAGTTATTTACACCACACATAATTTGTGGTCGTGGTGGCTTCAGGTTCAATACCTGGTCGAGGCAATCTTTCTTGACAGGGAGTGTTTTCTTTCATGTATGATGCATAAAGAGAAAAGTAGTCAAGGACTTGGAATCAAAGTTGTGTCGGTACTGAAAAGCCAGAAAACATACATAGGTTAGCTGAGCACCATGATATAACCTTAGCGGTGAAAACAACATTAAATTCCTGAAAAAAAAAAAGTTAATTCGGGTTGGTTTAACCCGAAACTGGTAACCAGCATTTTCTCTTTTTCCCACAATGTTTTCTACCCTTTCCAAATCAAATTTCAATTTTTAAGTCAAGTTTATTTTGTCGCCTGCAAATGCTTTCATTTTGGACCAGTCTAAAATTTTGTCGTTTGGTAATGAGTTAATGTTTTGTCGGACGTAGAATAAATAGACAATGTTCTGTTCATAAATATGTACACATGTTTTCTTATCATTTACTTTCAGACAATCTCAAATGGCACAGCTACAACGAAAGAAAAAGAAGTTCGAGACAGAGAGGAAAAGGAGAACACAAACAACATACAAAACAATAACTTGACACAGACAATAGATACTAATGCTAACTCCATAAAGGATAGTAGAAACAAAAAGAAAGATAACTCCAAGTTAAACAAGACTGTGATTAAAAGTGCTGATATTCCAAACTTTTATTTTCCACATGGCCGTCCACCAGAAAAGGATAGCACAGATGAAGTTTTGTTACGAGTTTCTCAAGAATTTTCAAAGTTTGAAGATGGGAAAATTACGCAGCAACAGATGGGTGTCATCGCAAAGGTAATGTTTTTAACTCGACAGTTTTTTTTTGAGAAAACATCCAGGAGTCGTATTCACCAACTATATTTACAAACACCCTTAATCTTATTCTGCAAGATTTTATAAAAGTGAAATAGACACTACTTTTGTGATTGTCTAAACCATTTGGTTTAGCCAATCAGAAGTTGTGTTACTTTCAAACATTCTACAAAGTGGTTGGTGAAAATGAGCCTAAGTTTTGTAGCCCTGGCATTGTTGTTGTGCAAAAGTATTGACATTTTACCTGTGTGCAGTACAAGTCTTTTGAAAACACTGTGGGAAAAGGAGAAATTCCTCGTTACGAGCACTTTAGGAAAACTTTCTACCATTTTCATCAAATTTAAAATTGTTGTCTGCAAACTCTGTCAGTTTGAAAGAGTCTAAAATTTGTCGTTTGGGAAAGAGTTAAGGGAAACAAAATATTCAAACCGATTGTGAAAACCCAAATTTTGCTATTTCAACTGTAAATTTTGATATCTAAAATTTTCAACTCTTTATCACACGAGAAAATTCTAGAATGGTCAAATTGAAAGCATTTTCACAAGATAATCAAAAGGTGACTGAAAAATTTAAAAAGTTTTGTGTGAGGAGGGCAGAAAACATTGTGGGAAAAGGAGAAAATGCTGGTCCCCAGCATTTTCTCCCTTTCCTACAATGTTTTCTAATGGCTTCTTTCCCAGGGTCGTTAAAAGTTGGGATTGTGTGGTAATGGGTTAACCCATTACCACACAATCCCTACTTTTGACACCCCTGAAATAGAAGCCTTTTGAAAACACTGTAGGAAAAGGAGAAAATGCTGGTAACCAGCATTTTCTCCTTTTCCACAGTGTTTTCTACCCTTCCCAGAACAAATTTCAATTTTTCAGTCATCTTTAATTTGTCGTCTGCAAATGCTTTCAATTTGAACCAGTCTAAAATTTTGTCGTGTGGTAAAGAGTTAAAAGGCATGTAGACTGCGCAGGCTGACCTGGATTGATGTGTTTTGCAAATGCGTGAAACCCAGTTTTAACGCTGCATAACTCGTAATCTATGCATGTATATCTATATAAGCCTTCAGATTATATCATGTAATCATTATGTTATGTCATAATATATCCATTAGCACTGTGTTTTACATAGGGATTCAATTATACCTGACCTTCCTTTTTCCCATGTCAATCTCATTAGCCCTGTATGATTAGGTTTGTCCTGATCATTTTGTTTTCTGTCTCGGTCAAATGGTCGTACAGGAAAGCCTGGCCATGTAGCACAGTGGTTAGTGTATCTGGCTAGTGGTCTGCATCTGTATTGGAAGTGCCCCTTGGTTATGGCAGCAGGAGAATCAAGCTAAACAGGGCTTTATTACATGATATGTACCACTTTGGTTTTGTACGACTTACTGTGTTCTTATTGCTATATTATACCCTCCAGAACAAATGTTTTCAGGGGTATACTGAAATCAGCTTGTGTGTCTGTGTGTCTGTCAGTGTGACCGTCTGTGTACAAAGTACTATTATTTGCTTGTTTCTGTCAAAGCGCTGGCAGAGGTATTAGTCACATTCAATGACAGCTCTAGTTTATTACTTTATTGTATGGTCTGCAACAGGCGAAAAGGGGCATTCGGACAATTGTGTAGTGTCGTCTTGGATCAGCCTGCGCAGTCCGCACAGATGAATTGCGGAAGCTAATCCAAATGGCATTTTGCATCAACATTGGATTTGTCCAAAAATGGACTTGCGCAAAACAGAAAATTACATAAAAACTGAAAGTGCCATCTCGGATTAGTCTGCACATACTATGCAGACTGATCAGGCAACACATTACGCAAATGTTCCGATGCCCCTTTTCTCATGTTGCAGGCCATATTTACCATTTATTTCGAACATATCGTCGGTTTGCTTCCAAAACCTCGTAACTACAGCTTGTTACAAGCTGTAGTTACGAGGTTTTGGAAGCAAACCGACAATGTGGTCTACCTCTGTATTGGAAATGTCCCTTGTTTATGGCAGCAGGAGGGAATAAACAGGGCTTAAAAATATATACATTTACTACTTTCTCCATGTATAATTTACTAATGGTACTAATAACTTTAGGGTTGTATTTACTATTTATTTCAGACATGTGCTCTACCTCTGTATTTGAAATGTCCCTTGTTTATCGTGGCAGAGGGAGCTAAACAGGGCTTTATTATATATACTTTTACCACTTTCTCTATGTACAACCTAGTAATGGTACTATAACTTTAGGGTTATATTTACTATTTATTTCAGACATGTGGTCTACCTCTGTATTGGAAATGTCCCTTGTTTATGGCAGCAGGAGGGGCTAAACAGGGCTTTATTATATATACAGCATCGTGCCAAAAATGAGTGAACTTTTGTAATGGCCGCCATATTGCAAAACCAAAATAACACAACTTTCAACATGAAACTTACCTATTTAAATTCATTTTCAGTAATCAGTACTTTGTCATGCTGCCTTTTTGGATCAAAACTTCTCTAATTCTTCTGGGTAGGGTGGAATATAGTCTTTGAACATAAGTAACGGGTATTTCATTCCAGGAGGTCAGTAGTTGGGTTTTCAAGTCATTTATGTTATGGATCAGATAAAGTTTGGATTTTATTTTGTTTTTTAGTAATAACCAAATATTTTCAATTGGACTAAGATCTGGGGACTGTGCTGGCCAGAAAAATACAGGGATGTTGTTTCTTTCTTTCCAAGCTGTAGCTTCACGGCTTTTATGAGCAGGTGCATTATCCTCTTGGCAGACCCAGGAATTGTCATCAAAATGTTTAGCAATAGATGGCCATAACTACTGTTCTAGGGTCTGAATGTACTTTTGACTGTTCATATTTCCATCTATGAAAGCAAGCATGCCAGTTCCTGAATAACAAATACAGCCCCAGACCATAACTTTTAAATTGGTTTTCACATTAGCAGCCACATACCCTAAACACTCAGGTCTCCATTTTTCACTCGCTTTCCTCCAAACTGTAAGTTGACCATCAGGCTTTAAGTTTATCATCATTTCATCACTAAAAATCACATTTTTCCAGTTTGATTCCACAGTCCAAGTTAATTTAGTCCTACACCAGAAAACGCGCCTTCGTTTGTTGACAGTAGTGATATTCACTCTCTTCCTTACAGATCGTCTTTTATATCCTAAGGAATGTAAATTTCTTTGCACTGTTCTAACAGAACACCTTTCAAAGGCTGACGAGTTGAAAGATGCCGCAATTTCCCGGAGAGGTTGTCGTCGATCTGATTTTACAATCCTTGAAAGTTTCCGAAGTCCCCGGTCATCTACGATTTTAGGCCGACCGCTTCGAGGCATATTTTCTGTCGATCCACGGCTCCGAAATCGCTTTAAAACCATTGAAACGGTAGATTTACTCCTCCCCAACACTTTACAGACATCCACCAATCGATGACCTTCTTCTACCATAGATATAATTAGGTTTTTTTCGTCCTCGGACAGTTATTTTCCGTGCTTTCCCATCTTTCGAAATTCTGGCGGTCCGATATAAACAAACGACAAAATAAGATCATTTCCGGTTCGAAAAAAAGAATACAGGAGTTCCTTCCCCTAGTCGCACGCGCGCCTCCCTTAATACATTTGTACCCGCATAGCGACGCTTTATTTCTACTGATATTCTAAACCAGTATGGCGGCCATTAAAAAAGTTCACTCACTTTTGGCACGACGCTGTACATTTACCACTTTCTCTATGTATAACTTAGTAATGGTACTATAACTTAACTCTACCACACAAGAAAAATTTAGACTGGTCCAAATTAAAAGCATTTGCAGACGACAAAATAAAGGTGACTGAAAAATAGAAATTTGTTCTGGGAACGGTAGAAAACACTGGGAAAAGGAGAAAATGCTGGTTACCAGCATTTTCTCCTTTTCCCACAGTGTTTTCAAAAGGCTTCTTTCTCAGGGGCATCAAAAGTAGGGATTGTGTGGTAATGGGTTAAGGTAATATTTACTATTTATTTCAGACATGTGGTCTACCTCTGTATTGGAAATGTCCCTTGTTTATGGCTGCAGGAGGGGCTAAACAGGGCTTTATTACATACCAAATGTTCTCTTCAGCCTGGAAACAGTAAGTATTTTCTGATTTTCTGATCCAACAAGTATCTTACCACACGCCCTCTGCCCCACATCCCCAAATTTGTGTCCTGCTTAATTGTTAGGGTTAACGGTTAATGCTTTACCACACAATTCTGATTTTTATCGACCCTGAGAAAGAAAGCTTTCAAAATCATTGTGGTTAAATATGAAAACATAATCTCCTTATTGCACAGTGTAGATCAAAGATAAGACAGACTGTATTTCCAATGCAGACTGATCTTAATCTAAGCTGTTGGGCCAGAAGTTGTTGCAGCCTAAGTGTTACTGCAGTAAACTCTTTACCACACAATCCAGACTTTTCACTACCCTGAGAAAGAAGCATTTTGAAAACATTGTGGGAAAAGGAGAAAATGCTGGTTACCAGCATTTTCTCCTTTTCCCACAGTGTTTCCTACCCTTCCCGAACCAAATTTTAATTTTTCAGTCACCTTTATTTTGTCGTCTGCAAATGCTTTCAATTTGGACCAGTCTAAAATTTTCTTGTGTTGTAAAGAGTTAACCTAGACAGGTAGCAAAAGGTCATTGAGTTGTGCCTGGCAGCTTAAGAATTATGGAGTTAACTCTTTCACTATGAAATAAACAAGCTTCACCTTTTCAAAGCCCTGTTTTACGCTACGCTTCCATTTAAAGATGAAGAATCAGTTTTGTCATAATTATACCCCTGCAAAACGAATGTTTTCCGGGGTATTCTGGAATCAGCCTGTCTGTCCGTGTGTGTGTGTCTGTGTGTCCGTCTTGTGTGTAGAATACTTGTACATGTAATCGCCAGTTTTTGTCAAAGCACTGGCAGGGGTATTAAATCACATTCAGTGAAAGCTGTAGTATAAATAGCAGACAGCGTAGATCAGAGATCAGACTGTACATTCTGTGAAGTCTGATCTTGATCTACACTGTCCACAAAAAGCTTATTGTTTGGTAACAGTAAGGAAAAAGTTAAAAGGGGAGATTCTGACAGTAAAAGGGTTATTGGGATGAAGTATATGAGTTTAGAACCAGGATGTAAAGGCTATCAAAGATCGCCTTATCTCCCAGAATTCACCTGTACATGCGGAAAAACAAAGTAATTAGTTCTTAGAAAATCGCTGGCAACTTATCAAACCTTGATAGAAGTTTTCATGCTTCGTAGTTATGAAAGAATACCTCAGCGATATGCCAAAAATGATTTCCTTATGTCTTTTACGAATTTATGTTGTTGTTTTTTGCAGCGGTGCTTCAACAACCTAAAGTTTTAACATCCATAGGAAAGAAAGAAAGCTTCTGAAAACCTTGTGGGAAAAGGAGAAAATGATTTCCTTATGTCTTTTACAAATTTATGTTGTTGGATTTTTGCCCGCTTTTACTTAACCCTGTTCCATACAATCTAAAGTTTCAACAATCTTGAGAAAGAAAGCTTTTGAAAACATTGTGGGAAAAGTAGAAAGTCCTGCCAGGTTCCCTGTATTTCTGCTTTACATTAAAATTTTGTTTATTTGATTTTTCACTACGGACTTTGTAAGACTTCATTTCCTCAGAGTTGTTAAAATTTGAAATTGTGTGGTTAAGGATTAAACCATTTTGTTGTCATTTTGTTTTCAAGAAATGCCTTTGGTTTGGACAAGTCTAATATGTTATCATACTGTACAGACTCAGAGCAGGAAAAGTTTCCCCAAATGAACCTCATTTTAGATGTCTTACTGACACATTATACTCTTTGTCAAAAAACAACATTTTAGACTAGCAAATTCAAAGCAATTGTGGAACACAAAATAAATGTGGATCCGTCTTTGAAATTTTTTTTTTAAGGGTAGAAAACATTGTGAATAAAGGGGAAGATGCTGGGTAAACAACTCTGATATAAAGAAGCTTGAAATATTTTTGAAAAAGTAAAAAAATGCTAGTAGTCAGATTTTAGAAAATTATTGTTATATTCTAGCCTCTTTCACTTTGCTGTCAGAGAAATGCATTCATTTAGGACTGGTATAGAATTTTGGTACTTGCTGAAGGACGTAAATATTTTGTCATTATTGTTCTGTTCGTTGGACCAGTCTCTAATTTTGTTATTTGGTAAAGGGTTAAAACCATTCTGTTGTCATTTTGTTGTCTGGAAATGCTTTTCAATTTTAAACTTTGCCGTCAAGTAAAGAGGTAAAACAGGAACATGCTGCTTCCCAAATGCACCTCAAATCAGTTGTCTCACAAACACATTAACCCTTTACTACACAATCCCTACTTTTGACACCCTGAGAAAGAAGCCTTTTGAAAACATTGTGGGAAAAGGAGAAAATGCTGGTAACCAGCATTTTCTCCTTTTCCCACAATGTTTTCTACCCTTCACAAAACAAACTTCAAATTTTAAGTCACTTTTATTTTGTTGCCTGCAAATGCTTTCAATTTGGATAAGTCTAAAATGTTGCCGTCTGGTAATGAGTTAACTTTTTTCCAGACCACAAAATTTTAGATTAATCCAAATTGAAACCATTTGCAGACGACAACATGAATGTGACTGAGAAATTAAAATTTCATTCTTGGAAGGGTAGAAAACACTGTTGGAAAATTCTGGTATCTAACATTTTCTCCTTTTTCCACAACATTTTCAAAAGCCTTCTTCCTCAGAGTCATTTAACCCATTACCACACAATCCCTACTTTTGACGACCCCTAGAAAGGAACCTTGTGAAAACATTGTGGGAAAAGGAGAAAATGCTGGTAAACAGCATTTTCTCCTGTTTCCACAGTGTTTTCTACTATATCAAAAACAAATTCCATTATTATACTCCCCAAAACTCTGTTTGGGGGATATATAGGAGTCAGCTTGTCGGTCGGTCGGTCCGTCCGTCTGTCGGTCTGTCTGTAGCTTTTTGTCCGCTCTATTTCTCATAAACTACTGGATGAATTTTATTCAAACTTCACAGGTAAACTCAGTATCAAGCAGAGATGTGCATATGAAATGTTGGTTATGGTTCATTGATTTTTCACTGAGTTATGGCCCTTTCATGAAATTTCTTGTCCGCTCTTTTTCTCATCAACTATTGGACAGATTTGGTTCGAACTACACAAATAGACTCAGTGTCAAGCAGAGATGTGCATATCCTATTTTGGTTATGGTTTATTTAGATTTCATGGAGTTATGGCCCTCTGATGATTCTGGACAAATTTCTTTCAAACTTCATGGATAGACTTTGCACTCAGCAAAGATATGCATATCATAAATTGTTCTTAGTTAATTAAATAAAATTTCCAAGAGCTTAGCCCTTTTTTGTCGTTCTCTTTATGACATTGATGAAAATAAATTATACTTTTGATAGAATACTTTTAACACAGCTTCAAGAAGCCATTGCAGGATATTCATCACCTTCAGTGATAGCTCTGGTATAATTGACTCTCCAGTCACTTATTTTGCATTCCTGTGACATTAATCTGTTTTGTGACAAGGAGCTGTTGGGGGGTATGATCATGTTTAGTGATAGCTCTAGTTTAAGCTATGTTTGAATTGTCATCTGCAAATGCTTTCAATTTGGACCAGCATTTTCTTCTTTTCCCACAGTGTTTTCTACTATATCAAAAACAAATTCCATCTTTTAAGCTATGTTTAAATTGTCATCTGCAAATGCTTTCAATTTAGAAACCAGCATTTTCTCCTTTTCCCACAGTGTTTTCTACTACATCTAAAACAAATTCCATCATTTAACTCTTTACCACACAATCCCGACGTTTAACGACCCTGACGAAAAAGCCTTTCAAAACATGGTGGGAAAAGGAGAAAATGCTGGTTACCAGCATTTTCTCCTTTTCCCACCATGTTTTCTACCCTGTCCAAATCAAATTTCATGTTTTTGATTCACGTTTATTTTGTCGTCTGCAAATGCTTTCATTTTGAACGAGTCCAGAGTTTGTCGTTTGGTAAAGAGTTAAGGTAGGGTGTTGGCCTTGTAACCATAACGTCCAAAGTTTGATGCCCAGGAGCGGGTGTCAACTTTAGGGATTGTTCATTGGCCGGCTCATTTGGCGCGAGTATTGGTGTAGTACCATGGAATTAGCATCAAGACAGATTAGTATAAGTTACGGACTTGTTTCTCAATTGATGTAAAATAAACATGTTAAATGCATATTTAACCCATTACAAACCAATCCCTGCTTTTGACCACCCTGAGGAAGAAGCCTTTTGAAAACATTGTGGGAAAAGGAGAAAATGCTGGTAACACAAAACAAATTTGAAATTTTCAGTCACTTTTGTTTTTTCGTCTATAAATGCTTTCAATTTGGACAAGCCAAAAATTTTGTTGTTTGGAAATGAGTTAACCCTTTACCACACGACAAATTTTTAGACTTGTCTGAATAAATTCAAAGCATTTACAGATAACAGTTTCAATGTGGCTCAAACCAAGTTACTTTTCTTTGATAGGGTAGAAAACATTGTGGGAAAAGGAGAAAATGCTGGTAACCAGCATTTTCTCCTTTTCTCACAATGTTTTCAAAAGCCTTCTCTTTCAAAGGTTTAATAAGTCGTCATTGTGTGGTAAAGGGTTAATTGTCAATAATGCATGTGCCTTTTCTTTACAGCTTAAGCCAAACTTGCCATGATAATGCAGCACTGTTTGTAAGTTTGATAGCCAAGCAGGGGACCAACTACTTGGAGAATGAAGATTTGGTTCCCCTTATACAGGTACAGTTTAGATTATCACTTTGTAGTGTTGTAAGTTTGATAGTCAAACAGGGGACCATCTATTTCGGGAGTGAGGATTTGGTTCCCCTTATACAGCTACAGTTTAGATTATCACTTTGTAGTATCGTAAGTTTGAGAATCAATCAGGGGACCAACTACTTGGAGATTGAGGATTTGATTCCCCTTATACAGGTAGAGTTAAGATCATCACTTTGTTTTACTGTAAGTTTGATAGTCAAGTAGGAGACCATGTACTTGAAGAATGATAATTTGGTTCCCCTTATACAGGCAGCATTGAGATGATCAATTAGTATTATTTTTTTTTACATATTTTCTTTTGAGAGAAATTGCTTGATTTAACCCATTAAAATAATGCTAAGTTTTTAGGAGCCTGAGCATTAGGGCTTTTGAAAAAATTGTGGGAAAAAGAGAAAATGCTTTTTCATTTATTATAGCACTTGCTGTGCTCATTTGTATCAATTTTGCTAGTTGGGCAATACAGGACCATCATGGCCCTCTTGTCCAAACAGCATTGTGTAGTAAAACTAATAAAGTGGACAAGGATTTCTGAACTGACTGACTAATGTATTACTTTTTGTTTTCAGGATGTCGTCGACACCCACCCAGGTCTAACGTTTTTATTAGAAGCTCCAGAATTTCATTCTAGATATGTAAATACGGTGAGTTGCAAGGAAATGTTTATAACCTTTCAGCTGATAGTCTGGTGTTTTTTGACCCAGAGGAAACTAGAGCTGTCACTCAACATGATTATACCTCCTACCAGCTCCTTTTCACAAAAACAGGTCTTTGTCACAGAATGCAGAATGGTTAGTACAAAAGTAAGAGTTTAAGGGGAGATAATTCTGCAACAAATAGCAGCAGGGTCATGGAAATTGCACATGCACAACTTCATGTATATATAGGAATACTGTGTGTAAATTAAAGTACAGTATGAATATTGCTCCGGACTAACTTATTTCTATGACGCAGTTATTGCCCTTTTTCGTCTGAATTTTCACTGTACTAAAGTAAATACACCGATTGTTGACGCCTGCATGGGGCACTCTTGTTTTTTGTCAGAATGTTTGTTCATATGGTATCTTGGACAAGTTTTAAACCATTACCACACAAGCCCTATTTTTGACCATACTGAGTAAGAAGCCATTAGAAAACTTTGTTGGAAAAGGAGAAAAAGCTAGTAACCAGCATTTTCTCCTTTTCCCACAATGTTTTCAACCCTTCACAAAACAAATTTCAAATTTTCAGTCACTTTTATTTTCTTGTCTGCAAATGCTTTGGATTTGAACAAACCTAGAATTTTGTTGTTTGGTAATGAGTTAAAATGGGGTCATGACAGGTCAAAAGGCAGATCACCGTGACAAAACCCAGAAAAAGCTTGTGTACCCTCTGTAGGCCACTACATGTGGAAGTTTATACAAATTTTTGTCTTAATATTTCATAAGAGGTTGGAAATAGATTATTTTGGGCCACAAAGGCTCAGGTTAGAAACTTCATGGTGATTGTAGCCCTTGTTTCTTTTAAGAATATGACAAACCTTAATGTGTGTTTAATTTTTCTTTTGCAGGTTATAGCTAGAATATTTTACTGTGTAAATAGATCATGGACAGGCAAGATAACTATTCAAGAACTTAGAAAATCCAGCTTATTACGGGTAAGTTCTCCTGTTATTATTCCTAACTGAAATGTTGGGTTTCTCAATGGAGAAATGGAGAACTTTTGTGAAGCTAGACTGCTAATCGAGGTAGTCTTTGTTTCAATCAAGCAGATTTACCATTTGTTATACAATCTCAACTTTTAGGAACCCTATGAAAGGGGCATTTTGAAAACATTGTGAGAAAAGACTAAAATGCTGAAAACAACAGATTTTAATTTTTCAGTCACATTTATTTCCTTGTTTTGGATATGAAGTCACTTTGGACTTATATAAAATTTCCTTGCTTGGTAGTGAGTTAATCCTATACCAAACGATAAAATTTTAGACTCGCCCAAATTGAAAGCATTTGCAGACGACAAAATAAAATTGACTGAAAATTTGAAATTTGTTTTGTGAAGGGTAGAAAACATTGTGGGAAAAGGAGAAAATGCTGGTTACCAGCATTTTCTCCTTTTCCCACAATGTTTTCTAAAGGCTTCATTCTGAGGGACGTCAAAAGTAGGGATTGTGTGGTAATGGGTTAATCCTTTACCACACGGCAAAATTTTAGACCTAACCAAATTGTGAGCATCTGCAAACGACAATTTCAAAGCGTCTCAAATGATGCAATTTTGCTTTCATAGGGTAGAAAACATTGTGGGAAAAGGAGAAAATGCTGGTTACCAGCATTTTCTCCTTTTCCCACAATGTTTTCGAAAGGCTTCTTCCTCAGGGGTGTCAAAAGCCGTCACTGTGTGGTAATGGGTTAAAACCAAACTATTAAAACCAAACTTTGTATCTGGCCTGCAACACAGGAAAAGGGACATTCGGACATTTGCATAAAGTGTTGTCTCAGATCAGCCTGCGCAATCCGTGCAGGCTAATCTGAAACTACAATTTCTTTTTTTTTTGCAATTTTCTGTTTTATGCATGTCTACTGAAGAATAAAATCTAATGTAGTTGTAAGTGCCTCCTCGGATAAGTCTGCATGGACTGCGCAGGCTGATCAAGATGACACTTTACACAAATGTTTGAATGCCCCTTTTCATGTGTAGCAAACCATCTGGCTTTTGCTCTTGAGGCCTTCACTCATGAGTTAGCAGATGACTATAATCTTTGATATTTTCCAGAGTTATTGGACTTTGTAGTTATAAAAATTGGAAATTTCTTGGTTTCTGACAAATAACTTGCAAACAGATTGAAATAGTCAAATTTGACCCAGAATACATGTCTAGTGGCAGTAGATACTGCCAATTTTATGGGGTTATAATTCATTAGTACAGGATGCTGGCTGTAAAACAACTTTTAAGCAAGACTGTCTTTTGCATTTTTCTGAGAATTTAAAACATGCATAAGGTCAGTATTTGTTAATATGCGAACTTTCAGACGCACAATAATACCTGCTTTTCCTGTAATAAGGGCATGTTTTTATTTCAGACGATAGCGTTATTAGAAGATGAAGACGACATTAACCAAATCATGGATTTCTTTTCCTACGAACATTTTTATGTGATATATTGTAAGTTCTGGGAGCTCGACAAAGATCATGATCTATATATAGACAGGACGGATCTAGCTAGACATAATGAACATGGTAAGCAGTATAATATTGTGAAACATGCCTGAACTCTTTATTACACAATCTGGAGTTTTGATGACCCAGAGAAAAAAGGCTGTTGAAAACCTTGTGGGAAAAGGAAAAATTGCTCAGTACTGCAGACACATAAAAACAAGGGCTTTTTTGGAAAAGGGTTAAACGAGATTTCTTCTAAAAACTTTTTCAATTTAGAGTGGTCTGTCATTTTATCACCTGGTAAAGGGATAAACGTCCACTTTTTGTAACCCTTTACCACACAGGAAAGTTTTGGACATCTCCAAATTGGAAGCGTTTCAAAACAACAAACTCAAAAGGTGATTGTTGCCTTTGAAATGGGAGAAAACTTTGTGTCAAATAATGATTTCAGGTTACTTTTTACATTGAAAGGCATTATTGTCATAATGCATGCATTGATTTGCAATTTGATTCATCAAAATGGTTTTCTATTGGAAGTCTTGTTTGTTCTTGTGATTGCTAACTTTTTTACTTTCTGAAGATAAGATAATGGTTTCTTTTCAAACTTCTTTTGCAGCCATATCCACCCGGATGATTGACCGAATATTTTCTGGCGCAGTGACAAGGTAAGCTTCCCCCCTGGATAATTATACCAAATTTCTTTGACAGTGTTAGAAGGAATCGCATTTTCAATAACAAGAATGTGTTCTTTCGTAACCCATTACCACACAGTGGCTATTTTCGATGACCCTGAGAAAGAAGCCTTTAGAAAACATTGTTGGAAAAGGAGAAAATGCTGGTAACCAGCATTTTCTCCTTCTCCAACAATTTTTTCTACCTTCACAAAACAAATTTTAAATTTTCAGTCACTTTTATTTTGTTGTCTGCAAGTGCTTTTGGATTTGGAACAGCCTAAAGTATTGTTGTGTGGTATTCTTTACCACACCACAATATTCTTGACTGGTCAAAATTCAAAGCATTTGCAGACGACAAGTTGAATTTGGCTCAGATGAGTGGATTTGTGTCTGAAAGGTTAGAAAATGTTGTTGGAAAAGGAGAACATGGTTGTTACCAGCACAGTTTGGGCAGACTGACCTGGGTCAAAACCTTTTGGTTTCTGTAAATTTTCTGCTTGTCAAAGGACCAGACTGTTTCATGAATCAGTCAATTATTATACAAAATGGATTTTATGGGTCCATAATAAGATGATGATTCGCTTGGTATTATGGATTGCAATATATTAACTCATTACCAAACAACAAACTTTTCGGTTTGTCCAAATCGAAAGCATTTGCAGACGACAAAAGAAAAATGACTGAAAATTTGAAATTTATTTTGTGAAGGGTAGAAAACATTGTGGAAAAAGGAGAAAATGCTGGTTACCAGCATTTTCTCCTTTTCCCACAATGTTTTATAAAGGCTTCTTTAAAAGCAGGGATTGTGTGGTAATGGGTTAAAGCTCCCTTTTGCCAGAGCATGGCATAAGTATTTTCAAGAGTTTGCAAGTTAAGGAGCTGCTTGTCTTGAGTGCTGATTGTAAATATCTGTCTTGTAGGGGCAAAACATTCAAAGACGGTAAAATGAGTTATCCAGAATTTGTGTGGTTCCTGCTGTCAGAGGAGGATAAAAAACATCCTACAAGGTAAATAGAATGGAAGAATTGATAGATTATATGGTGTTTAACGCTATTCTCAACATTTCAGATCTTTGTGGATAAAAAAGATCCAACAAGGTAAAGAAGAAAGGATTGATGGATTATATGAGGCGTGATGCTACTAAGAATGCTTCAGTTATATGTCGGCAGCCAATGCACCTATTTATGTTTTTTCTTTGGTATTTTTGTTTATTTACTAGTACCATAAACAATATTCTTCCCAAGCCACTGGCTGCTCCTACACATAACCATTGTAAAAGTAATGATCAGTGGTGAGAAAGTCCCCCTCAATGGCTGAACTCTTTCAGGAAATTGATGATAGTCATCGTGACAGGATTCATTTTTATAATCCAGAAATGTCCTATTACATTCTGGCCTGGTTGGTTGTCTGTTCTTCTGCTCACCTGTCTGTTGGCAATTTCTTGTGTGTGCATCTCCTACAGTTTTCATTGGAATAAGTTCAAATTTGGCACAATGAATCTCTATGATGTGTAGCTGTACATGCGAGTTTTGAAGTTTGGATATCTGTCTGCGCTCTAGATTTTAATCCATTTCACTGACAAGCCCCTTTGGCTATATATGCTCCACTTTGCAAAGCTCTTGCTTTCCCAAGGCTGCAGATTTCTTTGATGGTTATTTGGGAAAGGAGCTGGTGGTATGGAAAGAACATTGTGTGAAATATACTAACTAGTAATAATACTCATGATAATATGGTTTAGCATAGTATGGATAGATGTATTGGCTACTGGGCTATACTTGAAAAGGTATTGAAAAAGGTTTTAACCCTTTACACCATGAGGCATTTCTATGGTGTCTCAAATTGATCCTTAATAACAGCGAGGATGTGTATATGACACCTCTTGATTGGATAGAAAACATTGTGACAAAAGGTGAAATTGTTCATCATGAGCAATTTCACCTTTTGCCACAATGTTTTCCAAAGGCTCCTACAAGCAATGCGTAGAAATGGGTATCTATGGAGTAAAGGTTTTAACCACCATTAACTCTTTACCAAACAGTCCCATGTTTTTACAACCCTGAGCTAGAAGCCTTATGAAAGCAGTGTGGGAAAAGAAGTAAATGTTGGTTACCGACATTTTCTCCTTTTCCCATGATGCTAACCACCCTGCTGGAAACAAATTCCAGTTTTTAAGTTACGTTTATTTTCTTGTTTGCTAGTCTTTGTTGTCTGCAAATGCTTTCTATTTGGACCTGTCTGAAATGTTTTCATTTGGTAAAGAGTTAAAGAAATAGAAAAAAAAAAAATTGTATCGTATTGCAGTATCAAGTACATGTACAAGGTATCATGTACAGATACAGAGAAAGATAGGGCGATACCCTTTATACAATATATTGGATGACATTTTATGTTGGATTATAATTATTTGATTTAAAGAAATAGTTTAGATTTGGTATATATTGTATTACAGTGTAGAGTACTGGTTTCGATGTATGGACATTGACGGAGATGGGGTGATATCGATGTTTGAGATGGAATATTTCTACGAGGAACAAATGCAGAAAATGGAGGCTCTTGGCATCGAGCGATTACCGTTCGAAGACTGCCTCTGTCAGGTAAATCAAGGTTTATACAGATTATAATCCTTCAAATGGTTTTGATTTTGATTTAAACTGAGGGTAAAGCTTTTGAAAAGATGTAGATAAACGAGAAAATACTGGTTTACCAGTACTTTCTTGTTATTCTACATTTTTCAAACCCAAAGACTTAGTGTTTATGTATAATCATTTTGACCAAACAAGTTGATTAAAGTTGTATGACACAAGCCTTTGTGAGCGTTAATAACATATTAGTCAATTTGTTTGATAAAAATGATAATACATAAACATGAATGTGAGATGCTATTTATCACATAAATGACACAAATGACAGACAAAAAAAATACCCTGTATCACCACCTTTAGCCTGTATTCCGTTCATGGCTCCATGTTTACATTGTACTGTCCTTTCAAATGTGTACATACACAAGTAAATAGTTTTTCAGCCTTTACACCAAGAGAAGAGTGATAGTTTATATAGGAGTAAAGTCTACCTATTTCCATAAAAGCGTTGATTTTAAAAGACTTTTGCTGCATTTCTTGGTTTTGTATCAAGCATGTAAATCAAACATTTTCCATGCCTGTACATCCTAGCAACAGTGACATCATTTTTTTCTCAAAACTGTGTAATTGTTCAAAATCCTCCGCAAACCATGGTTGGTTTCCAACAATTCCAAGTTTTCATGACCGTTATGAAAAAGGCCTTTGAACACATATGGAAAAAGAAATATAGTTTACGGGTATTTTCTTTTTCCACAATGTTTCGCACCCTGTCCAAACCAGAAAATTTCAGATTTTGAGTCTTGTATTTCATCATCTGCAGATGCTTTCAGTTTGGACATTTTTAACATTTTATCTTTTCGTAGAATGTTTAGAAAATATGCTCTACATTTTTTCACTACAGATGTTAGATATGGTACAACCAGAGATGCCTCTCAAAATCACCCTGAAAGATCTGAAGAAATGTAAAATGACAAACATATTCTACGACACATTTATGAACCTCGACAAATTCTTGGAACATGAACAAAGGGATCCGTTTGCAAATCTCAGGGTAATGTGTATTTCTTTTCATTGTTTTTTAGCTCTACTGGCTGAAAGCCAGCAGAGCTTATTTTTATCATTTTACCACACAGTAGGGAGTTTTAAAGACCCTCAGGCCAAGCCCCAGTAGCTCGGT
Source organism: Tridacna crocea (assembly GCA_943736015.1). Lineage (NCBI taxonomy): Eukaryota > Metazoa > Mollusca > Bivalvia > Cardiida > Cardiidae > Tridacna > Tridacna crocea. Next base: position 48,149,241 of record OX031068.1, on the reverse strand, counting down.
CGATAGTCTACAGGACTTGAGAACAGGAGACTGCTGCTTCGATCTCCTTCACTGCCACTTCACTTTCTTTCTGAGGGGAGATGAAAGTCATTGCAATAGGATTCATTCTTCTCTCAATGCTGTCAATTGTTTGGATGATGGTTATCTGGAAAAGCAGCCATTGGCTTGGAAAGAATATTTTGTAAATTACTGATAAAACAAACTCCGAGAAAGCATGAATAGGTGGTGCTAAAATGTTATTTAACTCATTATCAAATGACAACATTTTAGATTTGTCAAAATTGAAAACATTTACAGATGACAAAATAAAAGTGACTGGAAATTTGTTTTGTGAAGGGTAGAAAACATTGTGGGAAAAGGAGAAAATGCTGGTTACCAGCATTTTCTGTAACCAGCATTTTCTCCTTTTCTCACAAAGTTTTCTACAGGCTTCTTTCTCAGGGTCGTCAAAAGTAGGGATTGTGTGGTTATGGGTTAAATAATGCTGAAAACGGTGTAAAACACCATGCAATCAGTCATACAATCATAACAACTCTCGGGAAGTGGGTCTTTCAAAACACTGAGGGAAAAGAAGAAAATGTTTATAACAAGAATTTTCTTCTTTGCCCACAATGTTTTCTATCCTTTGAAAGGCAAAATCTGTTTTGAATAACATTTTAGTACTAATATGAGAAAGCCAGGAAACATTTGTAGGTGCACTGACTGCTTTGATAGGTGTCGGACTCCCAAACAATAAATCGGGTATAATGACATTTAACATGTCGTCTACAAATGCTTTTTAATGTGGACCTGGCTAAAAGTTCGTTGTGTGGTAAAGAGTTAACCATTAGCCAACTGAGGAAAGAAATGAAGATGTTTTTTCAAAGATATTGTTGTTAAAAATTAGTCTTGAGCATATACAGATGGGAATCTGAAATTGTATGTTTATCTTGTTATTGAATAATTGGCTTTGATAAACCTTTTACCAAGCAATTCTATCTGTTGACAACATTGAAAAAAAAGGCTATTGAAAAGGTCGGTAAAAAGAGAAAATGCTGGTAACCAGAATTTTCTCCTTTGCCAGCAATGTTTTCCAACCTTTAAAAAACATTGCTCTTTATTGGGTGACATTTAATTTGTCTTCTGGAAATGTGTTCTATTTGGGCACGTGTGAGATTTCATTTTGCTTCAGATTTAAAATAACACCATATTTATGCAGAATGCAAGTTATTGAAGACCATCTGTCCTTTCTATCTGTCAGGCCTGTATAAATCCTCTAACAAACAGTCTATAACTAAGAAACAAATGCATATCAGAAATACAGGGACTGGATGGGATTCGAACCTAGAAATCCTGGACAAAAGGCAAACACCATAACCACTGAGCTAAAGAGAATTCTCCCTGACGCAGTTGTCAGGTATTGTATTTAAATTGGGATGAAGCTATGCATGAAGGAGTGGTGTCCCGTAACACACCCTCTCATCATTTTTCGATGACTCAAAGCCTTATTAGGCAGGAAGTCCGTTTTTGGACAACAAATGGGATTAATGGCTCAATGTTCAATCACAGACAAGCCCCCCATCTTACGAATAAAGTCCATCTTACGAATAAAGTCCATAACGAAGAAACAAAACAAATGCATAGCAGAATATAGGGACTGGACAGGATTCAAACCTACAATGCCCAGACGAAAGACAAACACTGTAACCACTGAGCTAAAGAGAATTCTCGTTAACGCAGTAGTTAGGTATTGTACTTAAACAAGGATGAAACTCTACATGAAGGAGTGGTCTCCCATAAGTCCTTTGTGCATTTCTTTGCTTCTTTCAAATTTCAGGATTTAGAAAATGATGCACCAGAACCAAGTGATTGGGAGAAGTATGCAGCAGAAGAATATGAGATATTGGTGGCAGAGGAAGGAGCTAATGAACAAGAGGAAATGTGAGTCATTGATTGGATGATTTACCCGACTTTCGGGTCCATCAGGATTCACAGAAACTCAACAAATTTGTTGACAATTAAGGGCAAAATTGAATTGATTGATGTTTTAAGCCACTTTGTACATAGCAGTCATATCATGGTGGCAGCTGACATATGCATGTGCTTCATCAGCACTTGGCTTGGGCTTTGGACACTTTCATGAAAAACCTGGTGGATCGAGTGAGGCTGAATCTGGGGTCTCAAAGTCACAAGTCCTACTTTTCCTCTGGCAAAATTGTAACTCAGTGTATAGCATATCTAACTAGTGACTGGTGGTTACAGGTTCAGTACTGGGTTTAACTTTTTACCAAATAATCCCTGGTTTTTACAATCGAGAGATAGAAACCTTCTGAACACATTGTTGGAAAAGGAGAAGATGCTGGTAACCAGCATTTTCTCCTTTTCCCACAATGTTTTTTAACCTGCTGGAAACAAATTTCAATTTTTGAGTTGCATTTATTTTGTCATCTGCTAGTGCTTTTAATTTGGACCAGTCTAAAATTCTGTCTGTTTGATAAAGGGTTAAGCAAACAGTCTTTCTGCTAACTTTTCATCTCATCTCTGATGCATGTGAGAAAAACAGTCTATGACTTGGAAAGAAAGTTGTGTAAGCACTGGTGTGAGAAAACCAGGAAACACATACTTAGATGCCTTGACCTCCGAGATATGACTAAAGCTTTTGAAATGGAGTTAGACTCCAATACAAACAAACAAATAGAGCAAAGTGGAAAATGAAATGTGAAAACTGATTGTATAATAGCTCCATCAGCCATCGCAGAGGCTTGAAATTGAAGGTTAGTCATGAAAATCCTTGAAAATTAAGGTCCGCTTCAAAAATGAAGGGCAGCTTTGAAAAATCCATGAAAATGAAGAGCAGCTTTAATAAAAAACAGTAGCTCTGAAAAGTCTTTAGAAATGAAGGGAAAATTAAAAAATGAAGGGCTTTTTGGACAACTCTACAGGATTGCAGAGCAAAATTGAAAATAAATGGCAGTTTTTAAAGTAAGTAGAAATGAAAGAAAATACTGCCAGATGCGCTTTTGAATAAACACAAGCTTTGTGAAGACTTTGAAGAAGGATAGCTTTGGAATGTCTTTGAAATTGAAGGACAGCTTCGAAAAGTCCTCAAAAATTTGAGGGACATTATGAAAAAGTCTTGAAATTGAAGGACAGTTTGAGAGGTCCTCGAAATTAAAGGACAGTTTTAACAAGTCCTCGTAATAGGAGGACAGCTTTGATAAGTGTGTGGAATTCAGTGCAGCCTTTAAAAGTTTTTGAAATTGAAGGATAGCTTTGATAATTCCTCAAAATTGAAGGACAACTTTGAAAAGACTTTGAAAATGAAAGGTATCTTCGAAATCTTCAAGATTGAAAGGCAGTTGTGAAAAGTCTGTAGAAATAAAAGGATACTTTTATAGATCTTTGATGGAATGGCAGCTTTGAAAATTTCTCAGAAATGAAGGCCAGCTTTAAAAAGTTTTAAGAATTAAAGGACAAATTTGAAAAGTCTCCAAAATTCAAGGATAGCTTCGAAAAGTCTCCTAAATTGATGGAAAGCTTTGAACAGTCTTAGAAATTGAAGAGCAGCTTTGAACAGTCATCAAAAAGTGAAGATCAGCTTTGAAAAGACCTCAAAATTGAGGGATAGCTATAAACAGTCCTAGAAATTAAAATGCAGTTTTGAACAGTTCTCAGCATTGAAAGGCACCTTTTAGGATTGCTCAAATTTGAAGTACAGTTTTGACAGGTCTTCAAACATGAAGAGCAGTTATCAATAGTCATCAAAAATGGAGGAAGCTTTGAAAAGTCTTCGAAAATGAGGAACAGCATTGAACAGTCCTGAAAAAATGAAGGACAGTTTTGGTAAGTCCTGAAAAAGATGGACAACTTTGAAAATTCACCAAAATTGAAAGGTAGCTTTGGAAAATCCTCTAATTTGAAGGACAGCTTTGACAAGTCCTTAGAAATGAAGCTATGAAAAACCACCAAAAATGAAGATGAAGGTATGCTCTGAGAAATCCTCAAAAAAGTGGAACAGCTTTGAAATGTACTTAAAATGAAGAATATTATGGGTAAGCCCTAAAGAAAGGAAGGACTGCTGAGAAAAGTCCTCCAAAATGAAGAGCAATTTTGAAAAATCCCAGAAAACAAATTTTGTTTTCAAGCTGTTTTATCCACTACCAAGCAATTTTAGGTTATCACAGTGCTGAGAAAAAGAAGATTTTTGAAAAAGACTTCCGAATATCATTTCAATTGGAAAAAAAATTGGTGGTAATCCTACCAGTATTTTCTCCTCTTTTCACAATGGTTATTGCCCTTCCAAAGACACTTTCATAACAGGACTCATTTACTGCTACCTGCAATTACTTCATATTATGACAAGTTTCAAAGTTTGTTGTCTGATAAATAGATTTCTCTAACAGCACAGAAAAAAAAAAAACATTCCAAACTTAACCCTTTTTAAAAAAACAAAATTTTAAATTTGTCTAAATTGAAAGCAATTTCTGATAATAGAATTAAAGTTTAAAATTAAAGTGACTCAAAAGTCGAAACTTGACTCTGGTAGGGTAGAAAACATTGTGGGAAAAGGAGAAAATTCTTATCTTCATCATATTTTTAATTTACGCAGAGCTTGGATCTACGCCGTCTAGTATGAAGATATTCCTTTTCGCAAAAATAACATAGCATTTTTGCTATCGGCTTGAAAGTTTAATATCACTTACTTCGTAGGTTAAGTGTTGAATGATTGGGACTTCAAAGTTGCTCATTTCTGTGTTTTGACAGACATTACGAAGATGATTTCGAACCTGAGGATGACGATATTTCCCACGAAGATCCGCTAGCAGGGGGAGATATCCGACCCACCGATCCAATACAAAGGTCCACTCTCGGCAACAGCAACAAATCTAATATATGCAGTATTAAAGATGACATGTATGATTTTAAAAAGAACAGTTCCCCTTACTGATGCGCTTATTGACTTGCACTGTGCCCACATGAACTCTTCCAAATCAGTGCTGGTTGTGTCAAACTTGTGCTAATCAGAACGCTTGCACTTTTCCAGCGGAGCAGAATGCTTGTGCTTTTCAAGTTGAAGTTCATTTCTTAAGATTCAGATTTTTACAATTTGACAAAATTTGATAGGTGTCAATATTCCATGCATCTATTGACAAGTGAATGGTGCCTAACATCATGAGTTATTTTGTTAAAAGGGTAGAAAAGATTGTTGAAGAAGGAGAAAATGAAATTTAACAGCTTTTTCTCCTATTCCCACAATATGTTCAAAGCCGGCTTTCTGTGGAATGTAAGAGCACAGGATTAAATGATTAAGGGCAAGGCGGATATGGAAGGGAGATTCACATAATAACATTGAAGTGAGGTAGAAATCTCGATGATATGAAGAAGCCATATACATGTGTTGGTGTATTTGTGTTTCAAAGTTTCAAGAGGCCAAGAAGGATATTCAGTGGCACTTTTCCCGAAGTTTTTTGCTGGTTACCCTGTTTTCAAAGGACTTCTCCTCTAGGGTCATAAAATTTACATTGTGCAGTAAAGGATAAAAGTTACAGTTGTAATAGATTTTTTGCCTGACAAGATTTACTGATTCATCAATGATGACTATATTATATTATGATTTTGTCGATATTTATATTCTGTATATATTTTTGTCTTTATTTATTGACTTAAACTGTGATTTGGCATCAGTAGTTTATTTTGTACAAGAACTTGGAGTCTCTAGTTTGGAGTCTCTAGGTTTTCTGTATTGGAAATTTCGAGTCTTTGAGGGTTTTTTTTTACAAGAATTCGAGGCTAAATATTTTATAAAAGAATTTGGAGTCCAGATTGTTTGTACAAGAATTTGGAATCTAGGCTTTTGTACAGGAATTTGGAGGCAACAGGTTTTTGTACAAGAAATTTGAGACTGTAGGTTTTGTACAAGTATTTAGAGTTGGTAGGTTTTTGTACAAAAGTTTGGAGACTTGTTTGAAAGCTTGGAGACTAGGGTTAGGGTACCATTGGGATTCTGTAGGTTTTTGTTCAAGAATTTGGAGTATGTAGATTTTTGTACAAGAATTTGGAGTCTGTAGATATATGTACAAAATTTTGGAGTCTGTAGGTTTATGTACAAGAATTTGGAAACTGTTGGTTTTTGTACATGAAATTTGAGTCTGTAGATTTATGTTCAAGAATTTGGAGTCTGCAGGTTTTAGTACAAGAATTTGGAGTCTGTAGGTTTAGGTACAAGAATTTGGAGTCTGTAGGTGTTGGTTACAGGAACTTGGAGTCTGTAGGATTTTTGTACAAGAATTTGGAGTCTGAAGGTTTTTATACAAGAATTTGGAGTCTGTAGGTTTAGGTACAAGAATTTGGAGTCTGTGGGTTTTGGTACAAGAATTTGGAGTCTGTAGGATTTTTTGTAAAAGAATTTTGAGTCCGTAGGTTTTTGTTCAAGAATTTGGAATCTGTAAGTTTTTGTACAAGAATTTGCAGACTTTCGGTTTTTGTTTAAGAAATTTGAGTCTTTCGGTTTTTGTACAAGAATTTGTAGACTTAAGGTTTTTGTTCAAGAAATTTGAGTCTTTCAATTATTTTACAATAATTTTCCTTTTGCCCACTTCTCATAGATATGTGTGATGAAGAACTCCAGATTTTTGTCCTTTCATTGTCGCAATGTTTTAAGGTTGTTTTGACATGACTTTTTTTTTTTCCTTTTGTTTCTTTGTAAGCTCTCTACCAAAACCTTGTGTTTTTGGGCCAGAAGAGAGCCTTTGAAAACATTATGGGAAAAGGAGAAAATGCTTGTTACAAGCATTTTCTGCCATTCTCTGAGGATTTTCTGCTTTCTAAGATTCAATTCATGATTTTTGCCATGTTTTACTGGAAAAACATCAGATCTTTGGTTAAGAGTTCAGATATGGGTAACTCTACCAAACATAAAAAATTTAGGCTTGCACAGATTGAAAGCATTTGCAGATGATAACTCGAATGGAGCTCAAATACTGGAATTTGTCTCTGATAGGAAAAGAGCGTGGGAAAAGGAAAAAAATGATGGTTACCAGCATTTTCTACTTTTCCACAATATTTTCTAAAGGCATCTTATTTCAAGGTCATTAAAACTTGGGATTGTGTGGTAAAGAGTTACTGCCTTTATAAATGTGAAATAAAAGAAATTTTGAACTTTCTGTTGAGTACTCTAACACTTTACCAAACGACAAGATTCTGCACTGGTTCAAATCGAAAACATTTTACAGATGACAAATGAGACTAAAAAATTCAAATTTGTTTTGGGAAGGATAGAAAACATTGTGGGAAAAGGAGAAAATGCTGCTTACTAGCATTTTCTATTTTCTCCTTTTCCCACATTGTTTTCAAATGCTTTCTTTCTCAGGGTTGTTAAAAAGTCCGGATTGTGTAGTAAACAGTTAATTATTCTGTACTTTCCAAGGATTGATAATAGTCATTATCATATGATTCATTCCTCTCTCACGGCTAATCATTGTTTCGACAATGTTTATGTAGGAAAGTGGCTTGGAAAGAATATTGTGTGAAATATTTGTAACAGAAACTCCAGGAAAGCATGGATAGGTGCACTGGCCACTGCGAAAATAATGTTGAAAACGGCTTTAAACACGAGACAGTCAATCCTCTTGGCACATGGTGTCCTGCATGGTGCAATGGTAAAATGAAGTATTTGGAACCGTGAGGCTATTGGTTCAATCCTCACCCCAAGTAATAGATTTTTGTGGGAGTGTCTTCAGGCACAGCCAGGAATATTTTGGTAATACAAGCGCCAAAGGTGTGCATGAGTACAGGAATTGTCAGTGACATCATTGTAATTCCCAAAAACACAAACTATTAGTGACACAGTCAGTTGTAGCTCTGTATTCCATAAACACACAATCCCTCCTTTTGATGACCGTCAGAGAGAATCCTGTAGAAAATATTGTGGGAAAAGGAGAAAATGGTGGTAACCAGCATTTTCTCACAATGTTTTCTACCCTTCACAAAACGAATTTCAAATTTTCAACACTTTTATTTTGTCATCTGCAATTGCTTTCGATTTGGACAAACGTAAGTTGTAGCACTGTATTCCATAACCACACAATCCCTTCTTCTGACGACCCTGAGAAAGAAGCCTGTAGAAAACATTGTGGAAAAAGGAGAAAATGTTGGTAACCAGCATTTTCTCCTTTTCTCACAATGTTTTCTACCCTTCACAAAACAAATTTCAAATTTTCAGTCTCTCATTTTGTCGTCCGCAAATGCTATCAGTTTGGACAAACCTAAACTTTTGTCGTTTGGTAATGAGTTAGTAAAACGTGAGAAATTACAAATCTCGGATCTCTTTGTTCTCAGCATTTTCTTCTTTTCCCACAATGTGTCCAAAAGCCTTTTTTCTCACCTTCATTAAAACTCAGGATTGCGAGGTAAAGGATAGACTGGTCAAAAGACAACAAAATATTACACTTGGCCAATTTTTTAACGTTTTCAGATGATATATTGACTGTGGATCAAATAATGTCAATGTCTTTGAAAGGGTATAAAACGTCGCAAAAGGAGAAAAATGCTGGTTGTACCCCCCCAAAACAGAGTGAAGGGGGTTATACTTGAATTGCCATGGCTGTCCATCCGCATGTCTGTCTGTCAGTCAGTCAATTTGTAGACACAAATTTGTCTGGAGCAATACTCCAACAGCTTTTTTTTTTCAACTCTTGCTTTTGTACTAAATCATTCTGCATTCTGTAACAAAGACCTATTTTTTTAATGAGCATTTTCTCCTTTTCCCACAGTGTTTTAAAAATGCTCTTCTTCAGGGTCATTGACACTTTGGATAGTGTGGTAATGGTTGATTCTTCACTAGACAATAGAAGTTAACATTTGGTCATTTTGATAACACTTGCAAACGACAAATTGAATTAGGATCAAATAATCCCAATGTCTTAGGGTAGCAAACATTGTGGAAAAAGGAGAAAATGCTAATTTCTCATTGTCCCACAATGTTTTCAAAAGGCAATTTTCCAAGGGTCATCAAACCTCAGTATGTATGAGACATTGGAGTTGTGGGAGAGTGCTGGCTTCTCACACCTCAAGTTCTTAGATTCAAATCCAACATTTTCTCCTTTTCCCACAATGTTTTTGAAAGCCTTTGTCTTTAGGGTCTTGAAAAGTCTGGACTATAAGGTAAAGAACTAATAAGTGTAATTTCAATAGTTACATCCTTATTTAGGTCTCCCAAAAAAAAGATTTACACAATACAAAAGGGCAAAACATTAGAAAGATTGAAATATGTCTTTATTCAACAGTATAGAAAACATGGTGCAGAAATACATGTATGTTAGCTAGAACCAAGTAATAGCTCCCTTTCCCACAATGTTTTAAAAACTGTTACACCTGGGGCATATAAACTTGTAAGAGCTATACTCGGACTAAAAGGGGGCTTAACCCATTATTACACAATCCCTACATTTGACGCCCCTGAGAAAGAAGCCTTTAGAAAACATTGTCGGAAAAGGAGAAAATGCTGGTAACCAGCATTTTCACCTTTTCCCACAATGTTTTCTACCCTTTCCAAATCTTATTTTCAATTTTTGATTCACATTTATTTTGTTGTTTTCAAATGCTTTCAAATTGGACATGTCCAAAATTTTGTAAAATGGTAAAGAGTTAACCCATTACCACACAATCCCTACATTTGACAACCCTGAGAAAGAAACCTTGAGAAAACAACATTTTCTCCTTTTCCCACAATGTTTTCTACTCATCACAAAACAAATTTAAAATTTTCAGTCATGTTAATTTTGTCGTCTGCAAATGCTTTCGATTTGGACAAGCCTAAAATATTTTTGTTTGGTAATGAGTTAACCCTTTACCACATGATGCTGACTTTTGACACTCCTGTAGAAGAAGCTTGTTGAAAACAATGTGGGAAAAGACGAAAATGCTGGTAACCAGCATTTTCTCCTTTTCCCACAATGTTTTCCACTAAGAAAAATATCACCATTTTGTTTGTATTAGAGTTTAACTTCTTTTTAACAGCTTAGGTGATATCATGGCAGCCAGTGTACTTATGCATGTGTTTCCTGGCTTCCTCACACCAGCACCGACAAATTTTTCTTTCCAAGCCACTGACTGCTTTTCTTACATTTATCAGAGGGGAGAGGCAAAAATTCACAGAAAAGAAAGTTTGCCTCAACCATGTATCAAATCTGCAATCACCATGTGACAAGTCAGTTATGCTATCTACTGTACTCCCCGGGTCCATATTCATAGAACATTCTTTGGAACATTCTTAGTCTTATTCTCCAGAATTTTTTAAATTTAAAAGTAACAACTTCTGATTGGCTAAACCAAATGGTTTAGCCAATCAGAAGTTGTGTTACTTTCAAGATCTAGAATTAAACTCGGAATTGGATTAAAAATGGTTGGTGAATGCCGACCCCCGTCTTGCTATTACTACAATATTTGACAAATTTCATCTTCGTAGTCTATGCCATACGTCTAATATGCGATGTCGAAATTTTTTTACATATCCCTTTTTATCTAAATAGTAATATAAGCCCCCAAAAGCCGATCCACCTAAATGCCCTGCATGATCTAAAATTTTCCAGTTTAAAAGCCAACCTATAGAATCAAACAGTATCGCTGCTGTAATGCCATTTGATGCACTGAATGAAATCGGAAAAATTTCTCCAAGTAAAGCGATCGTTAACTCTGCTTCGGGAAAAGTTACACAAAAACATACCAGCAAACAAAACAGGCCTCCAGATGCACCTACAGAACCAACTACTTGTCCACGCATTGCCTTCGATAAACAACTAATCATGCTTGAAAAAGTAGCTCCCGAAATAAATGTAGCTACAAATTGTTCTTTTCCCATCATTTTCGTTAAGATGCCAGAAAAATTCCAGAGAACGTACATGTTGACTACGAGGTGTAAAGCATGTTTATGACTAAAAGCACACAATGTTGTGGCTAGGACAGAGTGTTCTGAAAGAGAAAGAAAATGACTATTATACATTGTAATATTTAACCCTTTACAACACAATCCCGTCTTTTAATGACCCTGAGGAAGAAGCTTTTGAAAACATTGTGGTAAAAGGAGAAAATGCTGGTAACCAGCATTTTCTCCTTTTCCCACAATGTTTTCAACCCTTTACATTACAGATTTCAAATTTTCAGTCACTTTTATTTAGTCGTCTGCACATGCTTTCAATATAGACAATCCTAAAATATTGTTGATTGATAATGAGTTAACTGCTTATGTGTTCCATATAGGTCAAGATTTGGACTGCTCAGACAGAGAAGTCCAGGCTCCTATTTACAAACCATTCTCAGGAACATTCTTGGTTTCATTTTCCAAGAATTTTCTGAAATTGAAAGTAACATAACTTCTGATTGGCTAAACCATTTGGTTTAGCCAATCAGAAGTTGTGTAACTTTCAAATTTAGAGAATCACAGACATAAAGAGTAAAACTTCTTAAGAATGGTCAGTGAATACAGGATAAGATCTTGGGTCTATTCTGTCTCCTTTTTAGCCAGATTCACTGACAAATCAAGCCTTGTGATTTCTTATGCACAGACTAGGAATGTTTTGATACTTAATTAAAATTTAAAGCCCCAATAATTTCCAAAAGCAAAGAGTGTGGTGGTAACATGCATTTAAATTTTAATTATGCCATTTAAAAAAGTACAAAAATTATTGTGAAGAAGATACGATCTCTTACTGTTGATTGCATGGTGTTTCATGCCATTTTCAACATTATTTTACAGTGTTGTGCCTAGGCCGCGGGATTGCGGGATTCCCGCAATTTTTTTAACAATGTCCCTTAAAATTTAAACCATTGCGGGATGTCGGGCGCGCTCACGAAAATCCGACAAATTTTCCTTATCTGGAGTCCATTTCGGTATTTACATACATTGCGTTAATTGCAATGGGCACCTGCACAATGTAGATTGTGACCACGAAATTTACTGAGATAAAGTCGCTTAGGGATATCCGATATTTAAACCAGTCTTACTGTTGTCAATAAAACAATATGGCGAAACGCCGGATGCGGTTGACCAACTCTATGTCGGGAAAGGTTAAAAATAGAAAAGTTGCAGACGAAATTGAATCGCAGTGGACTGTGAAAACCTCGAATCGATCGCGGCTTCTTCGACCTCCGGGACAAGTAAGAAAAAGGACGAAAATTTCAGAAAAAATCGGCTCATAAAATTTCTGTGATTACAAGAGTCGGATGGAAGTATGAAATGTGTCCCCTAGATTTTTCTAATGTCCCCTTGACATTAAGGTAGGGGGACACCTGTGTCCCCCAAAAATTTTGGCCTAGGCACAACACTGTTTTAGTTATATCACTGCAGCCAGTGCATGTATCCATGCATTCATGTAGTGTCTGTTACCAGTACTCTGCACAATGTTCCTTCCAAGACACTGGCTGCTTTCCCACATAACCATTGTCGAAACATCGATCAGCAGTGAGACAGAAATTAATCCTGTGATCGACAGAAATTAATCCTGCCGCAATGATTATCATCAATCGGCTTTTGTTTATTGTCGGGGTATCACCCACATGAGTAACCGGTGGCCACAATAAACTAACACAAACTCAATCACTTGACCAGTTTAGGTGCTCAGGTGAGATTTAAAACTGAAATTTGTTCAAACTTGCCTTTCAAGGGGCTGCTGACGAAATACCTCGTGAGAAAAGGCCTCAACGATGGAACTTTCCACATTGAAAAGATGGCAACATTTGCTGATATAATTCCCACTACAAGCTTCCGTCCAGGTGTCAGGGAGTTCCACAGCATGTTCATCTAAAATGAAGCGTACTTTTGTTCTAAAATAATATACAGTTAAGCCTGTGTTAGAGACCACCTGCTTTAAGAGACCACTGTTCTGATACAACAACCCTTCCAACATTAACCTAATATAACCTGTATTGAAAGACCGAATGCTTTAAGAGACCAATTTCAGTACTTCCCCTGAGTGGTATCCGAATACAGGTTGTACTGTAATCTTGACCAGTGAAGCATCAAATTCAAATTTCAAATACAACGACAAAATAATAAGGTTCAAAAATCAAATTTAGTATCTTGCAGTGTAGAAAAAAAATGTGGAAAGGGAGAAAATGCTGGCAAACAGCATTTTCTCATTTTTCCACATTGTCTTCTTCAATTCTTCTTTTAACTCGTTACTTGTCTGCAAATGCTTTCAATTTGGACAAGGCTAAAATTTTGTAGTTTTGCAATGAGTTAACTCATAACCAAAGGACAATATTTTAGGCTTGTCCAAATCGAAAGCATTTGCAGATGACTAAGTAAATGTGAATTGAAAATTGAAAACTGATTTGGAAAGTGGTAGGGATTGTGTGGTAATGGGTTAAAGGGTTATTTTAAAAGTTGGGGTTGTTTAGTACAGGGTTAACATTCATTGTTACCGGAGTGGTCCTGCCCAGCTAAGTGGCAAAGTGTAAGACTTGTGACCTAGAAGCCCCGCATTTGAGCCTCGCTGAACCCACTGGGTTTTTCATGGGAGTATCCATGGGGAAGACCCTTCATAACCTAGTACTGGTGAAACCCACGAAATATATAAAAATAAGAGCTGCTGCTGTGATATAACTGAAATAATGCTGAAAGTTGCCTAAAATACTATGTTACAGGAGACCACTCCTCTATGCATAGCTTCCTCCCGATTTAATACGATACCTGACAACTGCGTCTGAGAGATATCTCTTTGGCTCAGTGGTTATGGTAATGGTCTTTTAATCCTCGAAAAACGAGGTTATTTGTCCCTTCAAGGGTTCAAATCCCACCAGATGTGGTGTTGTATTTGAGCTATACATTTATTTGTTTATTTGTTTCTTTGTTACGGACTTTGTACGTTTAAGAACTATTTCATTCATTCACTCGTATTCATTCATTCAATCATTTACTCAACCATTTTTAAGAGTAAACAGGTCTAAATACATGTACTTACATGGTCTCTGAACCCATTAGATTTGTGTGTTTTGTTTTGTTTCTCAGGCTTCAGTCGATTCTGTACAGCATTTCGTAGACTTTCATAATGCCAAATCGAACATCCCGCATAAATCGTAGGTATAGCCTATGTAAAAATAACTATTAATGATATTGGTGATTTCATATTTCCTCCCCACCACCTAACATCTGTCATCTTCAAATGATTTAATCCTTTGCCTCACCACAAAATCTAAGACTTGTCCCAAATTCAAAGCACTTACAGACCACAAATTTATAAGAACCGGTTCACATGATGACAGCTTAACTCATTACCAAATGACAAAATTTTAGGTTTGTCCAAATCAAAAGCATTTGCGGACGACAAAATGAGAGTGACTGAAAATTTGAGATTTGTTTTAGTTATGGGTAGAAAACATTGTGGGAAAAGGAGAAAATGCTGGTTACCGGCATTTTCTCCTTTTCCCACAATGTTTTCTAAAGGCTTCTGTCTCACGGTCATCAAAAGTAGGGATTGTGTGGTAATAGGTTAAACTCTTTACCACACAATCCCGACTTTCTACATCCTTGAGAAAGAAGCCTTTTGAAAACATCATGGGAAAAGGAGAAAATGCTGTTAACCAGCATTTCTCCTTTTCCCACAATATCTTCTAACCTTCACAAAACTATTTTCTAATTTTAAGTCCCTTTCATTTTGTTGTCTGCAAGACTTAGTGCTTTCAATTTGGACCTGTCTAAATTTTTGTCATTTGGTAAAGAGGTAACCGAGTAGAAATCATTGTGGGAAAAGGAGAAAATGCTGGTTACCACCATTTTCTCCTTTTCCCCCCAATATTCTCAACATATGACCTTTTAACTCTTTACCACACAATCCCGACTTTTAACGACTCTGAGAAAGAAAGCTTTTGAAAAGACTGCGGGAAAAGGAGAAAATGCTGGTAACCAGCATTTTCTTCTTTTCTCACAATGTTTTCTACCCTTTCCAAATCAAATTTCTATTTTTGATTCACATTTAGTATGTGGTCTGCAAAAGCTTTCAATTTGGACTATTAAATTTTGTCATTTGGTAAAGAGTTAAGGATGGTCAACACCCAGGATTGTGTGGTTCAGAATTTAAAAAACTAGCAGCCTGACGTTAACAATTTAGTCGTCAAACAAGAGTGTTTGATGTGCCTACAAAAAGTATCCACTGGTGTTTGCACAGGCTGACACGACATGAAACATTTTGCTTCTCTGCAATTTTCTGCAAGTCAAAGGACCATGATACCTTCGGATTCAGTTGATTGTTAGACAAAATGGATTTTATTATTAACCCTTTACTCCATAGATACTCATTTCTATACATTGCTTGTAGGAGCCTTTGGAAAACATTGTGGCAAAAGTTGAAATTGCTCGTGACGAAAGGTGTCATTTACACATAAGAAACGGCTTCATGCTTGCTATTATTTAGGGTCAATTGGAGATGCCATAGGAATGCATTATGGGGTAAAGGATTAACCCTTTACCCCACAACAAAATTTTAGACCAGTCTGATTTGAAAGCATTTGCAGATGACAGTTTCAATGTGGCTCAGACCAAATGACTTTTCTTTGACAGTGTAGAAAACATTGTGGGAAAAGAAGAAAATGCTGGTTACCAGCATTTTCTCCTTTTCCCACAATGCTTTTGAAAGCTTTCTCTTTAAGGGCGTTAAAAGTAGTCATTGTGTGGTAAAGGATTAAATGTGATGCAATAAGCCCCCCTTTGCCATTAAGAATAAACCATTCAGTACTTAACAATTTTTCAAAAACCTCTTTCATCAGGGTTGTTAAACTCTCTGGATTTTTTTTCAGAAAAGTTCCAAAAAATTGAAAAAGAAAAAGGCAAACCATTACCACAGCAGTATAAACCACAATCGGTAATACCCTGGTCTGTGAATGATCTGACCGCAGTGGTTTTCTTGGGTAAACTGGCTGTGGCGTTGGGTTTGTTTGTTCTGGGGCAACTTCTATCTTGGGCTTTGCCACAGGCTCCTGGTCTCGTGGTCTGAAGCCTTTGGTAGGACTATAGTGGCGGGTCTGATGTTTGAGGTATCTTGGGCATCTGAAATGATGGGTGAGATTATTTCAAAATATATATCTCTTTACCACACAACAGTATTTTCAGACCTTCAAAACTGACAAGATATGAAAATGTTTTATGCCGCTGTCAACATTATTTCAGTTATGTCACAGCAACCAGTGCACCTATCATTGCTTTCCGGGAGTTTCTTTTACCAGTGCTCCGTACAATTTTCTTTCAAAGCCACTGGCTGTTTTCCCACATAACTATCATCGAAACAGTGATCAGCTGTGGGAGAGGAATTAATCCAGTCCCAATGACTACCAATAATCATTAGAAAGAGATTGACTGAGCCAGGGATTGAACCTATGATGCCCTGTTCTCAAGTCCTGCAGACTACTGGAGCTCAGTAAAAATATTGTCAAAAGGTTAGGGTTGAAACCAACCTATACCCACTTCCTTGACTCTTTATTAACCCATTACCACACAATCTCTACTTTTGATGCCCCTGAGAAAGAAGCCTTTTGAAAACACTGTGAGAAAAGAAAAAAATGCTGGTAACCAGCATTTTTTCCTTTTCCCACAGTGTTTTCTACCTTTCCCAGAACAAATTTTTCATTTTTTCAGTCATCTTTATTTTGTCGTCCGCAAATGCTTTCAATTAGGACCAGTCTAAAATTTTGTCGTTTGGTAAGGAGTTAAACGACAAAGTTTTAGATTGGTCCAAATTTAAAGCACTTGCAGGCGACAAAATAATGGTAACTCAAAAACTGAAATTTGTTACCAGCAGGGCAGAAAACGTGATGGGAAAAGGATAAAAGGCTGGTTACCAGCATTTTCTCCTTTTCCAACAATGTTTTCAAACGGCCTTTATCTCAGGGCGTAAAAACCAAGAATTGATAGGTAATGGGTTAAGGTTCTCTACCTTTACCAAATCAACCTTCAAAACTTTAGAGTCAAAAGTTATTTCGTCGTCTGCAAATGCATTCAGTTTAAACCAGTTTTCAATTCTGTTGTTTGTTAAACATTCAAACGACACAAAATTATAATCAAACATTACATTTTTACTTTGTACTATCGGATTATGTGAGCTAGAAGCATATGGGTTACCCTAACTTAGGTACTGTTCGTCCTCTATTCTTGGAAATTGAACATTATGCAACATGGGTTGACAGTGTCTCAGCCCAGTTGTTTAAAGTTAGAGGAAGTTCTATGTGGTCTAAGCTAAAATACTTTATTTCAAAAACATCTTTAATGAATTGAAATATCAAATCTCGGATCTCATACCTAAATGTGATGAAATACATACGACTCAGCACTGACATTTTTCACAGATTGCAGAAGACGTGTGCTGTACGTTTGAGTTGGACCATACGTCATTAAACGTGCACGAGAAAAATTCCACCATTAACCCCATAGTTCTCGTGACCACAAAGTTTGCACAAAACAATCGATCTATTTAATGTATCCACGTAAACTTAATGGATTGCACATCCTTCATTTAGAATGTTTTATTTTTTCTCCTTCATAAAACCTTTGCTAAAGATATTCATTAGCCTACTTAAAATAGAAAAAAAAAAAAAAACACTTTTGAAGTAAAGTTCTATGTCAAAATTCAGTAGTCCTGCAGATTTCCAAACTGTTGTTTATGACCAGGATACAAATCTCTATATAACAGGATAGTATGGGTAGATCAGACTGCAAATATGTGCAGATTGATGTTGCTTTACAGTCACGGAAAAATCTGATTTGTTATATAGAAGCATTCACTCAGAGTAAATAAAAGTTGTACGTAACATCCAGAGAGCCTACATAACAATTTACGATCCATTCTGAAAATAGAACCTTTCCCACCCCATCCCACCCCGTTTCCGTCTTGTTCGATTACTTTCGTAGCCTAGTACACTAATCGACTAGACATCAAAACAAGATGGCTGACACGTCAAACGCTGTTGACCAGAGGAAATTAAGAGATGCTCTTTCTCAATGGGAGGCTAAAACTGAGCCTAAGGCAGCATTGACAACATTGCAGAAGGACGTATTTATTGAGCTCACTTCATTTGCATCGGAGAAACCACTACCTTCTAATGTAATTTTCTATATATTAACCTAACATAGGGCTTAATTTCGGAATCGTTTCCTAAACCGTCAGAAAAACGCGAAAACCCATGACACAACGAAATGTTCATTTTGACATTGTCCGATTAGAATCACTTCAGACAGCCTTTTATGCCTTTAAATGACTTTAGGTGTAAATTTCCACAAATATCTTGATATGACTTTTTTGGTGCACTTCCTGAAAATGGATTGCTTTACCTTCAGTTGAGAACCATCACTATTGCCATTCCCTCAAATATAAAATCTTTCCCCAGATTTACAGCTCAGGGGATAATTGTACCCTTGAAATAAAAAACTAGATGGAACGCTGATTGACGAATAGCAAAATGTTTTGGCCCAGGTCAGCCTGTGCGTCTGCACAGGCTGACCTGAATCAATACTTTTTGCAGATACATTAAGTCCTAACCAAATGACAAAATTTTAGACTAGTCCAAATTGAATGCATTTGCAGTTTAAAAAACAAAAGTGACCGAAGAATGGATATTTGTTGTGGGACGGGTGGAAAACATGGCAGCATTTTTTCCTTATCCCACATTATTTTCAAAAGGCTTCTTTAACAGTGTCGTTAAAAGTCGGGATCAAGTGGTAAAGGGTTAGGCCTTATTTTCACAGAATGTTACTCATATTATTATATCTATTGCTAAATAAAATCAATCAATTTTTTTTTTCTGATAGCTACCACTGGACGATGTAACAGTGTCAGTGTTGCCTCAAAGAGGCACTGATGTAGGACAAGACGGCAAGCCTCTCAATCCTGTGGAAAAATACTTTCTTCTAAATGAAGATAATGGTAGTGGAAAACTGGAAAATGCTCAGCAGGTATGCTATTGAGTTAATAGACCAAGCAAAAGGGTAGGGAGGTAATAAAAAGGGGCATGGAGGAATCAGTGCCTTGTGGGATGACAATAATTTATTGCTTTCAGACAAAGGCAAAAAATCCTTTTAACTCTTTACCAAACAATACCATGTTTTTACTACCCTTTTGAAAACATTGTGGGAAAACCCAAGGGATCTGCAGACAATGAATTAAATCTTGCTAATATGATGATTTCCAACTTTGATAGGGTAGAAGATATTGTTGGAAAAGGAGAAAATGCTGGTTACCAGCATTTTCTCCTTTTCCCACAATGTTTTCTGTCATGCTGGAAACAAATTTTAATTTTTGAGTTTCGTTTATTTTGTCGTCTGCAAGTACTTTTAATTTGGACCAGTCTGAAATTTTGTCATTTGGTAAAGAGTTAACTGTTTAGTGTTTACCACACAACCCCCACTTTTAATGACCCTACATAAGAAGGCTATAAAAAACATTGTGAGAAAAGGAGAAAATGATGGTAACCAGCATTTTCTCCTTTTCCAACAATATCTTCTACCCTATCAAAGTTGGAAATCATCATATTAGCAAGATTTAATTCATTGTCTGCAGATCCCTTGGGTATGGTCAAGTCCAAAAATTTGTTTTTTTGTAAAGAGTTAACTCTTTTTCACATCATTGTAAAATTTTGGACTGGTCCGTATAGAAAGAATTTGCAGAGGACATTTTAAATGTGGCTAGTGTTAAGATTTGCCTGTGAAAGAGTAGAATACATTGGGAAAAAAGGAGAAAATACTTGTTAAGCAGCAGATCATACAGATGAACAAAGTGAATAGTTAAATTGTTTTTATTTTCACACATTAAAATTGATCTTTATTTATCTGAAATCTTGGATTCTTTACCACGCCACAAGTCCATTTTGACCATAGCTCAGTGTTTGATCTAGAAACAGATGTGTAAAAAACTCTATGCAAGCTTTGAATGAAAAGATTTTACTAGTCGTAAACATGGATGATCAAACCTCATAATTCAACATTATTTCGCAATAAACGTCAGAAAGGCATGAAACAGATATAGCTCTTTTTCACTCTAGAAATGTTTATTTTTCAGTTTTTTTCATGGTTTGCAGAACTAGAAAATGATATCGAAAAAGAGGAAGACTTGCCCTACAGGTAGGTCTAGTGTTTTGACAAGGAGGTAATTTGTGAACTATAATGTAGAGTTTATTTCATCAGCTTGTGGTTAATATGAAGAAATATTTGCCGAAAAAGGGAAAGGTATGCGAAAATAACGAGTGCCGTCATGAGGTAGCCTGGTCCTTTGACAAACAGAAAATTGTAAAGTTTTTGGCCCAGGTCAGACTGCACAGACTGCGTTGGCTGACCTGGGTTGATACTTTTCGCAGATGCATTAAGCCCCCTTTTCACAGGGCACAGCTCATACACGTTTGTACGCTTTCGATCAAGTACTTCTCCAATCTAGCTGAGCAAGGACTACTGTAACTCTAACATTGGTGTCATGAGTGATGTTGAGTACATCATAAAACACAATATTCACTTGCTAAAAATTCATTCATATTCTATAATAATCTGTGGTATGTTGAAAATAAGAGCTGAAAGTTCACTTGTGAATGTAAAATTCATCAGTGAATTATTAGGATATAATTCAGTATGAGATTTTCAAAAACTGATGAAAAGCATAAAAGAAAAGGCGTTAATTTGTTGGTGTAGTTAGATAGCCAAAAGATCAACAATAACAGGTTGTTTTTCTTCTTGAAACAATGAATGATTTTGTACCCAAAGGTGTCACTGTGAGGAGTTGGAAGGCTATCGGGACCAGTGTGACGAGGTCTTACAGGAAGTGTCCTCGGGACTTGATTATTTAATGGATCTTCAGAAACAGTACATCAACGTCTCTACAAAAACAAATGCACTCCATGAGGCTTGTGAACACTTACTGGCAGAGCAGGTACAGAGTTCTTGAAATCAGCTAGAGGCAAACAATATTAAGCTCAGCTTTTTTTGAAGAAAATGTTTAGTTATTATCACAGGCCTGGCGCCTTTGTCATCCTCATCATCTGTGTTTTGTGCTAGAGCTTTAACTTAGACAAGATGTTAATTATCAAAGGGGAACAGATACAACAGGGGCATATAATCATCAAAGTTTAAATTTCTGACACATTTATAGCCCTTTTTTGACTCGAAATTTTGAAACTTGAAAGCAACAGTTACTGCTGTGAAGCCTTGATAGCCACAAGTAGTGCTCTGGTTCATCTCTTGTACTCAACTCTTTACCAAATGGAAAATTTTAGACTAGTCCAAATTGAAAGCATGTGCAGACGTCAACATGAACATAACTCAAAAAATGAAATTTGTTTCCAGCAGGATAGGAAGCATTGTGGGAAAAGGAGAAAATGCTGGTTACCAGCATTTTCTCCTTTTCCTCCAATGTTTTCAAAAGGTTTTCATCTCGGGGTCGTAAAAACCAGGGATTGTTTGGTAAAGGTTTAATAGTGTCGTTTTCTTGATAAAAAATGAAAACCTCTGATTCAAAGACAAAAATCATCAGACAAGGCGATTTTTTTTTTTTTTTTTTCAACTCTTTACCACTCAATCCAATTAACGATTCTGAGAAAAAAGCCTTTTGAAAACATTTTGGAAAAAGGAGAAAATGCTGGTATTAACCAGCATTTTCTCCTTTTTCTCACAATGTTTTCTACCCTTCCCAAATCAAATTAAATTTTTCAGTCACATTTATTTTGTTGTCTCCAAATGCTTTGAATTTGGACCAGTCCATAAATTTGTTGTTTGATTAAGAGTTAAATTGTGTCAGTTAAAGCTAATTTGAAAGTTTGATATACTGTTGAACCTGTCTCATTGGTAACCCTTATGATTTATGCAACCTGTATTATGCAAGGCTATGTAGACTTTTGAAATGTATTTGTCAATCAGTCAACCAACAAACCAACCAACCACCATACAAACAAATAAACAACAAAGAAGCCTGTTCATTTTACAATCACTCAACCAATTAACTCTTCCATCATTTGTTTCACATTTCAGACACAGCTGATGAACACAGCAGAGACTATCAGTAACAAGCTTTCATACTTCAACGAGCTGGACAGTATATCGAGTGTATGTATTTACATCTTAACCCTTTACCAAACAACCCCTGGTTTTTACGGCCCTGAGAAAGAAGCCTTTTGAAAACATTGTGGGAAAAGGAGAAAATGCTGGTAACCAGCATTTTCTCCTTTTCCCACAATGTTTTCTACCATGCTGGAAACAAATTTCCATTTTTGGGTTACATTTATTTTGTCGTCTGCAAGTGCAGTCAATTTGAACTGGTCCAAAATTTTGTCGTTTGGGAAAGGGTTAACCAAACAATACTTTTTTTATCCATTCCTCTCTCATGGTTTTGAGAGAAAGTAGTCATTGGCCTGGGAAGAATATAAGTAAAAGGTAACTAAGGAAGCCCAGGAAAGCATGGATGGATGCACTGGCTGTTGTGATAGAACTGATATAATAATAAAAATGGTGTTGAACACAGTACAAATGAAAAAGGGTTTAGTGACCACTAGGAAGAGGCTTTTTGAAGAAATCATGGGAAAAAGCATGAAGTGAACAACGAAGTGGAGGAGGGTATACTGGAATCACCATGTCTGTCCGTCCGTCTGTCCGTACACACAAATTTGTCCCCAACAATACTCCAGTGGTTTTCACATACTGAACTCTAATTTACACACAGGGTTTCTATATATATGAGGTTGTGCATCTGCAATTTTCATGACCCTGCTGGGATCTGCTGCGGAATTATCTCCCCTTGAACTTTTTTCAACTCTTACTTTTGTACTAAACCATTCTGCATTCTGTGACAAAGACCTGTTTTGTGACAAGGAGCTGGTGTGGGGGTATAATCATGTTTAGTGTTTACTCTAGTTCGTACCACTTTCTGATTGTCTATAGAAGATTTCAATTTTTAACATTTGGAAACTAACAATAACTCTCTCAATGTTTTCAGAAATTAGGTTCACCAACACTGACTGTAAACAATGAATCCTTTGTGCCTATGTTATCAAGACTGGATGATTGTATCCTGTATATCAAAAATAATGTAAGTGTTTTTAACCCATTACCGAACAATCTTGACAGTTAATGACTCTGGAAAATAAAACTTTTGAAAACGTTGTTGGACAAGAAGAAAATGCTGATGATCAGCAGTTTTGGTTTTTACTTTTTGCCACAATGTTTTCAAAAGGCTTCTTTGTCAGGGTTGTTAATACTCGAATTGTGTATGAGAGGGTTTAACTATTAAAAGGGTTGCCCCCCTTTTTCTGAAGGAATTTGTTTTGAGGAATTAACAGTGGCCTTGAGATAGTTGAACCCTTTACCAAACAATCCCTGGCTTTTACAGCCCTGAGAAAGAAGCCTTTTGAAAACATTGTGGGAAAAGGAGAAAATGCTGGAAAATCCTGGTGGTTTTTTTTTTTTTTTTTTTTGGAAAAGGGAGGTAATTATTATCTCCCTTTGTAACAACAATATAGTGATTTTAGATTTATAAATGATAATTCTAAGAAGGAATAGTAGGATAAAGTTGCCTCGGTTAAAGTATTACAATAATGCTTATTTTTATTCACAGCAAATTCTGTAGGTTTATATTGTAATGGAAATAACTGTTTTCTATTAGGGGTCCACTACCTTAAGGGTTGGGGTTAGCTTGTTATATTGGATTAATTGGTGGATAATGACCCAGTCAAGGAATGCTTTACTGTACATTATATTTTCAGCCCCAGTACAAAGAGTCAGACATTTATCTGGCAAGATTCCAGCAATGTTTGTCGAAGGCACTTAATCTCATGAAATCTCATGTTATCAATATACTACAGACAGCGACTCAGCAAGTCAAACAAACAAAGGTTAGACAACTTTTATCTGGATTTATTACCTCGGCTGTATTGTCAAGGTTTTGTCACTGCCCCTAGTGTGGTCCGTGCCCTTGTCATCTGCTCTGTGCAAAGCTCCAGATAGAGGGAATGATTTTGACTTCAAAATTGAAAATATTAATTATTTTCCACTAAACCCTATGTTGTGGGTACTCATTAGAATCGTCTCGAAGAACTAAACCCTAACCCTAATATCTCGAAGAGACAATTCTAATGAGTACCCATAACATAGGGTTTGGAAGAGAAATAATGGATTTAGGGTACCATCACTCCTTCTTATCTGGAGCTCTGATTCTAATGAGTACCCACAATGTAGGGTTTGGAAGAGAAATAATGGATTTAGGGTACCATCACTCCCTCTTATCTGGAGCTCTGTCTGTACATAAACTTTGACATTTCAATATATATCTCTGTTGTCAATGAAGATATTTACCTCAAACTTGGAGAAGTTGTTATCTATTAATAAAGGAGCCTATACAACTAATCTGCTATGTACATAAACTTTGACATTTCAATTTATATCTCTGTTGTCACTGAATATATTTACCTCAAACTTGGAATTGTCTGCTGTCAATTAGGGAACCTTTGCAACTAGGACAGGTAGCTATGTAACAGTCAAAGTATTTTTGTCACAATAACTGTTATGTCCCTATTTTGACTCGGAATTTTCACTGAAAATGAACAGCAGTCTAGCATTGGCACCCATGCGCAGTGCTGTTGTTATAAATCCCTTTCCACCTAGCCCCTTATTGGAGATTTTCAGACTTGCAAATGATAGAAGCTCTTTGAAAAGGTTGTAAACATTGTGGGAAAAAAGATGAAAATGCTGGAAAGCAGCATTTTCTCCTTTTCCCCTGCCATGTTTTAAAAAGGTTTTTTTCCCTTAGGGTCTTGAAAATTTGTTATGTGGTAAAGGGTTTATTGAATTTGATATGTCTTCCTTTTGTTAAAATAGGACTCATCAGCCCAGAGCGATAATGCTTTCACATTGTTCTATGGAAAGTTTCGAGCCAATGCTCCGAGGGTGAAAGGACTGATGGAACAGCTGGAGTCTCGTTTAGACAAACATCCAGAGTATGTGTGAATTGGACCACATCTTTCTATCTGTATTCAGTGTTTTTGTTCTTTATTTCTTTATCGACTAGTATCTAGCAAGTTGATAAAGATCTGCACACTATGTGCAGTCTGATCTCAGTTTTACACACTCTGCTACCTTATTATGAAAAAGTTATAATGATGGTAGTAGAAGTATACTTTTAAACTTCAGAAAAGTTGAAATTAGATATATGTTAATAGAGGGAAAAATGTGGCTAAAGATAAATTGATTGATTGATTGGCTGATAGATTGGCTGGTTGGATTGGGTTGCATTTTTTTTCGGGGAGGTGGGAGGGGGGGGATGAGGGTATGGATTGGAGAGTTGTTGTCAATGTTTCTGCAGTTGTATTGCAGCATTCATGGAGATAAATTTATCACTGCTGTGCACAATATTCTTCCAAAGTTGCTGGCTGCTTTCCCACATAACCATCATCAAAACAATGATCAGCATTGAGAGAAGAATGAATTCTTACACATTGACTGCCATCATTTCATGGAAAGAAATTCACCAAGTTAGGGATTGGGACTACCTCACTACTGTTCTGAAGTCCTATACATTACCATCTACATTACTTTGCTTAGTGTTTATGCTGTAAGAACAGTTAGACCAATGAACAGATGCCTCTAATGATTTGGGGCATGCTCTGTCCAAAGTGGGCTTTGTGCATCTCAGTCATCCACTATAACAAGTCTTACGAACATGAAAGTTCACAATAAATATGTGGCCAAAATATAAACCGCCTCTGGCAGGATTCATACCCATGACAAGAGGTTTAAAAGACCAATACCTTAACCACAGAGCTAAAGAGATATCTCCCCAACACAGTTGTTAGGTATTGTATTTAAATCGGAACAAAGCCACGCATGAAGGAGTTGACTCCTGTAACACAAACAAGTTATCACATAATTATTGACCCGTAAAATCTATTTGTGTCCAAAAAACAACAACCAAAAACCATGAAGTAGAATGGTCCTTGTTCATGCAGAAAATTGACCAATACCAAAAAGTTTTGACCCATGTCAGCCTGCGCAGTCTGCACAGGCTGACATGGGTCTAAACTTTTTGCTGATGCATTAAACCTCTTTTTCACAGAGTATATAGAGGATAATCAACTGGTTGTTTTTGATATGAAAAATATCTCACGAGGATGCGTTGTTAGGCGTTGAAAAAACGAGTGCGCAGCACGAGTTTTTTTAACGCCTTACGACGCGTCCGAGTGAGATATTTTTCATATCAAAAATAACCAGTTGATTATTCTATTTATTATATACCTTATTAACATCATTATTTGTAATTTTGCGTTTGAAAGTCGAAAAAATGTAGTCGAAAAAAAAAGGTAGTTCCCAAATGACGTCAGGAACTGAAAGTTGATAACGTCACTAGTGATGATATCAAAATTTATTACACTGGGAAATTCCAGGATTTCACTGCTGGGTATATAATAAAGCTCAATTATCCATCTTTGATATTTTTTCCTCCAGTTATCAACAGATCCTCAATGACTGTCACAACTGCTATTTTAGCCAGAGAGAACAATTATTGACTCCAAGTATCAACTCTACCATTCTGGACCTTGCCAACAAACATGTCAGGGACCATTGCTCTCTTGTAAGTGTTCATTCTGTACAATCTAGAATATACAGAAGGAATTTACTTTCAATATTATTTATTTATATATTTTTTGGATTAAGCAGCAACCCTTATTATATGCTCGAAGGGTCATGTCATGTTATGGCTCCAGTAGTTTGTCTGTCTGTCCATCCATCTGTCTGTTAGCAATTTCTTGTGATTATGTGACTTCTTCAAACTTCCCACAATGAATCTCTGTGATATGTTGTTGTGCATGTGACTTTTTAAAATTTGGATATCAGGAGCTATTCTAGATTTTAAACCATTTCACTGACAAACCCCCTTGGTGTTAATGCGCAAATTTGCCTGTAGCAATATTCCAAATGTTTCACATACTGAACTCAAATTTACACACAGGGTTCCTATGTATATATATGAAGTTGTGTATGTGCAGTTCTCATAATCCTGCTGCGATTTGTGATGGAATTATCTCTCCTTGAACTTTTTTTAACTCTTACTTTTGCACTAAACCATTCTGTGACAAAGACCTGTTTTTGTGACAAGGAGCTGGTTGGGGATTAATCATGTTTAGTGATAGGTCTGCTCTCTTGGCTGAAAATTGTGTCGGTGATGATTGAATGGGAAAGCAGCCAGTGGCTTGGAAAGAATATTTTGCAGAGTGCTGATAACTCCAGGAAAGCATGGATAGGTGCACTGGCTGCAGCTATATATCTAAAATTATGTTGAAAATGTCATTAAACACCATATAATCAAACAATCACTGAGGCATAATCCAACAAAAATCCCATTGCAGCTCCAGTAATTATTTGTCTTCTATCAATTCTGTATTTTACAGATGAGAAGTGGATCAGCCTTCATGGTTCATGTTTGTGAAGACGAGTACCAGCTTTATCTTAACTTCTTCTCTAAGCCAACAGAACTACTGGAGTAAGTTAAGTTTTCATTTAAACATATTTACTTTACGTAGGCTAAGAAACAGGTTCTTGCAACTTATACTAATCTTTCTCGATAATGCTGCTTGAAAACCACACCGGTTCTCACTCTGAATATGTGTACCGCTCTGAGGAATCGAACCCTGGGCCTAGCGGTTACGAGGCCAATGCTCTACCTTACAAACCATGGACACAAATGTACTGGAGTAAATATTGACTGTTGAAAGTCTGTCTTGCTATCCAATTTTATTTGAGCCTTGCTCTGTGAAGGGAGGGTTTAAATAAATCTGCAAAAAGTATCGACCCAGGTCAGCCTGCGCAATCTGCGCAGGCTGACCTGGGCTGAAACTTTTCGCTTTTGTTCAATTTTATGTTTGTCCAAGGATCAGTTTACTCAATGATTGAGTTGGTTATTAGACAAAATGGATATGATAGATCTATGACCATGTAATTGTAACGACTTGCTTGGTATCAGCCATCACAGAGATGTATTAATTCTTTACTACACAGTCCCGACTTTTAACGACCCTGAGAAAGAAAGCTTTTGAAAACATTTTTCCACACAATGTTTTCTACCCTCCCATAATCAAATTTCTATTTTTGATTCCTGTTTATTTTGTCTTCTGCAAATGCTTTCAATTTTGGCTAGTCCAAAATTTTGTTATTTGGCAGAGTTCAGCCCCTTTTTGCCAGGTCATAGCTCATAACACGGTGTGTTTTATTTTGTGTTATGTTTTGCAGTGGGATGTTGGAAAGATTATGTTCTCTCCTGTATGATGTGTTTCGACCATTAATTATACATATAAATCACCTGGAGACGCTGGCCGAGTTGTGTAGTATATTGACGATAGAAATGTTGGAGGAACATGTACAACAGAATCGTAAGGAACTTCCTTTCGAATTACGTTGAGCCCATTACTACAGAAGCTATTTTTTTTATATAAACAGCTGACGATACAGATGACACAGTGTAGACTTTTCTAGATTAAAAGCGTTTACAGATGGCTCAATCTCCCTTAACTCTTTACCAGATTACAAAATTTTAGGATTGTCCAAATTGAAAGCATTTGCAGACAACAATTTCATTGTGGCTTTACTGATGCAATTTTTCTTTGAAAGGGTAGGAGACATTGTGGAAAGAGGAGAAAATGCTAACTACCAGCACTATCTCCCTTTCACACAATGTTTTCTATTCTATTACAGAACAATTGCCTTGAAAAACCTCCTCAAAAGATCAATTTTTTGTTGTATTTTTTACATGGTCATTAACACACTGTAGCATATTGTTGTTGTACAAGTTGACCAGTAACAATTGTTTATTATGATAAAAAATACAATGTTTGTGTAGGAACATGCTGTAAAGTGGGCTTGTGAATGAAAGGGTTAAATTGTCATTTAATAAATATTTTGTCTTTTTACATGAACAATTTATAGATCTCTAAAACATTTACAATTTTATAGGTTGATTACTTTGGGACACATCACATGTTCAGGTATTTTACCCCAACACCATCAACATAGTGACAAGATCAGTTTATTGTGAAAACATTAAACATTTGAACTCCATTTTGAACAAGGTAATTATTGGAAAAACAACAAGGTCATGGAAAGGAGGTAGTAACAAGTTTAAGCCATTTCACAATTCTGTGTTTCAACTCAAGAAAAGAAAGCTTTTTCTGATTTTTGCAGTTTTGTCTAACGTTATACCATTACACCAAGTTTTAAAGACCCCTCTGGAAATGGCTTTTGAAAACATTGTGAGAAAAGAAAAAAAATCAGCATTTTCTCCTTTTCCTACATTTTTCTATCCTTTAAAATGAAAAGTGCATCATTTGAGCCAAGTTCAAGTTGTCGTTTGGAAGAGTTTTCAATTTTCAAAGGTCCAAAATTTTGTCATGTGGAACAGAGTTAACTAACTGTGTTTCAACTTGAAAATTGAAAGCATTTGTTGATTGTTACGATTTCAATGTACCGTGTTTCAGCACAAGAATTGAAAGCGTTTGGTGTCGTAATAAAACAGATGTTGATGGATATACAAGAGCGACTTGTCTACAGGACCTATATCTACATCAAATCTGACATACTACAGTATTCGGCTGCCCAGGGAGATCTGGCTTATCCAGAAAAACTGGAAATGATGGAGGTAACTTCTAGTGTTGTTTTTTTAACTCTTTACCCTGAGATAGAGGCCTTTTGAAAACATTATGGGAAAAGGAGAAAATGCTGGTAACCAGCATTTTGTCCTTTTCCCACAATGTTTTCTATCCTTCTGAAATCAAATTTCAATTTTCTATTCTAATTTATTTTGTCATCTGCAAATGCTGTCAGTTTGGATTTATTAATAATTATATTTGAGCCATACACTGTGAAAAGGGGGTTTAATATGCATGCAAAAAGTGTCGACCCATGTCAGGCTGTCCAGTCAGTGCAGGCCAATATGGATTGAAACTGGAAATGATAAAGGTCTCTAACCCAATGTTTCCATGATTGATACATTGTATCATTATACTGCAAAGAAATTTCTCATGATCTGATTGGATAATATGCCTATAACATTATCATATACACTGGCAAAACCAACGTAAAAGCAGTTCCCTGTCGGGAGCCCTCTGTACATGAGTACACTATCAACACAACAACCAAAATATTGGCGTTGATCAAGATTAACACCAAGATTATGCGCCCAACTGCACTTTTTAGCACTTATTACCAAGGTTTCAGTGACATCAGTTCCCAGTGGCATCAGTTTTCATTGAATTGAGGTACTCAGAAGGGAAATTCTACTTCGAAAGTGCACTCAATTTTAAAAAAAAAAAACAGTAAAAATTTGCTTAACAAACGTTGGAATGGTAAAACTTAGCAGTATAATAAATTCATTGTACCGTCAGGTGGCAGGGGATTTGGAAACTTTTTCAAGGCTGTGGTGGATCATGTTGCCCTGAGCCTTTACCACCTGACCTTACAACTAATAAAGTGTGCAAGAAATTATTTCTTTTTGGCTTTTTTTTCCACTTCTTCTCTCTGATGCATTTTGAAAAGTAGTCAGTGGGTTGTAACTAAAGTTGTGTCTGTACTGGTTTGAGAAAATCCTGGAAACATGCTGAGGTGCCCTGATAGTTCTTATATAACCTAAGCTATCAAAACAGCCAAAAAACTCCAATGCAAAGAAACAAACAGATATCATTATTTGGGTATTTGGTTGACTATTTCAGAGTATTGCCGAAAGTCTGAAGAAAGGTCAAGTGAAAGGTCATTCTAGAACACCATCAAATGCATCCAGTACGAGTGCCGAGGTGGCCAGACTGACAGGGGCGGGGGAGCCTGAGCCTGACTCCGTATCTCTGGAGAATGTTCCGTTACAGGAAGATCCTAGCACAGGCTGGCAGGACGTGTCTGCTCAGTCGGGACCAGGTTGCACTGGGCTTTCTTTATTATTATTTTTTTTATCATCAGAATTATTGGCTGTTTGGCATTGCTGCAGACCTGGCATATTTGGTGTGTGTGTTGTATTGCAGTGATGGATGATGAAGGAGATCAAAGCTGTTTCTGTCTCTTGCTTTCGTGTTTTTAACCAATTACCACACAATCCCTACTTTTGACGGCCCTGAGAAAGAAGCCTTTAGAAAACATCGTGGGAAAAGGAGAAAATGCTGGTAACCAGCATTTTCTCCTTTTCCCGCATTGTTTTCTACGCTTCACAAACAAATTTCAAATTTTCAGTCTCTTTTATTTTGTCGTTTGTAATTGCTTTCAATTTGGACCAGTCTAAAATATTGTCGTTTGGTAATGGGTTAAAGAAAAACATTGAGATGTTCTCTCAGCCCTATCATCATCTGCGTCCTCTGTATTGTTGTGGTGCAACAACTTTGATATTTTATGCTATCTTTGGTACTACTGAAGACCGTTACTTCACACATTGACAAGTTGTTGACCCATCACCACACAATCCATACTTTTGATGACCTTAAGAAAGAAGCTTTTAGAAAACACTGTGGGAAAAGGAGAAAATGCTGGTAACCAGCATTTTCTCCTTTTCCCACAATGTTTTCTACCCCTCACTAAACAAATTTCAAATTTTCAGTCACTTTTATTTCGTCGTCTGCAACCGCTTTTGATTTAGATAAGCCTAAAATTTTGTCATTCGGTAATGAGTTAACGATGGAAAGGGCAACCAATACAAGATAGGCACTGCTATGACACAGTATATAAATTTTGACAGTTATGCTTCTTTCTAATGAATCAATCAACTGCAGCAGAGCCTCGGCACCCAACTGCAGTGCCCAACACATCCTAGAGCTCCAGATAAGAGGGATTGATGGTATTCTAAAGTCTCTGTTTCTCTTCGAAACCCTATATGAGTACCCACAACATGGGGTTTAGTGGAGAATAGTTAATAATTACAACTTTGAAATCAAGATCACTCCCTCTATCTGGAGCCCTGATATCCTATTTGATTGCCAGTCAGAATCTGTAAAACCTATTATTATCCTACATTTAAGTCTTTTGTCAAAGCTGTCAATATACCACAAGCAACATTGATTCATGAAGCATTTTGACAATTCTTGCCTGGTGGGGTAGCCCAGTGGCAGGTCTCCAGATAGAGGGAGTAATTTTGAATTCAAAATTGAAATTATTCATAATTCTCCACTAAACCCTATGTCGTGGGTACTTATTAGAATCGTCTCATTGAGACGATACTAATGAGTACCCACAACATAGGGTTTGGAAGAGAAATAATTGATTTAGAATACCATCAAGCCCTCTTATGTGGAGCTCTGGCCCAGTGGTTTGCATGTTGGACTTAGTGACATAGTGGTTGTGGTTTCTATACCCGATTGAGGCAAACATTCTTTGTATTGATTTTTCGCCTCTCACCTGTGATGCGTGTGTGAAAAGTTGCCTGTGTAACTTGGAAAGGACGTTATGTCAGAACTAGTGTCAGTGTGACATGTGGTCAGTGTAAACATGTATGTACACTGGCCACTGTTAAAAAAGACATTAAACTACAATAGAAACAATTAAGATTTCTAGTCAATGGCTGATTTTCCTTGCAGCAGGTAATCTGACTACGTCAATGCCAATGTCTCCGGCTGATCTGCATGGAATGTGGTATCCCACTGTGAGACGGACACTGGTTACTTTGTCTAAGCTGTACAGATGTATTGATGTAAGTATATGTGAAGTGTCACATGAAAAAGGACAATCTAGAAATTCCGTACATGATTAAATGAAAAGAGACCAAAGATAGTGCAGGTCAATTTAAGTTGATAGTTAAAAAATGATTGTATAAGAAGGTACAATGACCATTTTTCATACAGAAAATATCATAAAAGCGAAAATTGTCAACCCTGGTCAGCCTGCACAGTCTGGGCAGTCTGACCAGAGTTGACACTTTTCACAGTTCCCAGAAGGTCTCTTTTTGCGTGATGGATCACATATGTATGAAGAAACCAGAGTCCATTGGCCTTTGGTAAAGTGTAGGATTCCTGACCCCGAGGTTCCAGGTTCTAGCTTCACTGGATCCAAGGAGGGACTGTTCATGGGCATGCCCCAGTCTAGTACTGATGAAACCCAGGAAATGCAAGAGTATATTAGTTGTCGCTGGGATATGACAGAAGTAATGTTGAAAGTGGCATAAAACACTAATCAATCAACTAATTATACATTAGCTGCATAATCCGGGACGTGTTACATGATCATTTATTAAACACCTGCAAAACGAATGTTTTCATGGCATACTGGAATCAGCCTGTCAGTCTGCCCATCCATGTGTCTGTCTGCGTACAAAATACTTGTAATTTTGTGTCACAAAGTCCTCGTACAGTTTTGCTGTTACTGTATTAAAAGTTTGTTGATACATTGATCATATACTGAAGTTGGGCATGACACCGTTTTCAATCATCTACTCCATATGATTAAAGGGTCATCTCCCCTTAAACTTAGAATTTTTTTATTAAATTGCGGGGGTATTAAATCACATTAAGTGCCAGCTCTAGTTTTTTCTGATAGTGAAAAATGTGTAGATAGATTCTATGTGCATTATTTCAAGGGAAATACTCAATTTAGTCATGTATGAGATATAAATGAGAAACAGGCCAGGATAAATAGGATAGAAGGTTGGTGTCTTTGATACTCTGATGGGTTAAGTCTGTTGGGCTCAGCTCTGGAATTTATTTGGTGAGTTTGCCTTTGGCTCATCAGGTAAACATCCTTTGCCTTGCCCAATAAACCCAACCCATCCTAGACTCCAATAATCTATATTGTATTTATTCAAAATCTCTGCCTTTTTCAGAAAACGACATTTCAGGGTTTGTCACAAGAAGCCCTTCAGTCTTGTATTCAGTCTCTACTTAATGCCAAAGATGGGATCACAAAGAGAAAGGTAAATAAGTAATGCGTATTAGATTATTTGTTCATGTTAATTTTTAGCTTGGCTGTTTTCCAAACATAAGGTTCCTGTTTCACAAGAAAAGTTAACTCTCTTATTTCACTCAAGTCTGCTAACAAACCCCATTTCCATGTTAACTGTCTACTACACTATGAAGATTTTCAACGATCCTAAGAAAGAAGCTTATAGAAAACATGGTGGAAAAGGAGAAAATGCTGGTAACCAGCATTTTCTCCTTTTCCCACAACATTTTCTAGCCTTCAAAAGTCAGAAATCATCATATTAATAAGACTGAATTTGTTGTCTGCAGATTCTTTAAATCTGGTCCAGTCCAAAATTTTGTGGTGTGGTAAAGAGCTTAAGTCTATCATTTTGCTGAGCTAGGTCTGACACATTGAGTCAAAGTTGGGATTTGAGATGTTTCCAAAATTGTTAATGTTAATGAAATTTGACTAAAATAACAAAGTCAACTGAAGTTGGAAAATGAATCTGTAAACTTAAAATTTGAGAAATATAAGAGACTAAAGTTTTTTTTTGTGAGAACGGCCAAGGTATCGTCTTAGCTCAAGCATAGTTGTCTGTATCTTTGTTTGTATCATTCTGAAGATTTGACATTTGATAATACCTCTCCTAATACTGAGGATATTTACTTCAAACTTGGACAAGTTTATCACTATCAAAAGGGGAACCTATATATTAGGGACAGATAACTACCAACCAATTTTTGACACAGTTATGTCCCCTCTTTTAATATGATTTTTATTGAAAATTAAGCAACTGCAGTTTAATGCTGGAATGCTGAATGCAAAAATGCTGGCACCGGAATGAGGTGCTCTTGTTGATAATGAACACTGCGTTATAGTTTGACAGAAGGTGGTTTAACGCTTTACCACAAGGCAGAATTTCATACTGTTTTGCTTCTCACCTCTGTTCCAAGCAGTCAATAGCTTGGAAAGAAAGTTGTGTCAATACTAGTGCGAGGAAGCAAGGAAACTTAACCCATTACCACACAATCCCTACTTTTGACAATCCTGAGATAGAAGCCTTTAAAAAAAACATTGTGGGAAAAGGAGAAAATGCTGGTAACCAGCATTTTCTCCTTTTCCCACAATATATTCTACCCTTCACAAAAACAATTTCAAATTTTCAGTCACTTTTATTTTGTTGTCTGTAAATGCTTTCGATTTGGACAAGCCTAAAATATTGTTTGGTAATGAGTTACATGTGGGTGCTCTGATGGTCCTGAAATGACCTAAGCTTTTAAAAAAGGTGTTTGACCTCAATACAAACAACTTTGTAAAGGCACTCGTTATTTTCGTATCCCTTTCCCTTTTTCGGCAAATATTTCCCCATATTAACCACAAGCTGATGAAATAAATTATATCTTTCCTCTGATTATTTTGTCAATGAATGCCACTTTTAAAACTAGTGATCTCAGTAGAACAAAAAAAGTAGTTCCAGATTTTCGGCAGGAGGAAAATATTTACTGTGATGGGGAAATAATTCCCCCCAGCTTAAATTACTACATTTCTTCACCCATAACATTTCTAAAAAAAGACACATGAAATATAATATGTAAATTTTTACCTTTTCAGACCACACTAGATGGACAGTTGTTCATGATTAAACATTTGTTGATTTTAAGGGAACAGATTGCACCTTTCCATGCGGACTTCTCAATTAGAGAAACTTCATTAGATTTTAGCAAATTTAAAGGTATGGTAAATCACCTTTCTTTTTCCAAGGCTTTTTCTTCTATAGTTCAATCCTGTGTTTAAAGCCCCAGTAGTGAGCAAAAATAAACTATGAAGATGTTAAAATGCATTAAAATTTATATCATACTGTTTATAAATATTTATTGTAAATTATTGTTGAAATTATTTATTGTAGAAATTATTGTAAAGATGACAAACTGTATTTGTACACTTGGTTCAAGTATTAATCTTTGTGAGAAAAATAAGTTTTAAAACTAGGTCAAAAGTTGCCAGGTAGCTCCATCTTCTGTTTACTTTTTACCATGTTTTAAAGTTCAAAGTCTAGATCGAGATTTATTGAATCGAAATGTTAGGTTACAGCTAGAGTAGAAATTCCAGAATTCTGTCCTTGACTTTTGCAGAAATGAAAACATGTGTAAGATTTGATATTTGCAAAATTTTAGATCCACAATAATATCCAATTTTTTATTGAATCGTCGAAATGCCAGATAAGTTTACAGTACACAGCTAGACTAGAAATTCTGGAATTCTGTTTTTAACTTTTGCGGAAATAAAAACATGATTAATTTTAAGATTTGGTAATTTTCAAATTTTAGATCCAAAATTAGATCCACTTTTATAGTTGTGGCAACACTAAAAAACATCTTTTTTGTGTTTGCGAGATTTTTTCTAACCCTTTGTTGCAGCATTCTGAGTTTTAAAGACGCAGAGGAAGAATTCTCTTCAAATGATTGTGGGAAAATAGACAAAATGCTGGTAAACACAAAATGCTGGTAAACAGCATTTTATCCATTTTCCCACAATGTTTCCTACACTTTCTCAGACAACTTTCCCCTTTTAAGCTACATTTAACCCTTTACAAATTACAAAATGTTGGACTAGTCCACATTGAAAGTATTTGCAGATGACAAAATAGATGTGAATCATAGATTGAATTTTATTTTGGAAGGGTAGAATTCATTGTGGGAAAAGGGGAAAATGCTGGTTACCATGTTTTCAAAAGGCTTCTTTTCCATGGTTGTCTAAAGTCAGGATTGTTTGGTAACAGGTTAATTTGTTGCCTACAAATGCTGTCAGTTTGGACAACTCCAAAATTTTGTCTGATTGTAAATGATTAATTGAAATACATGAAGTTCACTCGTGCTTTCTCCACACTATTTCATGCTGTAACCACCTTTGCTTTTTTTCTTTGCTCAGATATTGGTTTTCAAAGTTTCGTTGGTATGTTTTTCCGTCCTTTTGTCCGTGTTGTAATGCGTCTTTGGTGTCGTAGGTAAAAGTGGCATGGTAGCACCTATGTTTGTTCATTTGACTTACCTTACTTGTTTTCAGAGTTTCGTTGGTATGTTTGCCTTTCCTTCTCTAAGTCCATGTTGTGAATGTGTCTTACATGATTTAGGTATAGGTGGAATGGTAGAGCCTGTAATTGTTTAGTTGGGTTATTGCTGAATTATGATTCTGGGTCGTACTAATTCAGGGTTAGCACAGTCTTAGAAAACGCTTAATTTTTAGTCCTTTTCTTAAGAAGTGCTTAATTTTGAGTTCTTGAAAAGTGCTTAAATACGGAAAATGAAGTCCTTAAAATTTGGCGAGTCTGGCCAAGTTCTTAAACAATGCTTAAAAAGCACCTGTGTCTGTTTTGTTGACTTACTGTTGACTTATGTTTCTAGGTATTGCATGTACTCATTTAAATTGGAAAACAAAATTCTTAGAATGTGTTGTAAACCTGTCCAAGGTAAAATTGGAATGGAGAGGCACAGCTCCAGATAGAGGGAGGATTTTGATTTCAAAATCGAAAATATATTAATTGTTCTCCACTAAACCCTAGGTTGTAGGTACTCATTAGAATTGTCTCATTACCCACAACATAGGGTTTTAAAGAGAAATGTTTTATTTAGACTACTATTACTTCCTCTTTTCTGAAGCTATGGTGAGATCTGTGTATATTTAGTTACGTTTTTAGGTAGCACATTATACTAGTTAAAAGAAAAAAATCATAGAATGTGACATGATAAAGAAAAGGGCTGCATGTGGAATGTTATATGAATAACCCAGTTACCAAATAAATCCATGTTTACATTACCCCATCAAGAAGCCTTTTGAAAACATTGTGGGTAAGGGAGAAAATGCTGGTAACCAGTCATTTTCTCCCTTTCCCACAAACAGTCAATTAGTTTCTCTGAAAGAGATTTTGTCGAGTATTCACACAAAGGCACACATGCAATTCGAAAAGTTTACATTGCTTTGATCAACAGATAGTCTGCATTTTATTGGTTGCGCTGTGTTACGGAAGACCACTCTCTCATGCATCGCTTCGGCCCGATTTAAATACAATGTTTAACAACTGCATTAGGGAGATATCTCTTTGGCTCAGTGGTTAAGGTATTGGCCTTTCGTCTGGGGGTTTTAGGGTTCAAATCCTGCCAGGTCCCTTATTTCTACCATGCATTTGTTTCTTTGTTATGGACTTTGTTTGTAATATGGAGGCTCGTCTGGGATGGCCATTGAGCCATTAATCCCATTTGTTGTCCAAAAATGGACTTACTGCCTAACAAGGCTTTGAGTCATCAATAAATGATGACTTTTAGAGGGGTGGTTATGGGAGATCCCTTCTTCATGAATTGCTTTGTCCCGATTTAACCCTTAACCAAACAGTCCC
The DNA here is from genome assembly GCA_943736015.1 of Tridacna crocea. NCBI lineage: Eukaryota > Metazoa > Mollusca > Bivalvia > Cardiida > Cardiidae > Tridacna > Tridacna crocea. Next base: position 48,111,010 of record OX031068.1, on the reverse strand, counting down.
TGGTTTTTACGACCCTTAGAAAGATGCCATCTGAAAACAATGTGGGAAAAGGAGAAAATGCTGGTTCCCAGCATTTTCTACTTTTCCCACAATGTTTTCTACCCTTCCCAAAACACATTACAATTTTTTTGTTAGCTCAATTTTGTCGTCTGCAAAGGCTTCTGATTTGGACTAGTCTAAAATTATGTCGTTTGGTAGAGAGTTAAATGCAATACCTAACATTCAGCTCAGTGATTAAGGTATTGGCCTTTTATCTGGATATTCTAGGGTTCAAATCCTGGCCGGTCCCTTATTTCTGCCATGGATTTGTTTATTTGTTTTTTTTTTTGTTATGGAATTTGTTTGCAAGAGCTGTTTTTGAAGAAGACATCAAGGTATTGTTATAGCAAGGTATTGTCATTGCCTAGGCATTGTCATAGTGCAGAAACTTTGACATTGTGTAACATGTCTGTTATTACTGAGCTCCAGATAGAGGGAGTGATTTTATTTATTTAATAATTGAAAATATTATTTATTCTCTTCAAAACCCTATGTTGTGGGTACTCATTAGAATCGTGTCATGGAGACGATCCTAATGAGCACCCACAACATAGGGTTTTGAAGAGAAATAACAGATTTAGAAAACCATCACTCCCTCTTATCTTGAGCTTCGTATACTTCAAACTTTGACAAGTTGTTAACTATGAAAAGGGAAGTTCATACAACAGGGACTGGTCACCATCATATATTTATACACAATTATGTCCCTTTTTTTAACTTCAAATTTTCAAGGAAAATCAAGCAAGCAGTGCCATGCATTGGTGTCAGCATGTGGTGCTCGTTTTTTTACAAGGTGCTCAGCTGTAGGGTTCAAAAGCATGTACATGTGCCTTATAAAAATAGCTTTTGCTTTATTCATTACCTCTTTACCAAACGACAAAAATTTAGACTGGTCCAAATTGAAAGGATTTGCAGATTACAAAATGTAACTGAAATATTTTTTTTTTTTTTTTTTTTTTTTTGATGGGGAAGAAAACATTGTGGGAAAAGGGAGAAAATGCTGGTATCCAGCATTTTCTCCTTTTCCCACAATGTTTTCAGAAGCCTTTTCCTGCAGGGTTGTGAAAACTTGGGATTGTAGCTTAGTCAGAAGCGTGCTTGACTTGAGAACACAGGGTCCAGGGTTCGATCCCTGGCTACGATCCCTGGCTCTGCCGCCTTCTTTCCCAGGGTTGATGATAGTCACTATGACAGGATTCATTCCTCTCCCACCGCTGGCCATTATTTTGATGATGATCATTTGGGAAAGCAGCCAGTGGCTTGGAAAGAAAATTGTATCAAGTACTGGTAAAAAAGACTCCAGGAATGCATGGATAGGTGCACTGGCCACCGCGATATAACTAAAATAATGTTGAAAACGCATTAAACACCATAAATCAATCAGTGCACCCTAAAAAATATATGTACCATAAGCCAATTTGAATTCTGAAATTGACGAAATATTTATGATCACAAAATACCGGTATAGACTAGAAATAGAATTGTATCAACTTTCGTTATATTTCAGATGCTGCCTATGGTCTAGTTTCCCGTAGATCTCAGATCTTTGCGCTGAATTCCAATAACGCTATTTTACAGTTTATAGTTGAGGTAAGTGAAATAAACGCTTTACCAAATGATAAAATTTTAGGCTGATCCGTTTTAACCCTTTACCTAACAACAAAATTTTAGACGGGTCCAAATTGAAAGCAGTTACAGGCGACAAAATAAATGCAACTCAGAAATTGAGATTTGTTTCCAGCAGGGTAGAAAACATTGTGGGAAAAGGAGAAAATGCTGGTTACCAGCATTTTCTCCTTTTCCCACAATGTTTTCAAAAGGGTTTTATCTCAGGGTTGTAAAGACCAGGGATTGTTTAAGAAGGGTTAGAAGCATTTGCAGATGACAAAATAAATGTGACCGAAATATTACAAAAATGTGTTTGGAAGGATAGCAAAAATTGTGGGAAAGGAGAAAATGCTGGTTACTAGCATTTCTTCCTTTACTTACAATGTTTTCGAAAGTATTCTTCTTCAGGGTAATTAGAAACTGGTACTGTTTGATAAAGAGTTAACTCTTTACCAAACGGAAAAATTTTAGACTGGTACATTTTGAAAACATTTTCAAACAACAGACTTGATATGACTCAAAAATTTAAGTTGCGTTTTTTGGAAGGGTAGTAAACATAGTGGGAAAAGGAGAAAATGCTGGTTACCAGCATTTTCTCCTTTTCCCACAATGTTTTCAGAAAAGGCTTCTCATGGGTCGTAAAAACTCAAGATTGTATACTTAAGGATTAAAAGATGAAAAAATTACCTCTACTCAAGGCTTGCTTTGCAAAAAGGGGGCTTAATGCATTTCTGTTATGCGTGATACCAAGCAAGTCATCACATAATTGTAAATCCATAAAATCCATTCTATAGAACAACAAGGCTCAATCATGAGGTGTACTGGTCCTTTTACATGTAAAAAAATTGACAAATAGCAAAAGGTTTCAAACCATGTCAGCCTCCATGGACTGCGCAGGCTGACATGGTTCGATCCTTTTTGCAGATGCATTAAGACCCCTTTTCACATGAGGATGGTTCACTCGTATTTCAGGGTACTCCGCAAGTTCAAGAACATTTTGTGGATTCTAAGAGAGATGTTGATGGACAGTTAAAGAAAACCTGTGAAGAATTTATCCGCCATGTGTCTGATATGATGACAGACCCGCTAAATACCTTTCTGTCAAGGGTATGTACAAATTTTATTGTTTATTAACCCATTACCACTCAATGCCTACTTTTGATGCCCCTGGAAAAGAAGCCTTTAGAAAACATTGTGGGAAAAAGGAGAAAATGCTGGTAACCAGCATTTTCTCCTTTTCCCACAATGTTTTCTACCCTTCACAAAACAAATCTCAAATTTTCAGTCTTTTTTATTTTGTCGTCTGCAAATGCTTTCGATTTGGACAAGCCTAAAATATTGTCGTTTGGTAATGAGTTAACCTAACAATTCCTGGTTTTTACGACCCTGAGATAGACGCCTTTTGAAAACATTGTGGATAAAGGAGAAAATGCTGGTAACCAGCATTTTCTTATTTTCCCACAATGTTTTCTACCCTGCTGGAAACAAATTTCAGTTTTTGAATTATGTTTAGTTTGTTGTTTGCAAATGCTTCCAATTTGGACCAGTGTAAAATTTTGTCATTTGGGAAAGAGTTAAAGGCACATTAGCTGCCAAAAATTAACACCTGCATAAAGGCATAGTAGCCTCCAAAAATAAACATTAATGGTGTTAAAATGTATTTAGATTTAAATCAAACTATTAAAACAAGTAAAAAAAAAAGATAGAAAGACCAAGGCAACTTTTTACCTAGTTTTAAAATGCATTTTTCTGCCAGGGACTTGCACTTGGAAAGACCATACAAAGATCATTATCTATACGTTAATTTTCATACTTTGAAACCCTTGTATGCATACTAGAAGTCTAATTTTTAAGCCAGATACTTTTTGGTCAGAATGGTTGTCTTGATGATATATCTGACAAGTTATAAAAAAAATTAGGTTATGGCATAGTATCTCTCTTATGTTGTTAACCCATTACCAAACGACAAAATTTTAGACTGGTCCAAATTGAAAGCATCTACAGACGACAAAATAAACTTGACTCAAAAATTGAAATTTGATTTGGAAAAGGTAGAAAACATTGTGGGAAAAGGAGAAAATGCTGGTTACCAGGTTACCAGCATTTTCTCCTTTTCCCACAATGTTTTCTAAAGGCTTCTTTCTCAGGGGCTTCAAAAGTAGGGATTGTGTGGTAATGGGTTAATTATTTTGTAGAGTTATGTCCCTTTTTTGACAGAGTTTACTCAGGAAATCAGTGTATTTCTATAAACAACTGCAACCAGCCACTTTTCTTTGAGAATCAATGAATTTCTAAAAATAGTAGCAGCCAAGCATTGGCATCTTCATGCAGGGCTCTTGTTTTATATTGGCAGGCCAACATCATTTTAACAATGGGGCAAGATGAGAATGTGAAACAGATCAGTTTGAGGGAGCAGCCCTTTGCGGCTCCAGAAAAACTACAGGATGTTGTGGCCCAGACATACAAGTTGTTGAAGAAGTCTTTACCAAACCTACAGAAGAGTATGGCCCTCTATCTGGCAAATAGGGAAACAGAAATTATTCTGTTTAAGCCTATCAAGGTATAGACTATCTTCTTTCTCCCCTCTCTCCCTATTTCTCTCTCTCTCTTTCTGTCTTTTTCCATCTCTCTCACTCCTCCCTCTCTCTCTCCTTTTACATCTCTCTCAGTCCTCCCCCTCTTCCTATTTCTCTCTCTCTCTCTCTCTCAGTCCTCCCCCTCTTCCTATTTCTCTCTCTCTCTCTCTCTCTGTCCTCCCCCTCTTCCTGTTTCATTCTCTTTCTCTCTCTCTCCCCCATCTCCCTCTCTCTCTCTCTATCTTTTTCCATCTCTCTCTCTCTCTCTTTTTGCATCTCTTACTCCTCCCTCTCTCCCTCCCTCTCTCTCTCTCTTTCTATCTCTCTTTCTTTTTCAATCTCTTTCACTCCTCTCTCTCTCTCTCTCTCTCTCTCTCCCTCTCCCCCCCCCCCCCCCCCCACAATTTTTTCTTTTCTATCTAAGACAGTCCTTTGAATCACATTTAATTCCTTTTCAATTTGAACAAGTCTAAAATTTTTATGCCTGGTGAAGGGTATAAACTTGGCTGTTATTGAAGATAATAATGAAATATTGCCATAGTCATGTTGTCATCGGCTTCGTCATCAGCATTGTGCAAAAACTTATGGCATTTTGTAATATCTGTGTTCATTACTGAAGGTATAAACTTCATGTTTGGACAAGTTCTTAACTTTTTACCAAACAACAAAATTTAAGACCGGCCCAAATTGAGAGCATTTGCAGACAAAAAAAAAATGTGACTCAAAAATCGATGTTAGTTTTAGGAAGGGACAAAAACATTGTGGGAAAAAGAGAAAATGCTGGTCACTAGCATTTTCTCCTTTTCCCACAATGTTTTCAAGACTTCTTTTACAGGGTTGTTAAAAGTTGGGATTGTGTGGAAAAGAGATACGAAACGGGGAACCAAAAAAACAGGCCCAGGTGATCGTCAAAGAATTTTTGACACAGTTATGCCTCTCTTTTGACTTAAAATTTTCACAGACACCGAAAATCAGACATCTATAGCGGAGCCTAAACTTGGCATCTGCGTATCATGCTCGTTTTCTTATTCCAGGTGAATGTACAACAGAGGTTTCAGAAACTGTCACAGATTCTAACAGATCACTACACAGAGGAAGACAGACAGATAGTGGCTTGTCCAAGACAAGAACAGGTTTGTGGAATCTCTTGATATTGTGAACGAGAAAAAATATCTTCTTAGCTCAGAACTCTTTATCACACAACAAAATTATAGACTGGTCCAAATTGAAAGTTGTTGCAGATGAAAAATTTGAAATGTGCTAAAATCTTGATGTTTGTCTTTGATAGGGCAGAAAGCATAGTTAGCAAAGGGGAAAAAATGTTGGTTACATGCATGTTTTTGTTTCACCATTACGACTTCAAAAGGCTTTTTCCACAAGGTCCTTATCTCTTTATCACATGACAAAATTATAGACTTGTCCAAATTTAAAGCTTTTGCAGATTATTACTTATTGTTGGCTGAAATCGTGATTTCTGTCTTTGATAGTGCAGAAAGGATAGTTGGAAAAGAAAAAAATATTGGTTACAAGTATTTTCTCGTTTTACCATGAGGATTTCAGAAGGTCCTTAACTCTTCACCACACACAATACTGACTTTTCACAACCCTGAGAAAGAAAGCCTTTGAAAACATTGTGGGAATTAGAGAAAATGCTGGTAACCTGCATTTTCTTTTTTTCCCACAATGTTTTCTACCCATTTCAAATCAAATTTCCATTTTTGATTCACTTTTTTTTTTTTGCCTGCAAATGCTTTTAATTTGGACTTGTCCAAAATTTTGTCTTTTGGTAAAGAGTTAAAGCTGAGGATTGAGTGGTAAAGTATCCTTCATTGCTGTAGTTGTCAATTTAGACTAAAACCAAAATTTGCAGGCTGATCTTTAATCTTAGTTTTTCTTTTTCAACTGTAGGAAAAGTGTAGACCTAAGATCAGTCTGTTCATCTGCATGCTTTAAGCAGTCTGATCTTGATCTACATTTTCCTGTATAACCCCAAAATGTTTTCCGTACTCCAAGACTAAATTTGACCCAAAGCTGTAAAATTCTGATCTGTACATTTCAGATAAACCTTCTACTCTCTTCAACCAAGATGTAGAGAGAGAAAAGATGAGGAGAATGGAATTTCGCTTTACCTACCAATCCTTTGTTTGATCATTTACCACACAATCCATTCACAGATGCAACAAGGATTAAAATATTTATACAAACAGAGAGCTGTGTACTGACGTTTGTTGAACACTATGATGTCGCATTACTTCAGACATATATTTATTTTGCATCGATTTGAGAAACAAGTTCTTACAACTTAAACTAATCTCTCTCGACTCTGCTTCCTGGGAACTACACCTATACTCATGCCAAATCTGTGGGCCACCATCTGTGTATGGTTAAGAGGCCCACACTCTACCTTAAAACCAAGAACACCACATTGAACAACACCATTTACAGTATAGGGTAGAGGAATTCCCATTATCCATGCATCGATGCATCGATTGAACTCATGTACTACACAACAAAGTTTAAGACTTCAAAATTGCAAACATGTGCACACAACAAAGGTAGCTCAAATGATAAATTATGCCGTTGATAGGGTAGAAAACGTTGTTCGAAAAGGAGAAAATGCTGGTTACAAGCATTTTCTCCTTTTTCCACCGTGTTTTCAAAAGCTCTCTTCTTCCGGGTGGTTTAGCCCAGGATTGTGTTGTATGGGCACACCCTTTACAGTGCAGACTTCTAATGCCTCTGGGAAAGAAGACTTTTGAAACCACTGTAGGAAAAAGGAGAAAATACTAGTAACCAGCATTTTTTTCTTCTTTTCCCACAATGTTTTTTACCCTTTCTAAGAAACATTGCACCATTTTGAGCCACACTGACATTGCCGCCTGCAAATTAATGCTTTCAATTTGGACTCGTGCTAAAATTTTGTCATCTAGTAAAGGGTTACAATTTGGGTTAACTTATATTTTTCATACAAATGTGTATTGTGCACAATGGATGCTATGCTCTTGTCAACGTTTTTACCACCTTAGGTGAGAATAGGTTTGAAAACATTGTGGGAAAAGGATAAAATGATGGTTGCAATGTTTCAAAAGCTTTCGTACATTTTCAGGGGTGTTAAAACTAGGGACTGTTTGGTATAAGGTTGGACATACCTTTGTAAGGAAAGATTTTTACTGATCTAGTGTTTGACAAACCAGCTGGGCCCGTATTCACCAACAATTTTAAAGAACGTTCTTTGTCTTCTTCTCCAAGGTTTTCTACATTTGTAAGTAACACACCTTCTGATTGGCTAAACCGAATGGTTTAGCCAATCAGAAGGTGTGTTACTTATAAATGTAGAAAACCTTGGAGAATAAGACTGAGAATATTCTCAAGAATGGTTGGTGAATACGGGCCCTGATTAGAAGTCTTTAACTCTTTACCAAATGACTAAATTTTGGACCAGACCAAATTGAAAGCATTTGTAGACGATAAAATAAATGTGACTGAACAATGGAACTTTGTTTTGGGAAGGGTAGAAAAAATGGTTGGAAAAGGAGAAAATGCTGGTAACCAGCATTTTCTCCTTTTACCACGATATTTTCAGAAGGCTTCTCTCTCAGGGTTGTTAAAAGTCGGTATTGTGTAATAAGGAGTTAAGTGTTATTGGCAGATAGTTATTGGCTATTGTGGGATCACCATTAATGGTAGATAGCATTGATGTATTGATTTTTAAAATGTGCTTCATTTTGTAACTAAATGGGAGACATAATTATGGACTTTAAATTTATTGAGAGTGTCGGATTATGTTATATTTAAATTATAACCTATGCCATTTTTAAAGATATCACTGCTGTTTAGATTTGTAAAATCTATTTAATTGTGTAAATAAAAGGGAGATCTATGGTCCTGAAATTAACAGTGTTGGATTTTGTTTCTTTTATATTTTAAAATCGACTATTTTTAAAGAAAATGATGTGTTATTGCTGTAGCCCTGGCATGGTCGTATAATGTTGGTTTACGTCAAAAACCTCGTAACTACAGTTTGTTTCAAGCTGTAGTTACGAGGTTTTTGAAGTAAACCGATGATGTATCGTTGACTGCTTTGGCATGCAAAAAATTTGACAGTTTATAATGTCTCTTTTATTTCTGAAAAATATTTACTTCAAACTTGGACAAGTTGTTAACTATGGGAAGGGGAACCTATGCAATAAGGGTAGGTAACTATCAAAGTATTTCAGACAGATATGCCCCTTTTTATACGCCCGTCGAAGACGGGACGTATTATGGGATCACCCGTGGCGGGCGGGCGGGCGGGCGGCGTCCAGTTCTTTGTCCGGGGCATATCTCCAAAATTATACTAGCTAGGGTTATGAAATTTCATGGGTGGATAGATCTCATGGAGGGGGAGTGCAGTGCGCAGGAATCATAACTCTTGCTCGCTTAATTTTTGAGTTATTGCCCTTTGTTGTTTTTCATACTTGAATTTTGTCCGGAGCATATCTCCAAAACTATACTAGCTAGGGTTATTAAATTTCATGGGTGGATAGATCTCATGGAGGGGGAGTGCAGTGCGCAGGAATCATAACTCTTGCTTGCTTAATTTTTGAGTTATTGCCCTTTGTTGTTTTTCATAATTGAATTTTGTCCGGAGCATATCTCTAAAGCTATACTAGCTAGGGTTATGAAATTTCATGGGTGGATAGATCTCATGGAGGGGGAGTGCAGTGCGCAGGAATCATAACTCTTGCTCGCTTAATTTTTGAGTTATTGCCCTTTGTTGTTTTTCATACTTGAATTTTGTCCGGAGCATATCTCCAGAAGTATTCTAGCAAGGGTTATGAAATTTCATGGGTGGATAGATCTCATTGAGGGGGAGTGCAGTGCGCAGGAATCATAACTCTTGCTCGCTTAATTTTTGAGTTATTGCCCTTTGTTGTTTTTCATACTTGAATTTTGTCAGGTGAATATCTCCAAAATTATACTACCTACGGTTATGAAATTTCATTGGTGGATAGATCTCATGGAGGGGGAGTGCAGTGCGCAGGAATCATAACTCTTGCTCGCTTAATTTTTGAGTTATTGCCCTTTGTTGTTTTTCATACTTGAATTTTGTCCGGAGCATATCTCCAAAACTATACTAGCTAGGGTTATGAAATTTCATGGGTGGATAGATCTCATGGAGGGGGAGTGCAGTGCGCAGGAATCATAACTCTTGCTCGCTTAATTTTTGAGTTATTGCCCTTTGTTGTTTTTCATACTTGAATTTTGTCCGGAGCATATCTCCAGAAGTATTCTAGCAAGGGTTATGAAATTTCATGGGTGGATAGATCTCATTGAGGGGGAGTGCAGTGCGCAGTAATCATAACTCTTGCTCGCTTAATTTTTGAGTTATTGCCCTTTGTTGTTTTTCATACTTGAATTTTGTCAGGTGAATATCTCCAAAATTATACTACCTACGGTTATGAAATTTCATTGGTGGATAGATCTCATGGAGGGGGAGTGCAGTGCGCAGGAATCATAACTCTTGCTCGCTTAATTTTTGAGTTATTGCCCTTTGTTGTTTTTCATACTTGAATTTTGTCCGGAGCATATCTCCAAAACTATACTAGCTAGGGTTATGAAATTTCATGGGTGGATAGATCTCATGGAGGGGGAGTGCAGTGCGCAGGAATCATAACTCTTGCTTGCTTAATTTTTGAGTTATTGCCCTTTGTTGTTTTTCATAATTGAATTTTGTCCGGAGCATATCTCCAAAACTATACTAGCTAGGGTTATGAAATTTCATGGCTGGATAGATCTCATCAAGGGTGAGTGCAGTGCAAAGGAATGGTAACTGTTGGTGGCTTAATTTTTAAGTTATTGCCCTTTGTTGTTTTTCATAATTGAATTTTGTCCGATGCATGCCCCAGCTTTACAACTTGGGGTAAGACGGGCGTATCTTGCGACAGTTTGCCGCTCTTGTTTGACTTGGAATTTTCCTGAAAGATCGAGCAATAGCTGCCAAACGCTGGTACCCTCATGCAGTGCACTTTTTACAGCTAGCCTTGTTGAAGCTATGCCAGTCTTGAGTGCAAGTTCTTCCTAGAAAGTTTTCGTTGATGTGTATAGAAAGCAATAGTCTACGAATTAATGATTATGATTATTCCAATTTCATACCACAAAAGTTTGGAAATGTCCGAGTGTAAAGCATTTGCTGATGACAAAATAACCCCAAGGGTTAAAACTTCTCTAACCTTGGTTCCGGTCTATAACTTAAAGCTACATGCAAAATTTGGTATCTCTAGGTCTTTCTTCTATGCAAAATGATAACTTTTATCCCATTACCACACAACCCCTACTTTTGATGACCCTGAGAAAAGAAGCCCTCAGAAAACATTGTGGGAAAAGGAGAAAATGCTGGTAACCAGCATTTTCTCCTTTTCCCACAATGTTTTCTACTCTTCAGAAAACAAATTCAAAATTTTCAGTCGCTTTTAGTTTGTTGTCTGCAAATACTTTAGATTTGGACAAGCCAAACATATTATCGTATGGTAAAGTGGGAGAGTCTATAATCATTATGCCCAGATAAAAGTTGTGACTACTATGGTGGGGGTTATGAGACCTCTTTAGATCGAGCTACAAGCTGAATTTGGTAGCCCTAGGCCTTACTTTGGTCAAAATTGGGTAGGTAATTTCAGAGAAGATCGTTCAGATGAAAGTACAAATAGATGGACAGGTGGACACATTCATCACAAACACAGGTCCATGACAAGCTTGCTGATCTTTTGCCAGTGGGGTTAAACCCTTTACCATACAATCCCGACTTCTAATGACCCTGTTAAAGTAGCCTTTTGAAAACATTGTTGGAAAAGGAGAAAATGCTGGTAACCATTCTCCTTTTCCCACAATGTTTTCTACCCTTCCTAATACCAGTTCAGATTTATTAGGAAAGTTTATCTTGTCGTCTGCAAATGCTCTCAATTTGGATCAAAATTGTTTCAAAAGTCTGTCTTTTCGTGAATTGCAATTACGTCGCTTTATATCCCGGTGCTCTGGTGTACTCTATTCTCACAAATTTCTGGCTATAACCTGAGGCTGATCCAAACTTACATGTTTTGCAATGGGTAAATTTTCTGCATATCAAAGGGTAATTCTACTCCTCGGCTCGGTGGGCTTTTAGACAAAAGTTGCTCATGCCATGCAAAAGCGTACTAAGATACAACAAAACCCCTTTTAACACAGCACCACTCATTATACACCTGAAGGATAACATTATGTTATGCCTCCATTGTCCAACTGTTCATCTGTGTCTGTCTTTCTCTTAGCAATTTTTTGTGCATGCAACTCCTACAGTTTTCATTGGAATTGAATCTCTTAGGTACTTCAATTCCATGTAGTATTGGAATTTCAAGTGGTATTCCAATACTACTTGGAATTGAAGTAAGATATTCAAACTTACAATGATGAAAACATGATGTACGTATAGTTGTGCATATGTCTCTTAAAATCTGGATCTCTGTAGATATTATAGATTTTAACCCATTGCACTAACAAGTCCCTTCCAGGGTATATGTGCCACTTCGCAAAGTTTTTGTTTTCAATCTATGACCCAAAAGGTCCCTAGTTACCACATGACAAAGTTTGGACTTGTATGTATTCAAACTAAATGGCCTGAAAAGGTTACTTTTTCCATACTTTTTGTTGGATTTTTTTTTTCCAAATTCAATAGGTTTAAACGTATTTATTTTACATTGATTGAAAAACAAGTTCTGACAACTTATACTAATCTCTCTCGATTCTGCTTCCTGGGAACTACACCAGTACTCGCGCCGAATATGTGGGCCGATGAAAAATCCCAAAGTTGACACCCGCTCCCGGGAATCGAACTCAGGACCTTTTGGTTACGAGGCCGACGCTCTACCTCACGATCACTGACACCAAACTCAATAGGATTCAAGGTATTTATGAGATTAACAAACTGTACAAGTTTTACAAAAATCTGATAACAAATGCAGACTTTATTGCATTAACAAGAAATGGAAATTTTCAACTTGAAATGGCTACTTTTCCCATATCGTTGGTTGGATCTTTTTCAAAATCAATAGGGCTGAAGCTATTGATAATATAAACTCTGTAAGTTTCACTGAAATCTGACCTCAAATGTAGACTTTATGGCATGAACAAGAAATGGAAATTTCAAACTGAAAATGGCTACTTTTCCCATTCTATTTGTTGGAATTTTGTCAAAATCCATAGGTTTTAAGTTATTGATGAAATAAACAAACTGTGTAAGTTTTACGAAAATCTGATGTGAAATGCACACTTTATGGCATAAACAAGAAAAAAGATTAACAGGTGGACAGTTGGACGGACGGACGGACGGACAGACAGACGGACGGCGGAAACTCTGCCATGACATAGATAGTAGAATTAAAAACGAGATGAAGTTCCTATCCTAAATATCGCTTGATCGGTCTCGGGTCTGTCCCAGATACATTCACTATTCAGATTCCATTGTGATTTTTATGGTCAAAGGGAAAGAACTCAAACAACCTGTATCCATTAGTTATAAAGAGTACTCTCCCTTATTGTTAGCCCCCGCCCCCCCCTTCGGAATAGTCTTTTTTTCAACCATTACAAACAGTTACACCGAAACTTTAAGAACCGGTGCAGGGTTAATTTATACCCGTACGGTCTATCGAAAAGCCCGGACCATCTGTTAACACTTATCCTGCTAAATAAGTAAAATGAGACTTTCAAGCCAATTTTGAAACTAAAACACTTTCCTATTTCAAAGCTTTCTTTTGGAAAAATGTTCTGAATGGACCGTGTAGATTCAAGATCAGCCTGCACGTCCATTTACAAGTACAACAGAGTAAGGTCTGTGCTGACAGTTTCCTCGCTGGTATTTTTCAGTGAAAGGCAGGATGCTGCTGCGTTATTTGAAATCATTTTATTGTCTCGGGGATTAAGTGTTCAAATTAATAGAGAGTGACCTCCCCTCTAACAATCCCCTTCCACGAAAAAGGGTAGGGGTCTAAACTGGGATCAGGGATTCTATATACACAGTTATACATGATCCCTGCTGGGATCAACATTAATAAAATCGGGAAGAAGCATGTATTTCATCTTTGTTTATTAGCTTGGAAGATTCAGACCTGTATGCTTTCTGTATCTGTCCCCTGTACATTACGGTCAATGGTCAAAGAAATGATTGGAATGTGACAATTCAGCCCATACTAACGATATTTATTAATAACCTCGAAAATCTAATTGAACGAAAACACGTCATTGGTTCATAAGTTTAAATATTGTAACATAATGAAGCTCATCTATCGTATACAGTAATCAGTTGATAAATTTTATTGTAAAAAATACGTTTAGATTATGCGTGAGCTCTTCCTTTGATAACCGAAATGTTATTTCCAAGTTTAAATTTCGGCGGTCACCTTGTTAACAAATTCATCCAAATACAAAGGGAGACTACCACCTGTTTACAAACTAGTAACCACGCCTGCAATTGGTTTTTCTCTCTCTTTTTTTTTTTGTCTTCTGTCATGTTATTTTCAGAATCAGCAGCATCTACAATCATGTCTTAAACTTTACCAGAAATAATGACAGGTCTACGAACATTATTATTTTTTTGACAGATCGTGTTCACAAGCTGCAATGGTGTTTATTCGTCTTCGGTTTTATGCTGTCCACAAGTGTAAGGGAAGTAACTTTACCATAAAAAAGTGATGTCAGTAAATACGAGTTTTCTCCCTTTGACCATAAAATTACTCCTAATTTTAGCCGGTCATGGTTCGTGCTTCACACAACTTGCCATAGACGTAAATCAGTATAAATAAAGTGGAGAGAAAGTAAAAGTGTTCATGAAATACAGGAACTTCTCTAAGTCGCACAAATTTATATGAAAATAGGCAAAGCCTATAAACGGGTGAAAGAGACTTTTTTTCTCAAACATATACAACCATAATTTGTGCAAAAACAAATTTGTGCAGATATATTTATTTGACACTGCCCATCAAAATTTTAGTGGCAGTAGATATATGGTCGCATTTTTCCATATGTTTTCTCACCCTCTGAAACACAAAATATAGACACTACATGAACAAACACACAGGTTTCTTTATTTTATTTATGTCTTTTCAACTCATGTACAAAAAAAAAACCAACCATTTTTCGTCAAATCAACATCAAAATAAAGGCATAAAAATAAAAGCTGACAATATGTTGGTAAACTATCGTTATATGAATTAGTGGGGGTACGAGTTCTCCAGGGTACCAGCTGTCTAGGGCACGACTTCTCCTGATACCCAGTTGACAAATGTTGCCCGAGTCAGGATTCTGTCCCTGGAAAGGTAGAAAACATTTTGGGAAAAGGAGATCAATTTATCCGTAAGGGCATAAAAATTTGGAATTGTTTGTTAAAGGGTTAACTCTTTACCGAACGACAAATTTATAGACTGGTCGAAATTGAAAGCATTTGCAGACGACAAAATAAATGTGACTGAAACACGGAAATTTGATTTTTTGGAAGGGTAGAAAACATTGTGGGAACAGGAGAAAATGCTGGTTACCAGCATTTTCTCCTTTTCCTACAATGTTTTCTAAAGTATTCTTTCTTAGGATCGTCAAAAGTAGAGCTTGTGTGGTAAAGGGTTGAGTGACTGACCTATGTACCTTCCAAAATATTTGTCCTGTTTCTCACATTCATCTCTCTGTTTTCTTCCATTTTCACTTAGATATGTGCTTTACTGCTGGTAAGGATTTATTTTCCAAACTATTTTCATCAAAGTGACTATTTACCCAACCGTCGTGTACATACTGAAGAAAATTCATACTGCGAGGACGACTGTCCTGTACTCAATGAAGGAAAACTTGTTGGGTGCCCGACGGTCGTGCCTGAAGTGATGAAATATTGTCTTTGAGGCACGACTTATGTGTGCGCTTTTACTAATTTCTTCATTCAGTACATGCGGTTGTGTCAGCCCTGAAGAATCGGACTGAGATTACGTGCACTGTGTAAATGGGTCGGGCCAAGATAGCAGAAATAGTGTATACGCAAGTCGTGCCTCCAAGACGATATTTCATCAGTCCAGGCACGACTGTCAGGCAGCCAATAAGTTTTCCTTCATTGAGTACCCGACAGTCATCCCTGCAGTATGAATTTTCTTTGAATAGTGCACGTACATAACAATCAGATCAATATCATCAGCCTATTTTCATACCTTTACCAAACTATCCCGATTTGAACAACCCTCACAAAATACATTTTAGAAACATTGTGTGAAAAGGGAAAAGAAATGTTGGTAACCAGCATTTTGTCTTTTCCCAACATCATTTGGTCAGTGCACCTATAGATGCGTGTGTTTTCTGACTTTCTCACACCATTAGTAACACATGCTTTCTTTCCAAGTCAGAGACAACTTTTCTCACATGCAAATTCTGAGATGGGAGGAGAAAAATGGCCGGAAAGAAAGTTTGCATTGATCAACGGAGTGCACGTAAGCACAGGTAGATATCGTAGACTGGTGACCGCCCCTGATACTACTAGTGTATACAACACGGTATACAACGGTGGCCAGCGTTGTCTGCGCATGTCATATTCTTCGAAGATTCGACTGTTTTATATGACGCATCACTACTAGCCCCGAAAGCGGGCTGACTGTAATATTATGCTCTATAAAGTAGCAATGTTGAAAATAGCTTTTACGTATCAATAAGTTTGAGGAGAAATGAGACCTGCTTTAGCAACAGATTTCTCTAAACTGGTGATCATAGTTGAGTAAATTGCACGAGGTAGCGTTTTATTGTGTAAACCTTTTTTTTTTTTGTTTTAAATTCAAAGTAATGGTTGTCGCGTAGGAAGGTGGTTCGGCTCTGTACCCAGGATGCCCATATCAGATAGATGAGTATTTACAGAATGCCATCCAGCGGGAGATAATGCGGTGGCCAGTTCAGTAGATATCGATGAGAAGCAGTCAGTTCCGATAGAGACAGATCGGGAATTTAGACGAAGCCCGTATTATCAGGGGAGGTAACTGTAATAGAAAACAAGATGGCAGCTTCCATGGACAACGTGTTTTCGTCTCTCTTTCAATCTTTCTCTACTGCTAGTATATCATTCTTTGGGTTGAAAGACTTTCTAGAAGTTTTGAATACAAATCAACTTCTCGTTTCAAAGGTAATTTAGTCACTTTATTTCCTAGACTAGATTACAGAGATTTCAGAGTCCTGAAATCACAATTCTCATTCCAACCCCGAAATTCCACCACCAAATGACGATCATTCTACACTACTCTCTCTCTCCTCATCTTTGGGGCTGTCCCTCTTCCCAGGTCCTAAGGAACCCTCTTTCCATTGCGACCAATTGTGACACCATTACTGCAAATCCCTGGCTGATACGAGATTCGAACCCTGTATCTCTTTTTGCTTCCAAGGGTGAGTGCTCTAAACTCTAGTTGCTGAGGTACCCACTCTGCTGGACGTCCACACTGCAGATTATCTCAACAGAAATAAGGAAAGATGTTGTATTATGTAACTATATTCAACACAGATAAATTTCAAGCTTTAGCCTTAGGTCAAAGAGTTATAAACATGAAACCAAACCGAAATGACTTGCTTCTTTAGAGGAAAGTTACTCGTCTTTTTTGCTTTCAGAGTTCAAACAATATACAGGAGATGCTTGGCCATGTACACAGCAATCTTTCTACAGCAAAATATAGGTAAGCTATCGGACACTTCAGGGTACAAAAATTCCTGGAGATATGCAGGCTTCCAATTTCATTTTTTTATCCACTTGCAAATTTTAGCAAGTGGCTTTTTTTTTCCACTTGAAGTCAATTTTTTTTTAAGCTCAGCTTTCCTACCAATGGTAAAGAACTGTTCAATTCTATTACGTATTAAACCTGTCGATTAGCGACAGATAACCCAACAAAAAGAGGAATGTTGATTGATATTTAACCCTTTACTCTATAAGACATTTCTATGATATCTCTAATTGACCCTAAATTACAGCAAGGATGAAGCCCTTTTTACGGGTATATGACACCTTTTGATAGCATAGAAATTTCTATAAAATTCACAATGGTGGACGATTTTGTAAATGAATTATACAGTGCTCTCAGTAAGCGGACGTCGACGTATATTACGTCCAAATTTTTAGAAAAAACGTCGGCATTTTCCAAGTCGGACGTTTTTTTAACATCCATATTAAGACAAAAAACGTCCGAGAATTTCAACCCAGACGTTTTTTTTTTAATGCTCAAAGGGTTTGACGCGTGTGGAAAACTTGGATAACGTCCACTCAATGTAAGGAAGGCGCTTTACAAAGAGCCTCTATAGCCATGCTAAAGCGTTTCGGTCATCCAGATTACGGTGTACAGATGACAATTACACATATGCGATTGTTTATCCAATTTATGACCGGATTATGGTACCTCTTTAATTGGTCCATCAATTTAAAATTGCTTAATAATCAATCGTCTTTAATTTGGCTGCAGCGATAGAAATTAATGGATAAATACAATTAATAGAGGCATGCAATCGAAGATCGGGGAATGTTTGTTTGCAAAAATGCAACGTGAAAGGCATTCAAATAATCGAGTAGATCTAATAGATCTACTAATTATTTGTCCGACTTTTTAAAAAATCAGCAGATTATAGTTTCTTTACGCATTTCTTTTGGGAATTATGTGGCGTACTTCAGGAGTTTTTTTTTTTTTAAAGAATCATTGTGCCACGTGACCGTCCCTACGATGGAATTCACGTCTGTCTGAAATTTATACGTGTCTTCCATAATCCACTAGGAAACTGAAAGAAATTCATGCACATCAAAATACCAGATGGATGGTTTCACATGTTCACTTGGTTTGAAACAAATGACGAAAGAAACAGGCTGTTGTGCAACACGTCATTTTAACAATTATGAAACATGGATATGGTTATAATTCTTCAGTTATGACCATCCTAACACTTCTAGCGCAAAATGGAACGAAATTTGTTATTAGTTGATAAATAAGGATTTATACCAATATAATATTTTTGCACATTTCTAACGGACCAGAAATTTATTTGATGTCCACCTTGAAGATATTTGTTGATATTTTGTTCTTTTTCAGAAAAGGGAGGTAATTATTATTTCCTTTTGTAAGGAGAATAGAGTGGCCCTAGATTTATAAAGGAAAAAAATGGAAAAGCTGGCTCCATCAAAGTAGTACAACAATACTCATTTTCAATTGTAGCAACTTTTTTAGGATAATATCACAGTGGGAATAGCTGTTTTCCATGAGAATGGTACCACCTTAAGTTACCATGGACAATCATAACCAGCCTATCACATGTCATGATCAGTGTTGTTATAGATATACATGTATATTCATTTTTACCCCTATTATATATTTATCCTAAGGACCTGTCTTCTTGGATAAAACTTTAGAGTAACCATAACATAAGGTTGGTCATTCCGCAACACAATCAAAATAAATCTAAGCCCAAGACCACATTGACCGATGTGGAAAAAAAATTCCTGATTTTTTAAAAAAAATTCCTAAAATTTGAACATGGAATTACAAAAATTCCTGAAATGGTCCCTTATTGAGAGCACTGTTATAGATGTATCATATCGGAATATCTGTGTGTCTGATAAATGGTTGAGTGAGTCTACCATGTCCGACTTGCTTCTGGTTATTTGCGCATAATAAGTATCTTTTCATGAAACATCGACATATATTTTTGTTTTATAATCAGAGACTGAATTGGCCAACAGTTTTTCCGTATAAAAAACGCAAAACCTCAGTATAGGCCGTGAGTGCATACGAACGCACTTGGCTCACGAAACTTGGATAACAACATTCATTCCTTTCCCGCCAATGACCTTATTTTGACGATGGTTTTGTGGGAAAGCAGCCAGACCGTGCTTTCTAGTGAGCCATATTTATTCTGTTTTGACTTTCAGATTAAGCGGTTTACAGTTACTGAAGGTTATTATTAGTCAGTGTTCTACAGAAGCATTTCAACAAAATGCAGAAAGATGGCTCCGTCTTCTGTTGCAGATTATACAGGTAGTTTAGAATTTCCCTTTTTTGGCCAATAATATGACCCATGCTGTGGGAAAAGGGGGGTTAAAGACTACCACACAATCTTAAATTATAACAACCCTCAGAAAGAAGGCTTTTGAAAACATTGCGGGAAAATGAGAAAATGCTGGTAACCAGCATTTTGTCCTTTTCTCACAAAGTTTTCTACCCTTTCAAAGACAAATTTCATCCTTTGAGCCACATTTATCATGTTGTTTGCAAATGCTTTCAATTTAGACCAGTCCAAATTTACGTTGTGTGGTAAAGAGTTAACATTTTACCAAACAACAAAATTTTAGGCTTGTCTAAATCAAAAATATTTGGAGAAGACAAAATAAAAGTGACTGAAAAAATGAAATTTGTTTTGTGAAGGGTAGAAAACATTGTTGTAAAAGGAGAAAATGCTGGTTACCAGCATTTTCTCCTTTTCCCACAATGTTTTCCATAGGCTTCTCTTTCAAGGTCATTAAAACTCAGGACTGTGTGGTAAAGGGTTAATACATGTCTGTGATGCAGTATTCCTTGATCAGTTCAATAGTTTTTAAGATATTCTGTATTTGAACCGTGCTCTGGCAAAATGGGGGCTTAGTGCATCGCCTTGACGCATGGTACAAATCAAGCTATTACATAATAATGGATGTGTAATAGCTTCTTTTTTTCTTTTTTTTTTTTATTAAGCTTGACTTAACCCTTTACCACACATTGCCGACTTTTGACGACCCTTGTTAAATGGAAAGAAGCCTTAAGAAAACATTGTGGGAAAAGGAGAAAATGCTGGTAACCAGCATTTTCTCCTTTTCCCACAATGTTTTCTACCCTTTTAATGAACAATTGCGCCATTTGTGCTACATCCAAATTGTCGTCTGTAAATGCTTTTAACCCATTACCACACAATCCCTACTTTTGACGCCCCCTGAGAAAGTAGCCTTTAGAAAACATTGTGGGAAAAGGAGAAAATGCTGGTAACCAGCATTTTGTCACAATGTTTTCTACCCTTCACAAAACAGATTTCAAATTTTCAGTCACTTTTATTTTGTCGTCTGCTAATGCTTTCAATTTGGGCCAGTCTAAAATACTGTGGTTTGGTAATGGGTTAATCTTGAGGTAGGCTGGTCCTTGGACATAAAGAAAATTAAGATAGAGCAAAAGGTTTCGGTTCAGGTCAGCGTATTGCGTAGGCTGACCTGGGTTTATACTTTGTTGGCAGATGCATTAAGCCCCCTTTTCACAGAGCATGGCTCATTTCGATATTTTTTTTAGGGTCACTGCGATGCACATGTGTACAGACTGTCACTACAGCTGATCTGTGAAATATTTGAACATTCCAAGAATTTCTCGGATGTTTCCCGACTGATTGTCAGTAATGTTATACAGGAACTCGTACCTGCCCTACTGACACCAGGGGACTCTAAGGTGAGGTCTTATTTTGTACATTGTCATTTTATAAGTTTGCTTGTATTTGAAGAAAATGTGAATGACAAAATGACAAACAGCAAAAAGTATCAGCCCAGGTACATGTAAGCCTGTAAGTATGGACACGCGGATTGCGCGGGCTTACCTGGGTTGATACTGTTTTGCAGATGTATCTAGACCCTTTTCGTGGAGTATGGCTCATTTAGGTTTTTATATACCTACAGATGATGGTTGATGCCATTGCTTGTATCAACAAGTGTATACAGACGTACCCTGGCCCCTTGGGACCCTACAGGGGTAAAATTGAGACCCTGGTGTACAAGGAGCTGAGCAATGGAAGTAAATCAGAGGTAAGTTGTGTGTTGATTTTAGTAAATGAAAGGTAAGTGGTATATTGATTTCTTGTAGTAAATGAAAGGAAAGTTTTGTGTTGATTTTTCATAGTGGATGAAAGTTTAGTGGTGTGTTGATTTCTTGTAGTTTATCATTGACATAGGTAAGTGGTGTGCTGATACCTGATGGTAAATCATAGGTAAATGACATGTTGATTTCTCATGGTTAATCAATGGTAAGTGGTGTCTTGATTTCTCATAGTGATCATAGATATGTGGTGTGTTGATTTTTCATAGTAGGTGACAGGTAAGTGGTGTGTTGATTTCTCATAGTAAACTAAAAGTAAGTGGTGTGTTGATATCTGATGGTAAATCATAGGTAATTGGTGTGTTGATATTATATAGTAAGTCTAAGGTATGTGGTGTGTTGATTTCTCATAATAGGTGAATGGTTAGTTTGGGATTGTGCAACTAATCCATTATTTGTTTTAAATTATTCACTGCTTCTGATTAGAATGTCAATATTTTATTGTTGAAAGTTACGAGTATATGATAAAAGTAACACGATACTGTCATAACTTCCCTGATGCTTGTATTTGCTTCTCACTGAAAAAATGTTGATGTGTTGCTCAACGTTTTGTCTCATGAGATATATAGAAGATATTTGTTTTTTTTGGTGAATGATCGAAAAAATATTTCATTGAGTGAACACCATCGGTAGTATTTTCATGAGTGGTGCATATTCTATTTATTTCATGCTTTTAACCCTTTCTGGGAGGAGCTTTATCAAAATCCAGTACAGTTCTTTTCAGTTATTCCAAGTGGCGTACTCCTTCCGCATAGCAACGCATTACAATATTACATCAAACCCAAGAAATGTAAGGTAAATGATGTCATATTTCCATGTGGTTGTGGGTCACGCACAATTTACCTAGGTAATTAGAACATAAAATTCTGTATTTTCACTGGTCGAACCTGTGGAATATCGGAAAATATTTTCACTGCTATTTCTCGATGTCCTACCAGAAAGCATGAAATAATTAATTTTGTCACCCTGGATAAATACATGTAAATGTACAAGGATCAATAAAGTTACTGCAGCATACCATTCTGTATGTATTGTTTATAGGTTTTATACCAATGTTTTGCCCTGTTGTGTCAGTGCGGACCAGGCGGATCTAGAGGTTCTAAACACAGTGATAACTGGTTCAATCATTGTACAGAATTACTGGGAAGTTTGGAAAATACACTTGACAGTTTGTATGATGGATTTGAGCCGGGTAAGTCATTCTAGCTTTCATCAAGTTAGTTCATTACCAAACGACAATATTTTAGGCTTGTCCAAATCGAAAGCATTTGCAAATGACAAAATAAAAGTGACTGAAAATTTGAAATTTGTTTTGTGAAGAGTAGAAAACATTGTGGGAAATGGAAAAAATGCTGGTTACCAGCATTTTCTCCATTTCCCACAATGTTTTCTAAAGGCTTCTTTCTCAGGGTCTTCAAAAGTAGGGATTGTGTGGTAATGGGTTAAATCTACTGGGTGATGCCTAGCCTCTGTAGCTCAGTCAGTAGCGTACAGGACTTGAGAACAGGGGGGGTCACTGTTTGATCCCTGGCTCACTTATTTTCTTTTTGAGGATTGATGATAAGTCATTGCTACAGGATTCATTTCTTTCTCATCCCCGATCATTGTCTACATGATGGTAAAGTGGGAAAGCAGCCAGTGACTCAGCGTATTTCTTTAACCCATTACCACACAATCCCTATTCTTGACGACCCTGAGAAAGGAGCATTAACAAAACATTGTGGGAAAAGGAGAAAATGCTGGTAACCAGCATTTTCTCACAAAACAGATTTCCAAATTTCAGTCACTTTTATTTCGTTGTCTGCATATACTTCGGATTTATAACACCCTATAATTTGTTGTTTGTAATGAGTTAATAGAAGAATGGGTGAATTTTTTAGAGTGGATAGTTTTGAAGAAAAGATAGCTGTATCGTTGTAGCCCTAGCATTGATGTCCACGTCTTCGCTGTGTAAAAACTAAGACATTTTTCCAGAACTTTGACATTTTATAGTATTTCTGTCTTTAATGAAGATATCTAATTCAAACTTGGACAGTCTGTTCATTATTACAAGGGGAACCCATACAACAAGAGCAGGTAACCTTCAAAATATTGTTTACAGAGGTACACCCCTTTCTTCAGTTAAATATTTTCAAAAAACTTTGACATTTTATGGTGTCACTGTAACTACTGCAGATATTAACCCATTACCACACAATCCCTACTTTTGATGCCCCTGAGAAAGAAGCCTTTTGAAAACACTGTGGGAAAAGGAGAAAATGCTGGTTCTCCTTTTCCCACAGCGTTTTCTACCCTTCCCAGAGCAAATTTTTATTTTTCAGTCACCTTTATTTTGTCGTCTGCAAATGCTTTCAATTTGGACCTGTCTAAAATATTGTCGTCTGGTAATGGGTTAACTTCAATCTTGAACAATTTAACCCTTTCCCAAACAATCTCTGGTTTTTACGGGTCTGGAATGGTAGCCTTTTGAAAACATTGTGGGAAAAGGAGAAAATGCTGGTAACCAGCATTTTCTCCTTTTCTCACAATGTTTTCTACCCTATCATAGACAGAAATCATCTTTTCAGCAAGAGTTGAATTCCCATCTGCAAATGCTTTCAATTTGGTCTAGTCCAAAAGTTTGTCGTTTGGGAAAGGGTTAACTGTTAAAAGGCGAACATATTAATACTTATCCTTCTACAAAGCTACAAGAAAATCTTTAACCCTTTACCCCATAAGGCATTTCTACGTTATCTCTAATTGACCCTAAATAACACCAAGGATGAAGCTGTTTCTTATGTGTATATGACACCTTTTGATAGTATAGAAAATATTGTGACAAAAGGTGAAATTGCTCGTCACGCGCAATTTCACCTTTTGTCACAATGTTTTCCAAAGGCTCCTACAAGCAATGTGTAGAAATGAGTATCTATGGAGTAAAGGGTTAATTCGATAATTAAAAGCCAAATATTACTATTTCAAAATTTCTTCCTGGGGAATAATATCTCCTTTTTATAATTGTGGATCTAATATCAGACTGCATGTTCTGTGAAGTTTGATCCTGATCTCTACTGTCTGCAAATGGTCAGTAAGTCACATTCAGCAGTGTTAGGGTTAAAAGGGGAACATATACAATGGGAACAGGTAACCATCAGAGTATTTTTGACATTATTATGCCCCCTTTTTAGACTTTGGATTTTCACAGACTAAAAAATCAAGCACTTGAGGCCTTGCCTTGGCACCAACCTGTGGTGCTATTAGCCCGTATTCACCAACCATTCTTGAGAATATTCTTAGTCTTATTCTCCAGGGTTTTCAATATTTGTAGGAAACACAGCTTCTGATTGGCTAAACCATTCGGTTTAGCCAATCAAAAGTTGTGTTACTTACAGATAAAACTTAGAATAAAACGAAAAATGTTCTTAAAAATGGTTGGTGAATACTGACCCTTGTTTTGTTTTTCAGATATCTCTAAAAGTAAAAAAACCAAAGCTTCTTTACCTCTGTCTGTGATTTCACCTGATCAAGAAGTAACTTGTAGAATTAGTGCTCTTAAATCAAGGTGGATAACTCTGTGTGGATGTCTGGACGCCTTACTGAGGTTTGAATTAGAACTACTTTTATGATCTACCAGAAAATGTTCAGCTCAGATACAAGAGACATAAGTGGATAAAATAACACAGACCATGGAAAAAAATCTGTTTCTTCACTCTATGAAATATGGATCCAGACATGGAATGATGCGGTACATGGTGTACCAACTT
Organism: Tridacna crocea; assembly: GCA_943736015.1. Taxonomy (NCBI): domain Eukaryota; kingdom Metazoa; phylum Mollusca; class Bivalvia; order Cardiida; family Cardiidae; genus Tridacna; species Tridacna crocea. The sequence goes on along the minus strand of OX031068.1, from coordinate 48,086,170 downwards.
AGCATGTATTGATTTACAACTTGATGTCTGAAAATCTTACTCTGTAATACTCATCCACAATTCATAAAAATAGAGTTATTTTCCACACCATTAATTGTCTCATTTTGTTTTACTGTTTTAAAATAAAGTGTCCATTATTGCAAAATTTTGTTGTTGAAAGTTATCTCTTTTCCACACAATCCAGAATTTTAATCACCTCAGAAGAGAAGGCTGTTGAAAACATTGTGGGAAAAGGAGAAAATGCTGGTAACCAGCATTTTCTCCTTTTTCCACATTGTTTTCTACCCGTCCCATAATGAATTTCAACTTTTAAGTCACATTTATTTTTTGTCTGCAGATGCTTTCGATTTAGACTAGTCTAATACTTTGTCAATTTGTAAAGAGGTAAAGGTAAATAATGAAATTACATAATATTGTCAGAACTTGTCCTTTAACTTGGTAATGGATTATCCCATTACCACACAATCCCTACTTTTGACGACCCTGAGAAAGAAAGCCTTTAGAAAACATCGTTGGAAAAGGAGAAAATGCTGGTAACCAGCATTTTCTCCTTTTCCCACGATGTTTTCTACCCTTCACAAAACAAATTTTTAATTTCCAGTCAATTTTATTTTGTCATCTGCAGATGCTTTCGATTTGGACAAACCTAAAATTTTGTCGTTTGGTAATGAGTTAAAGGTATGTAATAAGAAAAACATATTATTGTCGTAACTTTTCCTTTAACTTGGTAAAGATTACGATAGAATTAAGATAGAACATATTGTACATCTGTTTCAGTGAAGAAATGGAAGCGACAGCTAGAATACCAGTAGACAGGGTGATAAAATTGGCATGTAGGGCTTTGTCTGTCAATTCTAAAATGGTGGTGAGTATTTTTGAGTGCATAATTATTTTGTACTTTCACCTGTTAAAGGTTCAGTAGGCCAAAAGTAAATAATGGGTGTCTTGAATTTCATTTAGATACAAGTCATACTGTTTCAAAGAATGAAGGTAATTGTGAAGGTGGCTTTCTGTTACTGTATGGTAGGTCAAAGCACATGGGTTTTCCTTGGGCAATATTCTTCAGAGTCCTAGCCTTGTACTGGTGAAACCTAGGACATTATTAGTTGTATGGTCAGGTGACAGGGGACTTGGAAACTTGTTCATGGCTGTGTCAAATTATGTCACCCCGAGCCGAGGGCGACATGATTCAACACAGCCGTAAACAAGTTTTCAAGTCCCCTGTCACATGATTGTACAACAAATTTATTATACTGCAAAGTTTTACCCTTTCAAAGGTACCCTTTTTGAATTTTTCCTGTTTTATAATCTCACGAATCGAGTATGGTGATGAACTATAAAGTCCCTTCTGAGTGCCCCAATTCAATGAAAACTGACATCACTGGAAACTGACTTCACTAAAACATGCAGTTTGGTGAATAAACATGCAGTCTAGTGATCGATCGACGCCGCCATTTTGGATGTTGTGTTGCATGTGTAGTGTTGTTTACGGGACACTCAAAAGGGAAACTGGCTTTACATGCTTTTTGCCAGGGAACATGATATATAATATTCCCAGCATGTTAACCAATCAGATCACGAGAAATGTCTTTGCAGTATAGTAAACATGAATATTTGAACTGTTGCTGTGATATGACTGAAGTAATGTTGAAAGCGATGCAAATCATCAATTAATCAATCAATTAATTTATCTTTTAGCTAAGTAAGCCTACCAGTGAGAGAGTGTTGCTGGCCTCCTTTCTGACAGAGATACACCTGGCTATCCTAGAAGTGTTAGAGTCATTAATTGTAAGGTAAGGTTTGTTAGATGAAAATCTCCTTCAACTTTATATTAACCCTGTACCAAACATCATTATTTTAGACTGATCCAAATTGAAAGCACTTGCAGAAGTTATTTCCCATTGGTTATTTTCCGTCACATATCACGTCCACTCCGTAACTTGAAAACCTTTTAAGATATTTTGACAAAACTTCAAACATTTGTAAAGCACCATGAGACTTAGTGTCATGCACAAGAACCATAACTCTGTCTTGTATACTTTTTAAGTTATTTCCCTTTGGTTGTTTTCCTTCACAAATCATGGCCGCCCCATAACTCGTAAACCTTTTGAGATATTTTGATAAAGGTTCACACATTTGTAAAGCACCATGACACAAAGTGCCATGCACAATAACCATAATTCTGACTCGTATATTTTCCAGTTATTTTCTTTAATTATTTTCTGTCACTGGCGTACATTTTTGTGTACACTTTTTAACTCGAAAACCGTTAAGAAACAGAAACATTATTTTAGTTAGAAATTGCCTTTGTCACATATTTATCCTTCTGACAATCACAGTTCTGTTCCTGGGCATTTCAATCACTTGAGATTGTCCTTTGACAAGGCACTTCAAAGCACCAGCTAAGGACTGTTGAAGCCTGGAAAGGACTGAGTTTTGGTATGACAAAAAAGCTATGGAAAGTTGAGTTAAAATCAGTTCAATCAGAGAAATTCTTTTTTTGAAAATACAGTGGTCTGATTTTATTGTTGAAATATTTTTGATTAACTCTTACCAAATGATGCCCAACCAAATTAAAAGCATTTGCAGACAATACATTGATTTTCTGTTCCAAATGAAGATCTCTGTTTCTACCATGATACAGTAGAAAACATTGCAGGAAAAGGAGAAAATGCTGGTACCATTATTTTCTTCTATTTCAGCAATGTTTTTCAGAGTCTTCTCTTATGGGGTTGTTCATGTTTGGGACAGTGTTAGAAAGGAACAGAAAAATGTTGTGTTGCATTTTTTTTCCATCTTTCACACTGTTTTTTTTTTTTTTTTTTACAGTTGTAGAAAGTTCCTGTTACCATTCACATCTGTTATGACAGGCCTGTTCAGTCAGGAACTTTTGTGGACAAAAACACAGAACTGTGGCTTTAACATGACTTATAGGTGAGAGCTTCAGAGCTTTTATCCTTCAAGATGTTTGCACTAGTGTAGATCAAACTATGCAAAAAATGATCTTTGATTTACGCTGTCGACTTTGCTAGGACATTCTAGGGAAAGACACAAAATATTGATTTATTGGTGAGAGCTACAGAGCTTAGCCATTCAAAGCTTCTTATACTATTACTCTAGGCCTAGCTGCCTTCATAGATCAAGATCAGACTGCATCTTTGATCTACTCTGTTAACTTTACTGAGATACAGTGTATTCCAGACAATGACAGAATAGTGGCTTTATCATGACTTATAGGTGAGAGCTTCAGAGCTTTTACCATTAAAGCTCCTCTCACTCGTACATATTACGTGCAGTCTGATTAAGAAATAATTGTCTTTCTGTTGTGGTTTATCGTTCAATAAACCATGGTTGTGAGTTATGAGGCACAATAAATAATACATGTGGGCAATAGTATTTTGGGTAAAACAGTGCTATCAGTATGGTTACATGTAACTGGAGTACTCTTGAGTTCAAATTGAAAGCATTTTCAAACTACAAAATAATTGTTGCTTAAAGATTAAAAATTTGTTTTTTTTGTAGCTTAGAAAACAGCTTGGGAAAAGGAGAAAATGCTGGGTTACCAGCATTTTCTTCTTTTCCCACATTGTTTTCAAAAGCCCTTTTCAAAAATTCTTTATCTAAGGATTGTAAAAAGTCAGAATTGTTTGGTAAAGGGTTGAATTGAAACTAATATTGATGTTTGTTACAGTGTACTACGGGAGAAAATATACCAAGTTCTGACTGTTTGGCTGAAGGTGTTGGATGCATGTGGTGCAGTGGCTGTGGAATCAAAGATCTGGATAGAACAAGTTTTACATGATTGTAGCCCATATACAGAATCTTTGTTGGTTTGTTAGCAAATTATAATCATTTTTGCTTTATGAAGCTGCCAGGTGCTTAACGTTTTCCTCCCATGAAGCATCTGGTCGACATGGCATAATTTTTTTGTAGAGAATTTATAGTGATTCAGAAATTCTGAACACCTTTAATAGATGACGACTTTACACACGGCGGGGAATCACGTGACTCAACAACAACAACAATGACCGTTATTTGAAAAAATTCCCCAACTTCAGGTAAGGCGGAAGGACTCCGGGGATTTGCTTGATGTGTTAGATTTTTTAAACAACACCTGATAAAAAAGTTATTGACGAGCAAACAAATTATCCAGGGTAAAAAATTTGTTTGCTCGTCAGTAACTTTTTTATCAGGTGTTGTTTAAAAAATCTAACACATCAAGCAAATCCCCGGAGTCCTTCCGCCTTCTCTGCTTCAAACCAAATTCCAATCGGTCATGTATTAACGGAATTATTGAAGATTTTCTTACCTGAAGTCGGGGAATTTTTTCAAATAACGGTCATTGTTGTTGTTGTTGTGTCACGTGATTCCCCACCCTATTACAAGGGGGTGTGTTACAGGAGACCAATTCTTCATGCATGGCTTTGTGCCAATTTAAATATATGATACCTAACAACTGCATCAGGGAGATACAGATATATCTTTGGCTCAGTGGTTAAGGTATTGGCCTTTTGTCCTGGCATTCCAGGGTTTGAATCCTGCCTGGTCGCTTAGTTCTGCCATGCATTTGTTCATTTGTTTGTAAAAATGGAAATGCATGGGGTTTTACTGTTGACTTGAAAGTTTCACTTGAATTTATGTAGCAGGATAACTGTTGACCCTTTCCCAAATGACAAACTTTTGGACTAGACTAAATTGAAAGCATTCGCAGACGACAATTCTACTCTTGCTGAAAAGATGATTTCTGTCCATGATAGGGTAGAAAACATTGTGGGAAAAGGAGAAAATGCTGGTTACCAGCATTTTCTCCTTTTCCCACAATGTTTTCAAAAGGCTACTATTCCAGACCCATAAAAACCAGGGATTGTTTGGGAAAGAGTTAAACAACTTACCACTGAACTAGCTGGGCAGGTCTTGCCCTGTTGATGTCTTTGTCATGGTTTTGGTGAAAAATCTTTGATATTTTATAATATCACTGTCATTATAATATCACTGTCATAACAGAAGATATTAACTTCAAACCTGAACTAGTTGTTAACTATCAAAAAGGGGAACCAAAACAACAAGGGCAGGTTATAATCAAAATGTTTTTGACACAATTATGCCCCCTTTTCAACTTAAAATTTGCATGAAAAATCAAGCGAATGCAGCAACACATTGGCGACCACATGCAGTGACCTTGTTTTCCACACCAGTACTGACACAACTTCCTTTCCAAGGCCACTGACTACTTTTTTCACATGCATCAGAGGTGAAAGGCAAAAAATCACAGGAAAGAAATGTTGCCACAACTGGGCATCAGACTTGGAGGTCATGGGTCCGATACCTGATTGTGGCGAACTTTCTTTCCAGCGATTTTTTCGCCTCTCACCTCTGGTGCATGTGAGAAAAGTAGTCAGTGGCTTTGGAAAGAAAGTTGTATCAGTACTGGTGTGAGAAAGCCAGGAAACACATGGATGCATCACTGACCGCCATGATATGACCTAAGTTGTTAAAATGGCGTTAAACTCCAATACAAACCAAACCTTGTTTTGCAGCTGAGCCCAAGTAGCTCAGTCGGTAGAGTACAGGACTTGAGAAGAGGAGGTTGCGTTTTCAATTCCTGGCTCGGCCAAATTATTTCCGAGGATTGTTGATAGTCATTGCAAGATGATCCTTACTTCTCTCACAGCCGACAGTTGTTTCTATGAAGGGTATGTGAGAAAGCAGCCAGTTGCTTGGAAAGAAGAAGTAAAAGAAACTCAAGGAAAGCATGGATAGGTGTGCTGGCTGCTGAACTATACAATAACTTAAATAATATTGAAAATAGCTTTAACCCATTACACACAATCCCTATTTTTGAAGACCCTGAGAAAGAAACCTTCAGAAAACTTTGTGGGGAAAGGAGAAAATGCTGGTAATCAGCATTTTCTCCTTTTCCCTAAATGTTTTCTAGCTTTCCCAAATCAAATTTAAATTTTTGAGTCACATTTATTTTGTCATCTGCAAATGCCATCAGTTTGGACTAGTCCAAAATTTTGTTGTTGAGTAAAGAATTAAACACCAGACAATCCTTCGATCAATATATTTTGTTTTACAGCTAAACTCAACTATCATTAGTCAATCCAGTAAAAGTGAAGGCGTATCCAAAAAGAAGGCCAAAAAAAGAGGCTATCATGAGATCAGTCAGGGAATCAGCTCACAGAAAAAGGTCCACACAGACGCCAATTGTAAACTTGTCAACGCTGGTTTGGAAGGTAAAACTGGAATTTATTTAACTCTTTAGCAAATAATACAAAATTGGTCTTCTTCTAGAACTCTCTACAGTAGAGTGTTTGCCTTTATGAACTTGGTGACCTGTAGAGTCCTGCATGACTTATTGATGAACTGTTGCACTCACAAGGTCCAAGCCTCGCTCACTGGAAGTACTGAGTTTCTTTTCAAAGTGTCTTTGTATAAGACATAAATTTCAGAGCCCAAACCTAGCACAGGTTAAACCCAGCAAAAACACAAATGTGTGGGCTGCCATGATGTGATAGGACTAAAATAATGTTGAAAGCAACGTAAAATACAATTTAATTAACCAATTGATTCTTCCTGCAGTTGTTGTTTAGTGAAGAGTTGGAAGGTCAGTTTTGATAATTGTTGTATTTTGTTCCATTTTAGCATTGTATTGGTTAGTCACAGCATCAGGATCTGCATTAGACAGGAAGTCTGTACAGGTTAGCATATCTTGTTTTGATTTATTGTCGATTTGCCAAGCTCAGTAGCGCATTATGGCAAACAGGACTAGAGAACGGGGATCACAGAGTTCCCCACACTTTTTTCAACCCTTCTTAAAATGAATGTTAGATTTTTAATTTGGAATCACCAAAATCGTTTGTTGCTTGGTAAAGAATTAATCCCCCTTATCACAGAGCATAGTTATTAACTTTTTAGAAGTAGATAGCAAAAGATGAAAATACTTAACCCTTTACCCCATAAGGCATTTCTATGGTATCTCTGATTGACCCTAAATAAAAGCAAGGATGAAGCCGTTTTTTATGTATATATGACAACTTTTGATAGCATCGAAAACAATGTTTCAAAAGGTGAAATTGCTCGTGACGAGCAATTTCACCTTTTGCCACAATGTTTTCCAAAGGCTCCTATAAGCAATGCACAGAAATGAGTATCTTTGGAATAAGGGTTAAATTATTGAAAATTTTTTAATAGCTACATAATGATAACATTAGGTTTTGTCAATCCTTTTTCTTGGTCAGATAGCCCAGTGGTTAGCATTTCTGAGTTGTGACTTGGTGGTTGTAGGTTCAATACCAGGTTTAGACAAACTTTCTTTCCTGCAGTTTTTTGCCCTAACCTCTTATGCATGACGGGTAAGTTGTCAGTGACTTAGACAGATAGTTGTGTCATCACTGTTGTATAGTAAAAAAGCCAGGAAACACATGTGTAGGTGCACTGACAGCCATGATATGGCCTTAGCTGCTAAACTCCAATACAAACAAATAAATTCATCATTTTTTCAGGCCATTCATTCGTTTACAATCAAGACATTGATGAGCATTCAGCAGAAAGGAGAGAAGCAGACGCCAATACCTTACTCTGTACCCAGTAGTAGGAGGTTCTTGTACAGGGTTCTACAGGCCTGTGTCATCTGTCCCCACCCCCAGGCCCCGCCCCCAACACAGTGTGCAGTCAGAATCTTCTCCCAGGGGCAGAGAGATAAATGTCTCGAGGTATTAGTTCTTTGTATGCTTTTCTTTTCCTCCATAGTAAGTAACAAACTTTAGTCAATGGAAAATTCACATTTTTAGCTTGGCTATTCTCAAATAAAACATAGGTAATTGTTATTTTTGTGGCCCAGGCATCCTAGTCTGTATCAGCATCATCTGTGTTGACGAGCAACAACTTTGATATGTCATAGTTTTTTCATTCACAGTTTTCAATTAAAGCAACTGTATCCAAGCATTGGCACTTTCATGAAGTGATTCTTGTTTTATATTTGTTGTATATTTGCAGGTCTCATCTTTTTGTATAGAAGCCATGAGAGTTTGTGAAATTATCTTACACCCAAGAGCCCCTGTTTTAAATGGACCAATAATTTGTGAGAACATAGTTAGAATAGAACCTACAGAAAGTCATTTGTATAGCAATGGGGACGGTACAGATAACACAAGTGCAAAATGTACTTCAACAGAATCAGTTGATCACAGTATAAATGGTCCTGTCAGAGTCACTGAATCAAAAAATATTCCTGAGTCGGAATCAAATAAGGTATTAAAAAGACCCCATAGTAACTCAGACTCCTCTGACAGGTCAAAATTTATGAAAATACAAACTGGTAAAAGTGACAATAACGACAGTATGTCGAAAACTGACTTGATAGATGAGGCTTCAACTTCTAAAGACAATCGTAATAGTTCAGGAGAAAATAATGTTGTAGAAGAAATTGACCAACCAGAGGCAGAGAATTTGATGGAGGATGAGCAGGAGGAAAATTCAGAATCAGTCAAAGATATAGGACATGATGCTGATGAAGATGGAAATTTGTTTGACGATGAGATGAACGAGATGTATGTTGCTACAAAATGTTCACATAATGAGGACATTATGGAGAAATGTGAAGAGAGAAATGTAGAAACTTTGAAGTCTGATGCAGATGACACTGGGGCTGGGAAAGATTGTAATGAAGAAGGTTTTGAAGGGAAAACGGAAGAGACTATAGATAATGATGCCACTGAAGAAGTAGATAATGCTGAGGTAAATATTTATATAATATTGGGGTTTTTTTGTGGTAAAAGATCGAAATTTGTTTCATCAAGTGAACATTATCAGTAATATTTTCACGAGTGTTGCAGCCACTTGTGAAAGTATTACTGATGAAGTTCACAAGATTATCTCTCGTAAAATATTGTCTACACTTTCAGAGACAAATACAATCAATATGGACACACTGTGTACAAGTGCTTTCAAAGTGTTGAACTTGTCATCTGGCCTAGAATTAACCCATCACCACACAATCCATGCTTTTGACGTCGACTCTGAGTAAGAAGCCTTAAGGAAACATTGTGGGAAAAGGAGAAAATGCTGGTAACCACCATTTTCTCCTTTTCCCACAATGTTTTCTACCCTTAACAAAACAAATTTCAAATTTTCAGTCACTTTTATGTTGTCGTCTGCAAATGCTTTTGATTTGGACAAGCTTAAAATATGGTCATTTGGTAATAAGAGGGTATTTTATTGGAGAGGTCATGAGACCTCTCCAACAGTGGTGAGTTTAAAAGGCAGACTGCCTCAGAAATTGCTGTCTAAATGCAATCTTTGTAGGGGAGATGTTCCGATACACAGTCTGTTTCGTCATGATTTTTTTAAAAAATCAAAGTCAAAAAACTGAAATAGGAAATAGACGTGGTTTTTATATGGCGAATTTCAACAAAATTGTAAAGATTTAATTGCATATGACCTTTCCAACAATTCTTATTTTGTATTAAACAATTAAATCTAAACAAAAAGAAGAAAAAGGGAAAAAAATTGTTAAAAATAAAAACGAACATTTTTAATTTAAAAGCATTATAAAATATTTGAAAAAAAAATGACGTTGACCTCTCCTGGCTTCTTTTTTAAAGAAGCCACTTGTATGAATAGAGCTTATACAAAAGAGGTTTTCTATGATGCATTATAACAAGTAAGTCATCACATAGTTATGACTCCATACAATCCATAAATTCCATATTTTTAACAACTATCTGAATGATTAGCTAGAATGTCCCTGAGCACACAGAAAATTGACCAATAACAATAGTACCCACTGCGCAGGCTGACCGGAGTCTTTACTATTAGCAGATCTATTAACCCTTTGCCAAACAACAAAATTTTGGACTAGTCCAAATTAAATGTATTTGCAGACAATAAAATAAATTTCAATCAAAAACTGAAGATTGATTTGGGAAAACATTCTGGAAATAGGAGAAAATGCTGGTTACCAGCATCTTCCCCTCTTCCCACAATTTTTACCAAGGCTTCCTTCCACAGGGTGGTTACAAGTCGGGAGTGTGTGGTAAGGAGTTAAATCCCATTTTCACAGATTGTTAATTGAATGGAGTTTTACACCCCTTTCAGTATTATATCACTCTTATCACGGCAACAGCTTATATCTTCATATATGTTGTGAGTTTAACCAGTACTAGGCTAGGCCTCCAAAGTGTCTTGCCCTAGGACAATCCCATGAAATACTTGTTGCATCCATTGAAACTTCAACCATGGGCCTCAAAACTGTGGTTGTTTTCAAAAAACGTGGGTCATATATGATAGAAATCTTGATATAATTTTCAGATTCAAGATGAAGAAGTCACAACCATGATGTTAAGCTTTGTTGATGCAGACCCTGATGAAGATTGACGCGTTATCTTGTATGGTTTGGGATTTTTAGCTCACCTGGGCACCACTTGCTCGACTTGTTATCATGCTGTATCTGTCATCCATCATGCATCATCTGTCGTGCGCTTGTCAAGGAACTTGGACAGAATGTTCGTTTTGATAAAATCTTGTAAAAGTTCAAAATTAGTTAAGGTCATCGGAACACATTTTACGAAAACCTTGTTTGCCAGAATGTTTGTCCTGAGGATATCTCTATCAAGGTCAAAAATAGGTCAAGTTGGTTTGAGAGCAGGTCACTTACACTCATGTGTTCTTCATCGTCTTTACCAGGATTTCGCTTGCTTTATAAGTTGTAGAAGACTTTACTGAGTTGGGCGCTGTAGGGCCAATGTCCCTCTTGTTTTTCCGTAATAAAGTATAGAAAATAAATTTGTTGCTTTAAACCCGTTGTTTAAATAGTCATTTCCTCTCTTTTAAAGTGGATCATGTATCCATTTGTCATGCTTTTTACTCTGTAGAGATACACCACAAACACTGTTATTGTCTTCCGGTATGCCTTGTCATGTGCGCTAAATGACCCTATACACCTCCAAACCTGCTCACCTAATAGGTAAGCACTCGCGGTGAGGAAAGGCGTTCAGTATAAACTGCAAGCGCTTAGAAGCGCTCGACTTATTGAACGCACGGCTGGATGTTGATCCGTCCTAAAACATTCATTCATTGAGACATACATGCATAGGCCTATAGTGAATAAGTGGAACACGTTTGAAATAGCGAAATTTTGGTTTTTGGCCTTCAAATTCCATTTCACCTAATAAGATAAGGGTTAACTTAAAAACAATAGCATTTTTACCCTTTACCACACAATTCCGACTTTGAACGACCCAGAGAAAGAAGCCTTTTGGAAACATTGTGGGAAAAGGAGAAAATGATGGTAACCAGCATTTTCTCCCTTTCCCACAGTGTTTTATACCCTCCCTAATACAAATTTCAGACATTCAGTCACATCTATTTTGGCGTCTGCAAATGCTTTCAATCTGGACCAGTCTAAAATTTTGTCGTCTGGTAAAGAGTTAAACATGCTCTGTGAAAATGGGGCTTAATGCATGTGCAAAAAGTATCGGCCCGGTTCAGCCTACGCAGTCGACTCGGGCTGACCTGGTCCGAAACTTTTTGCTGTATGTCAATATTCTGCGTGTTAACGAACCATTCTTAACTCATGATTCAATCATTTGTTGGATAAAGTGGACTTTTAAGGTCCCCAATTGGTGATGTCTTACCTGGTAAATTGCATTATGGAGATGCATTTAGCCCCCTTTTCACAAAGCGTGGCTCATTTTTTCCCCATTCCAGTTATTCAGTGTTTACCTATTACAGCGCTGTCAGCACTTTGATTTACTATGACACTAGACTGGTTTTGACACTCTTCAGAATTTCCTGTTAAAAGTACAGTCATGTTAAATGACTTGTAGATTGCCAGTTAAAAATGGACTTCTTATACTAAGCTCTCTCGATTCATTTCCTGGGAACTACATCAGTACGCGCGGTGAGTCAGTGAGGCAATGAAAAATCCCAACTTTGACACCCGTTCATCAAATTCCAGACCTTCTGGTTACGAAGCCGATGCTCTACCTCACAACTACGGTCGTTAAAAACTCGAGTTTGTGTGGTAAAGGGTTGAAAAAATGAGGCACCTTTAATTGGTTGTCTGCAAATAGTCTTAAATTAGAAAAATGTTTAAATTTTGTCCATTAAAAATTTAAGTCATTTCAAACAGTGTTAGGGTGCGAACGACGCCGGGACAGAAATGGAAAAAAAAATACTTAATCAAATTGTTGACCAGTCTATAGTAATCATGGAAAATATTGTCTGCTGATGAAACTGTCACTTTCAGAAGATATTTTGTGACGTCATATTTCAAACACTTATGCTGGTAAACGCGACTCAAGGACCTTTTGCGGACAGTGTAGATCAGGTTTAGACTGCAATTTAACGTTTTTTTTTTTCAACACATAGATTATCTTGTCTACGTGTATTCATATGCCAAAACAATGTACACGTTCCTTTAACAGTGCTTTTTTATTTCAAGAAGCTAAATTACTGTCAGTATGGACCAGTGTGAAATTTAATGTCTGGTTATAGATTGGACTAACCCTTAATCCTTTACCAAACAATCCTTGTTTTTCACGAAGCAGAGGAAGAAGCCTTCTGAAAACATTGTGGGAAAAGGAGAAAATGCTGGTAACCAGCATTTTCTCCTTTTCCCACAATGTTTTCTACTATTCTACAAATAATATTCAATAATTGAGTCACGTTTATTTTGTCGTCTGCAAATGGTTTCAATTTGGACACATCTAAAATTTTGTCGTTTGCTAAAGAGTTGAGATACACCCTTACAGCTAGAGAAAAAAAAATGTTGTAACTCGTGTGTAGAATTGCCCACCTGCGTACACTGATAAACTACCAATATATATGGTGTAAGGGGTAGCAAAGGAATAAAAAAGTCAAGGGATTTGTCTCCATGTTTAAAACCGGAAACGACAAAAGGGATAGCGAATACCTCCCAAAATATGAAATGTTTTTTCTATCCGTCTTAACCTTTTCCCAAACAACAAACTTTTGGTTTGTCCAAATTGAAAGCATTTGCAGACGACAAAATAAAAGTTACTAAAAATTTGAAATTTCTTTTATGAAGGGAAGAAAACATTGTGGGAAAAGGAGAAAATGCTGGTTACCAGCATTTTCTCCTTTTCCCACAGTGTTTTCAAAAGGCCTCTTTCTCAGGGGTGTCAGAAGTAGGAATTGTGTGGTAATGGGTTTAGGGTTTGTAACCTTGCAGCCAACGGGAGCAACATTTTGGCATGAAGTTACAAGAATAATTATAGTTTTATAGAATAAGGATGTAATGGATTAAAAATGGCTGAAAACTGCCTGAAACAAGAGCCGTCAGAGACGGGTTATGCTCCCCGAACAAGTGCTTGTCATAAAATATAAGAAATTGATATAAATTCACTTCTTTTATCCTAGAAGAACCTGTTCATGCCCCCCAAAATTTGAAGTGAAAAGGCAATTACTATCTTAGAGATAGCCAACATAAACTTGTAGAGGACAATAAGCCCAATAAGCCCCCTTTAAGCCTCCTTTTCCCATAAGACAGTATTGGATCATTGCAATAAATACAATGGGTGTGTGGTTTGTGGCATTTTTTAATAATAATTAAAAATTCAAAATTTCATAAAATTTTGAGCAGTCATGTATTAAATATTACATAAAACAATTTTTTACATGAAGCCCCCTTTTTCCGAGACGCAGCCTGAAATTGAGAAAAAGCAAGAGAGGTACCTGGGCAACGTTCCAACAAGTTCAGATTTGAAATTTCACAAAGGTTTGAGCACTGATAAAGGAGAACCTAGTGAAAAACAAATTTTTCCATGAAGTCCCCTTTTTTCCGTGATGCAGCCTTAATTTGAGAAACCAGGAAAGACGTATTTGCGCATTAATAATTCATAGATTGCAAAAACAAAGGGCACATGTTGAAACTTGTAAAACAAGATATAACCATGAAATGTTGACAAAAACTGAACAAGATATTAGTAAAAATTGCAATTTTGCATTAGGGCCCCTTTTTCATTTTACAAGAAACCCTCTTTTTCCATGACAGAGGGTCAAATTGATAAACACATAGATAAAGAAACAAGAGCACATGATGAAACTCTTAAAAAAAACAATATAACCATGAAGTTTAATGAAATTTTGACCAAAACTGAATGAAATATTAGTAAAAATTGAAATCTTGCAAGAAGCCCCCTTTTTCCATGACAGAACGTCAACTTAAAAAATGCCCAGATTAAAAATAGCAAGGGCACATGCTAAGACTTTCCATAAACAATATAACCATGAAGTTTCATGATGTTCTGACAAAAACTGAATGAGATATTGGTAAAAATTGCAATTTTGCATTAAGCCCCTTTTTTCCATGACACGGGGTCAAATTGAAAATCCGGGAAAAGTATATCGGCGCATTACCCCAAGGAGTTCATATATGAAGTTTCATCCAATTTGGTCCAAGGGTTGTGGAGAAATCGCTTCGGACGGACAGACGGACGGACGGAAGGACGGACGGACGGAAGTACGGACGGACAGACGGACGGACAGACGAAGCGGCGACTATATGCTCGCCCTTCGGGGAGCATAAAAAAAAAGTGTAGATCTGTATCTTTAAGATATGTCGTCGGTTTACTTCAAAAACCTCGTAACTACAGCTTGTTTCAAGGAACTGGCCCAATCTCCCTGGGACCAAATTTTCCACATATAAATCATCTGTTGGTCTTAGTTTATAAATATAAACTTATAAATATGCAAAACTATGGACACGGTTTTCTTACTCTGTACCACAATTTCCCGAGTTTTAAGTTTTAACAATCCTGAAGAAGAAGAGGGCTTTTGAAAACATTGTGGAAAAAGGAGAAAATGCTGGTAACCAGCAGTTTTCTCCTTTTCCCAAGATATTTTCAGATCTGCCCTTTCAAAGAGAAATTTCATTTTTGATGCAACATGGAATTTGTCATCACGCAGTTTGTCTCAATTTTGACCACTCTACCATATTGTCGTATTGTTAAGCGTGTTTTTTTAAAAAAAAAAAAAAGACCGCACGTAGAACTTTACGACCACACAGAGAGGTGTTTCCCTTGGGGTACAAATTTGCATTTTGTCTGAATAGGATTTACAATATTTTGAGTCAAAGAAAAGAAAAACAGCATGGCCAGATACAGGTATGGTGCTGTAGCTTGTACAGACTGTAAGTAGACCTACCGTGATTTAACCCTTTCCCAAACAACAAACTTTTGGACAAGACCAAATTGAAAGCATTTGCAGATGACAATTCAACTCTTGCCGAAAAGATGATTTCTGTCTATAGAGTAGAAAATATTGTGGGAAAAGGAGAAAATGCTGGTTACCAGCATTTTCTCCTTTTCCTACAATGTTTTCAAAAGGCTACTAGATTTATTCCAGACCCGTAAAAACTAGGGATTGTTTGCGAAAGGGTTAAGGATTGAATTTGCGTTTTTTCGTCGTTACAACCGGTTGCCCATATTGGCGACGTCTTGTCTTCTGAATGCCGTTAGTTATGTGGAAGGGATCTAGCGAGATACGGGACGAAACCCATCCAGAGTTACGCTTGGTTCTTTAACTTGCTCGGTGTATAGCGCAGTTACACGGGGCCATGATTTAACTTCTCATCCGAAAAGCTACTACATTTTAGATTGCCATCCGTTGCCAAGGATCGAACCATCAACCGGAAGTGGACCGAGATTTGAGGTGTTCAGTTTCATTGGACGGTTAGCCTTTTGAATAATGTTCTATACCAGTTACAGTGTATTGTATATATTTTAAGCATTATCTTCCGCCAGATGGCATTCTACAAATATACATCTAATTTTGGCATTATTGGTACAGAACCGGGCCTACTTTTCTACGCGACAACCGTTCTTTAAATTTCAGACTAAAAGGTTTACTTAATAAAAACGCTACCTGATGCGATTCCTTTTTGATGATCAGCTTGCATGTAACCTGTGCACCTCCCATTTTTTAAAACAGCCCCTACATGCATGGAGAATAGCTCGATATAAGCCCTTCTTTTCCCTAGTATATGGGATCGGACGGAGGTGTGCCGTAACAGACAGGTCGAATCTTCAAAGAATAGGACATTGGCGGACAACGTATTTGTAGACGTCGTAAGAGGTCAATTTTATCGTACTTATCATTGAAAGACTTGACTTGCAATCTAAGGGTAAAATTTAAAAAGAAAAAAAAAAACAGCGGGAGTGGAAGTCCAAACAGGTGTCTTTTAGTGGTTCAACGGGTAAAATTTGATACTACTGTACTACGAGTCGCTGGTAAGGGTTACTCGAGTTCCATTTGTTATAGGACTGACTTCAAACTTTGACACCAGTAAGACATCCAATCGAACACACCATTGATGACGTAATTTTATGACGTCACCAAATGTGCATTTTTCCAGACTTATCTGGTTCCATAAGCATCGATCTATCGTAATCGTAAGTCAATTTCTCTTTAAATCAAGATTTACATGTAGTTTTGTCATCATGTGTTGATCACTCTATTGTCTGTAACATGTGGCTACTCATGTCTTGTTTATGATGTCTCTTATTTCCTTAACTTGTCTTCAATGAGATTTTTGATACGGATTCCTGACCGTCAACGATAAAGAAAGTTCTGAGCACTTCGACTTTTCAATAAATCACCACTATGGGTTTACTTTATCAATTGAACTAATCTCATTGTTACTAAAAGTAGCTAATATTTTACCAAAATCTTGAGAATCAGCCCTTTATTAATCTAACATGGCTGCTTGTCTCATTTCATAAAAAAAGAAAAACATTAAGAACTGTCCAATCATTTATCCTCGGAGGTCCTTGAGTCGTTACCCTAAGCCTTTGTCCCGATTTCGAAGCTTTTATCGATAAACTTTTGAAACAAATCTTTACTTACCTCAAAAACAAGTCATTTTCCTTTTATTTCCGATCATCCACGATAGAATATACAAAAAAGTCTTCCTCTCAGTTTAAAATTTAAGTTAAGAGTCTTTAGCAGCCGCCATTTGTCGAGTAGGTCCTTGGGTCGTGACGTCATATATTATAAATATTTCGGTGCCCTGGAGTGAGCTTAAGAGTAATATTACCAAAATTTAAGGCCATATACACAAAAAAACATGTTTCTCATGAAATGTATGTGTGCTTAAAGGGCAAATCCTAAGATTTTTTGACCATACTGTTTTTTTGCTCCAATCAGCTGCAAATGATGTTAGTAAACACGTGTCCATCAGTTTTCATAAATACCACCCTGTAACATGCCATAAATCACGCTCGAATTGTCACGCTGATATACGGCCCCAAAAATGGTGCATGGCTTACTTCCCCTGATTCGCTTATCTTCCCTACCTGTGTGACGTCATAGGAGCGTAAGCCTGTGTTTACAGTCAGTAGAAATTAGTAGGAACGCTGATGGTTATACGCAGATATTTGAGTATTAACATAGAATTCAGCCGAAAAAATGGTAAATTGTGCAGCCTATGGCTTCAACGTCGAATCAGGAACACATAGAATTAGTATGTTCAAATTTCCGAAGGAATTAAAAAGGAGAAAACTATGGATTCAGCATTTAAACCGGGGCCGGACAGTAACGGAGGATTTTGTGCCATCAGTTCATTCCAAATTGTGTTTGAAACGCTTCGAGGACAGTCAGTTCTTAATAAGTCCAAAACTCGTAAAAGAAGTTGGTAATAGGAATATTAGGCTGCGGTTAAAACCTATGCTGTGCCGACATTGTTCGAAACTCCGAGTCGAAATAAGATAGGCCATAAGACAGATATTCCGCAATGGCAATCTCTAAAAAGAAAAACAAACATAAGGTCAGTAATTCCTTTAATTGTTTTTCGTAATAGTTTATCCATTTCTAGATCTACATTCTGGACAAAGTAGAAATTGGTGCCGTTTTCTCCCTTTTTTTCCCCAAATGTTTTCAACATTTAACCCGTTACCAAGAGACAAAATTTTAGAATGGTCCAAATTAAAAGCACTTGCAGGGAACAAAGTAAACCTAACTGAAAAATTGAAATATGTTTCCACCAGGATAGAAAACATTGTAGGATAAGAAGAAAATGTTGGTTACCAGCATTCTCTCCTTTTCCCACAATGTTTTAAAAAGTCTTCCATCTCAGGGTTGTAAAAACTAGGGATTGTTTGGTAAAGGGTTAATTTGCACATGACAAAAAATGGTAATCAAAAAGTTGAAATGAAATTTGATTTGGAAAGGATGGAAAACATTATGGGAAAAGGACAAAATCTTAGCATTTTCTCTTTTCCTCACAATGTTTTCAAAGGCAAGAACATAACATATTCATCCAAATTCATAACATAGATTTTGCAAGTACCAAAGTCTGGATTGTTCAAATGATGTTAACTTTCAAGTGTTTCAGCTTTTTCTTCCTTTTCCACAATGTTTTCAAAAGGCTTCTATCTCAGGGTTGTAAAAAACAAAGGGTCAAGTGACCATTCACCAAACACAAAATTTTAGACTGGTTCAAATTGAAAGCATTTGCAGACAACAAAAGAATTGTGAACCAAAAACATTTGCAGCTGATTGGAGCAAAAAACAGTATGGTCAAAATATATTAGGATTTGCCCTTAACCCATTACCACACAATCCATACTTTTGACGCCCCGTAAAAAGAAGCCTTTTGAAAACACTGTAGGAAAAGAAGAAAATGCTGGTAACCAGCATTTTCTCCTTTTCCTACAGTGTTTTCTACCATTCCCAGAACAAATTTCAATTTTTCAGTCACTTTTATTTTGTCGTCTGCAAATGCTTTCAATTTGAACCAGTCTAAAATTTTGTCGTGTGGTAAAGAGTTAAACAGTAAACATCTTTTTCTTCCCACACTTTTTTTCAAACACTCTTTTTTTGGGTATTGGAAACTAGAAGTAGGGTTTGCATGGTAAAAGGTGAAGTCAGTATCTTGCTACCCCTAGTCATGGTCATAAATGTTAATCCATCACCGGCCAGTTGAAACAATACAGGAAATGGTTACATAACATTTGCATATCTCACCCCTTTACTCTGTAATGCTTGTTTGTGACAGTAAACCCATGTTACAGCTTTTATCCCATACACTTCTTCTCTTCGACATTTCACTCTTAAAAATGATTTGACAACTTACAATCATTTTGAACAAATTTTGAATTGTATCTTTACACTTATGATTTGTGGATATTTCCCTGTTCCTGTCCATACTATGTCTTCTAGACAGGCTACTGAGAGAAATCTTTTGTTTTTACGACCCTTGTAAAGATAGAAAAAACTTTCAAAAACATTGTAGGTAAAAGAGAAATATTGCTGACCAGCATTTTCTCCTTTTTCTACAATGTTTTTTACCCATCAAAAACAAGTCCAAACATGCAAGTTAAATTTGATTTGTTGACTCTAATTGCTTTCAATTCGGTTGAGTCAATAAATTTGATGTTTGGTAACAATTTAACCCTTTCCCAGACGGCAAATTTTGGACCAGACCAAATTCAAAGCATTTTGCCGATGACAAATTAACAGTTGCTTAAAAGATGATTTTTCTATATGATAGGGTAGAAAGCATTGTGGGAAAAGGAGAAATTGCTTGTTACCAGCATTTTCTCCTTTTCCCACAATGTTTCCAAAAGGCTTCTATTCCTTTCCCGTAAAAACCAGGGATTGTTTGGGAAAGGGTTAAACATGTATTTTACATCTCTTGAGAAACAAGTCCATACAACTCGTACTAATCTCTTCGGATACTGCTCCCTGTGAACTTAACCAGAAGTTGTACCCAATGTGTGGGATTTATATTTAACACTTTACCAATCAATCTGTAATTTTTACGACCCCGCATATTCTCCTGTTAACACAGTGTTTTACTCTGCTGGAAAAAAAATTTCAATTTTTGAAATATATTACTTTATTTTGTCGTCTGCAAGCTATTTCAGTTTGGACCTGTTTAATATTTTGTCGTATGGTAAAAAGTTAAAAGTAGAAAATATTGTGGATAAAGGATCAATTGATACAAATGTGGTTACCCAGAATATAAAGTGATTTTGATGATTGTCTTAATGATCTCGGAACATATTATTTTCTCAAATTTCACGCTCGTTAACAGCATTTCAAACTATTCTTATTCTCATGAAAATCGCGATTTATTGTGTAACCCTTCACCCATGAAAGAACAAATTTTGTACCTGTCAATGTTTACAGAATTCTTTACAGGTACAAATATAGGATCCATCAACAAATAGTTAAAACTAACATCTCACGATCATCAATCGTAAAAGTCAAGAAATCGGTTATTTGACATGAAACTAAAGTGTAGGAGAAATGTCTTTAAAAGTGTCGGGGAACTGTGTAGTCGTGGAACTGTCATGAAACCGTCTTTTTTATTATTATTATTATTATTAATTCCACCCGTAAATCTACTGAAAATACTTCAAGTGAAACAAAGCTTATGCCGTACACTTAATTTTATCATGTATCGAATAATATTTCTGTAAACGACCTTCGCCCCGTAGCCTAATACATGTAGGCGTGATACTCTTCACGCTGTTCAAGAGTCCGGCATAACATCGTTATTTTCGCCATAGGTGGGCGAAATTTTACTTTTATCCCCATCACCAGAAACTATTAAGTTTCATTAAAAACTTGGTGGTACATGTACGGCCTTACCGGCCTAGAAACGTGTATTCCTTCGTCTTAAATATCGCTCATTTCACTATCTAAAACAAGGTCCATATTGAAACAAACGCTCCTATGACGTCACAGATCAAGGTGCGCTACAATAAGTAAGGGAGGTAAGCGATGCAAGAAAAACTAATAAGCAAAAATATAAATTGAAAAAAAGTACTTTTACTAATTCTTATTTCAAATTACAATATTACCAGGTTGCCATTTGATAGATGTAGATTTCAAAATTAATCATATCAGAAACTTGTTGATTTGCCCTTTAAGACACTTGTTTTTGCTTCTTCAAGGGGATTAAATGATTTTCTTTTTATTTTTTAAAGGAAATATAGGATACCTGGCAAGTCCAACTAGATCTAGTTGAAAAGAACACAAATGAATGAAATGTCTGAAACTGTCTTCTATAAAAGCAACATCTAGAACTTGAAACAGTGAACTGTGTATGAGAATTAAAACTTGATTATAGGCAGTGATGGCACTTGAATGTATCTCCTCTTCTGACAACTCTTGTAGGTGTACAGTACTTTAGATGTACCCAGTGCTGACAAGAATCGCATTGTGCCCATGAGGTGAATACTAGTGAAACACAGTTTTTCAATTCTTTTGGCTGAAACCTTCCACATTTACAGCATAGCTCAGAAGGGTCAATTTCAGAGTCAGTTTCTGTTTCACTCTCAGATGTGACAATATTAATGACAGAGGGACCAGGCTGATTAGTATTTGCTATTGTAGGATACGATTTTTGGGGTTCAGTTGCTTTTTCAATTTTTTTCATTGTACTGTTTGATGTAACAAAACTTTTTGAATCACACTTTTTACTCTTTTGCTTGCTTTCATGAACCTTCATTAATTCATGGATACTTCTTGATATTTCCCTGCCTGAAACAATTTTACTCATAGTGTTTCTTGGAGCTTTTCCCTTTTTACTCTTAAGTAATTTCAATTTCTTTTCCTTTGAAAGAAGACACTCTTCATAATACATATCATCAGGTACACAAACATTGTCAACATGGTCTCCTTTTTCATCTATTGATAGTGAACCTGAAGTAATAATTCCACCTTCTACAGTCTCTTGGCTATCCTGAAGATCTTGTTCATATTGAAATACTTCTGCTGGTTTTAAGTATTCTTGGGTGACAGCTTCTGGATAGAATGGAAATATACCAGTACGTCTAAAACCAGCCTGGATATTTTCTGCACAAAGAGCTGTAGAATACACATTACAAGCTATCTTGCATATATTGTATCGAGTAATGGTTGACGAGGACTCACGGATACGTTTGTGGCAACTGGCATTGTATATTCGTTCAAATGGGCCGTAACAGGCAACATCCATGGGTTGAAGAATATGACTTGTATGTGCAGGTAAAATGAATATAATTATTCCTTTCAGGATAGCCCACTCAATTAAGTCTACAGAAATGTGAGACCGATGCCCATCTAGGAGAAGAAGAACCTTCTCATTGTCACGCCCTGGTACAAACTTCAAAAAGTGATTCTCTAAGTAATCCCTGAAGATTACACCATTGGACCATCCTGTTTCGCTAACGGTAGCATTAACTCCACATGAACCACCATCTAATAACTCTTGTCTCATTCGTTTCCCAGGAAATACAAAAAAAGGCGGGATGGCAACTCCACTAGCACTTCCCCCTCCTATGATAGTGATTGTCTTCCCTCTACCTGATGTGACAGCCTGAGGACAATATTCTGAACCTGCTACAACATGAGGTGGTTTGTGGTCGACAGATATGCCCTTTTCATCTACATTATATATTAAATGTGGTTTATCTAGTAAATCATGTTTAATCAATGTATCTTTCAAGTTAATAAAATACTCTGATACAATTTCTTTTGATGTTGTCTTTGCTCTTACATGTTCCAATCCCCTAGGTTTTAGAACTTTTAACTCTGGCCAGCGTTTCAGGAAACCTCGCATCCATTTCATCGTGAAAGGTTTATTTACTGAACGTTTTCCAAGATGAATAGCATAATCACTAGCAATGTCCACACATTCTTGTCTTGTGTATCCATATCCGTATGATGCCATGGTCTTGAAATGTTTTACTAGGGTGGCCTCTTCAAAACAATCTAAAACTGGAGTTTTTCCAAATACTGCTGTATCCACATTTACTTTTCCAAGGACCCTATCTCTTAAGGTAGTGTCTGGTACATTGCACATAATAGAAGCTTTTCTGACAGATAAGTTTTCTTCTTTTACTAATTTGAATGCATTTATCATCTTGCGAGGTGAGTATAGCCTGTACTTGTGCTTCACTGGTATTGGATTTAACTGCAAAGAGAGTAAAATAATCTTCTAATACTTTTCCCCTAATTTCTAACATATATTAATTAGTCTATTCTCATCATTTATGATGTAGATCAGGGATCCTTTATCACATAAAATGAATTTACGATCCCCATGCAGACATAAAAAGGAATTAATTCTGTGTGACTGGCTGACAGACCTTAATTTCATTAATTCTAAAATATCAGTCCACAATATCATATCAACTTTGTCAACAAAAACATATAAGACACCGCGGTATAAAAACTAACAAATTTAATGTAATGCCCTTAAAATTTCATGAATGTGGTAATTGGGCCCTGGAAATTATACATAGCTTGACGGGCGCAGTGAAAGAAATTTTGCAGAAAAACATTATTTTGCTTATAAAATTTCCATGGAAATATGTAAGTAAACGGTAATAAGAAAATTTCTACATTTTTCCAACTTTTTTTAAAATCTTGTTGCAAAATTACCTGTTTATGCCGCATCTTTTGCTGGTATCGAGAATCGAACGTAGAAATCGTAGTACAGCGTTTCCCACGGTCAGCGCATGCGCAAACTGAAATCTCGCGTAGAACGTGACAAAAATAAAAACATAACGACTCAAGGACCATAACGATTCAAGGACCTCCGACGATATTTGCGGGTCCGAACTCCAGGGAGTCATGCATTTTACATTTTACCCTAGGGTGATTGATCGGATGTTGACAAACATTTTGTCACGTATTGTTTTTTTTTCGGCGAAGCTGATTGCGATGGAGTTTGACCTACTTCTTGCTGCTAATAAACTATGAAACTAGTTTGCCAATCTCCGAGCAGAGTTGTCGTTCGTTACTCTCACCATACATGAGTGGTCCGGAGTGCAAGAGAGTGCTAGTTTGCGATTGGTGAAAAATGTGCACAAGTTTATTCGGCGGGCCCCTTTTGCCATATTTGCTTGCACACTTTTTACAAGTCACTTAGTGCTACGACCGCGAATCAGTACCCCGGCATTGATTCATGCCGTAGCAAAGTAATTTAACGAAAAGTTATCCCTTACAGGGTTTTCTTTTTCTATAATTTGAAAATTCTATATTTTTATACACGTAACCAAATAACCCGGTACTAAAAGATGCGCCCGCGAGCACGCATTGGTACCTTCATACAGTGCTCTTCTTTTATCAATTAATTATTAATTAATAGTTGGTTGGTTAATGGGTTGGTTGGTTGATATTATTTGGACTGGTTGGTCGGTCGGTCCGTCGATCGATCGTTTTCACCATTATTTCACTTTTATCGCGGCAGTCAGTGCACCTGTCCATGCTTTCCTTAAGTTTCTTTTATCAGTACTCAACACAAAATTCCCTCCGAGCCACTGGCTGCTTTCCCACATAACTCTCGTTGTAATAATGGTCAATGATGGGAGAGGAGTGAATCAGATTCTTAACGCAATGACTATCAATAGTCCTGGGAAAGAAATCGGCCTAGCCTGGGATCGAACCGACGACCCCCCCATTCTGAAGTCCTGTACGTCACCGAATGACCTACTGGGGCTCGGCTGTTGAACCCTTTCCAAAACAATCCTTGGTTTTCACGACCCTGAAATATAAGCCTTTTGAAAACATGGTGGGAAAATGAGAAAATGCTGGTAACCAGCATTTTCTCCTTTTCCCACAATGTTTTCTACCCTTCACAAAACAAATTTCACTTTTATTTTGTCGTCTGCAAATGGTTTCTATTTTGACAAGCCTAAAATAATGTCGTTTGGTAATGAGTTACGGTGGCGGCCCGTAACAGAAAACAGCTATTTCCACTATAGTATTATCTTTCAAAATTTGCTGTGATTAAAATTGAGTATTATTGTACTGTTTTCATCGAGCCACTTTCTCTTTTTGTCCTTCTTAGAGTTATAATTTATCAATCTAAAACCACTATATTCTCATTACAAAGGGAGATAATGATTACCTCCCTTTTCTGGAAACTAACAAAAGTATCAACAAATAATTTCAAGATAGACATTAAAGGAATGGCTAGTCGGTAAAAATGTGCAAAAGTATCATATTTGTATAAATCTGTATTTATCAACTATCAAGAAATTTTATGTCACGCTGCACTAGAAGTATTACAGGTCTGCTACCTTAACAAATAAAGTAAGCACAGAAAGAGAGAAGAAGGATTTATGTAAATGCCTCGAGTTGATATATTTATCACTATTACGCTAACCAAGTCGTAATAAATCGCTCAAATTGGACTGATCGCGATTTAATCAATACGCGTAATAATGCACTGCTCTCCGCAGAGAGCCCGTACAATGATATAAGATAGACTTTGGGGGAAAATTTGTGGAGTCTCGCTGGTTTATTTGGTGAAAGATCGTAGCATGTACTGTATTAAATCTTTTCCACACAGTCCTACTACTTTAACCGAGCCACTTTTTCCTTTTTTTCCTTCTTAGAATTACCATTTATAGATTTAAAACCACAAGATTCTCATTACAAAGGGCGATGATAAATACCTCCTTTTTCTGAAAACTAACAAAACGAAAGTATCAACAAATAATTTTTAAGACGGATATCAAAGGAATTTCTGGTCGGGTAAAATGTGCAAAAGTTTTATATCTGTATAAATCTGTATTTATCAACTATCAAGAAATTTTATTCCATGCTGCACTAGAAGTGTTACGGGTCTTCTATCTTAACGTATCCTGAACAAGAAGCCTTCTGAAAACATTGTATAAAAAGGAGAAATTGAAAGCATTTGCTCGCGACAACTTGAATGTTACACAAATGATGATTTTTGTTTATATATTATTAAGGTAGAAAACCTTATGGGAAAAAGGAGAAAATGCTGTTAACCAGAGCGACTTGGCAGCTTTTGACCTATTTTTAAAATTCATTTTCCCGCCAAATGACTCGCAGTTACACTCATTATCTCCCGCTAGATGGCATTCTAAAAGTATTCATCTATCTAATTTGGGCATTCTGGGTACAGAACTGGACTAGTATATTACTACGCGAGAACCGTTACTTTTAATTTCAAACTAAAATAGGCTTGGGTAATTTTTATTTTCAGCTACTGTATACAAAGATTTGCAGTAATCGATCTTATTTTTTTTTTCAGTTAATTTTTGCCAATAAAAATTACTATAGTTTAGAGAAACCGTGAGCAAAAGAGGCATGATTTCTCTTCAAACGAATTAGCCATTTTCATTTTCTCCATTGCTACTTTATTAGCGCGTGTTACTACCCCCCCCCCCCCCCCCCCCCCCAATAATGAGGGGAGTGATGCGTCATATAAGACAGGTCGAATCTCCGAAAAATTATGAAAAGCGCAGACAACGAAATTACACCAACCTTCGAAAATAATCTTCACAATATTTTTCATACTTTTAAATGGTACTAGTATGATTCACACACAGTTGCATTCCAGCACTCCTATTGCTAAACTTTGGCATAAACTGGGTCTTTAATATTACAAATAAGGACTTTTACTTGATTAATTCGTGCATCTGTTACCCGAGGGTTCAAGTTCGTGCAGAGGTGAATAGTGACATTTTCCTTTAGAAACAGCTGTGACCAATAATCGGCCGCTAGATGGCATTCTACAAATACTCATCTAATTTGGGCCTACTGGCTACAGAACCAAACTACTTTTCTACGCGACAACCGTTACTTTGAATTACAAACTAAAATAAATATCCACTTAATAAAACGCTACCTGGTGCGATTCATTCAGTTTAGAGAAATCTGGGGCTAAACCAGGCCTGATTTTTCCTCAAACGTATTGATAAAAGCCTTTTTCTCCATTGCTACTTTATAGCGCGTATTACTACAATTTCCCCAATATCGGGGACTAAGAGTGATGCGTCATATAAGACAGGTCAAATCTTCCAAGAACATGACATGCGCAGACAACGAGCTGTGACCCACTAGAAGCATGTTGTTCCCGCCACCAGACCGTACATATATAACTTAGCCATGCTCTTTGAAAAGGGGGCTTAATGCATCTGCAAAAAGTATCGACCCAGGCCAGCCTGCGCAGTCCGCGCAGGCTGGCTTGGGCCGAAACTTTTTGCCTACAGTTAATCGTCTGCATGTCAAAGGACCAGTATTCCTCATGATTAGTTAGTTGTTATACAAAAGGGATTTCAAGGCGGTACACTATTATTGAAAGATTTGCATGCTATAGAACATCACGTGGCATGCAGGCTGGCCTGGGCGGAAACTTTTTGCCTACAGTAAATCGTCTGCATGTCAAAGGGCCAGCATGCCTCACTATTCAGTAGGTTGTTTTGCAAAACGGATTTCAAGGAGGTACACAATTATAGAAAGATTTGTATGCTATATCACGTGGGATGCATGAATTCAAGCTCCCTTTCACGAGAACGTGGTTTGGTTATAAAGTGTGCCGCACGTTTACTTGTGCCTCGCAATTTATACTTAATAGAATAATTGGATTTACTGTACTTGCTGGGTGGTAAATGGTGTTTTTTTTTTCGTATTTTTTTTATCAATTTTTGTTATTGTATATATATATACATGATATTTTTTAGACATTTTCAACCTTTGATAATAATATGATTCAGGCCCGTAGGAACAGGGGAGTGGGGGGGGGGGGGGGGGCTGAGCCTCCCCCCCCCCCCACAATAATTTTGAAAATCATAGTAACTAAAATTTGAGTTTTAGTGCAGTGCAACAACCACACAAAAAAAATCTCAGAATTTCGAAGTTAGCCTCCCCCCCCCCCCCCCCCCCCCCCAATCTTGATATGCTTCCTACGTGCCTGATATTAACGCCAAATATTCAGGAAGAAGTTGATCGGTTGATTGATTGTATGGTCTTTAATGCCGTTTTCAAACATTATTTCAGTTATATCGCGGTGCACCTATCCATGGTTTCCTGGAGTCTTTTTTACCAGTGCTCCGCGCAATATCCTTTCAGGGCCATTGGCTGCTTTCCCACATAACCATCGTCGAAACAATGGTCAGCGGTGAGAGAGGAATGAATTCTGCCGCAATGTAAGACTACCATTATCCTGGGAAAGAAATTGACCGAGCCGCAG
Source organism: Tridacna crocea (assembly GCA_943736015.1). Lineage (NCBI taxonomy): Eukaryota > Metazoa > Mollusca > Bivalvia > Cardiida > Cardiidae > Tridacna > Tridacna crocea. Next base: position 48,058,206 of record OX031068.1, on the reverse strand, counting down.
ATTGAACCAGTGACCCCTGTTTTCAAGTCCTCTACGCTACCGACTGAACTATCGGGACTCGGCTCAAGAAGTTTTTTTTTTTTTTTGAGTATTTAGAATTTTGACCAAATTATAGTTTGATTAATTTTCTGACCTAAACGGTCAATGTAAGTACCTGTAAACTAGCCAGATAAAACTTTTGCGTCAATGTATGTTGGATATTCTTTTGCATAAGCTGTATATAGTGAATACGCATTCACTAGACTATGAAAGGCCTCAGGTCAATAATCTAACACATTCAAACAAATACTAAATAAAATCTATATATGTGTAAATCTGAAGTATAACCTTTTAGTGTGTTTTGCTTTGAAGAATCATTAGGTTCTTTGGCATTTCAGGTATAATGATTAAACAATCATTAAAGCTAAACAACAATTGATTAATATTCTCTTTTTGTGGTATTTGTCGAAGACAATTCCCCAGTGAGTTCAATATTGAATTTTGAAGACCATGTATTGCATTTTGTGCAAAGCTGAAATTTCTCTTTTTCTTTTTACTTATTAATTCCACACAATGGCTTCCTTGACAAAAACCACTTCAGCGTTCTCAACGCTTTGATTATGAATGGGTTGACTACGATAAGCTCGAGAGAAAATTAGAGGGGGAGAGAAACTTGCAAGCTCGCACTGGTCAGACATTCTTGGACTTCTCGCCTCTCTTGTTACTAAAATAGCCTCAGTCTCGACTTCTGTAATTTCATTAATTAATCAAAACTTCTGCCGGCTGAACCAGTTACTTGTCCACTTAAACGTGTGTGGTCAAATAACCCAATAATAGGAAACATAATAAAAACCCCTAGACTGCAAAGCGCAACTCACTGACCTTTTGCGTACAGTACAGATCAAGATCAGACTGCATAGAACGTGCAGTCTGATCTTTGATCTACACTGTCCGATAAGTAGATGGTATTTCCCACTACATAAGTTTGAAATAGTAATATTGGGGTCATTGCTACTGATCTGAAAATGTAATCTTAGTTATTCTGCAGGATAAGGGTTAATATTGTCGTGGATAATGTAGCTGAAGATAAGACAAGAAGATTACGAAAAAGACAGAGAGGGTAAGATCAGATTGCACAGACCATGCAGTCTAATCTAGGCTAGAGAATGTTTGAGTGTTTGTATTTACTATTATTCCGAAACGGTCTGAAATGTACTATTGATAGACCTAGGCTTATTTTACCGACTATAAATCTTTTACGAAGCTGTGCTCAGTGTAGGAAATTGTTTCATGACATTGCAAGGGCCTTAGGGGGTAGGGTTACATCATTATACCCTGCAAAATGAATGTTTTTGGGGATATACTGGAATCAGCCGGTCTGTCCGTGTGTCCGTCCGTGTGTCCGTCTGTGTACAAAATACTAGTAATTGCCTGTTTCTCTCAAAGCAATTGCGGTGGTATTAAGTCGCGTTTAGTGACAGATCTAGTTTCCCGCTAGATGGCATTCTACAAATACACATCTAGCCCCTACAGGCTTGGGGTAACAGCTTCGGTAAAAGCCCTACTGTAACCTAGTACACGGAGTCGGTGATGGTTCATAGAAGACAGGTCGAATCCAGGAAGAATATGACATGCGCAGACATGCGGGGTTGGTTAAACCGCCAAGAAGGCGCAACACCACTGCGAACTCCTTCCGGGCGTAGTATTCAAAAGTAGTCCCATATAAAAAATTGACAGCAAGCACCTCCGCTGCACTGCTTTATTGGAGAAAATGGATGGACAAGTCTTTATTTGTATTTCTGGTGTTGGTTTGATAATGTCTTAGGAAAATGAATTTAAGTTTGTTACTGTTTCTGTTGGAGCTATTTTACGCCTGTGTCCTCATAACGGAACATAGTCTAACGACCGGAAGGACTACTTTAAGAAGAATAGTTGGGTTTGAGAATAGTTGGGTTTGAGCAAAAACTATGATTCGTTAAGGTGCCATTTCTTTAAGCGTCTTGTGCAGGCAAATGAACAGATATTTGATCGAAACAAACAGCTGTGGGTTTGCCAATAAAAGTGCAGCATGGGGACAACGATGGCGAATTTCACTTTATTTTATGCTTTTCGGTAGTTTATTGGGCATATTCACCGTAAATGTTTTTCGTAACTCTTCAGTTGAAGGCGGAAACATTGGTTCTCGAGCACTTGTTACCCAGGTAAATACTGCGTACAAAGCAACCAGACGGAAATGACGTAGTTTACAGGCAATTACTCTGCATTTCTTGCGCTTTACGTAATATTGTAATACATGTGCGTTGCAATAGGGGGTTGCGGGGGGGGGAGGGGGTACGCCACAGGGATCTACCGAAAACTGTAATGAATTTTGACGAAATTCCCATCCCCATCCCCCCAAAAAAGAGGGGATTTACAAGCATGAATTAGAATAAAAAAATAGAGAAAGATCGATTTTTATTTCATCGAGTGAACATCAGCGGTAATATAATCTAATATTTTCACGAGTGGCTGCGCAGCCATTCGTAAAAATAATACAATTGATGTTCATACAATGAAATAAATTTAGATCTTTCACCGGAAAAAAAAAATCAGATATCTTCTATCTATTTTTAAGGTTGAAAAAAAAAAGAGAAGTTGTGTGACGCCATGAAAAGGGAAATTTCTGTTAGAAATTACAGGAATGTGTTACTATTAACCTTATCTATAGAGTCAGTGGGAATCAAAGCAACGCTGGAGTAGCACACTCTTAGGCTGCCAATAGAGATTTTAGATACCTTTTGCGGACGATGTAGATCAAGATCAGACTGCACAGAACGTGCAGTCTGATCTTTGATCTACAGCGTCCGTTGCCAGTTGATTAACTTTGATTTATATTCATCTTCGATTGTAGTTAGAAACTGGAAATTACACTTTTTGACTATAGAAAATCTTAGGTTTGAAGTGGAAGAGCGGGCCATGTGAATTAATTTGCTAAATAAAACGAAAACTCCAATATCAAGCATCCAAAATTAGCGAATTCAAAGTTTCTTTACTCTGGAAAAAAATCTTTACCATTCGGGCAATGAAGATCTAAGATCAGACTGCACGTTCTGTGCAGTCTGATCTTGATCTACATTGTCCGCTGAAGACGTGAGCAGTCTTGCTAACTAGACAGAAGGGTTTATAGGAGATTATCTGGAATTATCTTTTTTATCTTAATCAACTCGACGATAATCTTCAATATTTCGCCTCTGACCTTCCTTCATTAATTAAGACAGTTTACCCAGCACTCAACGGGATCACCCTTATCTTGTTACGAACCAAAATAAGATTAACCATTTACTCTTCACCTGTTAGGTAACTTAAATGAAACTTTGAAGTCGACAGTAAAATACCAAGTTTGGCTATCAGAAAGTTAAATATCTCCTTATCGAACAGTGTAGATCCAATATCAGACATCACGTCTTCTTCTTCTTCTTCTTCTTCTTCTTCTTCTCCTCCTCCTCCTCCCCCTCCTCCTCCTCCTCCTCCTCCTCCTTCTCCTCCGCCTCCTTCTCCTTCTTCTTCTTCTTCTTCTTCTTCTTCTTCTCTTCTTCTTCTTTATGTGTTCTGTGGCCCTAAACCGCTCCTTAAGCAGTAATATAGCCTTGAAATTGCACTGTCGGGGACCCTGCTTATAAATAAAATACTCAACGGAGCTCGTGCTCAAACTATCAATTTCATTGAAGCTTCTGCAAGAACGAAAAGAGAAAATAAAGACTTTCACTTTATTAAGAAGGAAGGAGTAGTTAAAAAAAATAGAAGTTTCTCAGTAAGGCGTATCAAATTAATTTTGTACAGTTTTTGAAATTTCTTGCTTGGCTAAGTATTAACCCTTATACTGGCAAATAATGAAAAATAAGTAATCAGTTCGGTATTGATCACTTTTTTTAAACCCATTACCATTCAATCCCTACTTTTGACGCCCCCGAGAAAGAACCCTTTTGAAAACACTGTGGGAAAAGGAGAAAATGCTGGTAACCAGCATTTTCTCCTTTTCCCACAGTGTTTTCTACCCTTTCTAGAACAAGTTTTAATTTTTCAGTCACCTTTATTTTGTCGTCTGCAAATGCTTTCAGTTTGGACCAGTCCAAAATTGTCTCGTGTGATAATGAGTTAAATACTTAAATATTGGTGTTTCAAAGTTATGGTTTGGGGATAATATCTTCTTATCGGACAGTGTAGATCCAAGATCAGACTGCACGTTCTGTGCAGTCTGATCTTGATCTACACTGTCCGCAAAAGGTTAACTAGTCGAGCTTGGCAGCCAAGGGGTTAAGAAAAAGTTCTATAAGTACCGAACCTGGTTTTATTTTAATCGGAGACTGAGAATATATTTCTCATCAATCCAGAAAGGTTATTTTCCCAGTTTCCTGTTTTCCAGCTTTAACCAAATTTAGAACCGGAAGTGCATTGGAATCTGGGACGGTTTGTGAATATATTTACTGGAAATAAATAAATCATTAAAAGGTTCAAAATATAAGCACCGAATGTCAGTGTACGGCTCGGTGGTTCAATGATATCTGACTTGTGACTTGGTGGTTGTGAGTTCGAAACCCGGTTGAGGTAAACTGCCTTAACCTCTCACCTCTGATGCATGAGAGAAAAGCAGTCAGTGGGAAAGCAGCCAGTGGCTTGGTAAGAAGATTATGCAGAGTTCTGGTAAAAGAGACTGCAAGAAAGCATGGATGGGTGCACTGGCCTCCGCGATATAACTGAAATAATGTTAAAAACGGCGTTTAACACTATACAGTCAATCAAATATAAAACTGGAGATTATGTGGTATTTGGTCAGAATGATGTATTGCAGATTTCTACCCCCCCCCCCCCCCCTTAAAAAAAAAAAAGTACACAGTCCCTCGACTCGCCCACAAGAACTTCGATATATAACCGACTGATATTTGTCCTTTTTTCTTTTGCAATATTACAATAGCTTCTTTCTTCAACAAAAATTCTTTTCAGTATTGGGGAGGTCAAAAGGTCAGCTTGTAATTAGATTAGCTCCACTGTTGGTTATTTCCTTCAGCACCAAACACAGCCATGATCCATGAAAAAGGGGCTTAACTCATTACCAAACGACAAAATTTTAGTTTTGTCCAAATTGAAAGCATTTGCAGACGACAAAATAAAAGTGACTGAACATTTGAACTTTGTCTTGTGAAGGATAGAAAACATTTGGGAAAAGGAGAAAATGCTGGTAACCAGCATTTTTTCCTTTTCCCACGATGTTTTCTGAAGGCCTCTTTCTCAAGGTCGTCAAAAGTAGGGATTGTGTGGTAATGGGTTAAAGATCCATCTATCCTCGTTTTCAGCCAGATTTTAACCATTTTATCTTTATTCTATCAAACTATAATTGTGTTTGTACCATGATGCCAAATGTTGCCCCTGACAGTTGCCAGTTTGCATAGATCTCGACGGATAGAAAATGCATTTTATTTCCTGGAGGTCATCGAAGAAATCATTGTGAAGTTTCTGGTTTTAAATCATAGAATTTCGATATATGTATTTATTCCTTACACCATATGCCTTGATGATTTATCTATGTCTACAAAATTGACTTAATTCTGAACCATGATACAGTCTATTAGTTTTTTAGAACGTTGGTTCTCTGTCTGTCTTATATAGGGTGTATTTAATAAACAATCAGTATAGATCCAAGATCAGAAATCACGTTTAGTGCAGTCCAATCTTGATCCATGCCGTCCCCAAAAAACTCCTGATTTCACAAGGGCTGTAAATAATACCAAACAATCCCTGGTTTTTACGACCCAGAGATAGAAGCCTTTAGAAAACATTGTGGGAAAAGGAGAAAATGCTGGTAACCAGCATTTTCTCCTTTTCCCACAATGTTTTCTATCCTACTGAAAACAATTTTCAATTTTTGAGTCAAGTTTATTTTGTTGTTCACAAAAAAGTATTTTGCAGACGACAAACTAAATGAGACAAAATGAAAAAAAAAGCAAATTTTATAAAAAAAAAAAAGTAAAAGCCGTATTTGGATAAAGTGGTTACCAGCATTTTCCTCCTTTTCCCGCAAGTTTTCAAAATCATTTTTTAGAAGGGTCGTTAAAATTTCGAGACTGCGTTGCAAAGGGTCATATATATATACATTTCTGCATTTCAGGTTTATAAGCAGATTGGGTTTGACTATCGGCAGACACACGTCAGGCAAGTTCTGATTGGATAACGATCCGCAAATACGATACTGTGATATTGGTGCAAAGCGGAAATGGACATATAACATATACCGGTGCTCGCCGGAAAGTCGCTGGATATTTAAGTCCCGATAAAAAGAAAAAAAAAAGTGTCTCTTTATTTACAGTGTTTATTGAGTAAAATTTGAATTTGATAGTGGTGAATTTTAATCGAAGATGAAATAGTGAAAAGTATTTGGATACCATAGTCGGAAAGCTGTTCCTGTTTATTTCATCTGAAAAATACATGATGACGTCATTATGAACGTGTCATCGGCAGACGACAATCAAATTAGTAACTTTAATTGGCCCGTTCTCTTTCTTCTTCCGGTTGTGATTTTCGGAGCGGCGGGAAATATTCTCGTGTGCATGGCGGTTTCCATGGAGAAACGACTTCAGAGTGTCACAAATTATTTCCTGTTTTCTCTCGCCATTACGGATCTCCTTGTTTGCCTTATTGTGTGGCCATTCAGCATGTTGCACGAATTCATGGGTAAGTTGTCAGTTAAAGGCCCTACAGCTGCCAAAATTAAACAATGGAGAAGCAAAAATGTATTTAGATGTAAAACCCACCGTTTAAATGTATCCAAATTATTGTCATTAAGAAAACAATCTGTTATTATACTGTCGGTCCAGGTAAGATTCCCTTACAAAATAAGTCATGCAAAACGTGAACCAAAGCTAAAGCGACCTGGCAACTTTTTACCCAGATTCAGATTTTATTTTTTCTGTCGGCGACCAAAAAACTTTGACCGACCGTCCAATTACAGACCGAGTCATCTTCACAATTATTTACACACTTTTATATGGTATGATTTAGATTTAGATGGATTTTTGACACCTGTATTGTTTACTTTTGGCAGGTAAAGGGACTTTAAAGTTTTACATTAATTGTTGTTTATTTTTCTTTTAATTAGACAATAAATTTTAAGATTTATCTATATAGAAAATTTTATGAACTAAGCTCTAAGAAAAGGGAGCTTCAGGCATCTGCAAAAAGTATCGACCCAGGTCAGACTGCACGGACTGCGCAGGCTGACCTGGGTCGATACTTTTTGCTATTACTCAATTTCATGTATGTCAAAGGACCAATCTACAAATAGGAAAATGTTTCTACCCGTGTCAGCATGTGTATGTAACACAGAAAAAAAAACGCCCGCCCGGGTGGCTCAGTGGTGAGCGTGTCGGACTCATGCCCTGGTGGTTGTGAGTTCGATACCCGGTTGAGGTGAACTTTCTTTCCGGCGTATTTTCGCCTCTCATCTCTGCTGCATGTGAGAAAAGTAGTCGGTGGCTTTGGAAAGAAAGTTGTGTAAGTACCGGTGTGAGAAAGCCAGGAAACACATGTGCGTCACCGACCGCCATGATATGACCTTAGCTGTTAAAGTGGCGTTAAACCGCAATACAAACAAACAAACAGAAAAAAAACAAAGTAATTACACAGTTTTTTAAATCTTTACCAAAGTTAACGACAAAATTTTAGACTGGTCCAAATTGAAAGCATTTGCAGACAACAAAAAAAACGTAACTTTGAAATTGAAATATAATTCCAGGAGGGTAGAGAACTGTCGAAATTGAAAGCATTTGCAGACGACAAAATAAACGTAACTCTAAAATTGAAATTTAATTCCAGGAGGGTAGAAAACATTGTGGGAAAAGGAGAAAATGTGGTTACCAGCATTTTCTCCTTTTCCTACAATGCTTTCAAAAAGCTTGTATCTCGGGGTCGTAAAAACCAGAGATTGTTTGGTAAAGGCTTAAAGGGGCTCGTTTACTTTTAATAAACATGTATTTCACTGTCTGTCTGTCTGTCTGTCTGTCTGTATGTCCTTCTGCCTGCCTTCTCCCCTGCCTGCCTTCTCGCCAGCCTTTCTGTCTGTCTATCCGTCCGCCCGTCCATCAGTTCGTCTGCGTGCACAAATTACGCGCAAAACCAACATACAAACATCTCATAATAATTTATTTTATCGCTAAGGTAACGAATAATTCGCACAAACGAGTGAGCAAATTTCCCCCATCTGTCCTTGTTTGTGGAAGGCGAATTGGCATTATAGAAACTTGTACAAGATAATCCTTGCTTCTAAATTGTAGAACATTCGAGCCATGCTGTTACCGTTCAGTTGTCTATGGTGGCATTTTTGTGCCATGAGATACGAGATAATTATCATGATAATTTCAGTTTCCTGGAAATTTTATCACGATAGTATGGTGGCATATTTCTGCTAAGAGATTCGAGATAACTATCGTGATAATTTTTGTTTTCTGGAAATTTTATCGAGATAGTAAAAAAAGATTTCGAAAAATGAAAACATAATAAAAAATTGTTATCTAGAAAAAATTACAATGATCAGTAAATATTGTAACGTCAAATTTCTAATTCATGCATGAAGCCTACATTCGAAATCGTGATATTTCTACCTATTTCTCGGTTTCTATAAATAGAAAATTCTCCATTCGGATTAACTCGGTAGATTTTGACTTTACAAGTTGGCACTCTGTCGAAATTCAAATTATTTACAATTTTAGCGTAATTGGTAAATTTTGACTACACATGAAATTTACTAGTATAGTCTGTTAAACAAACAGACGACTCGAAATGACTCTTACGAACAACTTTGAAACTATTCAGGGCAAAGAAGAATTCATAAGGTTGGAAGCGAAGATGTTCCGAAACCGTATCTAATTATAGATACAGTAAATGACAGTTTAGGGCACGAACGTAAAAAAATCGTGGTAACAGTGAGAAATGTTACGATTTGTTTATCGTTGAAATTTTAATATCTAGATGAAAATTTCTAGAAAATTTTTTTTTAATCGCAACAACTCTGTTAACCTATTACCACAGAACCTGAGAAAGAGACCTTAGAAAACATTGTGGGAAAAGGAGAAAATGGTGGTTACCAGCATTTTCTCCTTTTCCCACAATGTTTTCTAGCCTTCACAATACAAACTTCATATTTTCAGTCACTTTTATTTTGTCGACTGCCAATGCTTTCGATTTGGACAAAACTAAAATTTTGTCGTTTGGTTATGAGTTAAACTATCGCAATCTAGTATCTCGTGGCCGCAATATGCCACCATAGCTGGCCTGTTTTTCCCCTAATTGATTTGATTTCCCGTGAGACTATATTTCCCCCGTTTGCCGGTCGGTCGGCACGAAAATCACTACGTTTGACAAAAATGTACGTGTCTTTTGCACTCAGTATTCAGAGTGTAATTTTTCCCTTTCAAGTTTTTAAACTCGATTAACTTGCTTTTACGGGAAGTGCAGATCAAAGATCAGAATGCACAGAACGTGCAGTCTGATCTTTGATCTGCACTTTCCGCTGTATTATGAAAAAATTCCATGCTAGAGCTTTCTTTAAATTACATTTTTTTCTTACAGACAGAAATTAGTCAATCTAATTTAGTCAGCACTTCAAGTGTACTCTTATACCCCTGTCATACCAAACTCGTTTTTACTCCGTTCCGAAAATTTTTTGTCGAACGGACTTAGACTGTGTTCAGACAGAATGGACGTATAAGAAACGTTTTACGATCTGTTTACGAACTTAATGGACGGGTTAGGACGGGAGGGGTGCCCCAGAACTTTAAGCCTGCTGATAATGTCTTGCCGTCAATCCCGTCCTGTAATTAGACGCAGTGACAACGTACTTAAAACGAGGTGGACGTTCTTAAAACGGAATTGCCGTACTTTGATCCTAATAAAGACAGGTGCAGTCCGGTGTAATGCAGAGAAATGACCCCATTACCAAATGACCTACGGTCATTTCTCGACGTAGAATAATGACCGTAGCCTTTTAAGGGAATACCACCAAAAAAATTTTTTTTTGTAATTTTATGGTTCTTAATTATTGATGATTTGTATTGATTTTTCATGTAAATTTCATTGACATATATATTTTTTAATTTGGTTTGATGTGAAAATTCTAAATACCCACCTTTAAGAAGACGTTTGGAGAGACAAGCGTTTCAGACATTATCAGGCCAAAGTAACACGTTCTACCCCGACCGCAACCTGTTTTCCGATTATGTCAAGACGGAGTAAAACGTTCTGAGAACTAGTTTGATGTGACAGGGGCTTTAGCAATACGCTCCGTGTCATAATGATCCTAAAGGAGACGGCTTGTGAAAACATCGTGGGAAAGAGAGAAAATAATGTTAAATGGCACGTTTACCTCTTCCACAATGTTTTCCATTCTTTAAATATTTTTCTCTTCAAAACAAAGCACGCCGTTTAAAGTGACAATACCTGCCAAAAGTAACCAATACCATTTAAAGTATTGAAATTGTATAAAAGTATACAATCTGTATAAAAGTACGGAAGGTCCGAGTGCAAATTGCTGTCAGAGAAATTAATTTGAAATCTAGGTTAAAACCTGCCAAGTCAGTCCATGTTTTGTTTTACTGTATGAATTCATTTTTCTGCACCTATCACATAATAACAAATTGTGATATTCACAACGTTTACCATGCCTTTAACCCATTACCACACAATTCCTACTTTTGACGACCCTGAGAAAGAAGCCCTCTGAAAACTTTGAGGGAAAAGGAGAAAATGCTGGTAACCAGCATTTTCTCCTTTTCCCACAATGTTTTCTACCCTACTGGAAACAAACTTCAACTTTTGAGTAACATTTATTTTGTCGTCTGCAAGTGCTTTCAATTTGGACCAGTCTAAAATTTTGTCGTTTGGTAAAGAGCTAAATTTAAACTCATTGTAACACCCGTGCTTTGATTTTTTTCTCACTATCGGGCCTTGAAACCTCAATTTAATATTTGTCTTAAATTGTTACAAAAATAGACTAGTCTAGCACGTTGATTTTGACGTAAAGAACGAAGTGTTAATGCAATTTTGCTGTCTGTGCTGTGTTATCTAGATCTAAACTTTCTGAATCTAAATTGTCATCTAATAAGCACTTAAGGTTTTTTTTAGAAGGAAGCCTTTAGAAAACATTGTGGGAAAAGGAGAAAATGCTGGTAACCAGCATTTTCTCCTTTTTCCACAATGTTTTCTATCCTTCACAAAACGAATTTCAAATTGTCAGTCACTTTTAATTTGTCGTCTGCAAATGCTTTCGATTTGGACAAGGCTAAAATTTTGTCATGTTTCAAAGAGTTTATGCTGTTTTGGACAGAATTCCAGTGATATCATAGTAACTCTCAGAAGGTGATGACCCTTCAGGCCTTATCTTTTCATGTCACTTGTCAAAATGACACCTTTTGACGAAAAAAAAAAAAATTCTCTCCCAAGTCAGTGACTTATGCAAAATAGTTTCATCTTTACTTATCCCAACGCAAGCTTGTAGTTTTTTTTCGGATGTTGTGTTTCTCGTTTAGATAAGTGAGTTCGTCCAACTAATAAGCCGTGATATGACTACAATAATGTTGAAAAAGGCGTAAAACTTCAATCAATCGATCTATCGATCAGTCAGTCAATCTATCTATGTTTCTTTTTATCAATCAATCAATCAATCAATATATATAGCATGTTTGCTATAATTATGTCGTGCCGTCAGCAGATGACTCCAGGATCTATTGCGGACAGCATAGATCAAGATCCAACTACACAGAACGTGCAGTCTGATCTTGGATCTACATTGTCCGAAAGAAATGTGACACGTCAAGCGAAAAGGTACAATCTGGGAATTCTGCACATCAATTATACAAAAGCAGATCAAAGATAATGCAGGTCACTTTAAGTTGATAGTTGAAAAATGATTGTACAGTAAGGTAGAATGATCACTTAACATGCAGAAAATACCATAAAAGCAAAAATTGTCGGCCCTGATTAGCCTACGCAATCCGCACAATCGGATTGACACTTGTCGCAGTTCCTAGATGGTCCCTTTTTGCGTGATAGCTCCCCCCACCCCCAAATATTTTTAAAATAGCAAAATTTTAAGGTCTTTTTGTTAACTATCTCTGCTTTAAAGTGTCGTGTAATTTATTAAGTAATTAATGGGTGAAAAGATATTTAGACATTGTCACATACGGAATTTATCGGACATTTCCAAAAAGCCAGGCACATATGTATCACAAAAAGAATTAAAGTAACAACAGCGACCAAAAGTAAACAAAGGGGGTGTTAAAGTGCATTTTAACTCATTACCAAACGGCAATATTTTAGGCTTGTCCAAATCGAAAGCATTTGCAGACGACAAAATAAAAGTGACTGAAAATTTTGAAATATCTTTCGTGAAGGGTAGAAAACATTGTGGGAAAAGGAGAAAATGCTGGTTACCAGCATTTTCTCCTTTTCCCACAATGTTTTCTAAAGGCTTTTTTCTCAGGGTCGTCAAAAGTAGGGATTGTGTGGTAATGGGTTAATTTAAATCATAAAATTGAAGAGTATGAAAATTATTGTGAAGGGTAATAATCTGTTGATGTACGGTCGTTCCAGTCTAAATCGCTGACAGAGAAATTAATTTCAAAACTAGATTAACCTTTTACCAAACAATCCCTGGTCTTTACGACTCTAAGAAACCTTTAGAAAACATTATGGGAAAAGGAGAAAATGCTGGTAACCAGCATTTTCTCCTTTTCCCACAATGTTTTCTACCCTTCACAAAACAAATTTCAAATTTTCAGTCACTTTTATTTTGTCGTCTGCGAACGCTTTCGGTTTGGACATGCCTAAAATATTGTCGTTTGGTAAAGAGTTAAAACCTACTAGGTCATTCCATCTTTTGTTTACTTTTTGCTAGAATTTGACATTCATTTCTCTGCCAGCCAATAACACTTGGACCGACCCCACAATAATAAATTGTCATCTTCACATTCTCTTCCATACTTTTGAGTTTTGAATGTTATAATTTAAACTTAATTGCATCTTAACACTTGCATTTTTTGGCCTCTATTGGGACTTTAACAGTATCATTTAAACAACTGGCTCGTTGACAAACATCAATAAGTAAACATGGCAGGCTAGTTGACATGTCATGTAAATTTCCAAATGCCATTCACGCTGAATGCTGAGACAAACATAAGTTTTCTATGTATCAAAATATGAGGTACATTATATGAACAGGGGGCTTAAAGGTAGGTATTTAGGTTTTTCACATCTAACCAAATTAAAAAATATATATATCACTGAAATTCATATGAAAAAACCATAGAAATCATCAATAATTAAGAATCATAACATTACACACAAAAAAAATTTTTAAGGTATTCCCTTAAAAGGCTACGTAGCCTCTTAAGCTATTTTTAGATTTCGCGCCAAAAATAAAAAAGGCATTGTGGGAATGTTCAGTGACTGGCACGTGACTGACGGTTAACTTCCATAAAATGCCAAACATGAAATTATTTTCCATAATGTCTTCTTTGGACGCTATGTTTGAAGCTTCGTCTGTGTATTTCCGGTATGTTGCTCAGGTAATAATAGACCGTGTTTCCCGTCGGTGTCAACCTGGGCTGTAGTAAATCGCTAATTTCTGATGTCGTCGGATGGTTTTCGACTACTGGGGTTTTATGTATGAAAAATGATAAGGCTTTGGGAGTATAAGGATGATTTTTTGTATTTTTGCAAACTTTTCGTCCCAAATTCTGAAGGGCCATCTTTAATTGCATCTCCGAAAAGTATCGACCCAGGTCAGCCTATGCAGTTCTCGGCTAAAGCCATCGGGACAGATATCAAGGTTGTGGGCCGATATTACCCTCCGGCCCTCATCAGCTGTGTAATATTCTCTATGTATTTCATTGTTACGACCAGTGAAAAATACGGGATAACGATTTTATTTTCACACTCTTTATTGGAAGGCGGACACAGTAGTTCCCGCGCTCTTATACCACATCGTTGTCTGCGCATGTCATATTCTTTTTGGTTTGGTTATCTCCCTTTTATTGATCATCGCTACCGGTTGCCCATCTGAGCGAGGCCCGCAGGAGACGGTTAGTTGTTACGGGGGATAGTGCAAGGATACAGGTCAAAACTACCGAGAGCTTCGCCTGGTTCTTTAACGTGCTCGGCGTTTAGCACCGTCACACGGGACCTCTGTTTAATGTCTAATCCGAAAGACTATTAGTAATTTTGTTTGGCCTGCCGTGGATCCGAACCCACAACCTTTAGTGATCCGAAACATTGTGTTCACGAGTCCTACGCTCTACCTACTGAGTTATATCGGCTGGTAAGTGTCATAATTATTATTCGAAGATTCGACCTGTCTTATATGACGCATCACTCTCCCCGATATCGGGGAGTTTGTAGTAATAAGCGCTATAAAGTAGTAATGGAGAATGTCTTTTATCAATACGTTTGATGAAAAATGGCATTCTACAAATACAAATCTATCTAATTTTGGCATCCTGGGTAAAGAACCGTACTTCTTTTCTAGGCGACAAACGTTACTTTGAACTTCAAACTAAAAGAAATGTTTACTCAATAAAACGCTACCTGGTGCGATTCATTCAGCTATGATCAGCAGTTTAGACAAATCTGGAGCTAAAACAGGCTTGATTTCTCACTCGATGAAATAAATTTCAATCTTTCATCGAAAAAAATCCTCTATTTTGCTTATGTAATCTACCTACTTAAATTAAGTCACCCGGAACAGACCATGTTAAATTCTGATAAATAACTAGATTTCTGCTTTCATATCTCAATTAGAGTAAAAGGAAAAGAATTACTGAAGATGTTACCGTACGATCTGTGTCTTGTGAAAAGGGGGTTTAACCCATTACCACACCCTGAGAAAGAAGCCTTTAGAAAACATTGTTGGAAAAGGAGAAAATGCTGGATAACCAGCATTTTCTCCTTTTCCCACAATGTTTTCTACCCTTCACAAAACAAATTTCAAATTTTCAGTCACTTTTATTTTCTCGTCTGCGTATGCTTTCAATTTAGACAAGTCTAAAATTCTGTCGTTTGGTAATGAGTTAATGCATATGCAAAAAGTATCGACCCAGGCTGACATGGCCGACACTTTTTGGTATGTTCAAAGTTTATGCATGTCTCAAGATCATTCTTCCTCCAGGTTTAGTCAGTTGTTATACTAAATTGATTTTATTAATCTATTAATATGTGATGACTTGTTTTGTATCTAGGTTGATTGATTGATTGATTGATTGATTGATTGATTGATTGATTGATCGATCGATTGATTGATTGATCGATTGATTGATTGATTGAATGATTGATTGATTGATTGATTGATTGATCGATTGATTGATTGATCGATTCATTCATTCGTTCGTTCATTCATTCATTCATTGTATAACGTTTAACGCTGTTTTTAACATTATTCCTGTGATATCGTGGCGGCCAGTGCACCTATAAATGCTTTCCCTAAGTTTCTTTTACCAGCACTTCTTTCCAAACCACTGGCTGCTTTCCCACATAACCATTGTTGAAACGATGATCAGCGGTGAGAGAGAAATGGATGATGGTCTAAATGATTATCATCAATTCTCGGGAAAGAAATTGGCTGAGCCGAGGTTCGAACCAACGACTCCCTGTTCTTGAGTCTTTTACGCTACAGACGGGGCTACCCAGTTTGGGCTCGTTACATTGGATCCCGGGGATAAATCAAGGTTAACGTCCCTAACTCTCATATCAAAAGACGGAAGCTACCGGGACTGGCCGAATGGCCTGAACAATAACGCCGATGTTACACGATATTTACCGAATGAGTTAGTGCCTGACTTTCATATTAAAAGACGAAAGTTGTCGAGATGGGCCGAATAGCCTTTACGAAAACGTCGATGATTACCGATGAGTTAAGGGCGTAGACCTTAAGCCCCTTTTTGCTGGAGCATGACACTTTTTTTCGTTACCAAAGAAATAAATACTGGTTTTCCCCAGTCTAATCAAATAACTGCAAGTCTCTTCGCCGAAAATTGGAAATTACTTTGTCTCGGTGCTTTTCAAAATTTTCTCCAACGTGCCAATCATGTTCACATATCACGTGATCTGATTTCTGCAATAGACGTGGGTGTTCGTCTTTATATTAAAAAGGGAATGCTCAACCTGTTACCACACTACCCCCAAGTTTTAACGATCCTGGGAAAGACGACTTCTGAAAACATTGTGGGAAAAGGAGAAAATGCTGGTAACCAGCATTTTCTTCTTTTTCCACAATGTTTTCTACCCCATCAGAAACACGTAATTTCGTTCATTTGTGCTAAATGTAATTGTGCAAATGCTTCCAGTTTGGAAAGTATACATTTTTGTAATGTTGTAAATGGTTAATTTGTATATGAAGAAGGTCTGACAACTGAGGCAAGGTGGGAATTGAACCTAGAACCGCTATTTCCCAAGGCGAACACTCTAGCACGACGCCACAAAGGCTAGCTCTATAGCAAGGAAGTGTACGTGCCCACATATACGAACACAATACGAAGCTATAAATTCATATCTAGCTGAGGGATAGACCAGTAAACTGCATAGTGCATCAGCATTCTAAATTCAGTTCGTAATGTTAAATTCTAAGTTTACCTATTTCAAAATGCCTGTCTGCCCTTCCGTCTGTCCGTAGACACAAATTTGTTCGGAGCAATACACCAATACTTTTTACGGTACTGAAGTCATATTCACACACAAGGTTCCTATATAATTATATGAATTTGTGCATGTGTAATTTTCATGACCCTGCTGTGATTTGTTACGGAATTATCTCCCCTTGAACTTTTTTCAACACTTACTTTTGTACTGAACCATACTGCATTCTGTGACAAAGACCTGTTTTTGTGACAAGGAATACGTTTAGTGATAGCTCTAGTTTTGTGAAAACTTTCAATGTCTTCATTTTCGAAACTGAAGGGGTCCTCTGTGGCTTTGTATCAAAGGTAACGATTTGAAACCTGAAGCAGCCTGTATGATCTTTAATCTGCAAATCAGCATTTTCCCCCTTTCCCACAAGGTTTGTAAAAATGCTTCTTTCCCGGGGACGTTAAAACTCGGCATTATGCGGTAAAGCGTTAAGCTGCCAGATAAATGAAACATCAAGAAAACAACAACAAAAGATACCTCTCATTATTGAAAAACTCAAATTCAATTTCAACCCCTCCCTAAAAAACGGTATTGGACAGTTAGATCCAAGATCAGACTGCACGTTCTGTGCAGTCTGATCTTGGATCTACACTGTCCGCAAAATGTCAGTAAGTAACTTTGATCAGCATACTGTTTAACCTTTACGGCCCTGAGATAGAAGCCTTTCAAAAACATTGTGGATAAAAGGAGAAAATGCTGGTAACCATCATTTTCTCCTTTTCCCGCAATGTTTTCTACCCTGCTGGAGACAAATTTCAATTTTTGAGTTACAACGTCTGCAAGTGCTTTCAATTTGGACCAGTCTACAATTTTGTTGTTTGGTATAAAGACTTAATAAGATAAGTAGTTTCGGTGCCAACTTGACAAGGCGATATGTAGCCTGCTTTAATTAAGGAAATGTAGGTCGGTCAGATCTTTTGTACTTGTACATGCCCCGTTATAATTTACATATTGATGTTTCATGTTTCCATTTAGAGTAGTGTGAAAATGGGGGCACATCTTGGTGGCCTAATGGTTTGACCTTGACCTTGGCGTATGGTTATACTTGTGCTTGTCGTTTCTTTGTAGAGAAATAGGTGATGTTTTTTTTTCCGAGATTTTTGCATTCATTTGAATTCGGCTGGGCGGCTCAGTGGTAAGCGTATCTGACCCGAGACCTGGAGCTTGTGGGTTCGATACCCGGTTGCGGCGAACTTCCTTTCCGGTGATTTTTAGCCTCTCATCTCTGATGCATGTGAGAAAAGTAGTCAGTGGCTTTGGAATAAAAGTTGTGTCAGCACTGGTGTGAGAAAACCAGGATACACATGGATGCGTCACTGACCGCCATGATGTGACCTAAGCTGTTAAAATGGTGTTTCATTTCAAACCTTTCACTTGAAAGTTACGGAATGATTCACGGTTAATTTAACTGTTTGTATCCATGAATTATCAAACTTTATAATTCACAGTTATCATACCGAAAAGGATGAAATGAAAAAAAAGAGCATTGCTTTAACCTTTACACAAAATAAACAGTATCGAAATTTTCAGCAAGGATAAAAAATCACTAACCACGTGACCAATTTCTTTAAATATGGTTTGTAGCCAGAATGTCTCTTGAAGCATAGCAGGCAGTGTAGTGATGATGAAAGATGAGATCTGCAGAAAATGTGCAGTCTGATCTTAGTCTACATTGGGAGGAAAACAACCTATTGTTTAGCCGGACGCTATTTTGTCTTATAAAGTGAAAGAAAGCAAAATTAAACGTTTTTTTTTTTCCGCAGCGCCATTTCTCCGTGCCAGGTTACGAGTTTTTGACGTGTAATTTAATTGAAATGGGAGAAAAATAGCGTCTGAAATTTCTACAGAATATGTCCCTGGACAACCTTTAGGTTGAGAAACAAACGTACTGGAAGTTATCATTGTACTTTAATACACATTGCAGTCATTTATTTGTATATTGTTCAAATAGTAAAATCAGTGGACCATCTAGTGAGAGATCCCCCGAAAAATTTGCAGAGCCACAGATAAGAGGGAGTGATGGCATTTTAAATCCATTCTCTTCCAAACCCTATGTTGTGGGTACTCAGTAGAATCGTCACGCTGAGACGATTCTAATGAGTACTCATAACATAGGCTGACGTGGAGAATAACTAATATTTTCAATTATGAAAATCAGAATCACTCCCTCTATTTGGAGCTCTGAATTTGGTTTCATTTATTGAGCTATTTTACCCTTTACCAAACAAGCACATGTTTTGACAATCGTAACGTAAAAGACTTTCGAGAAACACTGTGGGTGACCGGCATTTTCCCCGTTTCCCACAGTGTTTCCTTTCCTTCAGAAATATTCGATCATTTGAGCCAACATGACGGATTTATAATCTAGTCATCTGTGTAAATTAAAAAAAAAAAAAAAAACACAATATAAGATGTATGGGGTAAAGAAACTGTAGGGATTTGTCTTCGGTTTAAACCGGAAGCTGTGGCTAGCCGCAATAGAATTGAAATGTATTTTGTATCTGGCGTAATCTGGGCAACCTTGAAACCATCAGGGGCAATATTTGGCATGAAGGTACAAGAGTCATTTTAGTTTCATAAACGAAAGGAAAATAAAAAAAAAAGCGGTTAAGAAACTTGATCAAAACGAGTGAAAATGTATGTTTAATATTTTCATCTGGTTATTATATCAATTTGGCCGAGTCAAAAATAAAAGGCAAAGAGTTAACTCGACTTTTAACGACCTTTGGAAAAGATTCTTTTAGAAAACACTGTGGGAAAAGGAGAAAATGCTGGTTACCAGCATTTTCTCCTTTTGCCACAATGCTTTCTCAAACACCCCCCCCCCCAACCAAATTTCAATTCTTCGGTCTCATTTGTTTTGTCGTCTGCTAATACTTTCAATTTGGACCATTCTGAAATTTTGTCGTCTGGTAAAAGAGTTAAGGGTTAGAAACTTGGTTGCGTGCAGCCACCTCAGAAATTCTGTTTTCACCAGACATTGAGTTACTGGTTTGAAATAAAAACAACGATTGGTTTTAACAGCTAGAATTCCTGTACTGTACATTCCGTACGTATGTACGCGTTGTCTGCGCATGTCATATTCCTTGAAGATTCGACCCGTCTTCTGTGACGCATCGCTCCCCCCAATATTGGGGGATTTGTAGTATTTCGCGCTATAAAGTATCAATGGAGAAAGTGGCTTTATCAATACGTTTGAGGCAAAACCAGGCCTGTTTTAGCTCCAGATTTCTCTAAACTGCTAGTCATAGCTGAATGAATCGCACCAGGTAAACGTTTATTTTAGCTTGAAATTCAATGGAGGGGTAGCGGGGGTGGGGACAACATTTGGTTTGGAGATACGAGAATGATCATAATTTCATAAAATAAAGATGAAATTGAAATTGCTTTAACCCTTTACCAAACGACAGAATTTTAGACTGGTCCAAATTGAAAGCATTTGCAGACGACAAAATAAATGTGATTAAGAGTTGAAATTCGTTTTAAGAAGGAAAGAAAACATTGTGGGAAAAGGAGAAAATGCTGGTTACCAGCATTTTCTCCTTTTCCCACAATTTTTTCAAAAGGCTTCTTTCACATGGGTGTTAAAAGTCGGAATTGTGTGGTAAAGGGTTAAATCTTTCAAGGCAAAATATTTAAACTCCATCCTTGTCGACGACATACTATAGAATCCGCTGAGACTAAGAAAAAATGTGTCCCATAAGACTAAACAAGCGGAAGGTATAGAGCCAAGATCAGACTGCACGTTCTGTGCATTCTGATCTTGATTTATGTCGCCAGGAAAAGTCAGTGTTTTCGCATATGGTGCAAAAAGGATTTGGAAAAAAACTGGATGAAAACGAGTAAAATGTGTAACAATAGAGTCAGACATAAGTTAAGCATCACCAAAACTGACCAGCAATAGCCCATGTGCTTAGACCAGCATTACACAGTCTTGCCCACAATTTGCCATTTCTGGGCTTCAGAAAGTTTTCTCGTTGCCATCCTTTCATTTGGCTCATAAAGCAGCCTGTTACTTGTCGAGTGGGTCCATGCAAAGCTTGAAAATGTACCAAATAAAAAAGCTTATCAATTAAAAAAAATATGGCTAAATTTGTTTGGGTGATGCTTAACTTATGTCTGACTGTATATCTTTAACTGTTTTTCTGATTTACTGTTTTTTCCCCAAATGACGCCGACGTACTCGTAAGTTTTAATCTTGACGGGAAAGAGAAATTCAATTCTGCGATAATCAAGAAACCAGACACATAAGTTTTGAGTAAATACTTAATTTGACATACGAAGTTGGCAATGCAGAGCGACTGTTATTTAGTTAGCTTTAGTACCAGTGCTTTAGTATTGGCACTGAAGTGTGGGAGTATCCGTCCGCATCATTTGGAAAACCTCGGGTGATCCGCTGATTAAGTCCATATTTAGTTACGGAATGTGCCGAGTTGTTTCGAGTGCTTCCGAATTACATGGCCCCGGCCCGCGCATATATATAAGTCAACCTATGTAATTGAGTTTGTTTTCAAAGTTTAGTTTCACTAACGCTTTTAGTTGCGAAGTAAATCAGAGCGACCTATTTTTTGGAGCTCTTGACTCATACTATCATGTAGTTACATAGATTTTGGAAATATTGTGGAAAAAAGAGAACGTGCTGGTAATCAGCATTTTCTCTTTATGCCAAAATGTTTTCTTCCCGTCTTATAGGCAGATCTCGTCATTTGAGATATACTTAATTTGTTGTCTGCAAATGCTTTCAAATTGGAAAGTCTGAAATTTTCATCCTTCGTTAGAAAATTTAAAAAAAAAAGATTTTCCACGGCAGTAGGGGATAAAGGGGGGGTGGGGGGTAAAAGTTTGTAATGGGGCCCCAGATGCTATAGATCCAAGATTCGGCAGCACATTATGTGTAGTCTGATCCCAGTCCACGCCCTCCATAAAATACACCTAAATCGCAGTTAGTAGAATATAACAAAAAGAAAAATTGAAATCTAGACTTTTGATCCAATATCTGTTAGATAGACAGAAAAACTCTAAATTATAAAGAGATACGTTCATGGGATATATCATACATTGCTCTTATTAGCAATGCTTTGGAAAAAGGAGATTTAATGAACTTTTGTGATGTATTTATACCAAGCAAGTCATCACATGATAATAAGGGATCTATAAAATCCATTTTTTTTTCTAACAACTGTCTTAATCATGAGGTAGACTGGTCCTTTTCGACGTACAGAAAAAGTGACCATTAGCAAAAAGTGTCGACCCAGGTCAGCCTGCGCAGTCCGCCCAGGCTGACCTGGGTCGATACTTTTTGCAGATGCGCCTAGTCCCCTTTTTTCAAAGAGTATGGCTCATTTAAATACGAGATAATTTTGAAATTCCATCCTTTTTTCGTGCTCAACTGGGCTGGTGATGAAATAAAAGAAGCTATAATTTTACACCCCAGTGTATAAATCATGAACACTGAAGCTTCTTTTTATCCCCCGCCGAAGGCGGTGGAATATAGTTTATGCGTTGTTCGTCCGTCCATCTGTGTACCGCCCGCCCATTTGTCCGTACGTCCATCCGGTCAGATATCTTCTAAAATCCTTCACGAAAAACTAGTAAAACCTCATAAATCATAAATGTGTTTCTTTCATGATAGTCCGCCGATATACCTTTTTAATGTTTTTTTTTTTAAATTAAATGTCTTGTCAGGGAAAAAGCCATTATGGACCATTATCTCTTTAACTACACTGCTCAAAAGAATTAAAGAGTCACACAGATGTTGAAATTTCAAATCTTTCTCTTCGCTTTAAACACTCGGTCTTTGTGCTCTGAAAACCACCAACCTACATTCTTACGCGACGAAATGGCTCAACTCTTTTCTTGTTTGTTTCATTTTAAATGCTGATAAGCCATGTTAAGAAGAAAATCAAGAAATTTGTTTTCCTTGTTCTTTTGTCAAACAGCTCATATTTTTTCCAATCTTTAATTCATATTTTTGTCAAATCTAATGAAAAAAGAGGACAAGATAGAATAACGACACCTCCAAATCTCTAAAACATTCCGTGTGGCATGTCAAAAAGAGAGCCTTGACAGCAATAGCCCATACATCTTTTGTGCAATTCAAGTTATTTTGCCAGCTCTGAGATTTCACATTGTTATGACTGAATGAACTTATGAACAGAAAATTATTTGCATTGTCCTGTACTAAAGAAATTATCCGGCTTGCGATCGAATAGTCCTTTAACTTTTTTAGGGCAGTGTATTTGACAAAATTACATAAAACTGTTCATTTCATGCTTTCCGGTAGGATATCGAGAAACAGCAGTGAAAATATTTTTCGATCTAACACTGGTAGACCAGTGAAAATACCGATTTTCACGTTCTTGTTGCCTAGGTAAATTGCGCGTGCCTAACAACCAGATGGAAAATATGACGTCATATACCTTACATTTCTCGCGCTTGACGTAACGTTGCTATGCGGGAGGGGTACGCCACGGGGAATAAGGGAAAAAAACTGTATTGAATTTTGATAAAGCTCCTCCCAGAAAGGGTTAAAAGCATAAAATAAATAGAATATTTGTCTTTTTCGGTGAAAGATCGAAATTTATTTCATCTCGTGAACACCATCGGTAATATTTTCACTCGTGGCTGCACCACTCGTGAAAATATTACCGATGGTGTTCACTCGATGAAATAAATTTCGATCTTTCACCGAAAAAGACAAATATCCTCTATATATTTACATTGTTTATAAATCATAAAGCTATAGATGAACATAATTTGATTGATTTTATGTCATGAAATTCCATGTCATGAAAAAGGGGGCTTATTGTATAATTTCATTACGGACCAATAACAAAAAGGCGATATATACATCACAGAGAAGGGTAAACTGTTACTAAGTCAATCAAATCTTAGAGAGGAGAGGTGGAACAATAAATATAATAATTACAGTTATATAAAAGATTACAAGATATATTTTTAAAACCGGCGACCAAAATGATGAAATAATATATTCATGAAATACTGTCCTTTTTCTCTTAGCAGATGGAAATGAATGCAAACATTGTGCCAATATGTAAATAACGCAAAGACTTCCCTGTCACTCTGTGATGTCATAAATACAAACTACCAATATATCATTATTTTTCATGTATTATTGGTGACTTATGAGTGACTGCCGATGATTACTTGGACAGTTTTATAGAGAAAAGTCAATCAAATAAATAATACAAAAAAGAAAAAACGTATGGATGCGTTAAGTCCTAAATTTTGCTGTGATAAGTTAATTCCCGTTGTGCATCCCCCCTCCGAGTAACAACGCATAACAGTATTACGTAAAGGGCTAAAATACAGGGTAAATTACGTCATATTTCCACCTGGTTGAGTAGCACGCGCAATTTACATAGGTAAATAGTACGCATAACTACTGTTTCTGCCTTCAATTGAAGAGTTTGAAAATAAAATCGGTATATTTCACTGTTCGTAACTTTGAAATATCGAAAAGTATTCCACCGTTATTTCTCGATAAACTTCCGGAAAGCATTAAATAACCCTTTGTACAGACTGTGTAGTCTAATCTTTGATCGATATTGTCCCATATTTTGGGGATTAACAGACGAAAAAGGTCCATTACTAGGCTTATCACATAGACTGAAAGCATAGATTTAATTCATTTGGCTTTTTATCAAATTAAATCACAATACAGAGCGGGGTTGTTTTTTTATCCGGATAATTGTCTCACTTTGGGGATATTTCTACAGTGAATTGAATAGATCACTACATTGACGATAGGGTCCGTTGACAGAAAACAGACTATCAAACAATCAAATCACGCGATTTTGATAAACCATTTTCGAGATAACAAATCTGAATCAATACAATTTAACTAGATCTGATCAATCTTACATATACGTTTTAAATTGTTGTAGGCACGCTTAGTAAACTATGACTTTTTGGCTTTAGTTGAGCGACTTGAACTTTGTTTTAGGATGACTAATACATTTCCTAAGATTGCATTGTGTTAACATTGGAGACAATTTTCACTTTTTCCCCTCGATCTTTCATCATCGCTTCATATCTTTTGGCACAAGTATTTCTTGTTTTTATGCTTGCCTTTTCATCATCCATAGATTTTAAGGTAGAAATCTTTCCATCGAAATACATAAAATTGCATTTCGATTTATTTTGATGCATTTCAATGGGAATTGTGGGTAAACTTTATCCTTGGCCAACGTCGGACAAAAAAAAAAAAAACTTACAAAACGAATGAATATAATACATGTAACTTACTTTGAAAATTAAACCATTGACCCTAGCTTTCACCATGAATTTAAAAAAAAAGCACCTTCGACTAAAAACTTGCAGAACAAGAACAAAAGACCTCAAGCTGGCACAACTAAAATACTGGGATATTTGCACAACTAATAAATGTAAGACCTAAAAATCTTAGACACCACAAATAAACCATTGACCTAAAGCTTGCACATCAAATAACCACTAACCATAAAGCTAAGACACAAAATAAACGACATAATTCTAACACAACAGATAAAACCTGGACCTTAAGCTTGCACAGTTATTAAACACTAGGCCTAAAGCTTGCACAAAAAAAAGGAAAAAAAGACTTGAAGCTTGCACAACAAATAAATATTAGTTCTACAGTTTGTCCAGTGACATATAAACCTAGACATAAAAGTTGCACAAAAAATAAACCTAGACATAAAAGTTGCACAACAAATAAACATTTGACCAAAAAAAATCACAAATATAAATTAGACAAAATTTTACCAAAAATCTTGTCATAAAATTTGTACATGTAAACTTAGACATAAACTTTGCACATCAAATGAACCCAGATATAAATTTGCACAACATTTAAAGCTAGACATAAAAGTTGCACAACAAATAAAACTACACATAAATTTTGCACTTCATATAAACCTACATATGAAATTTTCACAAAGAATAAACCTAGACATAAAAGTTGCTCATTATGCCAACTTAGACATTAAATTTGGCCAAAAAAATAAACCTACACATAAAACGCAGAACAAGTAAACCTTGCACAAAAACAAACCCTGAAAAATGAACCTAGACATAAAATTTCCCCCCATAAAAACCACTTTGACGTAAAACTTGCACAACATATAAACCTAGACATAAAATTTGCATAACAAATTAAAAAACACAAAAAGTTGCACAACTAGTTTACCTTGGCCAAAATGATTGAAAAAAAAAAAAATAGACAAAAAATTTGCCAAATTGAAATAAATCTTGACATATAATTTGCATACAAATTAGCCAAGACATGAAATTTGCACAGTAAATAAACCTAGACATAAAATTTGCACAACAACTAAGCCTAGACATTAAACTTCTGACATAAAATTTGCACAAAAAAAAAAAGAAACCTTGGCCATTAAATTCGCACAACAAATGAACTTAGGCAAAAAAATTTGCACAACAAATAAATCTTGGGCATTAAAAGTACTCAACAAATTAACATCAGCCATAAACTTTGCACAACATGTAAACCAAGTCATGAAATTTTCACAACGAAAGTGCCTTGACCACAAAATTTGTGCATAAAACTTAAAGGCAAAAAGCTGGTACAGCAAATTGATTTTTAACATAAAACTTGCACGACAATGAATATTAGATCAAAGCTTGTAAAAAAAATACATTTACATCTTGGGTATGAAGCTATGATGGTGTTTCGTAAATAGTCATGTGGCCAGTTTACTTCGAAAACCTCGTAACTACAGCTTGTTACAAGCTGTAGTTACGAGGTTTTGGAAGTAAAACGACGATGTAATGGTTGTAAGTAAAGCACGATAGTTAATCTTGAACGGATAATCGATCAAAAATGTATGAGGGTCGTCCAAAAAATCGGAAAGAATTTATGATAAAAGTCTAAATACGTTTTGGACGACCATCATATAGGTTTTCTCTCTATGATCAACATAGTGTGTTTTTGTGTTTTGAATTCACCGTGAACATAACTATCCTTTCGGGGCTACGAGGCGCCTCAAGAAATCAAAGGATTTACAAGAGTACTTTTATCTGGTCAATTTACGAAGGCTAAATAAATTAGTTTATATAGTCAACTATCTGAGATACTTCTCTTCATCAGTATGTCAGACCACGCTATCATATTCGATTCATACAAAATACCTATTGAGGTAATAACAATAAAGAAATCGAGTCGTGATTTGGCAAACGGGGGCTTAATGCTCCTCTGTAATGCATGGTAACAAAAAAGTAATCGCCTATTTAGGGATCCATAAAATGTACTTGCTTTAGCAACCGACTGAATCATGTGGTAGTCTGGTCCTCTGACATGCAAAAAAATGGCCAATGGCAGAAAGTTTCGGCCCAGGTCAGCCTGCGCAGTCCGCGCAGGCTGACCTGGGTCGATACTTTTTGCAGATGCATTAAGTCCCCTTTTCTACAGGGTATGGGTCATACTTTTACAATACTTGAAAAATATCTGGGAAAAAATCGCACTAGTGTCCCCTCGTGTATTATATGTTTTTTTTTTCACCGTAAAAGAAATATGCTTATCGTTTCGTCGAATTTCTCCCAAGTGATTTTGTGGCTCAAAAATAAATGAAAGCATATTGTTTTGAAAGTACCCAAGGCTTAAAGTGCAATAGGACTGAATTTTTTTTACACTGTGTTTTCAATTTTGGCCGTTTGATTATTCAGGCGCTCTGTCTCAGTCAGTTTGAGTGATGATCTTAAAAAATGAAATTAAAGATACATCCTACAAATAAAAAAAAACATTGATACTTGAAAGTATACAGAATGACTCGGTTGTGGAAACATAGGTAAATTACCAATATAGATTTATATGGTGTAAGAGATAGAAAAAATTCAAAAAATATTTTCTCGTTTAAAACCGGAAACGAAAAGAGCGATTGCTTTGAAGGCCTCAAAAACATGAAATGCTTAAAATACTATCCGTTTTAATATTTTATATCTTGCAGCCATCGGGGGCAACATTTGGTATTAAGATACACAAGTGATATAGTTTCATAACATTAAGGAAAACCCGTTACGAAAACTTCTTGAAAATCGGCTTAAAAGGAGTATAGACGTATCTTTAAAACCCTGTAAAGAAATGTTGGTCTATAACGTCAAGGGTACATCCTTCATAAACCACATTATCAATGTTACTCGACCCTGTGGGACCTGTGTGCAGCTCAAGTTGGTTGCTTTTTGTACCGTATCACTATAAAACCGAAAATGTTCGTGTTGTAGAAATATTCGCGTTTTTCGCGTATCGATTAAAATTGCGAAAATATACGTCAGCACAAATACCTTTTTTTTTTAATGCAAATTTTAGCACCATTAATTTATGTTTTACCTAAACACCGGGTCATGTAGTAAATTAACCTGAAACTTTGTCGTCGTCAATGAATGCTTTTGTTTTAAAAATCAAACCACATTGTCACGTTTACTGGATATTAAAGGATTAGTATGAAGTTCAAGTTGCTTTATGAGCCGTATTACTATAAAACCGACAATTTTCGCGCCGTAGAAATATTCGTTTTTTTGGCGAATCGATGAAAATCGCGAAAATATCCGCAAGCCAGAAAATACTATTTTTTCATGCATTTCCAGGGTTTCACCAGTGCTGGGCTAGGGCTCTGAGGTGTCTTGCCAAAAGACATCCTTCGTGATTCATTATATCAAGCGAATCACCTCATGTATTTTGGATACATAAAATCTATTTTGTTCAACAAATGACTAAATCACGGATCAGAGTGATCCTTTGGCATGCAGAAAATTGAAAAGAAAAATGGCAAAAAGTTTCAAACCATGTCAGCCTGCGCATTATGCGCATGCTGACATTTGTCAATACCTTTTTAGCTCACCTGAGCACGAATTGTTCATGATGAGCTATTGTGATCGTGTTGTGTCCGGCGTCCGTCGTCAACTTTTTACCTTGTGCTCCGCTCTAGAGGCTATATTTTCAGTCCGATATTCATGAAACTTGGTCAGAATGTTTATCTCAATAAAATCTCGGACGACTTCTAAAATGGGTCTTTAAAACTAGGTCACTTAGAAAAATCTTGTTACGCTCTGGAGGACACATTTTCAGTCCAACTTTCTTGAAAGTAGGTCATAATATTTGTCTGGGTGATGAAATATCAGACTAGTTCAATAATGGGCCATGTGGGGTCAAAGAATAGGTCACTAGGTTAAATCGTAGGAAAATCTTATGTACGCTCTCAAGGCCACATTTACCGTCCAAAACTCTTGCAAGTTGGTGGGAATGTTTGTCTGGGTGATATCTTGGACGATTTCAAAAATAGGTTATGTCTGGCCAAAAACTGGGCCACCAGGTCAAACCTTACAAAAACTTTGTGTACGCTCTAGAGGCCACATTTACAACCTAGAACTCCTGAAAGTTGGTCAGAATGTCTGTCTTGGTGATATCGCAGATGAATTTGAAAATGGGACATTTCGGGTCAAAAATTAGGTCAAATCGTAGAAAAAAACATTGTGTACGCTCTGGAGGACACATTTTCAATCCGATACTCCTGAAAGTTTGTTAGAATGTTTGTTTCGATGATATCATGAATGACTTTGAAAATGGGTCATGTGGGATCAAAAACGAGGTCACTTGGTCAAAAATTAGAAAAACCTTGTGTACACTTTAGAGGCCACATTTTCATTCTGATTCTTTTCAAACATAGTCAGAATGTTTGTTTTGGTGATATTTCAGACGAGTTTTATAATTGGTAATGTCGGGTCAATAACTTGGTCACTCGGTAAAATCTTAGAAAAACCTTTTGTATGCTCTAGAGGCCACATTTTCTATCCAATACTCATGAAAGTTGGTCAGAATGTTTGTCGTACTGATGTCTCAAAAGTGTTTGATAATGGGTAATGTCTGATCAAAAACAAGGTCACTAGGTCAAATCTTAGAAAAACCTTGTGTAAGCTCTGGAGCCACATTTTTAGTCCAGAAACTCTTGAAAGTTGGTCAGAGTGCTTGTCTTGATAATATCTTTAAAGACTTCGAAAATTGGTAATGTCCGATCAAAAACTAGATCAATTGGTCAACTCTTCGAAAACATTGTTTACTTTCTAGTGGTCTCATTTTACATGCAATACTGATGAAACTTGGTTAGAATGTTGGTCTTGCACCTGTTTGCAAGTGGGTCATTTCGGGTCATTAACTCATGAAAATCTTGGTATATTGTTTGTCATAATATCTCAAAAGAGATTGAAAATGGGTCATGTTTGATCAAAAGACTCAGGTGAGCGATTTCAGGACCGTCATGGCCCTCTTGTTGCAAATGCATTAAAAGTCCTTTTAACAGAGACTTAATGATATTCTGTAAATCGATGCATGTGTAATTCGAGGGGCAATCTGTATTCATGAACTGTATCAATTTTATATCTACTCTTTAACGATATGATTTTAGCCATGCTCTGTGAAAAGGGGGCTTATTGCATCTGCGAAAAGTATCGACTCAGGTCAGCCTGCGCGGACTGCGCAGGCTGACCTGGGTCGAAATTTTTCGCTATGGGTCTAGTTTCTCTATGTAAAAGGACCAATCTACTCTATGATTAAGTAGGTTTTTTTTGAAGTGGGTCTGATGGATACATAATTATGGGATAGCTTGGACCTGTATAATGTATCACAGAGTTGCATCAAGCCCCCTTTTGCCAGAGTATGACGGACTTACTGAAACGATGCAACGTTTCTTTTATATCTTCAAGATCGTATATGTACAGTCTATATACAACCCCGTTCTTCTCTAAGGTGGACCATCGAGCAAGTTTGACATAATCATGCCAGCGGTAAAGCGAGGGAAATTCAATTAATTGTCCCAGGGTGTCGATGTAGCGTAGCAAATAGGGAGACCCCGTGGTATCCGAGGATGAATATGACCTTACACAAATCATTAAACACACAACTTCACATTTATTCATCCAGTTTTTAACCTTTCTTCTTCTTCTTCTTCTTTACTTTATGAAATTAATCACTCTCGTATCTTCATGCCGAATATTGATCCTAAATGCGTGAAGGGTAACCTAATGCTTCAAACCTGGGTTTCAAGGATGCTTTGACAGCTGTATAGTGTATACCTAAAGTCATCAGACATGCAACATTCAAGAAGAACATGTTGCTCATCTTCAATGGTACCACCAAAATAGGCATTTTCGATGTTCAATGGGCGAACCTTCATACATTCCGGTTTTTCTAACCCCCCCCCCCCCCCCCCCCCCCTTATGAAATAGATTGGAAAGGAGCAAACTGGTTTCATCATGTCTATCATTCCTTTTATCCGTCCGTCCGTCCGTCAATCCGTCCACTTTTCCGTGTCCATGCTCTGACTCAAAAGCTGTTTGACCTAGGTTCCTGAAACCTTATACAAGTGTTGTTCAATGACCCAATGATGTACCTTTATGTTTGGAGTCTACATAGATCAAAGGTCAAGGTCACTGTTGAACTCTTTCTGAAAGTCGTTTCCGTATTCTAATTCAATAGCTGTATGACCCTGAAATTTTATACAATCTTGTTTATGACCCAAGGAGGTGCCCTCGCTTCTGTTCCCTGGTTTTGCTGCATCATTGACAAGGTGCTACTTTGCGGTATTTGTCCGCTCTAGTTCTAGTTTAAACAGTTCTAGTTGTCCTTAAAGGAGCTTAATTAATACTATGATATAATCACTACGTTATGTTTTTATGTTATGGTTATAAGGGATATTTGTTGATTAATTAGTTAAATACGGATACCAACATTATCTAACCTTCTTATGGATGTTGCAATCAAAACACTCCTCCCACATAGGTCGTCAGTATTTTCATGATACGAATACAGTGACAGATGAGTACAGGAAACTGTTTTTTAAGTGAACGATCGAAATTTACTTCATCGAGTTAACATTATCAGTAATATAAAATAATAAAATAGATAAAATAAAATCTTGATAAAGTAAAATATCGATGAAATAGATATCGATCTTTCTCTGTAGAAAAAAGATAAATTTTCTATTTATTTCAAGGCTTTTAGCCCCAACTTTTTTTTTTTTTGGGGGGGGGTGGAGACTTAAATCAAAATCCAGTGCACTGGTTTTCGGTCATTTCACCTTGGCGTACCCCCTTCGCATAACCACACAATCCCTACTTTTGACGCCCCTGAGAAAGAAGCCTTTAGAAAACATTGTGGGGAAAAAAGGAGAAAATGCTGGTAACCAGTATTTTCTCCTTTTCCCACAATGTTTTCTACCCTTCTCAAAACAAATTTCAAATTGTCAGTCACTTTTATATTGTCGTCTGCGAATGCTTTGGATTTGGACAAGCCTAAAATATTGTCGTTTGGTAATGAGTTAATTAAAGCGCGAGAAATGTAGAGCAAACTCTGTTGAAAACCATGTAAAAATCGTTCAACTACCGGACTGACAATTCAGCAAATACTAGTGTGGGGTTCCAACAACAGCTGATTATCAACCCTTAATCTGCTCAGTGTGACTCAAAGACCTTTTGCGGACAGTGTAGATTAAGGTTAGACTGCACAAAGCGTGCAGTCTGATCTTGGATATACACTATCCGATAAGGACCCCCCCCCAAAAAAAAAAAAAGATTTTGAAATGGTACCATTTAGGTTTTTTGTAGTGGTTTGAAAAAATCGTTTTTGACTTATAAACCCTTTACCACACAATCCGAAGTTTTTACGACCAGACCATGTGGGAGATGGCCTTTGAAAACAGTGCGGGAAAAGAACAAAATGCTGGCAACCAGCATTTTGTTCTTTTCCCACAATGTTTTGTTCTCTTTTATGGACAAACTCCTCTTTTTTATGCATATGCATTTTGTGGTCTTGTTTCAATTTGGACATATCTAAAAAAGTTGCTTACTGCATGGAAAGAGTTAGGCAGGTGAAGGATTATACTGATCTATTGAACATTATGATTTACTGTAATTAATTAGTTGGATTATGGATATCATAAGTTTGTTATTAACATGGCAACGTTCTATAAATCTGGGCTGCATTAATACAATGTTGGTGGATTATAGTTTGTATAAAACCCTCAACTTGCTAGATAGATTAAAGCCCCAGTAAAGTCCAAAAAATAGATATTTTTCCCCGTTTATAACTCGAAAGTATAACGGATAACCGATTACATACACATATATAAGATCGGAGAAAACCCAACATGTCAGTTACTGAACTGGTTGCAATGATATATGTGTGCGAAAATGCATGGAGAAGTCCGTCGATTTAACGACATTGATCGAGACAACCTTCGTTATCGTTAGTGTATGTTCGAACTAAGCCTTCGAGAACGTCACGTGATAGCATTGCATCTCATTAGTGCTATGACGTAGTACACAGGTCCATTGTTTACACTTCCAATATTATGTCATCGGAAAGTAAGATTCCTCATTCAGAACATGTTTTTTTTTATTCTAATGTAGTAAACTCTTCCTGTATTGATGATAAACAAGATTTTTCTTTTAAATCAGGCAAAAAGAAAATAAAAGACACAGCTGCCTGACAGGTTTTAACCTATTTTTCAAATTTATTTCTCTGTCAGTGACCAATACTTGGACCGACCGTACAATGACTGATTGTCATTTTCACAATAAATTCAAATTCATGTCAACACAGCTTTGTTTACATTTGGTTTTTATTGTTACTTTAAGTTTATCCACCCTTTACTTTTTACCACCCGTTCAAATATTTATTGAAAACATATGCAAACAATAGATTCAGTGCGTCCAAAATAAATGAAGGAAACTTTGTGGAAAAAGGAGAAAATGCTGGTTACCAGCATTTTCTCCTTTTCCGTCAGTGTTTTCAAAAACTTCCTTATTCAGGGTCATTGAAACACTGGGTTCTTCTGCATAGGTAAGCCTACATCAACTTATCTTAATTAATCGAATTCGGCTTTAAATGGGGAAAACTATTGGGGGAAAAGGAGAAAATGGTGGAAACCAGCATTTTCTCCTTTTTCCACTATGTTTTCATAAAGCTGTTTTCTTCGGGGGGTTGCTGATTACAAAGCAAAGGATACAATAAACTCAGAACATACAGTGGCATACAAATTTATGTCGAATTCGACATGAATAAATACAATAAGTGTATTATGTGTACAGAGAGGCGCCACACAGTTCCTGTTTGATCCACAGAATTATGATTTATAGCGTTTCCTTGCAATATAGTGGATTTATCTTATTACCTCCCTTGGTTTCAGTGTAATATACTCATTACATCTTTTCATCAAATGACCTTCCTTGTTTTCAGTGCAATATTCCCATGAAGTGTTTTGTGATTTTACACGCATTTGAGATTTGTATCATATGACGTCATATGTATATATCCATGACGTTTTTTTCTAATTCTTACACGCGTTTGAGATTTGTTTTATATGACGTCATATGTGCAATATACCCATGACGTAATTTCTAATTTATACCCGCATTTGAGATTTGCATTACGTGACTTCATATGTGACACCATTTTATACTTCTTTCAGGGAGGTGAATCTGTTTTCTGGAGGATATTTTCCCCATGTGCATGTGTGACTTTTCATATCTTGTGTTATTATTTGCAAGTTCGTTAGGTGATAAAAAGAATCTGGCACTCGTTGGCTTTTGATACAGGATTGAATAGAACACCCTAATGGGATTCGTTTAACATCGCTATTCATCGCCAAAATATTATAAGATTCGGCTAAGACTCGAGTTATTCGTAACCGATGCGTTTGTCGTCCCATCGATTATAGAGTACCCGAGTCTTAAATTTTAAGCCATTTCACTGACAAGCTCAATTGTGCGTATATGTGCCTCTTTGTGTAGCTCTTGTTGAGGATTATTATTAGCCATTGAGACAGGAAAAAACAGCCACTGGCTTGGGAAAAGAGCCGTGCAAAGCACTTGTATTAAGAAATTCCATGGTTGTTCGGATAGATACATCGACCACCGTTGTATGAGTGAAATGATGTTGAAAATGGCATTAAGACAAAAAAAACCCCTCAAAACATGTCAAAGACATTTAAATGTTGAAAGAACACTGACAAACTTTCAAGGCTCTCGTACCTCGATTGATTGCGCCCGTATTCACCAACCATTGTTGTGAATATTCCTAGTCTTATTCTCCAAGGTTTTCTTAAATTGTAAGTGACACAACTTCTGAATGGCTAAACCGAATGGTTTAGCCAACCAGAAGTTGTGTTACTTACAAATATAGAAAATTCTAGAGAATAAGACAAAGAACGTTCTCAAGAATGGTTGGTGAATACGGGCCCTGGTCGTTAAAATCAATTTAGAAGCGCATGAACATGTGTTTGGCATTAGAGTAATAGGCCTTCATGAAATTTGATCGTCAAATACTATTTCTATGAAGTAGGTTAAATTCTTTAAACAACTCTGAAAGTTGTTTGTGCATGTCATATTCTTCGAAAAAAATCGGCCTGTCTGCTATGACGTATCACCCATTTCATATACAGGAGAAAAGTAGGGCGTATACCGAAGCTATTACCCAAGCCTGTAGGGGTAGTTTTAATAAATGGCCGGTGCATAGGTCTCGTATATGCTAGCTGATCATAGCTGAATGAATCGTACAAGGTAGTGTTTTATTGGGTAAACGTTTATTTCATTTTGAAATTCAAAGTAACGGTTGTCGTTTTGAAAATAAATCCGGTTCTGTACCCAGAATGCCTAAATCAGATAGATGTGTATTTGAAGAACGCCATCTAATGGAGGTTAATGCAACACTGAAAATAAAACCTTGTTCATGCAGAATTCATCTCTCTTATTTACTGACCTCTGCTTCCACGATATATTTGTGGGAAAGCAGCCAGTTGCCTGAAAACAATGCAGTACAAAAAACTTGCAACAAAAATATCTTTAAAAAAGACAGATTGCGTAAATTCGCCGGCAAACAGATAGGTGCCCTTAAAATAAACATGTCTACATTTTTAGCCAATCACAAATCTCTATTTATTCATTTGTTATCAGTACCTAAATATAGGTCAAAAGACAGCACATTCAGTTACTCTGAAAAAGAATCTCCTAAACAACACTGAAGAAAGACTATAACTGGCCGGCAACACGCGCAAAGGGGCATTTGGACATTTGCGTAAAGTGTCGTCTCGGATCAGTCTGCGCAGTCCGCGCAGACTGATCCGAGACGACACTTTACGACCACATTCGATTTTGTGTTACAGTAGACTTGTGAAAAAGAAAAATGCATAAGAACGGAAAGTGTCGTCTTTACCCAAATGTCCGAATGCCCCTTTTCGTGTGCTGCAGGCAATGTGTAAAACAGTTGAAATTTGGCGCCGAGTAGCCGTTTTTTAAACAGAAAATGAAGACAAATCGTTTTTCTATGTAATTTCGATTCCTGTTGTTTTCGTGTTACTAGAACGATATATTTGTTACATTTTGTTCTGTTTTTCTTTAGATCTACATGTAAGTGAAATCATTAGATTTTTGTTTGCTGACATCCTAGATCAAGATCAGACTGCACATACCTTGCAGTCTGATCTTAGATCTACACTGATATTTTATCTGAGATTAAAAAAAAAAAATTAAAATAATGATTTTTGTTTTTTTTCCCTGTTGCCCAACAATTTCTATCTATGAAGAGTTCTTACAAGGTCACTTTTTACGTCTTGCACCATTTTAACCCTTTACCACACAACCCCGATTTTTTACGACATTGAGAAAGAAGACTTTTGAAAAAATTGTTGGAACAGGAGAACATGTTGGTAACCAGCATTTTCTCCTGTTCAGACATGTTTTCTATTCTATCAAAGACTGCATCGGTAAATTTAATATTTTATCTGACATCGGCATTTGCTTCGGACTTGGACAGGTCGAAAATTTTGTTGTGTGGAAAAGAGTTAAAACATTGATGTGAAAGGAGAACATCATTTACTGGTTTTGCCAGAATATTTTCACAATACAATCTATTCCAGTAGTCCAGTATGCTGGCGTTGATTAAACGCACCTGGAAGACGTATCAACTTGGATCTGACCGGAGTCGAAACTGTTGGCTTGCGGTCTTCTTGCTGCATTTCCAAGGACCAGTTAACCTCAGAATATTTTTTTCGTTTTTTCCAGGACATTGGCCTTTAAACCTCATCCTCTGTGACGTATTCGTGACGTCAGATGTTCTCATGTGTACGTCATCCATACTACACCTGTGCACGATCTCATTGGAGCGTTACTTCGCCATTCGGAACCCTCTAGCTTCAAGGAATAGATCCAAGACAGCCGTTCGAATCAAGATTTTTCTCGTATGGGCAGCCTCTTCGGCGATAAGCAGTCCAATTATGATACTCGGGATCGTGGATGAGAAAAATATATTAAACGAGAATCAATGTGTTCTAAGCAATAACGATTTCATTATATACGGCAGTGTCAGTGCTTTCTTTATTCCGCTGGGAATTATGGGGATTCTGTTCGGATTTACAATTCATCTGCTAAGATCCCAGTGGAGAATGTGTGACCCCAAGCAGCGGAAAGACGGTGAATTAAACATGAGGCGTTTTAAAAGTCATCACACGCTCAGTTTTAGAAATAGGACGAGACTGAATGAATTGGGTCAGAAAACAAAAACCAGGAGAACTAAAAGTTTTCCGGAACCTCGTAATATGTTCAAGAAAAAAGTGTCCGAAAATGGGAAACAACATTTGAATAAGTCTGATCAGCAGATTCAACAGTCCAGTTCGAACATTTCCTACACGACAGCTGACAGTGAAAGTTCTGTTGTAACCCCACCCACCTCACCAGCCTTGTCTCTATCTTCCTCAGACTTCAAAATTAGTTTTCAACAGTTTAGACAACAGAGCGCTCCGATCAGTGAAACCGACGAAGATGACAATCCTGGTCAAAACCTGACGGTTTCCACGGAAACGACCTTCACCCCATTACCGTCATCGGTTGAGCACATATCATCAACTTATTCGACAGAGTTCGAGTCCTCGAATACCTATAACAACCGACATAGTTATGCAAACGACAGTTCTCCGTCCGAAGATACACACCTCGAAATGCCTAAAACATTGAGCGCGCCTTCAAGACTTCACGAGATCGTGAAAAGACACCAGAGCATGTACCATCGTCCTTCACATTCAACCGACATGTCAAAAAAAGACTCGGTTCGACAGAAACAGGTCAAAAACTCGGTCAAAACGGAGCAGAAAGCTAGCAAAACTCTGTTTATATTATTCATAACATTTGTCGTTTGTTGGGCGCCATTTTTCGCCGTGAATATTCTGTCCGTTGTTTGTAAAAGTTGTGATTTGAATCATTTACTGGTGACAATTTGCGTGTGGCTTGGTTACGTGTCAAGTACGCTGAATCCAATCATATATACTGCATTTAATAAAACGTTTCGCACGACTTTTATAAAATTGTTGAAATGCAAATACAGGACAATACAGAAACCAATGCGGATTAAAGCGATATGTTTGGGAATTCACTCCATACAGGATAGAAATATGACGTCTATACCACTTTAACCCTAAACTCCATAGATATTCATTTCTACTCATAGCTTGTAGGAGCCTTTGGAAAACAGTGTGGCAATAGGTGAAATTGCTCATGACGAGCAATTTCACCTTTTGTCACAATGTTTTCTATGCTATCAAATGGTGTCATGTACCCATAAAAAACGGCTTCATCCTTGCTGTTATTTAGGGTCAATTAGAGATACCATAGAAATGTCCTATGGGATAAAGGGTTAAAGGACCATTAGAAGCCAAAATTATGCAGTACGGGTGTGAAAATGTATTAACTCATTACCAAACGACAAAATTGACTCTCGCAATCAACTATTTGTGCCTTGCAGCGAACCACCCTCGAAAACATTGTGACAGAAGAAAGATAAATTCAAATGATTATTTCCTGCGGTTGACGCTTTAGCTTAGCATTCGACCAATTTTGAAATTTTGACTAGTAATTTTGGAAACATGGTAGAAAAAAGGAGAAATTGCTCGTTACGAGCAATTTCTCCTTTTTTCCACAATGTTTTCATATGACTTTAATCTTGAATCAAACACAGCCCGCAATTACTTATGTGAGTAAAATATTACAATTATGCAAAAGAATTATGTCCTTTCATATTGATTGATATTTTCAAATACGAGGGAAAACTGATCAAATCTTCACCAAAATTACAATATTCTCCTTTTCCCTCAATGTGTTCAAATGTGTGTATGTGTTTTTTTTTTTCTTACAACGGGGCCTTTTTATCACACCAGAACGATTTCAAAAGCCGTTTTTCTTCTTGGTTGTTAAAAACTTTGTCACTGGGTCGTAAAGGGATAGTGAAATGAATACCGGGTACATTGTGAAAAAGGTAGTAAAAAAAATAGATGTCAACGTTTTTTTCATTTTGAGTTTTTATCAATATTCACCATTGTTCTTTTTGAAATGCGCCCCACTCTGACAAAAGGTGGCTTATTGCATCTCTGTGAACAGTGATATATGATACCAAAGCAAGTCATCATATATATATAGATCTATAAAGTCCATTTTGCCTAACAAACGTCTCAATCACAAGGTAGAATGGTCCATCGACATGCAGAAAACTGATCAATTGTGGATTTTTTTTTGGCCCAGGTCAGACTGCAAACTGAAAAGATTGGCCAGAAACAACACTTTTCACACAGACCCATTAAGCCCCCTTTTTACAGAGCACGGCTGTTGAAATAAATCATGCCATGTTGAAATCAATATTCGTCTTTTTTATTCATGTAACTTGACCATGGAAGTTAGTGAACCCTTTACCCCACGATCCCGAGTTTTAAGAACCCTGAAAAGAGAAAAGCTTGGTAACCAGCATTTTCTCCTTTTCACGCAATATTTTCAACCCTTTTTTTCAAAACAACACCCGTTTTTACTCAATTAACATTCATTATATAGTCTGCAAATGCTTTCAGTTTGGACCAAGCTAAAATTTGGTCATGTGTAGTATAGAGTTGATAACCGGTAGAAATATGTCAATTCACTGATTTATTAATTGATTGTATGCTTTATAATGCTGTTTTCAACATTATTTAAATTATATCACGCCGGCCAGAGCACCAATCCATGCTTTCCTGAAATTTAACCAGTACTCCGCACAATATTCTTTCCAAGCCACTGGCTGCTTTCCCACATAACCATCGTCGAGACAATATCAGCGGTGGGAGAGAAATGAATCCTGTCGCAGTGACTATCATCAGTCCTTAGAAAGAAATTAGCCAAGCCAGGGATCTAACCCATGACCCGCTGATCTAAAGCCCTGCACGCTACGGACTGAGTTATCGGGGTTTGGCGTTCAACATGGTAAACTTACGCCGCCTGACTACTTTGTGATTTTTTGGAAAACATTGTGAAGAAAGGATGCCGTTGCATTTTAACAATTATTACCTCTGACCACTTTTGTAAGTGTTTGGAAAACATTGTGGAGAAAGGATGCTATTGCTTGTGAAGAGATTATCGCCCCTGACCACTTTTGTAATTGTTTGGAAAACAATGTGAGGAAAGGATGCCGCTATTGCCTGTTAACAATTATCGCCCATTTTTCGAACATTTCTTACCCCTTTATCAAACAATTCCTGGTTTTTACGACCCTGAGACAGAACACTTTTGATAATATTGAGGGAATAGGAGAAAATGCTGGTTACCAGCATTTTCTTCTTTTCCCACAATGTTTTCTACCCTGCTGGAAACAAATTTCAATTTTTGAGTTAAGTTTATTTTGTCGTCTGCAAGTGCTTTCAATTTGGGCCAGTCTAAAATTTTGTCGTTTGGTAAAAGGTTAAAATGCGAACTTGTTTCAGATAGGCAATCAGGCTGGTACCTTTTTACCAAACTAAAAACTCCCAACTTAACTCTTTACCAAACGATAAAATTTCAGACCAGTCCA
This sequence comes from Tridacna crocea, assembly GCA_943736015.1. Lineage (NCBI taxonomy): Eukaryota > Metazoa > Mollusca > Bivalvia > Cardiida > Cardiidae > Tridacna > Tridacna crocea. The sequence goes on along the minus strand of OX031068.1, from coordinate 48,017,660 downwards.
AACTGGAATCATTTGCAGACGAAAAAACTAATGTGATGCAAAGGTTCAAAGGTTCAAATTTGTTTTGGGAAAGTCGAAAACTTTGCGGGAAAAGGAGAAAATGCTGGTTTCCAGCATTTTCTCCTTTTCCCACAATGTTTTCAAAAGACTTCTTCTCAAGGGGCCAAGCCCTGGTAGCTCAGTCGGTAACGTACGGGAATCAAGAACAGGGGGTCGTGAGTTCGATCCCCGACTCGGCCAATTTCTTTCCGAGGATTGATGATAGCCATTGCGACAGGATTCCTTCCTCTCTCACCGCTGATCGTTGTTTCGATGATGGTTATGTGGGAAAGCAGCCAGTGGCTTGGAAAGAAAATTGTGAGGAGTATTGGTAGGAGAGACTCCAGGAAAGCATGGACAGGTGCACTGGCCGCCGCAATATAACTAAAATAATGTTGAAAATGGGGTTAAACATTACACAATCAGTCAGTCAATCTTCCCCAGGGTCGTTGAATGACGGGATAGTGTGGTAAAGGGTTAAAAACTCAAGTAGCTGTGTATAAGTAAATCAACGTCAGCCAATCAAGCAAATCAAACAAGGAAAGTGTCCCTAAACAAACAATGTTCAGGCTCACACAGCATTCACAGTCTACCAGTTTGTACCATTCAAGGACCTCAAGGCTGGATTAAAAAAATAGTCGGACAGAGACAGAGATCGGCACACTGCAGATATAGAATACCAGGCTTCTCAAATTTTCGTCATGCCCTGTGAAAATGGGGTTTGATGTATGAACAAAGAGTATCGACCATGATCAGCCTGCGCAGTCCACATCCTGGCAAAAGGACTGTAGGTTTTTGTCAGATAAACTGACAAAGAAATGGACTTTTGTAGATCCATCGGTTTAATGTATGAACAAAAATCTATCCACCCAGATCAGCCGGCGAAGTCCACATCCTAGCAAAAAGAACTGTCTGTCTTTTTTTTTCAGATAATCTGACAAAGAAGTGGGCAGTATAGATTCAAGATCGGACTGCACTTTCTGTGCAGTCTGATCTTGATCTACACTGTCCGTGTAAACAACAGAGTCCGGCCCCAGCACATTAGGATAAAAAGACTACAAGGCATAAATGCATGACTGATTAATTGATTGTATGGTGTTTAACACCGTTTTCAACATTAATTCAGTTATATCGCTGCGGCCAATGCACCTATCCATGCTTTCCTGGGGTCTCTTTTACCAGTACTCCCAATAACATTCTTTCCAAGCCACTGGCTGCTTTCCCACATTACCATCAAAGAAACAATGATCAGCGGTCAGAGAGGAAAGAATCACGTTGCAATGACTAGAACCATTCCTCGGTTCGGCTATTAGCTTGACTGGTTGATTAAATTTGCGTTTATTTATCGTCGCCACCGGTTTCCCATATGGGCGACGCCACGCCCATTCCCCCTTTCCCAAGGCGGTTAGTATTGCTACGGGGGATAGTGCAGATACAGGACGAAACTCTCCGAAGTTTCGCCTGGTTCTTTAACGTACTGGGTGTATAGCGCCGTCACACGGGACCTCGGTTTAACGTCTCTCCCGAAAGACTATTAGCAAATTTAGATGACCAGCCGTGGTGATCGAACCGACACCCTCATGATCACGAGTCCTACAATCTACCAACTGAGCTATGCTGGCTTGTCAACTGTTAGCTAGAAGGTTCCAGTTCACATATATAGAAGTTTAACTCTTTACCATCATCTTCTCCCTTTCCCACATTGTTTTTAAAAAACTTCTTCCCCATAGGTGTGAAAACTCGGGATTGTGTGGTACAAGCTTAATCTTGCATTTTTCCGTCCTTTAAAACAACTCTTTACTGTACAACACCAAACCTTTGCTACACGAGAAAATTCTAGACTGGTCCAAATTGAAAGCATTTGCAGACGACAAAATAAAGGTGACTGAAAATTTTAAATTTGTTCAGGGAAGGGTAGAAAACACTGTGGGAAAAGGAGAAAATGCTGGTTACCAGCATTTTCTCCTTTTCCCACAGTGTTTTCAAAAGGGTTCTTTCTCAGGGGTGTCAAAAGTAGGGATTGTGTAGTAATGGGCCCTTTATCAAACAATTCCTGGTTTTTTCGACCCTGAGATACAAGCCTTTTGAAAACATTGTGGAAAAAGGAGAAAATGCTGGTAACCAGCATTTTCTCCTTTTCCCACAATGTTTTCTACCCTCCTAGAAAACAAATTTCAATATTTGAGTTACGTTTATTTTGTCCTCTGCAAGTGCTTCGGATATGGACCAGTCCAAAATTTTGTTGTTTGGTAGAGGGTTAAGGACCGGCAGAACGAGCAAAAATCTGTAAGATATGGTAGGAAGCGGGTCAACATAATCCAGTTACAAGATTGTGTGTAAATAGTGAGCCGAGACGTCTTGGATAATTAGAGTAATTAGTGACTGGAATTTCCATAATCTATATCAATATTTCACTTCGTTTGGCTTGTTGTGATTTATTTCACGTATTACTTGAGACATAGAGAGACAAAGACAGGGAGAGAGACAGAGAGGGATTGATTGATTGATTGATTGATCGATCGGTCGGTCAGTCGGTCGATTCATTCATTCATTGACTGACTGACTGACTGACTGACTGATTGATTGATTGATTGATTGAGGTTTTACGCCGTTTCCAACAGTTCAGTCACACATTCATTGATATTCTGGGTTTCACGAGCACCAGACTGGGGCTCTGATGTGTTTTACCCATGGTCACTCCCATGAAAAACCCAGTGGGTCCAGTGAGGCTTGAACTCGACACTTCCAGGACACGAGTCCTGCATTTCACCACTAAGACACGAAGGAACCAGAGAGAGAGAGAGAGAGAGCAAGAGAAGCAGCATTCACAATCAGGTACTAACATGTATTTACATAATATTCACGCACGTAATTGAATAATAACACACACACTAGAAAAGGCGATTTTTATTACATTTAACCAATTTTGAATGCAGTTGTTGACAACAAATAGCAATGAAACATATGGTGGAATTCGTCTGTGATAGGGTTGAAAACATTGAGTGAAAAGGAGAAAATGCTGTTTGATACTAGTCCATTTTGAATGCATCTTCAGGCAATCAATATAAGTCGCTTATATGATTAAATTTGTCATTAGCAGGATAGAAAACATTGTGGCAAAAGGAGTAAAATGCTGGTTGACACTAATCCATTTTGAAAGCGTCTTCAGAAAAAAATAGAACAGGCTCATGGGAGAAAATTAATCTTTGACAGGATAGAAAAACATTATGGGAACAGGGAGAAAATGCTGGTCACCAGCATTTTCTCCTTTTCCCACAATGTTTTCAAACGCTACTTATAGTGCTGTTTTCAGAATATGAGATTGTTTGGGAAAGGGTCAATCATCAATTACAGTGGAAAAATTCGATTAATTTAACGAAATCTAATGGAAGCCAGTATTTGTTCAAAGGTAACGTAAATCCCCCAAAGACCGTAAGTTTTAGTTTATTTCCATTGTTCCCAAAGCTATATAATGAGTGGTCAAACGGCCAGATCCCTTGATATTTCCCTGAGCGACAATTTTTGACCCCTGGTCTACGTGGAAATATCTTTGGCATTCATCTTTTTCTTTAAACAGCGATTACGTCACTGCTGTTTTAATTATAGGACTTGCGGAAATATCGAAGCAACCCTCTAGGCTCCCTCTGGCGGCGAGGTTCACCTCCACCTCCAGTTTTATCCCCCTCCGAGAGGGGGGTATAGTTTTAGCGTTGTCCGTCAGTCCGCCCTTCCGCCCGTCCGTCCTTCCGTCCATCTGTGTGTCCTTTCCGGTGAATATCTCTAATACCATTGGACGTAATTTCGTGAAACTTTATACATGTGTAAAATAACCCATGCTGCCGAGATACTTTTTTTTTATTGCAAAATGGCCGACTGGGAGCGGTTTTAAGTTACGCGTTTCCTCGGCGGGGGATATCATATCAACGAAATTGCTTGTTTCAAACTGAATTTTAATTGATTGTGCATTACTTTTATTTACTGATCATATTGTTTTGTTCGGTATTCTGATACTATATTTCTCCTCAAAGCACCTACTATTGGTTGTGACAAATTATTTCTATAAAAGAGAATCAATAGCATAAATTTTATTTACCCATACACTGCAAAGTACTTTAATTGGCAGACAGCATAAATCAAGATCAGGGCCTGCATTCACCAACCATTCTTAAGAACATTCTTTGTCTTATTTTCTTGAATTTTCCACATTTGTAAGTAACACAACATCTGATTGTCTAAACCGAATGGTTTAGCCAATCAGAAGTTGTGTTACTTATGAATGTAGAAAACCTTGGAGAATAAGACTAAGAATATTCTCAAGAATGGTTGGTGAATACAGGCCAAGATTTCAAAGAACGTGCATTCAGATCTTGAATCTACACTGTGCGATATGATAAGAGTGACATTACGACGAATAACAGATTTAGATTTTCACTATCTGCTGTGGAAATTGTCATGTAATTCATTTAGATACGTTTAACTCTTTACCAAACAACATAATTCTAGACTAGTCCAAATCGGAAGCATTTGCAGACGACAGAATTAATGTGACTCAAAAATTGAAATTCGGTTTTGGAACGGAAGAAAACATTGTGGGAAATGGAGAAAATGTTGGTTACCAGCATTTTCTCCTTTTCCCCCAATGTTTTTAGAAGGTTTCCTTATCAGGTTCGTGAAAGCCAGGGATTATATGGGAAAAGGTCAAGAGCTAATGCTTAGGCAGTTCAAAGTGTTTCCTTTATATCTGAAATCCCAATGTGGATTCTGAATGAATTTTTGAAACAGTTTGAAAGAGTAGTGAGAAAGTGAGTAAAATAGTGAGCATGAAGTGCGGCCGAGCAAGCGAGTGAATGATTGGTCGATTGATTGAGCGAATGAGTTTGCATTATCTCCCGCTAGATGGCATTCTACAAATACTCATCTATCTAATTTAGGCATCCTGGGTACACAGGACCGGTACATTTCTACGCGACAACCATTACTTTGAATTTCAAACAAAAATAAACGAAAAAAAAAAGAGATCAAACTCTAAATATCATTTTGAAAAGATATTTTAATCCCGACTTGTTTCGGCAGTTTCAAACCTTTATCAAGGGATACTGTTTATTATTAAAGGTTGATGACATGATCAACGTCACATGACGTCAATGGCAACGACGCCAAAAAATAGCTACGACTTTGGCTTAAAAATATATAAACATGTATAGAATATGTATCTACATCTTTAGTATATTTAACACAAATATAAACAAAATGATATAAACAAATATAAACAAAATTAAACGTGAATACTCAATAAAACGCTACCTGATCCGATTTCAGCTATGACCAGCAATTTAGAGAAATCTGGAGCTAAAACAGGCCTGATTTTTCCTCAAAACATATTGATAAAAGCCATTTTCTCCATTGCTACTTTATAGCGCGTATTATTACAGTCTCTCTGATATCGGGGAGAGTGATGCTTCATATAAAACAGGTCGAATCTTCGAAGAATATGACATGCGTAGACAACGAGTAAGTTTGTTTGTTCGTCTGTACGTTTGCTTCTTTTCTGTTTTCAGCTTCGTGCAACCAATCGTCACAGACCTACAGAAAGAACAAGTTTGAGGTTCGCTATGATGACAAATTTGAAAGATATAGCATCCCCCCCCCTTTTTTTGACTGACACAGAAAATAGGGAAAAATAGTCTGACTATATAGACCACATGATTAATGGATAGATTTGGAAAAGCTCAAAAAACTGTTGTGAACATTAGCAATTACAAGAAGCTGTCGATTGAGTTTTTCCAGAAAAAAGTCCAGTAAAACACATCACATGGTTCTTCTTATGTAAAACATGGTTCTATCTTAATTACTATCTTTCATACTAGAAACTTGGCCTCTAATTGACCTTCAACTCTGTGCCGAAGACAAAATTTTAAACTAGCTATTATCGAACAGTGCAGATCAAAATCAGACTGCACAGAATGATCTTGATCTTGATCTACACTGTCACAAAATGTCAGTGTGTCGCGCAGTGGACGGGTTGTTTTGTCAAAATCAGGTTTTATTCGGTTCAGTTACATTCTCAATTCATAGGAGTACAAAACAAATCAGACCAAGGGAGACAACCTTATTCATTACGAATAACAACAAGTGACAACTTGAGATACTTGAAACAAACTAGCTGTTTTTTGCAAAAGAATTCAATTTTTGAGGTTTTAAAATAACAAAACGAGAGAGCACTGCTTGTAGAAATTCTCAATATTCGACATGAAGATATTAAATTGAAACTTGGACGTGAAAGCAACGGTTCACTTGAACTTATATTTAATGCTGGCGTTTCATCCAGGTTTGTTTCGCTCCTAAACCAGTATTCTGTATACGAATGTTTTTGATACCATTTTTTCTGTACATGCTGATTAAGCAACGCCATGAGAAGAAGTGAGACCTGTACAAATATTCCTAAGACATATTATCAATAACATTTGAAATAACACTTAAAACTCTCAAACAGACGACAAAATTTTAGACTTGTCAAAATTTAATGCATTTGCAGACGACAAAATAAGTTTGACTCAAAAAGTAAAACTTGACTTAAGAAAAGTAGATAACATTGTGGGAAAAGGAGAAAATGCTGGTTTCCAGCATTTTCTCCTTTTTCCACAATGTTTTCAGAAGGCTTTTTCCTCTGGGTTGTGAAAACCAGTGATTATTTGGTAAAGGGTCAAAAAAGGGAACTGAATAATTATATGATTTATTATCATGCTTACGATACCCTAGCAGTTATCAAAAATACTCACAGGCCAAATCTTGTTCAGTCCAGTTACTATTCAAATATCTTGAAATAAAGAAACACTGTGTGTTGTACTAACAAAAATACAAGGCAATTCCACCAAAATAAAGTTTGACCTTTTGTTGTTTCTAAATTCTGTTAACTCTTACTGAACAATCCCTGGTTTTTACGACACTGAGATAGAGGCCTTTTGAAAACATTGTGGGAAAAGGAGAAAATGCTGGTAACCAACATTTTCTCCTCTTCCCATACTGTTTTCTACTCGGCTGGAAACAAATTTCAAATTTTGAGTTATTTTTATTTTTTTGTCTGCAAGTGCTTTCAATTTGGACCTGTCTAAAATTTTTTCATTTGTTAAAGAGTTAATTGATAAGCAATACTCAGAAGAGTTTCCCTACAAAATGTATTACTTTCACTGAGTATCAAAGCTCAGATACTGGTAGTCTCCTGTGTATCAATGACTGAATGTTGGCTGTTAGAAGGTCCTAGGCCATCTAATGGAAGAAGTGCATTGGTATGACACCTGTATTTCTTCATGAATGTATTCTCTCTCTGTTTCAGTTATGTGTATGTCCGATATGACTGAAATGCATTTATGAAATAAGAAGCTCACAAAAATATAAAAATGATGATACATGTAATTGTTTTTCAAAGAGGTTAGATGATTAAATAAACGTGAACACTGTATCAAATGAATTCAATGATGAATTTTAGCAGCAGATTCACTGCAGTCGACATTTTTTGTGTATTTATGTTTCAGAATTAATCACTGTTACAGTAAATCCAGCAATATGTCTGTGAAGCCAGTATTAATGGTGTTGTACACAAATGATGCCGTAGAAGTGAGAAACTCGGATCAGTCCAGGTTACACATACTGCCGTGTGGAACGTCCTTCACCTTCCATACACAGACAGACTCACACCCTGTACATGGTAATCAAGTGTATAATGCATTTATCAAAACAATCCTGTGTTATGATATTAAAGCCTGAGGAAGAAGCCTTTTGAAACATTGTGGGAAAAGGAGAAAATGTTGGTAACCAGAAAACTTTCAATTTGGGCAAGTCTCAAATTTTATAATTTTGTTAAGATTCAAAAAGCACACCATTTGATTAGCTTTCCTGATGAACCAAAAACATTACTGTTCAGGATTAGTGATCTGGTAGTACAGATTCTATCCTCTCTAGTTAACCATTTACCACATAATGACGACTTTTAACAACCCCGAGGAAGAAGCCTTTTGAAAGCATTGTGGGAAAAGGAGAAAATGCTGGTAACCAGCATTTTCTTCTTTTCCCACAAAGTTTTCTTACCCTGTCAAAGCAAAATTGCATCATTTCAGCCACAGTGAAATTTTCGACTGCAAGACACATGGTTTAGCCAATCAGAAGTTGTATCACTTGCAAAGTATTTTTGACAAACTCATAATGAGTCATGCCCCTTTTTCGATTTTGAATTATCACTGTAAATCAAGCAACTGTAGTGGAACGTTGGTACATGCATGTGGTGCTTTTGTTAAATTTCAGGGATGTCCACAATTCAACAAAGAAGCAGTTTTGTAACCAGCCAGTATAGGAACCAGCTGATCTCAGCATTAGATTTCAGGAACAGATTTGCTGAAAGGCCATTCTTGTGTTTGGATCTTATAGCTAAGGAGGAAATCATCGTAAGTTTATTTATATTATGAGTAAAGCTCTGGCAAAATGGGCTTCGTCTCTATGATGTATTATACCTAGTCTCAATAAGGTGATCTTTTTCATATTTGGACATTTACTGTGCACCTTTCCATCTGAAGTCTATCGTAAATTTTCTGGTAGCAAATATAGAGCGCTATACTGACCTTCTGTTTGTCAGTTTTATCTGTATTGCAGCGAAATGCAATTATCTTTAAGTACTAAACATGACTTACCAAGAAAAAGAGTAAGTAAGCTCCCCAAAAGCTTGCTTAATGATATTTTCCCTAGACTCTTAATAAAATTCATCTCAAATGCCAACTCATTAAATCTTATATATCTTAAAATTCCAGAATTTGTATGCAAAGATAGAGCAGATAGCCTGGCCTAAAACAGCCTCTAAACAACATTGTGAGATACTGGACGATGGCAGTGTACGGATCCTGTCTGTTGATGAGTTTGCCAGTGTGATCTTGTCTCCGCACAGAAAAGATTTTACAGTTTGTTATCTATCTCTACTTAGTCAGGAGAGACAGAGAGACAAAGTGAAAGTGAAGAAAAATAGGCAAACAAGTAATACACAATCTACATCCAGTGATAAATGTGTAGAGAAGAAAAGAGGTGATAGTCCTGGATTTAAACAACAAAAAGAGCTCCAGCTTTCTGAAGAAATCCTGTCAAACAGGGTGGCAGGTACACGGACTCCATTGAGAAATGTGCCAAAAGGAAATTATAGGCCAAATGAAGACTTGAACATTTCACCTATAACGCAGGCTAGCTGTGGTAACAGTCCTTCAGGTGTTAGTCATGCAAGTGGAAGTCCAGTGACACCACAGGATACCGTTAAAGATGGCGCTGCAAAGTTCCGTCCATTTTCAACACCAACAGAGGAGATTGAAAATATAGACTTTGAGTGTAAAGTATTTCATGCAAAACATGGTAAAAATAAACATTTACCAGTAAACAGAGAAGGCAGCTTTCTCGGGGAAGATTATAACCATCCAAACATGGATATTGCCAAATCACATTCATTATCCGCAAATTGTATTAAAGATCACTCAGATGATGACAGGACTCTATCAGACTCAAACAATGTGGTGTATAATAAAAGAAATAAAGACTTTGAGTTCTCTGGATACAGCACAGTGCAGTACACAAGTACTGATGATAGTTCAGGTGCAAGTGACTCAAAAAGTCGTGAAACAAGACATAGTTACTGTTGGGTGACGAGACACATTTCCAGGGACGAGTGTCCGCGTATGTGGAGTTATGCTGTGAAGATGGCGGAACAAATTGCTGATAAGACAGATGAATTTAGAAATACAGGTAAAGTTTCAGGTAAAGTATTATTATTTTACCCTGTTCTGAATCATTTCATGTTAACTCTCTCCAAAACTACACATTTCAAACTAATTTGATTCTAAAAATTTGCAGTTTAAAAACATTCAAAATTTGTACAACTGTGCTTAACTCTTTACCAGGCGACAAAATAAACCTGATTCAACCATTGAAATTTGTTTACAGACTGGCAGAAAACAATGTGGGAAAAGGAGAAAATGCTGGTTACCAGCATTTTCTCCTTTTCTCACGAGGCTTCTTCTCAAGGGTCGTTAAAAGTTGGGATTGTATGGTAAAGATTTAAGTTCTATGAGAGGATAGGAAACATTGTGAAAAAAGAAAAAAAATCTGGTTATCAGCTGAGCCCCGATAGTGGCTCAATAATTGACCCTTGACTTTAGAAGGAAAGAAAATAGTGTGGGAAAAGGAGAAAATGCTGGTTACCAGCATTTTCTCCTTTCCCCACAATTTTTTCAGAAGGCATCTTCCTCTGGGTCTCGAAAACCAGCGATTGTTTGGTGAAAGGTTAAAATGTGTATTCCAGAAAAGACGAAAGAAAATAAAACCATGCCGAGTGAAAAATTATCGTACTTGAGGAGAATCAACAAAGACAACTGTGTACTGTCTGAGGTGCCATGCCCATTACCTTTGACCTGTAAAGGTCAATATTTACATAAAGGTCACAGCCGTAAAAAAGTTTTTGATGATGGAAAAGATCCGCTAGAAGATTGGACATCACTCAATCAAGGATGTATGAGGGTGATACTAGTAGATGGGGTGGTCTATAGGTAGGTGTTTGATTTCAAACTTCCATTTGGATCTTGCAAGCTATTTACCAAACAGCGAAATTTTAGGCTTGTCCAAACTCAAAGCTTTAGCGGATGACAAATTAGATGTTGCTGAAGTGAAATGATGAAAGTTGTCTTTGAAAGGGTAAAAGCAGTGTGAGAAATAGAGAAAGTCGAGAAAACATAAATATAAGCCAATAAATTGCAATGTTGAACTTCTATGTGTTGCTTATGAGGTCCTAATTATTTTCAACTAATTTAAGTGTGCCCACCTGTATGACCCTAGAGGTTGACAGGCCATTAATCTTTATGAATGAATTAAATGAATGAAATGAATGAATGAATGAATGAAATGAATGAATGAATGAATGAAATGTATGAAATGAATGAATGAAGGAAGGAAGGAAGGAAGGAAGATTAATGGCCATTCATTCATTCATAAATTAATGGCCTGTCACCCTAATTGGTCATCCATCCCATCCCGTCCCGTCCCATTGGAAGGAAAGAATGAACAGAAGGTAGAGACAAATGGATGGACAGACCACCATCCTGTTCCGTCCCATTGGAAGGAAAGAATGAACAGAAGGTAGAGGCAAATGGATGGACAGACCACCATCCTGTCCCGTCCCATTGGAAGGAAAGAATGAACAGAAGGTAGAGACAAATGGATGGACAGACCAATAAATTCAATACAGAATCCCTCAGCCTTTCAGTAGATGACAAACTCACACTTTCTTATTGATTGATTGATTGATTGTATAGTGTTTAACGCTGTTTTCAAAATTATTTCAGTTGTGTCGTGGCTGTCAGTCCAGCTATCCATGCTTTCCTGGAGTTTCTGTTACCTGTTCTTCATACAATATTCTTTCCCAGCCACTGGCTGCTTTCCTACATCACCATGGTAAAAAAAAATCATCATTTGTGAGAATTTAATACAGTTGCAATTAATGATTATCAATCATGGAAAAAAATCGGCTGAGCTGGGGATTCAACCCTTCACCACAAAATGATGACTTTTGACAACCCTAAGGTAGAAGCCTTTTGAAAACATTGTGGGAAAAGGAGAAAATGCTGGTAACCAGCATTTTCTCCTTTTCCCACAATGTTTTATGGCATTCCGTAGTCAAATTTTAATTTTTGATACATCTTTATTTTGTTGTCTGCAAATGCTTTCAACTTGGATCAGTCTATAAATTTGTCATTTACCACACAATCCCAAGTTTTAACGACCCTGAGAAAGAAACCTTCTGAAAACATTGTGGGAAAAGGAGAAAATGCTGGTAACCAGCATTTTCTCCTTTTCCCACAATGTTTTCTTCCCTTCCCAACAGAAATTTCAAATTTTCAGTCAATGTAAATTTGTCGTCTGCAAATGCTTTCAATAAAGACCAGTCTAAAATTTTGTTGTTTGGTAAAGAGTCTCATTATCAAACGACAAAATTTTAGGTTTGTCCAACTTGAAAGCATGTGCAGACAAGGAAATAAAAGTGACTAAAAATTTGAAATTTGTTTTGTGAAAGATAGAAAACATTGTGGGAAAAGGAGAAAATGCTGGTAACCAGCATTTTCTCCTTTTCCCACAATGTTTTCAAGAGGCTTCTTCCTCAGGGGCGTCAAAAGTAGGGATTGTGTGGTAATGGGTTAAACCAGTTATCCCCCTGTTCTCAAGTTCTGCATGCTAACGACTAGGCTAATTGGACTCAACACACTGTAGTTTGATTCCCTTATTTTTTATTACAGGATTGTTCGATTGCAAACCATCAACAGCGTGGAAGTGTATCCGGGAGATGGTAGTGTCCTCGTGTCACAAGGAATGTCTGCGCATTTCTTTCTACACATCATACCTGGCAATGATAAGGTGAGTTTTTTTTTCTTTTCAACCTTGAAAATGAATACTTCACTACACAGTACATGGTTTTAAGTTTTTATCACAGAATAGCAAGTTTTTAACAACTCTGAGAAGGAAAGCCTTGTTGTACCCTTTCATAGACAAATTTTGTGTTGAACTCTTTACCACACAATCCCGACTTTTAACTTTTAAGAAAGCCTTTGAAAACATTGTGGAAAAAAGGAGAAAATGCTGGTAACCAGCATTTTCTCCTTTTTCCACAATGTTTTCTACCTTTTCCAATTCAAAATTCAATTTTTGAGTCAAATTTATTTTATTGTCTGCAAATGCTTTTAACTCTCTACCAAGTGACAAAATTTTAGACTTGTCCAAATTGAAAGCATCTGCAGATGACAAAATAAATGTGACTCAAATATTGAAACTTGACTTTAGAAGAGTAGAAAACATTGTGGGAAAAGGAGAAAATGCTGGTTACCAGCATTTTCTCCTTTTCTCACAATGTTTTCAGAAGGCTTCGTCCCATGGGTCGTAAAAATCAGGCATTGTTTTGTAAAGGGTTGATTTGTTTAACCTGTTGCCAGAGGAAAATATTTTAGGCTTGTGCAAATCGAAAGCATTTATAGACGACAAAATAAAAGTGACTGAAAATTTGAAATTTGTTTTGGAAAGGGTACAAAACATTGTAGGAAAAGGCAAAAAAATGCTGGTTAGGGGTTACCAGCATTTTCTTCTTTTTGCACAATGTTTTCTAAAGGCTTCTTTCTCAGCGTCGTAAAAACCAGGGACTGTTTGGTAAAGGATTAATTTGTTTCACAAGTCAAGTTTTTTTGATGTCAAATACAGAGATAGATTTATACCAAAGGACAAAATCTTACTCTAGTCGAAATTGATAGCGGCCAGTAACCAGCATTTTCTCCTTTACCCACAATGTTTTCTACCCTATTAAAAACAGAAATCATCATTTTGAGGTATATTTGATTTGTTCTCTGTATATGCATTCACTTTGGTCGAGTCCAAAATTTTGATGTTTGTTAACTCTTAAAGCGTTGGAACTTGTTTTTTGTGGACAGTGTAGATCAAGATCAGACTGCACAGAATGTGTAGTCTGAACTTAGATCTACATTGTCCACTATTTTGTTACATATTCTGGCTGAAAAAAAGTTGATACAGCAATATTTCAGATGTTTTTCCTATTTAAAAATGTCTCTTGTTTTAATTCAGCACATTAACCCTTTCCCAAACAAGCCCTTGTTTTTACGTGTCTACAGTACAAGTCTTTTGAAAACACTTTGGGAAAAGGAGAAATTGCTCGTAACGAGCAATTTCTCCTTTTCCCACAGTGTTTTCTACCCAGTTGGAAAACTGTCTGCCATTTTTATCAAATTTGAAATTGTCTTCTGCAAACTCTTTGAGTTTGGAAGAGTCTAAAAGTTGTCGTTTGGGAAAGGGTTAAGGGTTTAATACAGCTTTATGTTCACTCTATGACATCGGTGTTGTAGGTAGAGGAACAGACCTACTCTGTAGAGTCACCATCACAGACAGTTTGTAGGGAGCCATTCAGTTTTAACTCTGTTAAACAGGGCCATAGATTACCAGCCTATGTGATACACTTTTAGATTTACTCTATGACATCTATGTTGTAGGTAGAAGAACGGACCTACTCTGTAAAGTCACCTCCACAGTCAGTTGCAGGGAACCATTCCGTCAAAACTCTAATGAACAGGGCCCATAGATTGCTGGCTCATGTAAGACAAGAAGTGAACATGCCATCTTTAAATACAGGTCTTTGCTGTTGGAAGGTAGGGGTATCGACATTTGATTGAATAGTCATGCATACACATGTGAGCAATAATCTGGTGAAAGGGCGTTTTATTATTGATTGTTTGGTGTTAATTCCATTTTCAACTCTATTTCCATTATATCCCGGCAGCCAATGCACCTATCCATGAGTTCCTGAATTTTCTTTTATCAGTACTTCGCACAATTTTCTTTCCAAGCCGCTGGCTGCTTTCCCACATGATCACCGTCGAAACAATGGTCAGTGGTGGAAGAGGAACGAATCCCATTACAGTGGCCACCATCAAACCTTGGAAAGAAATTGGTCGAGTCAGGGATCGAACCCACCACTCACTGCTCTCAAGGTCTGAGTACCCATAACATAGGGTTTTGAAGAGGAATTATGATTTTAGAATATCATCACTCCCTCTAATCTGGGGCCCTGATATGATCGATTGATTGTATGGTGTTTAACGCCATTTTCAACATTATTTCAGTTTTATTGTGGTGGCCAGTGCACCTATCCATGCATTCCTGAAGTTTCTTTTACCAGTACTTTGCACAATTTTCTTTCCAACCCACTGGCTGCTTTCCTTCATGATCAGCAGAGGGAGAGGAAAGAATCCTGTCGCAGTAACTATCATCAATCCTCGGAAAGAAATTGGCAGATCCAGGGGTCGCAGCCAGGGATCGAACCCTGGACCCCATGTTCTCAAAAATTTATGAGAATTCTACAACGCAAAACATTTTCAGTTTTACAGCACTACAGAAACATAACATTTCTATATGAGTAGGCAACTTTATGTCTGCCTTCAAATTATCAATCCTCCAATTGAAGTAAAAGAGCTGTCATTCAAATGGTTTTACACTGTATGATTGACAGCATGAAGATATTCAGCTAGAAGAGCCACTGTCCACAGTGTTGCTGGAGGAATGTTCGATACCAGGCTACGGAAGATTCACAGCTATGTCAAATGGCCAGATAAGGATACTGTTTAAAGACAGAACTGCACTGGATATGACATGTGACTTCTCTAAAAGGCTGAAAAACTGTTTGGATCATAGTTCAATAGAGGTAAATATACAGTCACCTGTATAAGAGCGCCACCTGCTCAAGTGATACACTTCCGTACATCCCCAATGCAATTTACTCTAAAATGAACCTTGATAAGAGCGCCACCTGCATGACCCGGCCAACGGCCAGTACTTTTGGGTCTGAAAATCGGCCGAAACCTGCATAAACCCGCCACCAAAATTTTATGATGACCAGTTTTCAAACCTGTATACTCGGGTAAAAAGATCGAAAACACCGCCGCCATTTTTGTTTACCGATCAGGAAACCCGACATACATTGTCCTGTGTTAAGGGTTTAATGTCGCTGACTTGGCTTGATTAGACAATGAAATCAATAATTGGTCATTTGTTAATCGTTTTATGACCACCAAATACTATAAAGAAGATGATTAGCTGGAAACAAGCAGCCTTCAGCCTTAAAATGGGTCGGAGATTGTTACAGTTTGACAGGTGTCATTATTCAATTATCGATCTTTGTAGAACAATATGATGAATTTGAAAACCGATACAGACCAGATTTTAACACATTAATGCGTATTTTTGATAATCCATTTCACACTTATTATGGCTGACACGTATGAATGATTTTGTACAGGCAAATTTGAGACAATAGCTCTCTCAACCTTCATAAAGCATTTCTACCAGACTGTGACATAAATTGTGGATTATAAAATAAGGACTCTACCCTATCTTCCTGAGTAAATTAAATATGTTTTAAGATTTTTTTTCTTTAACCCATTACCACAACATAGCTACATTTGACGACTCTGGAGAAGAAACACTCTAAAACATTGTGGGAAAAGGAGAAAATGCTGGTAACCAGCTTTTTCTCCTTTTCCCACAATGTTTTGTAGCCTTCCCAAAATGAATTTCAATGTTTGACTTACTCTAATTTTGTCATCTGGTTATGCTATGAATTTGGACTAGTCTAAAATTTTGTAGTCTGGTAAAGAGTTAATCGGGAAATGTCCAATAATTTAATTATTTTGGTGGATTCTCAAGTCATTCAGATGGGTTATTAGCTCTTGTCCAAACAATCCCGAAAAAAATGTAGAAGTTACATGATTTTTGGCCACGTCAAATCTATTGCCTGTAGCGTCTTTCAAGTTGGGTCAGTCCAAAATTTTTGATGTAATGAGTCACCTCAGTTATAGAACCTGGATAAGACAGCCACCTGTATAAGACAGCCACTTTGGGTCAGTCCCAGAGCTGGCTGTCTTATACAGGTTTGACTGTATAACAGCTACATACATGTCCATGTAAACCATTGTTGGAAAAGAAGAAATCCCTGTTACAAGTTTTTGTTGAAAGATTGAAATTTATTTCATCATGTAAACACATGGCAAAGCTATGCGTGAAAACATTTCAATGATGTTCATGAGATGAATTGAATTTTGATCTTTCACAAAAGAAAACAAAACAAATATTCTATTTATTTCTCATTTCTAACCCCTTTTTTGGGGGGGTATTTACATCAGAATACAGTAAAGTAATAAGCTGTGACATACCCCCACCGCATCAAAACACATCACAGTATTATGTAAAACATGAGAAATGTAGGTTGGATTACATCATATTTCCATCTAGTTGACTGGCTCACTCTGTTTACCTAAAAATAAAATTGGTATTTTATCGAACAATGTTTCACCATTATTCATCGATAAAGTACCAAAAAAGCCTGATATAATATCATGTCTAAACTCTTTACCACACAGTCCCGACTTTTAACGACCCCGAGGAAGAAGCCTTCAGAAAACATTGTGGGGAAAAAGGAGAAAATGCTGGTTACCAGCATTTTCTCCTTTTCCCACTATGTTTTCTCTCCTTCCAAAAACAAATTTCTAATTTTCATTCACTTTTATTTTGTTATCCTCAATTTTTTTCAAGTTGGAGCAGTCTAAATATTTTGTTTGGTAAAGAGTTAAATTAACGGAGTTGAACTAGGCTATGATGTAAGTGAAAAGCTTAAAAGCTTTACCAATTTCTCACGGAGTATTGATGATTGTCATTGCATCAGGACTCATTCCTCTCTTACAGCTACCAATTTTTTTTCAAAGATGGTTATGTCAGAAAGCAGTCAGTCGCTTGGAAAGAACATTGTCATGAGTACTGTTAAAAGAAACTCCTGGAAAGCATGGATTGGTGTGTTGTTGCAGCAATTTTATCTGGAATGATGTTGAAAACAGCTTTAAACACAATACAATCGATCATTTCATGGCATTTACCTCCCCTCATCATCGAGTAATACACAAAGATGTTTTGTTTATGTTTTATAGGCAAGCGTCATGTTGTCCAATACGAAGCTAGGAACGTGTCGGCTGTTATTACCGAATGGACACTATCAGTTGGTCGATGTACAACACCCAGGACAGTATAAAAAGTAAGTTTTACAGAGCCCCAGATAAGAGGGAGTAACGATATTCTTAAGTCATTATTTCTTTGTAAAACCCTATATTGTGGGTACTCATTAGAATCGTCTCGATGAGACAATTCTAATGAGTACTCACAACATAGGGTTTTGTGGAGAATAATTAATATTTTCCTTTTTAAAGTCCAAATCTCTCCCTTTATCTGGAGCTCTGTTTTACACATAAGCTAAGTATTGACCCAGGTCAGCCTGCACAATTTCAGCAACATTTAATCCTCAAAGTGCAAGCGACAACTTCTTGTGATTATGAGGTGTCCTAAGTGGCTCAACAGTGAAGTGAAAAGGACTTTTAAACTAGGGGCAAATGGTTCAAGCCACTCTGAAAGCACTGGGTTTTCCATGGAATTGTTCTATGGCAATACGCTTCAAAGCTTAGCTTAATACTAATGAAACTTAGAATATTATTAGTTGTGCGGTCAGGTGGCAGGGGACATGGAAACTTGTTCACTGCTGTGGTGAATCATGTTGCCCTGAGCCGATGGGGCGACATGATTCACCACAGCCGTGAACAAGTTTCCAAATCCCCTGCCACCTGACCATACAACGAGTTTATTTTACTGCAAAGTTTTACCCTTCCAACGTGTTTTAAGCGAATTTTACCTGTTTTATGGTCTAAAAAATTGAGAACGCTGACAAAGTAGAATTTCCTATGGAGTGTCCCAATTCAATGAAAACTGATGTCACTCATGTGGATGAGATCCTCGTTTTTTAGAGGTTTACATTGTGGAAAAAGGAGCAAATGCCTACTAGAAACAAATTTCAATTTTTGAGTTATGTTTATTTTATTGTCTGCAAGTGCTTTCAATTTGGACCAAGCTAAAATTTTGTTGTTTGGTAAAGAGTTAAAGGACCAACATAATAAATACTGAGCTAAATAGAATTCTCTCTGATGTAGTTCTCAGGTATTGATTTTATATGGGATAAAGCTATGCAGTAAGGAAGAAGTGATCATCCGTAACAAGATGCATGAAATCTCCTTTTAAGAGAGCCTGGCTTGACATTGAACGAGTAAAAGCAGATTTTAGAGACAATTTTGTGTACTGATTGCTTTGTTGTTTTGTTTCAGGTATATACAAATGGCTAAGGAATGGTCAGACTGGGTGAATAGCTCTCCCAGAGAAAGGGAAACATTTTATAAAGAAAGATTTGATAAAAACATGAATCTGTAAGTTGATATTGTTTTCAACTGAATGTCTTTGCTTTTCAAACTACGGGACAGATAGAAATGTTAACGTAGGTCATTAAAAACTTTTCGGCTAGTCCATTGTGGAATGCCAAGTCCTGGTAGCTCAGTCAGTACCATACAGGACTTGAGAACAGGAGGTTGCAAGTTTGATACCTGGCTTAGCAAATTTTGCTAAATCCTAGGGCTGATGATAGCTTTTGCCACAGGATTAATTTTTCTTTCACTGCTGACCATTGTTTCCACAATAGTTATGTGGGAAAGCAGCCAGTGGCTTGGAAGGAATAAAGTACAGAGTGCCAGTGAAAGAAAGTCTAGAAAAGCATGGATAGGTGTACTGGTTTCCGTGATATAATTGAAGTGATGTTGAAAATTGCTTGAAACACCATGCAATCAAATACCATAAATGAATTGTTTCCCATCAGCTGACAACATATTAACCCATTACCACACAGTCCCTACTTTTGACGACCCTCAGAAAGAAGCCTTTTGATAACATCATGGGGAAAGAAGAAAATGCTGGTTACTAGCATTTTCTCCTTTTCCCACAATGTTTTCTACTCTTCACAAAATAAAGTGAAAATTTTCAGTCACTTTTATTTTGTCGTCTCTGGACAAACCTAAAATATTGTCGTTTGGTAATGAGTTAAATATGGCTGACATAACAAACTGTGTCTGAAACAGTCTAAAACTTCCCCTGAAAAGAAAAGGTTACTGGTTATAAACTTTTCCCTTCTTCTTACACAGTGTTAAAAAAAATGATTCCTTGTTGTTACAAAATACGGGATTGATATATAAAGAGTGAAAAGAGACAGATTGAAATTGTATCAATCTTTAGCAGGCCTTGATGATTGTACAAGATGACCTAGAGCTGAAATATTGCGTGACATATTTATTTATACATGGATGATTTCTCATATTAAACCTTAGAGTGCCGAATAAACCTATCACACATTTTCATCCTAGAAATACGACCAAATTAACAATTTCATGGTTGCCTTTGTCTCCATTGTTTCAGTAAATTGGATGGTATAGATCAAGATCAAGCTGCACATTTTGTGCATCCTGATCTTAATTTATACTTGCCACAAAGGCAACTAAAGTTATGAAAGGCACTTAAGGCTTAAAAAATTCATTTTTACCATGAATGTGTTGGCAATGGCCAATTAATTGATAAGGGGTTTATTAACTTTGCTGCAGAGACCAGAAAGATCTTACTTTTTAACCAGAAAAGTAGATGAAGTGATATTCAAGAAAACATTGTGGTATACAGAGAAATAGATTGGAATTTGCAATATGCAGTTACAAAAAATATGAAAGGTTTTAAGTGCATTTGTATAAAAGTTATTTCATTTTTATTCCACAGATGTGTCGATAGAGAACTACAGAAAATCAAGTGTTTTAATTGTATCTTTTTGGCTATTTACTTTTTAACTTAATATGCATCTATAGGCATCTGTGACAGAAGGTATCGTTCATGGTGTAATGGTATTTTCTTTGAAAATGGCTTCGAGAAAATTTTGAAATTTGAGATGGGTGTTGATTGATACAAAGTATAAACATACACAGGATATGGATTGGACTGTTTCCTGTACCTAGAAAGTGCAGGTTTCAATTGGACACAATTTGCTTTGCAAGAGCTACAGTGAGTAGTGTTCTCTGATTGACCTTATTCATAGCCATACTTTTAACACTTTAGCACTCAATCCTGACTTTTAAGGACCCTTAGAAAGAAGCCTGTTGAAATCACTGTAGGAAAAGAAGACAATGCTGGTAACCAGCATTGTTTTCTTTTCCCACAATGTTTTCTACCATGCTGGATATAAATTTCATTTTTTGTGTTACATTTGTTTTGTCGTCTGCTTTCAATTTGGACCAGTCTAAAAATTTGGTAGAGGGTTAACACTGGGTGGGGATGTCGAAACTATAGGTTGATCTTTTGACATTTGAAAAATTGTAAAGGGGGAATAAGCCATTTAAACAACAAGTTGGAAAACATTATATAAGGAAAAGGACTGAAAAAAGAAAGGGTCAGACCATTTGGAATTGGTACGTAACATCCATAACATCAGTAGATCAACCTCATGCCAACACTGATTAGATTATTATGACTATTTTAAACTCCAATGCAAACAAAGAAGGAAAAAATTCAGCCTTTAGCCAAATATGAGGGTTGTTTAGCAAGGGAGCTAGCTTCCTGCATGCTAAAATGCAGTAGCATACACTTTGTAAAAAGAAAAGAAGGACAATTTTGCAAAAAAAAAAAGCAAAGACCACAAAGTAGCTTTTACAGTTCAAGAGTTTCCAGGCCCCTCTGGGAAATCCCCTCCCCCGGCGCCCCGCCCCGGTGGCTCAGTGGTGAGCGTGTCAGACTCATGACCTGGTGGTTGTGAGTTTGATACCCGGTTGAGGCGAACTTTCTTCCAGGTATAAGTTGTGTTAGTACTGGTGTGAGAAAGCCATGAAACACATGTGCGCCACTGACCGCCATGATATGACCTTAGCTGTTAAAAGTGGCGTTAAACCCCAATACAACCAAAAACCAACCCTCCGGCATAATCATGCCTTGGATGATACCTTTGTTATTACTTTTGCCTATGCTTTATTTTGGGGTAGCTACGCCCCTTTTAGTCATCAGCAACCTAGGATATAAAGTAGAGTTAGTTTTGCAAAAATTTCCTTAACTTTCTGTAGATGTTGTGGACAACACTGTTTTGAACAGGAAAGAAGGTGACTCTACAAACACTTCAGCATTCAGATCATACGGTGATACTGGAGTGAAACCAAGACCAGGAATACTTCGTAATGTAGAACAAAACACCGTCACTATGGATACCTGCCATATACAATCAAAGTCGAACTCTGCTGCGAGAAGTGTTCAAATACATTCTCCACCACATAAACATGACAGTCATAGGTCTGCCTCGTCATCTGTTCATTTAGAATCTGTTTCAGGAAGTTATCTCTCTAGTTCTAACACTTTTGCTCCGCCCATGTTAAAGAGACTGAATCCTATTGGACAAAGCCAACCAATCAATTTCCATGAGCATAAAAGTCATGTTTTGACAAGTTCTATTGGTCAAAATAGGCCAGTTAGTGGTGCTACAGTGCAGACACATTCACATATTTCGAATCTTGAAGGATTTAATGCAGTAAGACAAGCTTTGCTGAAAACATCAAATGTGATTAAGGATTTAGATGCTTTACTTGACAAAAGGTGACAAAAATAAAAAGAAAATGCTCTAAGTTGATTTGTTGTTTGTTGTTATTTTCAGTTAACCGGTCAGAAGTTGTGTTACTTTCAAATATAGAAAATCTTGGAGAATATGTCTCAGAACGTTCTTTAAATGCTCGCTGAATAAAAACCAAGTATTGCGTAAAATTACTATAATGTATTTCCTACAAGCTTAGTAACGCCTTTGTCCAACCTTTCATTGTAGCTATATAACTTAGATAATGTTGAAAATGCTGTTAAACATTATTTTATCAATCAGTCAACCAACCAACCATTCTTTGATACATCACTGTAAGGTAACTTCGCAATGGAACTTGAATAATGTTGAAAATGGCGTTAAACAGAGCTCCAGATAGAGGGAGTGATTTTGATTTCAAAATGAAAAATATTATCCATTCTCCACTAAACCCTGTGTTAATGAGTACCCACAACACAGGATTTGGAAAAGAAATGAGGGATTTAGAATACCATCACGCCCTCTTATCTGGAGCTCTGGTTAAACATCATTTAATCTATCGGTCAACCAACCAACCATTCTTTGACACTTCATTGTAAGGTAACTTCCAGGACAGTGCTTTTTATAGTATCATATACATTTGCAATTCATAATTGAGCCATGCTTTTCAAAAAGGGGGCTTAATGTATCTGCAAAAAGCACAGTCCGTGCAGGCTGACCCGAGTCGAAACTTTAAGCTGTTGGCCAGTTTTCTATATGTCCAAGGCCCAGTCTACCTGTTGATTAAGTTAGTAATTAACCCATTACTACACAATCCCTACTTTTGACGACCCTGAGAAAGAAGCCTGTAGAAAAAAAAAAAATGTAGGAAAAGGAGAAAATGCTGGTAACCAGCATTTTCTCCTTTTCCCACAATATTTTTTACCTTTCTGGAAACAAATTTTAATTTTTGAGTTACGATTATTTTGTCGTCTGCAATTGCTTTCAATTTGGACCAGTCTAACATTTTGTCGTTTGGTTAAGAGTTAAAACAAGAGGCTATTGTGGATCCATAAGTATGTGACAGTTTGCTTGTTGTCATGCGTCACGGAGATGCATTAAGCCCCCTTTTGCCAGAGAATGACCGATGTACTACTGGAAATATCTTTAACTCTTTGCCACACAATCCCTTTTTTAAACGATCCTGAGAGAGAAGCCTTTTGAAAAATTTGGAAAAAGAGAATGACCAATATCTTTAACTCTTTACCACACTATCCTGACTTTAAACGTCCCTGAGAGAGAAGCCTTTTGAAAACATTGTGGGAAAAGGAGAAAATGCTGGTAACCAGCATTTTCTCCTTTTCCCACAATGTTTTTTACCTTTCTGGAAACAAATTTTAATTTTTGAGTTACGGTTATTTTGTCGTCTGCAATTGCTTTCAATTTGGACCAGTCTAAAATTTCGTCGTTAGGTAAAGAGTTCAAAGAAGATACAGGGTGTAGATTTACCCTCTTATCGACTTTCAGGAATCCGCAGAATAAACACGTCCTTAGTTTTTACCAGTTGCATTCATTTATACGAATACAAGTTGAATTCTATACAAAAGAAGCCAGAAGAGGTCAGCATCAATGTTTTCATATAGTTTATTGGCTTTTAATTTTTTATATTTTGGTTCATGTAAACAAACAAGTAAAAAAGCCGCAGCATAGAAACCTCATATGCTTTACATGATGGTTATTTGACCTTCTTGTCACGTTTTTATGTCACATGATCTTGTCGACGGTCATCTTTCTCTTTTTACTGAAATTCTTCTTATTTTTCTTCTGCTTAGATTTATTTGCTTATTGAAAAATAACAATTATTTGGGATATCATTTGCAGCCATGGCACATTAAAAGAACAAATATTTTTTGAAAGTCGTCATATAAAAATAAACGACGTCTATTTCCTGCTTCGTTTTTTTTTTTTATTTCGCTTTATTTACTAAATCATGACAAAACAGACCGTATATCAGAACAATTTCGCAAGAAAAATATATTTAGACAGCAAATTCTGTGGCAGTCTGCCTTTTCAACTCGCCTCGGTCGGAGAGGTCTGATGACCTCTTTAATAATAGCAAAAAGTAGGTCAAAAGCCAGCGCATTCAGTAATGCCGAGCCCAGCCCCGGTAGCTCAGTCGCTGGCCTAAAGGGCTTGAGAACAGGGGGGTCGCTGGTTAGATCCCCGACTCGATCGATTTCTTTCCGGAGAATTGTTGATAGCCATTTGCGACGTACAGCATTCATTCCTCTCCCGCTGCTGACCATTGTTTCGACAATGATCATGTGAGAAAGCAGCCGGTCGCTTGGAAACAACGTTGCGCGGAGTAATGGTAAAAAAGAACTCCAGGAGAGCATGGATAGGTGCATAGGCCGCCGGTGTAATGCAGAGAAATGACCCTCCCCTGCAAAATGACCCAAGGTTAATTTCTCTTCGTAGAGGAATGACCCGGGTCATTATTCTACGTAGAGTAATAACCCCAGGGTCCCTATTCAACCGGATCATTCCTCTACGTAGAGAGATGATCAATGGTTCATTTTGTAGGAGAGGGTCATTTCTCTGCATTATACTGCGGTATATGAAGTAATGTTGAAAACGGCGTTAAACACCATTATAATAAAAAATTCAACTTAATTATGAATCCATAGAATTCATTTTTGCGCAACAACCGACTGAATCATGAGGTAGAATAGTCATGCAGGAAATTTACCTACAGCAAAAAAGTTTCGGCTCAGGTCAGCCTGCGCGGATTGCAGACATGAGCCGATACTGTTTGCAGATGCATTTGAAGATAATTTCAATGTGGCTGAAATGGTGCAATGTTTTTTTTTTTTTTTTTTTTTTTTTCAACAACATAGAAAATATTGTGGGAAAAGGAGAAAATGCTGGTTACCAGCATTTTCTCCTTTTTCCACAATGTTTTCTAAAGCCTTCTTTTCCAGGGGCGTTATAAGTCGGCAGTGGTAGAGGGTTAAATCCCTTCTTCGCATGGCTTGAAATTGACACAATTCCTCTAACTTTCCCCCCTCCCCCTTTTTTTCTCCGCCTACGTCACAACAACCACAACAACCAAGTTTGCAGACTTTCCACGTGCAGCATGATTTCGGACAAGTTTCGTCTTCACTGTGGAGTCTGTTAATGGCTTGTGTAAAATGTTTGTTTCGGGACAATTTGCGTTTGCTGTTATTTCTTTAATTCGATGGATTATTGGATTAATGGATAAATTCTTGAAAAATGATAAACATTGAGGTGGGTGAACTTTATATATTTATATTCTGTAGTTTTCCTCGTCTCCGCTTTAATATCTTTTAGGCATGATCCCAGAAATTCCTCTCGATGGATTTTGCCTTGCAATTATGAGATGGGAGGGGTAAAAATTATAAATGTAAGGAATGAATGGTGAAAACGCAAGACCTGCGTATTACCGTTTCAACATTATTGGAAAAGGTTACCAGCATTTTCTCCTTTTCCCATAATGTCTATACCGACTTTCTTTGCACTATTTCCGAAATTTACCCCGCGATGTTGGGGAAATGCCAGTAGAGGTCTCTTATAATGCCAGATTTATAAGTTCTGCCTTCTGTTTTTAATAGAGTAGAAATATAATGGGAAAAGGATAAAATGCTGGTAGAAACATTGTGGGAAAAGGAAAAAATGCTGATAACCATTATTTTCCCCTTTTCCTATAATGTTTCTACCTTCATTTCAGGGATTGTTAAAAATATAGGATTGTGTTAGCCAATTTCTTTAATTCTTTACTATTACAACAAAGACTGGTCTAAATTGAAAGCACTTGCTGACAAAAAGATGAACATAGGTCAAAAATTGAAATTTGACTCCAGCAGGGTAGAAAACATTGTGAGAAGACGAGAAAATGCTGGTACCCAGCAATTACTCCTTTTCACACAATGTTTTTAAAAGGTTTTTATCTCGGTATCATAAAAACCAGGGATTGTTTACTATAGTTATTTTTTACCGAATAACAAAATATAGACCTGACCAAATTCAAAGCATTTGCAGACGACAAATTCAGCGTACATGTATATCAAATTATGATTTCTGTCTTAAATTTTATTGTAAAATGCTCGCCATCTTTGTGGAAAAACGATAAAATACATGTAATAATAATAGGTAGAAAACATGATGGGAAAAGGAGAAAATGCTGGTGACCAGCATTTTCTCCTTTTCCCACAATGTTTCTAAGTTCTTTTCTGGGGGTTGTTAAACCTGGGGATTACATTTTAAGGAATTTATCTCAATGTCAGACGACAAAATTTTAGACTTTTCCAAATTTGAAGCATTTGCAGAGTATAGATTTATTTTTTTTTTTACGACTTGTCAAAGAAAGAAATGTACATGATCTGTGATCTTGCAAATGGGAGCCTAAGGTAGTAGACCAGTTACACTTCTAGTGCAGCATAGAATAAAATTTCATAATAGTTCACAAATACGGATATATACAGATATAATACTTTTGGACATTTTTAACCAAACAGAAATTTCTTTGATGCCTATCTTGAAATTATTTGTTGATACTTTTGTTGTTTTTTAGAAAAGGGAGGTAAATATTATATCCCTTTGTAATGAGAATACAGTGGTTTTAGATCTATAAATGATAATTCTAAGAAGGAAAAAAGAGAAAAAAGTGGTTTGTGCTGTCTGATCTTTATATACACTAACCACAAAATGTCAGTGGCGATATTCAGAAAGCTCTTAACGGACAGTGCCGATTATGATCGGACTCTGCATGAAGTCAGATTATTGTCTTTAGAAAAAAAAAATCTTATATCCTTGTCTGTTGGTTTTAGTGTTCTAGGTACTAGTACAACACAGCAACATGTCATTTTGTGATTTCAAAGATTTTGTTTCGTTTCGTTTTGTTTGGGGGATGGGGGGAAGAATGTTTCTTTTGTCGGGCAGTGTAGATCCAAGATCAGACTGTACATTTTGTGCAGTCTAATCTTAACATACACCAACTGCAAAAGTTCAGTGGCGATATTCAGTAAGCATTTAACAGACAGTGCAGATTAAGATCAGACAGCACATGAAGTCAGATTATAGTATTTAGAAAAAAGAAATCTTATATCCTTGTCTACTGATTTTAGTCAGCGTTCTTAGTGCTAGTACACTGCTGCAACATGTAATTTTGTGATTTCAAAGATTTTTTGGATTTTGTTTGGGGGTGGGCTTGGGGAATGTCTGCTTTGTCAGACAGTTTATAGATCCAAGATCAGACTGCAATCTGATCTTTATATTTGTGATTTCAAATATGTTGTTTTATTTTTTTTTTTGGGGGGGGGATGTCTCTTTTGTCACACAGTGTATATCCAAGATCAGACTGCATGTTTTGTGCAATCCGATGTTAATACACACTAACCACAAAAATGTCAGTTGTGATATTCAGAGAGCACTTAACAGATAGCTCAGATTAAGATCAGACTGTGTATGAAGTCAGATTATAGTCTATAGAAAAAAAATCTTATATCCTTATCTGTTGGTTTTTGTGAGCATTCTATGTTCTAGTACACAGGTGTAACATGTAGTTTTGTTACTTCAAAGATTTTTTTTTTTTATTTTTGTTTGGGGGTGGGCTGGGGAAAAGAATGTCCCCTTTGTCAGACAGTGTAGATTTAAGATCAGACTGCATGTTTTGTGCAATCTGATCTTAATATACACTAACTGCAAAAGGTCAGTGAATCTTGCTGAGCAGCTTTACGGTTCAGAAATGGTTCCTGGACTGAGGCTAAACAGCTCCTTTTCTCACAGTGTTTTCTCGTGCATTGCATACCCACAACATAGGGTTTTATGGAGTTTTTTTTTTTCAACTTCGAAATTAAAATCACTCCCTCTACCAAGAGCTCTGTGCATACGTGTTTGATTGTATAGATGCCCAGTTTTGTACTTTAAAGGTGGCCCTTCAGATTTCGGGACAAAAATTTTACAATAATACAAAAAAATCATCCTTATATTCCCAAAGCCTTATTATTAATATTCATTAAACCCCAATAGTCCAAAACCATCCGACAGCAAGATAATTAGAGATTTACTACAGCTCAGGTTGACACTGAAGGGAAACACATTCTATTTTTACATGAGCAACTCCCTCATTTACATTTCGGAAATGTACAGAAGAAGCTTCAAACATAGCATCCGAAGTTTTAGACATTATGGAAAATAATTACATGTTTGTTATGTTATGGAATTTAATAATCATTAGTTATGTGCAAGTCACTTAACATTCCCACAATGCTTTTTTGATTTTGGCAGGAAATCTGAAAATAGCTTAAGAGACTACGTAGCCTTTTAAGGGAATACCACCAAAATGTTTCTTTTTTTTAAATTTATGACTCTTAATTACTGATGATTTGTATTGTTTTTACATATAAATTTCAGTGACATATAATTTTTTTAATTTGGTATGATATGAAAATTCTAAATACCCACCTTTAAACCCTTTCCCAAACAATCCCTGGTTTTTAAGGGTCAGGAAGCCTATTGAAAACATTGTGGGAAAAGGAGAAAATACTGGTAACCAGCATTTTCTCCTTTTCCTACAATGTTTTCTACCCTATCATATAGAAAAATAATCTTTTTAGCAACTGTTAAGTTGTGATCTGCAGAATGCTTTCAATCTGTTGAGGTCCAAAATTTGCCGTTTGGGAAAGGGTTAGATTTAACCCTTTACCAAACAATCCCTGGTGTTTACGACCAACAAGAAGTATTCTCTGAAAACATTGTGGGAAAAGGAGAAAATGCTGGTAAAACAGCACTTCTTTCTTTCCCCCTAACATTTTCTACTTTTCTAAATTTTTGAGTCTCATTAATTTTGTCGTCTGCAATTGATTTCAATTTTGACAAGTCTAGAATATTGTCGTTTGGTAAAGAGTTCTGCGAAAAATGAACGCTTAGCTCTCTACCAAACATCAAAACTTTGGACTCGACCAAATTGAATGGACTTACAGATGCCAAAATAGAAGTTGCTCAAATTATTATTACTGTTTTTGATAAGATAAGAAACATCATGAATAACTCATTTTTAAAGGAGAAAACGCTGGTTACGACCATTTTCTCCTTTTTCCACAATATTTTTCAAAACTTTCTCTGTAAACTTGTAAATGTTCGGTAAAGGGTTCACTTGCTAAATTTGTCTTAAAAAATAGGCCCTACTTTCTTTTTTTTATATCAGAATGTGTACTTCTTATATTTCCAATAAGCTACATCGTTTTTACTCACACATTGTATTTTTTAGATGGACTGATATTGTTATTTTCATTTATCTTTGCCTTATTTCGTGTATTTTGTAAACAGCCAAAGACATGTGATGTGTCGATGATGCCAATAAATGAAATGAACTGTTAAATAAATTAAGCCTTTCCCAAATAATCCTTGGTTTTCACGACCCTGAAAATGCCTTTTGAAAACATTGTGGGAAAAGGAGAAAATGCTGGTAACCAGCATTTTCTCCTTTTCCCACAATGTTTTCTACCCTCCCAGAACAAATTTCAATTTATAGAGCTACGGTAATTTTGTCGTTTGCGAATGCTTTTAATTTGGACCCGTCTAAATTTTGTCTTTTGGTAAAGAGTCAACAGCTGATTGTAAAACGTATATATATTGCTGTTTCAACCTTTTTTTTTCCGGGAGAAAATTTCTTATTAACCCTTTACCCCATAAGGCATTTCTATGGTATCTCTAATTGACCCTAATTAACAGCAAGGATGAAGCTGTTTCTTATGTGTATATGACACCATTTGAAAGCATACAAAACATTGTGACAAAAGGTGAAATTGCTCGTCACGAGCAGTTTCACCTTTTGTCACAATGTTTTCCAAAGGCTCCTACAAGCAATGTTTACACATGGGTATCTATGGAGTAAAGGGTTAAAGGACCGCGTAGTATCAAGATCAGACTGCACGTTCTGTGCAGTATGATCTTGATCCACGGTGTCCGCTTAAGGTTCAAGTCGCTCCTAAAAGGCTATCGTTGACGAATGACGTTCCATAATGGCCGACTGCGCAGACGAAATTTAAACGTCGCCCAAATAAAGGGATTTTCTTTGAAAGAAAACATTGTAGGAAAAGAGAAAATGTTGGTTACCAGCATTATCTCCTTTCACCACAATATTTTCAAAAGCTTTCTTGCTCTGGTTGTTTAAAACACGGACTAGTTTGGATAGAAAGTTTTGATTAAAGAACTTAACTCACAAGGCATTTTTAGCAACACTTCCGGTAGAACTTTGTTTTTTTTTTCAATGTTTTTACAAGATGTTATATTCAAGTATAAACTACAACCTGCATATTATAGGCTCCAAAGTGGTCTAATGGTTAGGGGAGTCGACTCGGGAACCAAGAACCCTGAGATCGAGACGCATCACAGACGTGAAAAAAAATTCTCACATTGACAAGGGGGAAAAAAAGAGAAAGACACTTGGATAGAGAAACCAAGAGCCAGATAGAGAACGGGTAAAAAAAGACACTTAGATAGGCGATGGTGGGACACAGGAAAATTACCTTTTACTACTCTTGTGTGGTTTGAAATTATTAATTTCAATAGGGAAGTCTATTATGATTAAGAATATTAATTTTAGATTACTTAAAAAAAGAACTTTTCTTCTTTTTGCAGAGATCACAAGTTTTTAGAAATAAGAACACCGAAGTATAAAAAGAAAATCTTTTATTACTCAAAATGAATTATTTATCTATACAACAAATATTTTTCTCTAATATAAAAATCAACAACCTTTAAAATTGAGGACTTTAGAAAACTGGTAAAGGAGAAAATGCTGGTTACCACGGTTTTCTCTTTTTACCAAAATGTTTTCTAAAGTCCCCTTTCAACAGCCTTTTAAGAAAAAGACTTTAGAAAACATTGCAGGAAAAGGAGATAATGCTGGTTACCAGCATTTCTCCTTCTTCCATGTTTTCTAAATCTTTTCAACAGCCTTTAAAAAAAAGACTTCAGAAAACATTGTTGGAAAAGAAGAAAATGCTGGTTACCAGCATTTTCTCCTTTTTCCACAATATTTTCTAAAACTTCTTTCTCATGGGTGTTAAAAGTGGGATAATGTGGTAAAAAGTGAAAATGAAATATAAATATATAACAAAAATATATTTTTTAACAGCCTCAAAAAGAAGACTTTAGGAAACATTGTGGGAAAAGAAGAAAAATGCTGATTTCCAAAATTTTGCCCACCTTCCCAAAGAAGACATTGCCCAAAGACCTAATATTGCTTGCCTTTTAAAAACAATGTGGGAAAAGGAGAAAGTGCTGGTTACCAACATTTCCAGCAATGTTTTCTACCTTTTATAAACAACTAACATTATTTAAAATACATGCAATATTTTACAGCAAATACATCTAATACAGATTTTTTTGTTCATCTGAAAAAAAGGTAAATAAAAAAATCATAACCCTTTCCAACACAATCTTGACTTCAAACAACCCAGATGACAATGTCTAATGAAAGCATTGTGGAAAAAGGAGAAAATGCAGGTAACCAGCATTTTCTCCTTTTTCTACAATGTTTTCTAAAGCTTTCTTTTTACAAAGCTGTAGAAACTATTTTAATACTTAAAATATATTTTATAACAGAAATATATTATTCAACAGCCTTAAAAAGACTATAGAAAACATTGTGGGAAAAGGAGAAAAATGCTAACCTTTTAAAAGAAGTCTTTAAGAAACATTGTGGGAAAAGGAGAAAAATGCTCATTTTAAACTTTTTCCCCACTTTCCTACAAAACATTATATAAAGATCTTATTCAACTGCCTTTTAAAAGAGGACTAGGAAAACATTGTGGGAAAAGGAGAAAATGCTGGTTAATAACATTCCCCCCTTTTTCCACAATGTCTTCCATACTTTCACACAAAATTACTCATTTTTTTTAAAAAGTAAATAATTTTCTACAGAAAATAACAGATTAATCTAAAATTTTAAAATTTGGAAAATGAGCATCTTCAAAACAAAATTCTTAACCCTTTACCTCACAATCCAGACTTTTAACAATCTTCAGAACAAAACTTAATGGAAACATTGTGGAAAAAGGAGAAAATGCTGGTAAACAGCATTTTCTCCTTTCCCTACAATGTTTCCATTAAGTTTTCTTTTTAAAAAGCTGTAGAAACTGTGATATTGCTTAACTCTTTACCACACAATCCTTACTTTTGAAGCCCCTGAGAAAGAAGCCTTTTGAAAACATTGTGGGAAAAGGAGAAAATGCTGGTAACCAGCATTTTCTGCTTTTCCCACAAAGTTTTCTACCCTTCACAAAACAAATTTCAGATTTTCAGTCACTTTTATTTTGTCATTTGAAAATGCTTTCAATTTGGACAAGTCTAAAATTTTGTTGTTTGATAATGGAATAACTTTTTGGACTGGACCATATTCAAAGGATCTTCAGACAACAAATTAAGTTTGGATGTATGATAATTGCTTACTTTGATATGGTAGAAAATATTGTGGGAAAGGATAAAATGCTGGTAAGCAGCATTTTCTCCTTTCCCACAATGTTTTCTAAAACTTATTTGTCAGGGGCATTAGAAGTTGGGATTGTGTGGTACAGAGATAAAATGAAATATTAATCTATATACATGTAATAACAAACAAATTATTCCATAGCCTTAAAAAGACAGTGGAAACATTGTGGGAAAAGAAAAAAAATGCTGATATCCAACAATTTGCCCACCTTCCCACAAAAAATATTACCCAAAGATGTAATCTTACTTGCCTTTTATAAGAAGGGTTTAGAAAGCATTGTTGAAGGAGAAAAATGCTGATTTCCAACATTTTGCCAAGCATACCCACAAAAATATGTTGCCAAAAAAAAGAAAAAAATTCAGCTACCTATCAAAAAAAGGCTTAAAAACATTGTGGGAAAAGGAGAAAATGGTGATTTCCAGCATTTTCCTCACTTTCCCTCAAAAAACAATCATGTTATACAAAGACTTAATCCAAAGGGCTTTAGAGAGAAGGTTTAATAAAGAAAACATTGTAGGAAAAGAATAAAATCCAGCAATCTTTTCCCACAATGTTTTCTATCCTTACATGTACAATTAATTATCATTATTTGAAATGTAAATAATTTTTCAACAGAAAATGCTTTCAATACAGATTAACCCATTACCACACGATCCCTACTTTTGAAGATCCTGAGAAAGAAGCCTATAGCAAACATTGTGGGAAAAGGAGAAAATTCTGGTAACCAGCATTTTCTCCTTTTCCCAGTGTTTTGTACCCTTCACAAAAGACCTATTTTTCAGTCACTTTAATTTTGTTGGCTGCAAATACTTTCAATTTGGACAAGCAAAAATATTGTTGTTTGGTATTGAGTTAATCTAAAATTTCATAATTTAACAATCAATCTTGAGAACAAAGCCTTATGGAAACATTTTGGAAAAAGGAGAAAATACTGATTTCCAACATTTTCCCAATTTTCCCACAAAACATATTACCCAAAGATCTTATGTAACTGCCTTTTAATTGAAGGCTATAGAAAACATTGTGGGAAAAGGAGAAAACACAGATTTCCAACATTTTTGCAACTTTCCCTCAAAACATGTTGCCCAAACATCTTATTTAACTGCCTTTAAAAAGAAGGCTGTAGAAAACGTTGTGGAAAAAGGAGAAAACACAAATTTCCAACATTTTTGCAACTTTCCCACAAAACATATTACCCAAACATCTTATTTAACTGCCTTTAAAAAGAAGGCTGTAGAAAACATTGTGGGAAAAGGAGAAAACACTGATTTCCAACAGTTCCCCCACTTTCCCACAAAAACATATTAAACAAAGATCTAATTCAAAGAACTTAAGAGAG
Organism: Tridacna crocea; assembly: GCA_943736015.1. Taxonomy (NCBI): domain Eukaryota; kingdom Metazoa; phylum Mollusca; class Bivalvia; order Cardiida; family Cardiidae; genus Tridacna; species Tridacna crocea. The sequence continues at coordinate 47,983,715 of OX031068.1, read as the reverse complement.
AAGGCTTTAGAAAGAAAACATCATGGCAAAAGAAGAAAATGCTGGTTTCCAACATCTTTCCATTTTCCCACAATGTTTTCTATACTTTCACACAATTACCACTATTTAAAACATACATGAGACACGCTCGGACAAAAGGGGGCATAATGCATTTTCACAAAGTATGTTGCCAAGTAACTCATCACATAATTATAGATCCATAAAGTTTATTTTGTCTAACAATTCACTGAATCGTGGGGCAAACAAGTCCTTGGATATACAGAAAAATGACCAATAGCAAAAAGTGTTTGCCCAAGTCAGCCTGACAGACTGGGCAGGCTGTCTAGGGTCGATACTTTTTGCAGATGCATTAACTCTTTACCAAACGACAAGATTTTAGACCGGTCCAAATTGAAAGCACTAGCAGATGACATAATAAACATAACTCAAAAATTGAAATTTGTTTCCAGCAGTGTAGAAAACATTGTGGGAAAAGGAGAAAATGCTGGTTACCAGCATTTTCTCCTTTTCTCACGATGTTTTCAAAAGGCCTCTTTTTCAGGGCCATGAAAACCAGGGATTGTTTGGGAAAGGGTTAAGCCCCCTTTTCATAGAGCATGAATGTAATTTTTAGACCACATATACCTTAAATACAGGTTAATTTAAAAAAATTGTCAACTGGAAAAGGAGCAATATACAAAATTCATAACCCCTTAACACACTATCCTGACTTTAACGACCCTGATGAAGAAGCCTAATGAAAACATTGTGAAAAAGGGAGAAAATGCTGGTAACCAGCATTTTCTCCTTTCCCCACAATGTTTTCCACTCTTACAGAGACAAATTTCAAGATTAAATTGTCTGCAAAACCTTTGAATTTAGACGAGTCAAAAAGTTTTGTTTGGTAAGGTGTTAACCCTTTACCCCATATGGCTTTTCTATGGTATCTCTAACTGATCCTAAATAACAGAAAGGATGAAGCCGTTTCTTATGTGCATATGACACCTTTTGGTAGTGTAGAAAACATTGTGGCAAACGGTGAAATTGCTTGTCACGAGCAATTTCACCTTTTGCCACAATGTTTTCCAAAGGCTCCTACAAGCAATGCGTAGAAATGAGTATCTTTGGAGTAAAGGGTTAAAATGAAATTATTAAAAAGATTGATATTTCATCAAACAACAAATTTTAAACTTGTCCACTATGGGGGAGAAGCTTTTTCAAAATTTTGTGGGAAAAGGAGAAAATGCAGGTAACAAGAAATTTTTCCCTTTCCCAAAACATTTTCTCACCTTTCAGAAACAAATGCAATTTTCTGAGCCAAATTTGAATTTTCATGTCCAAATGCTTTCTGATTTGGACATGTCTCTTCTGTAAGTTAAAGAGATACAAAACAGAGTGTAAAAGGAGAAAATGCTGGTTACAAGAACTTCAATAAATTATTCACAATGTTTTCAAAAGCCTACTAGATCTATATACAAATGTAAATGCAATTATACTTGTACAGTTTTTAGAATGGAACATTTTGATAAAAGCTTAAAATACACAATAAACATATCACAATACAGACTGTTTTCACATGTTACCAAATGACCAAGTTTTAGACCCATCCAAATTTTAAGCTTTTGCAGATGACAGTCTATTTATTGGTTGGTTCGTTGGATTGGGGTTTAATGCCACTTTAACAGCTACGGTCATATCATGGCAGTCGGTGACGCACATGTGTTTCCTGGCTTTCTCATACCAGTACTAACACAACTTTCTTTGCAAAGCCACCAACTACTTTTCTTGCATACTTCAGCAGAAATGAGAGGCGAATATAAGCCTGAAAGAAAGTTCACCTCAATTGGGTATCAAACTCGCAACCACCAGGTCATGAGTCTGACATGCTCACAATGAGCCATCAAGGCAGGCTCAGTCTAGTTGTGGCTCTGATTCGATTGGTTTTTGGTACATATTATTGTAGCTTAATCCCTTACCACACAATACCTACTTGAAAAGACCCCGAGAAGGAAGGCTTTCGGAAATATTGTAGGCAATGGAGAAAATGCTGGTTACAAGCGGTTTCATCATTTTCTGCAATTATTTCAAAAGCCTGCTACATCTAAATCTAGTTTTTCCTCAATAAAATAAAATGATCTAGAAGTAAAATCAATCCAATAACCTTATCAATTTATGATAAACTTATGTGCCTCTAGTTAACATCCAAATATTGAAGTTTAACCCATTACCACACAATCCCTACTTTTGACGCCCCTCAGAATGAAGCCTTTAGAAAACATTGTGGGAAAAGGAGAAAATGCTGGTAACCAGCATTTTCTCCTTTTCCCACAATGTTTTCTACCCTTCACAAAACGAATTTCAAATTTTTAAAAGGCGATTCTTGAGGAAAGATATCTCATTAGACAGTGTAGATTCAGATCCAACTGCACATTCTGTACAGTCTGATCTTAATCTACACTGTCTGCAAAAGGTCAGAGAGTCACGTTTAGCAGCCTGAGAGTTAACCTATTACCACACAAAGCCGAGTTTTGACAACCCTGAGAAAACTGGCTTTAGAAAACATTGTGGGAAAAGGAGAAATGCTGGTAACTAGCAATTTCACCTTTTCCTACAAAGCTTTCTACCCTATCGAACACAAATTCCACATTTTAGCCACATTTTTAAATTGTCATCATTTAATGTGCAGAAAATTGGAGTTACACAAACAATGCTCTTTGCCTAAAATAAAAAGATCTGAAGTCAAATCTAAAATAAATGTACATGTAGCAAAGTCAATCAATGAAAATTTAACCTAGTTTAAGTTTTTACCACACTATTACCGAGTTTTAACAAAGAGAGGCTTTTGAAAACCTTGTTGGAAAAGGAGAAAATGCTGGTAACCAGCATTTTCTCCTTTTCCCACAATGTTTTTTTACCCATCAAAGGCAAATTCCATCATATGACCTATATTCAAATTGTGTTTTTCAAATACTCTCAATCTGGACAAGTTTTAGATTTTTTTGTTGACCCACAAAACTCGGGTTGTACAATACTACTCCATATTGTATTGAATGATTTCCCTTTGACCATCATGAAACATACTGGTCAGTTGATTCAGAGATAACACCAACAACCTCACGTCAGCCTTTTGCAACTAGAAATGCCTTTGCAACAATATTTCAGTTATATAATGAAAAAATATTGTTAAAGGATGTTGCATTAGTATGTTAATGTATTAACAGACATATTCATGCATTTTAACTCTTTCCCGAACGACAAAGTTTTTACTCTTCCAAACCGCAAGAGTTTGCAGATGGCAAAAAGTGTGCAGTCTGATCTGTCATCTACACTGCCTGATTTGATGTTTTAACTCGTAACCAAATGACAAAATTTTTGGCTTGTCCAAGTCGAAAGCATTTGCATACGACAAACTCAAAGTGACTGAAAATTAGAAATTTGATTTGTGAAGGGTAGAAAACATTGTGGAAAAAGAAGAAAAATGTTGGTTACAAGCATTTTTTTCTCCTTTTCCCACAATGTTTTTAAAAGGCTTCTTTCTCAAGGTCATCAAAAGTAGGGATTGTGTGGTAATGGGTTAAATTCCAACATGTCTACATTAATTTTCTGTTGTGTGGCTAGGAGTTGACCAACAAAACTAGCAAGTATACGACACCAGATTGCACTGAGTTATTTCCCTTTGACCATCATAAAACATACCAGCTGTTTCACACAAAACAATCCAACCTCACATCAGCCTTTTGCAACTAGAAATGCCTTTGTGTCCAGTTTAGATCAGACTGTAGAAAATGTGCAGTCTGATCTGTGACCTACACTTCTTATATTGAACATTTTCCTCTTATGCAACAGTATTTCAGAACTGGTTTGTTTTGAGTCCGTGAATTCTATTTAGGTAATGTCTTAACCCTTTACTCCATAGATACTCATTTCCACGCATTGCTTGTAGGAGCCTTTGGAAAACATTGTGACAAAAGGTGAAATTGCTCATGACAAGCAATTTCACCTTTTGCCACAATGTTTTCTACACTATCAAAAAGTGTCCTATACACATAAGAAACGGCTTCATCCTTGCTGTTATTTAGGGTCAATTAGAGATACTATAGAAATGCCTTATGGGGTAAAGGGTTAACCCTCTATCTCACAATCTGACTTTTAATGACCCTGATGAAGAAGCCTTAAGAAAACATTGTAGGAAAAGGGAAAAAATGCTAGTAACCAGCATTTCCTTTTCTCGCAATGTTTTCTATCTCATCAAACAAAAATAGCACCACTGAATCACATTGAAATCGTCATCTGCAAAATTAATGCTATCAATTTGGGTGAATCTAAAGTTTTGTTTTGTGGTTAATTGTTAACTCACTCCTAATGATTGTATGGTGTTTCACGCCATTTTCAACAATATTTCAGTTATATAATGAAAAAATATTGTTAAAGGATGTTGCATTAGTATGTTCATGTATTAACAGACATATTCATGCATTTTAATGCTTTTGGTCCCTTCAACCCTTTACCAAACAACAATATTATAGACTTGTCCAAATGGAAAGCATTTGCAGACGACAAAATAAAAGTGATTGAAAATTTGAAATTTGTTTTGTTAAGGGTAGAAAACATTGTGGGAAAAGGAGAAAATGCTGGTAACCAGCATTTTCTCCTTTTCCCACAATGTTTTCTATAGGCTTCTTTCTCAGGGTCGTCAATAGTAGGGATTGTGTGGTAATGGGTTAACCCTTTACAAAACAATCCTGTGTTTAAAAACCCTTGAAGAGAAGACTTTTGAAAACATTGTGGGAAAAAGGAGAAAATGCTTGTTATAAAAATTTTCTCCTTTTCCCACCATGTTATCTACCCTTCCCAAAACAAACTTCAACTTTTGAGTTACTTTAGTTGTCTGCAAGTGCTTTCAATTCGGAAAACTCTAGATATTTATCATGTGGCAAATAATTATCCCTACACCACATAATCCCAACTTTTGACAATTCTGACATAGAGGGCATTTGAAAACATTGTAGGAAAAGGAGAAAACGCTGGTGACCAGCATTTTCTCCTTTTCTTACAATATTTTTCTATGCTTTCAAATGACATATCTTTTCAAACCACTGGCTGCTTTCACATAACCATCCTATAAACTGATCAGCAGAGAGAGACAGAAATGAATCGTGTCATTTCACAATTGTCATAGAAGGCATTTGAAAACATTGTGGGAAAAGGAGAAAATGCTGGTGACCAGCAATATCTCCTTTTCTTACAATATTTTTCTAAGCTTTCAAATGACATACCTTTTCAAACCACTGGCTGCTTTCTCACATAACCATCATAACTATCATCAATTCTCTGAAAAAAAATGGCCAACCAGTGGATTGAACCAGAAACACCCTTTTCTTAGAGTCCTGTAGGCTTACAACTCTGCTATCGGGGCTTGGTGCTTTCAGGTTGGACCAGGCAAGTTTTGTTTTGTAATAGTAAGTTAACCCTTTACCACACAGTCCCATCTTTTAACAACTCTGCTAAAGAAGCCTTTTAAAAACATTGTGGGAAAAGGAGAAAATGTTGATAATCAGCATTTTCTCCATTTCCCATAATGTTTTCTGCCCTTCCCACTAAAAATTTCAAATTTTCATTAACTTTTATTGTTGTGTCTGCAAATGCTTTCAATTTGGACCAGTCTAAAATTTTATTGTTTGGTAAAGGGTTAAGACATTTCTTGATGATCTGCTAGACTTTTCCCTAGGTCAAAAGCTTCTTGAAATTACTCTTCTTTTTTTTCCAGACAGTTGCAGGTAAAATCTTCACTCCATAGTCTAGTGTACTCCCAGCTCACTCAGAAAGATTCACTCTGATACTCATCTCTACAATCATCACATTGTCTCCTGAAAATAGAATGCAAAATTCATGTTGATTTCAACTCTTCTTTAACTTTTTCCCAAACGATAAAATTTTGGACTGGACCAAATTGAAAACTTTGCACAAACGACAAAATAGATATTATACAAATGAAAGTTTTTGACTATGAAAGGGTAAAAACATGGTAGGAAACAAGAGGGCCATGATGGCCCTGTATAGCGCCACTGGCTAATAAGTAAAAACACTACAAGCCAAACATTACAATATTTGGCCAATTGGTTTCAAACTTGAGGGAATACAAAATTTTTTCTATAAAATCGTACCAGAAAGTTATGACCCTAAGGCAAAGTCAATTTTGACCGCAAAGTTAAAATTACTTGAATCCTGGTGAAGGTCCACAACATACAGCCCTATACCATTTAACCCTATACCCCATAAGGCACTTCTGTGGTATCTCTAATTGACCCTAAATAACAGCAAGGATGAAGCTGTTTCTTTTGTGTATATGACACCTTTTGATAGTATAGAAAACATTGTGACAAAAGGTGAAACTGCTCATCATGAGCAATTTCACCGTTTGCCACAATGTTAATCTAAGGCTCCTACAAGCAATGCGTAGAAATGAGTATCTATAGAGTAAAGAGTTAATACAGGTCTAGAATGTTATAAACAATAAGATTTTCAAAGTTTTCTCAATAAAAGGCCCTGTAAAACATGAGATCCATGAGACAGGGGTAAATTCAGTAGCTTAGTCTTAATTATGGTTAGCAACAAGATGACTTAAATAGTTTTCACCACAAAATTCCCTGTAAAACTTGTGACGCCTAGTGTGGGAACAAACTTGATCCCAAGGCTAAAATTTGGGCTCTCCTGGTAATGGTCCACTAGATAAAGCTTATGGCTAGGTACAATATGAGCCCATGTAAAACTTGTGACCCCCAGGCCAGGGCCCAGTTTGATCCCAGGGAATTAATTTGGACACCTTTGGTAGACAACCACTTGATAAAACTAGATGCAAAATTGAGTAGCCCTAGGCCTTATGGCTTGGTATGAGAAGATTGTTAAAATTTTCCCTTTATAAGCCCTGATAAAACATGTGACCCCCCAGAGCTGGGCCAAATTTGACCCTAAGTCTACAATTTGGGCACTCTTTGTAGACTACCACTTGATAAAGATACAAGTCAAATTTGGTTGCCCTAGGCCCTATGGCTAGGTACCAGAAAGATTTTAAAGTTTTCCCTATATAAGACCACTTATTTGGAAAAGCTATGTGCCATACTTGGTGGCCCTAGGCCTTATGGTTTCAGAAAAGAAGATTTCTAAAATTTTTCAAATTTTTTCAGTTTTGTTGCCATGGCAACCAGAGTTTTTGAATGAATAAAATTCTTTCAAGGAATTCTGAAAGGACCATGGTAGGATAATTTCTGTGAAGTTTCATCAAAATTGGATGGGTAGTTTCAGAGAAGAAGCTGTTTGAAATAAAAGTTAACTAAAGCACAGATGGACGACGCACAACTGACACCGGGCCCTGACATGAGCCCGCTGGCTTTCAGTCAGTGAAGCTAAAAATGCTAGACAGCAGCATTTTTTTTCTTTTCCTACAAAAAAAGCCTTCTTTCCCAGCATCGTTAAACCAGGGATTGTTTGGGAAAGGGTTAAACTATTATCATACAATCCCCACTTTAACTCTTCACCTAACGGCGAAATTTCAGACTGGTCCAAGCTGAAAGCATTTGCAGACGACAAAAAAAAAAAACAAAACGCAACTCAAAAATTGAAAATTGTTTCCAGAAGGGTAGTAAACATTGTGTGAAAAGGAGAAATGCTGGTTACCAGCTTTTTCTCCTTTTCCCACAATGTTTTCAAAAGGCTTCTATCTCAGGGTTTTCCTTTGGCATTTTTACCTCTTGACATTTTTACTGCACACCTACAAAGAACCGGGGATTGTTTGGTAGAGAATTAACTGTATTATCTTGAATTCACAGCATCTTGGAGAGTACCAGTGGTCCTGTTCTGTCACTAGAATGCCAAAATCAGATCGGTCTGTATTTTGAAAATTGTCACATCCAGAATATAATGGTCAAGTTTGGCACAGTAAATCTTAACCCATTACCACACAATCCCTACTTTTGATGACCCTGAAAAAGAAGCCTTTAGAAAACATTGTGGGGCAAAGGAGAAAATGCTGGTAATCAGAGAAAACAGTGGGAAAAGGAGAAAATGCTGGTAATCAGCATTTTCTCCTTTTCCCACAATGTCACAATGTTTTCTACCCTTCACAAAACAAATTTCAAATTTTCAGTTACTTTGATCCTGTCAACTGCAAATGCTTTTGATTTGGACAAGCCTAAAATATTGTCGTTTGATTATGAGTTAAAGCACTTGAAAGAGAGAAACCTCCCTTACGCATTTATTGTGTCGCAGACACTTTTCACTTTTAAAGGTTGACCCTTCATAAGTTATTGAAAATATGAAAACAGTTATCATACTTTCATTCCTTTTTCCAATGGAAGAAATATCCCTTATCCTTTTTTAACAGTATGTATGTATATATATGTGTGTGTGTGTGTGACCCATCACACAAAAAGGGACCATCTGGGAATTCTGTATGTGAGTTACATGAAAACAGATCAACGACAGTGCAAGTCAGTTTAACACTTTACCAAACAACAAAATTTTAGATTGGTCCCCATAGAAACCACTTGCAGACAACAAAATAATTGCAAGTCAAAAATTGTAATTTCTTTACGGCAGCATTGAAAACATTGTGGGAAAAGGAGAAAATGCTGGTTACCAGCATTTTCTCCTTTTCCCACAATGTTTTCAAAAGCTTTCTCCTTCAGAGGTGTTAAAAGTCATCATTGTGTGGTAAAGGGTTAAATGTCATTTACAGAAAATGTCATTTACAGAAAATGTAATTCAAGCCAAAAGTGTCAACTCTGATCCCCCTGCGCAATTCCCGCAGTCTGACCAGGTTGACACTTTTCGCACTTCCCAGAAGAACCCTTTTTGAGTGACGGGTCATTTATATATGCCATCTGCATTTAAAGTGGCAGGAGCATCAAACAGACTTTAATTATTAAGAACAATGTTTTTATATGTACCTCTATCCAATGTTCATTTCCAACCAGTCACAGATCTGTCCCCATCTGGTGTTTTACACTACTTTCAGCAGTATACCAGCTACATCATGGCAACAGCTAACTTGTTCAACTGTTTCCTGGGTTTCATCCCGCTTAGACTAGGTTTCTGCAACATCATTTCCCAGGATACATCGATAAATATGACAACTGCGAGTGATGTACAAATCCAGAAGCTTGAAATAACAAATCTGGACATATGTTCCCCATGTTACCTACAAAGTAGAGAAGATTATAAGACTTTACCAATGACACAATTTCAGACTGGTCCAAACTGAAAGCATTTGCAGACAAAAAATGAATGATGGCTCACAGGCTGGATCTTCTGCTTTACAAAGTAGATAACATTGAGGGAAAAGGAGAAAATGCTGGTTACCAGCATTTTCTCCTTTTTCCACAATGTTTTCAAAGGCTTCTTTCCAAGAGCCATTAAAACCTGGGATTGTTTCGTAAAGGGCAAAATAAACATTCTACAAGATAAAAACTATTGTTAGACCTACAAACAGTAAAATTGGATGAAGTTGTTGAAAACACATACTGCTAAAATATGGGACTGCTCCCAAAAGAGTTAAAAAAAAAAAACATTGAAGAGAAAGGAGAAAATGCTGATTAGATCTAGTATTGTTATTTCCTGCTTTTTCCACAAAATGTTATTAACCCTATATCACATAACAGAATTCTAGACTAGTCCAAATTCAAACCCTTTGCAGACAACAAAAACCTGTTAAAACTGAACATTATCATGTATGGTGGTCCAGGGATCGTATACTTATGCTCTCTGGGTGGACCAACCACTTTCTGAGTGACTTAATAGACAATTTTCGTCAGCAGATCTCGTAATGAAGTACTTGTTTGTTTGTCGAGGCAAATGTGTCCGGGGATAGACTAGATCTATCTTTTTCAAGATGATTTAAACAGAAAATTGTGAGTATGATTGATGTTTTTCTTTTAAAGCAGGGCATTACAATGCCAAGAATGGTAAACCAGTGCATTTTCATCGAAGAAATGGGGATCCTACAATAAAACGCCCCTCTGCTGTACCGTCTATGCTTACATGGGACATTGTTTTATGAGTTAAAATAAGAAATTTAATGAAATTTTCAGCTTCATTTTGTTGAAAGATATTGTATTTGATGTATTCGAAATGAATCGATGAATCAGTTGCAATTTTTTTAGACACAATTTCGATTTTCAAGGGTTTCGCGATTTATGGCGGGGCGTTTTACGGTATTATGTCAAGAAATGTACTTTGTTGGTGCATATCATCAATAACATTTGATAAAGAGGGATTTGAACGGATCCGACCCCACCGTAGTCCAAATATTTAGACGTACACATGCTTGTTTGCCGTTCAACATTTATTTTTCGGACATTTCACATTTTACTTTTCTTTTGCACGTTACGTCTAAACGGGCCCTACTAAGTTCTATGTAGCAAATTTGATTTCCTGAAATCAGGGATAATGGTGAAAAAGCACGCAAGTAAACATGATAGATAACTTAACTGGATACAAATCTACTTTTCTGACTCTGAAAAAGGGCCACATTCATGATATATTCATCTTGAGTTCAATCGTGTAACTTTTTCAACACAAAAGCCGCCATGTTTACAAGCATATTTCGGGTTAAATAAAAAAACGAATTTCCGAACGATTTTTGAACGAAATCCGATTAGCGCCCCCCCCCTCCCCCCCGCAGATTGTAACCTTAGATTTGGCTTTAACATAAATTAATGTGAAATGCCTGTACAATCATAGTCCCTACTTGAATCATGTATATATTCAACGATAACAACATATTCAGCCTTCGGTCTTGTGCCAGAAGCTGAATTTAGACATGGGAAACCCCGGCCTCATTGCGTTACTTTATATATCCATTGGACAGTTCATGAAAAACATACTGTATACCAGAACTCAAGTAAAATGCTTCCTATCACCAGAAGTAACTGTTTGCATAGTATAAATGAACTGTTCAAAGTCAATTAGCTCAGTTTTTGAAGCGCGATGAACGGGACGGACGTATGTAAAATTTAACGTCTATTGGTCTTCTCTTGACAGCAGCACTAGAATACCAGAAAATAAAAAAAATACACTTTTTGCAGTATTTCTGCTCGAGCAAATTTGTACGAAAATCAAGTGGAATTGAAATTCATGTAATAAATTTTGGCTACACGCGAAACCTCACGCCAAAAAAAAAATAAAGTGTCATTTTTTTCCGTTGTCTCGTGTGAAGTGACAGTTATGCAGTAACTTGACATCCTTATTGATATTATCTTTCTCAAATTATGCGGAAATACGTATCCATAAATTTACAGACATGAAAAATTGATTGGTGCAAAAAACGCAGAAACCCATGACACAACAGAATGTTCTGTTAGATTCGGCCCGGTCAGAGACTTCAGACCGTCTTTTCAGCTTTTAAAATACTTTAAACAGAAAATTTTCATAATTATCTTGATCTAACAGACTTGTTTTGCTGCAAATCATAAATATGCAGTTTAGAATCATTATTGTCCAACCCTCTAATATGAACTTAACAACAGATTTACAGCTCAGGGGTTAAGTGTGCCCTGAGCGGAAATACCGGTTTCGGTTCCATCTATCAATTTATTAGCAGCTGTGAAGAAGGACTAGGAATTTTCTTCGAAACTACTTTATCATAAATCACCTGAAAATATTCAGTGTCATATTCAAAGGGTTTCATTGCTATGGAACAGCTGTGGCGTGCACAAACTCCCATGGCGTATCCATGACGGTATAAGTTCTCCATGTCGTATTTTAGTAGGACTGGTTGGAAATATTCACTCTCAGTAATAAGAGCGAGTGGTCTGGAAAAACGTCATAAAATACCACTAAAACCGACCTTTCTTTTAAAAATATGCATACAGTCCTGTTTTGGTTGCAGTTCCTGTTTAGCTATACCGCATTTAAATAAGGGGTTCGTAAAATAAGGTGACGTCTTTCACTTCATTGTGCCTAAGAAAACTGGGATGCATTTAGGGTTCAAAAACATGCACCCCGCGAAAACACATCGATCGACGATAGATCTCATTTCTCTTTAATGAAATGAAGCTTTTCAACACTTTCCAACATTAAAGTTTACCTAAATAGTTGGAGCCTTACCGTCGTAGATTTATTTATGTCCATGTCTTTATCTACGTAAAATAAGGCCATGCACATAAAACATCATAAAATCCGATATGTAACACTCAACCATTAATTAAAGAAATATATCACTCTATTTAACACACAACATCCAAAAAGTATCAGAAACTCGGGTTGGACAGGAATCCGGCGAAATCGATTCAGAAAACGTGGGAACGAACTAGATTTGGGACGAGTCACTAGGACATTCTCTCGACTTTTCTTTTATTTATGAATAGTCTTAAAACTCGATAACCGTCTGTAATGGACCATTAAATGATTCAGTACTTCTTTCTGGGCAAAATTATATTTGTGAATGAGGGTTGCCCCTTTCTTGAAAACTTTAATGGAGGTAAAGGAATTTCGTTTAAAGAATTTAGTTTACTTGCCGTTAACCCGCGTTAACTACACATTTACATACCGGTTTTACTTCAAAAATAGGGTAGTGTGAAATAGAAGCGGATTTAACTCATAAAACGTAAGTGTTTTACAACCAAGTCTTTAATATCGGTTCAATATTGATTTATCTTGTTACCGATACCAGTTTCATTGAGAATTTTGCATTTTAAGTATCCAAATTTGTTGCTCAAACAGCGACAACATTTGATGTCGGAGTTTGCTAAAGGAACCTATGAAGGGCCCGATAGGACCCTACGTACACGATGAATGTCAAAATGCGAAATAACGTACGTAGGGTCTTATAAATAGGACTAACCCCACCGAGGTTTGGGCCAATGGGAACTTGGAAAGTGCGCTTGCAAGGTTGCTGTTTCTAAGTTCCTTTATATTTTTATCATCTTTGATTCACTATTGAGTCATCTATAAAGTTTACGTACCTGATGGGCTGTCTCTAGTTTATCAAATAAATTTATTTGACTTCAGAAACGGAGAAATTGTCCACAGAGAAGTTCTGCACGTGCAACTCAGACTATTTCCGCTAGACTTGTTACCGTTTCATCTGGTACTTCCGTTTGAAATAGACTGTTTCGTGCCTGGACTTGTTCGCGCTTAACTTGTTCGTCCCAACCGTTTTGTACACATTATGGAAATTATTGATCCATGCACCAGCAAAAGAGGACTTACTGTATCTATGTGATACATGGTACCAAGCAAGTCATAACTGTATCATGGTTCAATGAATTCCAGTTTATCCCATTACCACATAATTCTTACTTTTGACCACCCTGAGAAAGAAGCATTTAGGAAATATTGTGGGGAAAGGAGAAAATTCTGGTAACCAGCATTTTCTCCCTTTCCCACAATGTTTTCTACCCTTCACGAAACATGTTTCAAATTTTCAGTCATTTCTATGTTGTTGTCTATGTTGAAGCCTAAATACTTTTCGCTGATGCATTAAGCCTCATTTTCACAGAGCATGGCTCGATTATGTAATTTTTGTGGGCCTACTATATTTAGCTCGTAAAACTTCATAAATAATGAACACTTTAACGTAGTAGACCCCTAACAGAAAACAGTTATTTCCACAATAATATAATCCTACAAAATTTGCTATGATTAAAAATGAGTGTTACTGTACTGCTTTAACTAAGCCACTTTTCCTTTTTTTTCTTTTCTAGAATTATCATTTATAAATCTAAAACCACTATATTTTCATTACATAGAGAGATAGCAATTATCTACCTATTCTGGAAATTAGCAATACTATCTACAAATAATTTCAAGATAGGCATAAAGAAATTTCTAGTCCGTTAAAAATGTGCAAAAGTAACATACCTTTATAAATCCGTATTTATCAACTATCAAGAAAACTTTATGCAATGCAGCACTAGAGGCATTAGGAGTCTACTACCTTAACTGGATATCTTTGATAAGAATATAGACTCTTGTCTGTTTCATTCGGGTGCTTTTAAGTTAAAGATACTCATCTACTCATTTTCATCCGATATTTTTAACCCATTTCATCTTTAGTTTAAGAAACCACAATCGTTCTTATACCTTCGTGCTAAAGGTAGCCCCTGACGGTTGTAAGGTTGCACAGATTACCGCAAATGCATTTCATTCTCTGGGGGCTATCAAAGACATAACAGCCACAGTTTTCAGTTTCAACTCTTTACCAAACGACACATTTATAGAATGGTCCAAATTGAAAGCATTTGCAGACGACAAAATAAATGTGACTGAAACCCGAAATTTGATTTGGGAAGAGATATATCTATAGGATCTGACATGAGTGGACGTTTGAGATAAAATTTCATTAAACTCGCCAAGGAAAAATGTCATTAAGCTCGCCAAAGGCTCGCTTAATAACATTTTCCTAGACTCGTTTAACCCTGATTCTTATCTTTATGAATCAATATCTGTTTTGTATATCTAGCCTTTGATCAGAGCTATTTATCTGGTGGTAAATAATTGAACACTCTTTTAACAGTTTTAATGCATGGTCTCGTAATGTATGTGTGATTTGGTGAAATGTCACTGTTTACCACAAAACTCTGATGCATGGACCAGTCGTCAATACTCGGCTGATTCCGTAACTACATCTAACCTTGTGTCTACCAAAGAGGTTTCCATACTGAATCTGGGTCAGTAATATGATCTAAAACATGGCGGTCATCATGTAAACCGATTAGCAACAATATGACAATCATGTTGAAGTTATTTACATCATTCGATTTGTCGACGGACATAGTATCAATAGGCCACGTTCGAAATTCAATGTACATAGTAATATTTGTCAACGGAAATGAAATTAGAAAGATTTCGATAGAAAATGCAACTCGAATTTCCTTTCTTTAAGTGGAGCTTTACAATTTTACGAACGGTAAAGCGGTGTATTTCCGACAAAGAATTGTACCGTGTAGGTGCATACAGCCAAGAGATCACTCGTCAAAACTCCGCCCATTCCGTACCTACATCAGGCCTCATCTCTGTCAGGAGGTTTTCCATTTTAAAAAACTGAAACGCAATCGACATACTCCCTCTCTCTCTCTCTCTCTCTTAAAAAAAAATCAAATATGTTAAATTACGCAATTCTAATTCTATGACTAAAATGCATGGTTTTGTCAAAAGACTTAATACAAATGAGCAGGCCCGTGTTCAGATCCAAATCAAATTAGCAACTAAATAATTCAGTGTTCTTTGTACAAGTCAAATAATAATCTTTTCTGTGATTTCTCTTGTGATTATGACCTTCAAAGTTTCAGAAATATTGAATTTTGTTATGTTAACTTGTCAGTATGTTATGTGATCATCCAAGGAACAAGTTCATTTTTATCGTGTAGAGTGCAATATTTCGTATTTTGAATAATCATTAATCAGTCACCTGCATATGTTTTGATTTTGGACTTTATTAAAATTTTGTCGTTTGGTAAACGCTTAAAAAAAATTAAGGTTCTTTTGAAATATTTTTTACAGTGGTAGATCTACACTAATTTGGAAAAAGAGAGTGAGTCCCATTCAAACAAATTCATACAATATGTGTCGCCGCTTTCCTTTTCCTACACTGTTTTCCAAAAGCCTTCTTTTGCAGGGTCTTTAACTCTTCACCAAACGACAAAATGATAGACTTGTCGAAACTTAAAGCATTCGCTGATGACAAATTGAATATGCCTAGAATAATGGTTTTAGTCTAAAAGAGGTATAAAAAGTACGATGGGAAAAGGAGAAAATGCTGGTTACCACCATTTCTCCTTTTCCTACCATGTTTTCAAAAGCCATGGATAAAGATCGTAAAATACCGGGACTGTGTAGTGAAGGATTAAAACAAGTGATTATCTGGTAAAGGGTTAAAAAATAAACGATTTCTGTATGATGATGTAACCGTAATAGACCTGTTAAGATACATGTCTACCTCTATCCACCTTATGTAAACGTGCCCGCCCCCGTAACTTACTCCATTAACTGCATATAGTATAATATGCGCAGAAAATATGCGCAACGCAGAGGTGCATTGGATGCTGCTCTTTCGACAAAACGACGGTCCTCTTCGCGGTTGTAAACTACTGAAGGCGTTCTTTAAGAATTTTCTTTCGAGAGAAAATGACGCACGTGGAAATAAAGGTAATAGCTTACCTTTGCTTTATCATTTTGCTTTACTTTCATTTTTAGATATTAAGATAATAGACCCGCAACACTTCTAGTGCAGCATGGATTAAAATTTCTTGATATTTGATAAATACAGATTTATACAGATTAAGATATAATACTTTTTCACATTAGGCCTATTTTATCGACTAGAAATCCCTTTCATGTCTGTCTTGAAATTATTTGATGATACTTTTGTTAGTTTTCAGAAAAGGGGCGCCAGTAAACAAAGAACAACCTTGACGAATTGTAGAACTTCTTTATGTTCATGAAACACAAACGTAAATCAAGTGTAAATGGAGGACACTCCAACAAGGGAGACAACTAGGAAGGAAAACTTAATGTCCAATTTCACTTTGAAGACTGATGTACAACTTCAACTAAATTATTACAATATCATATAGTGGCGCAACCTCTTTTCTGTCCTTTGAATATAGCATGTTCAGATTAGATAAAGAAAGCTCTGATAAAACACTTCCTGTGTAGATCTATACCAAGAAACTTAAATAAAGTTGTAAAACACTCCTTAATAAGTGTTCATCAAAAGTTTGTTTTTTTTTTTGGAACCGCGATTACGTATATATATATAAGCGTTCGGTACGACTGTAAGTTATCAGTATATCAGTATAACACAAAGTCTTTGAGGTGACCCGGAAGTTTTCTTGGACGTTGTGAAGTTCGCTGTGATGGTGGCGGTTGTTCGAGTTCTGCATCCTGCTGTACCATGTTATGTTCAGTTGTATCTGGTAGATCATTAGGATCAGTCATGTTAGTACTTGTAGCTTCGAAATTTTCCAGAGGTACACTCAATAGCGTTGGAATACTAGTCGGCTCATGAAACGACTCTACATTGTCCATAGCATCAGTATCGTCCTCCCCTTGAGCACTGGTAAAATTATGAGACTGGATGTCACTGTGAACACGGTAACATTCTGATAGTTTTACTTTATATGATGTTGCCCGTAATTGATTTCCAACAAATTTTTTAATGAAACACCAGTCTCCGTCGATAGAGACAATTATGTAGCGGTTTCTGGCTTTAGATTTTGTTTTGTCCGAATATAAGTACACCAAATCCCCAACTAACAGCTTTGGTGAGTTACGGGATGGATTCTGACATTTTGATGTTTCACTAAATGGATGGTTCTTTTCCCTAATGTTGTGCTGATTTAAGATAATATTGTGGTCCGATATTGGAATTTGTTCATGAGTGAACTGATTTCGTTGAGTCCATAATTCACGCGAAGACAAGCCCTGACTACGGATACGCGAATTTAACCTGGCTACACAAATTGCAAGATCTAAGTCCGATATTGCACCACCGCTTGGGTCATGTCGAAGTAATTCTGCTTCAAGTTCAGCAATTCCCCGCTCTGCAACAGGGTTTTTATTAGAGTTTTTCACTCTTCCAATCTGAAGCGATACATTGAATTTGTTCAATGATTCGTCATTTTTCAAAGAAACAAATCCTGGGGCTGGATCAACTCGAACCACGGCCGCAGGTCCATCGAGTGGATGCAATCCCACGATCAATCGAATTAAACCTTCGCGCAAACTCACACGTTTCTCATCTTGAATGATACATGCAGCTGTGTAGGAAGTCACAGTCTCCCTGAGAAGGAGAATAAGCTGTCGACTGCGTTTTAAAACGTCCGCAGCGAAGTTTATACCTATTGATTCGGGTGGATCCTCCGATGTCTGTTTGATAAGGCTATTCGGGAAAGTCATTAGGGAAGCACATGTGTGGCATGTATTATGGACTCTTTCAATAGTCTTAGGAAGGTCAAGTGCATAGAAATGTCTTTTCATCACTAGTTGTAGCTGGTGTTTCGACGGATGATCGAGACGAATATGCAGGGCCGTAATCAGTCCGTCCAATACGTTCCTAGGAACAATGATGAGATCTGCTGGTGGCAAAAGTGGATCATTGCGACGAACGACCAATAACCCATCTCTAGATATTGTTGCAACACTCAGATACCTTTTGATATCCTTGATTGTAGTTAGCTTTTTTGACGGACGCGTGCCCTGTTTCAAGTGTGCCATAGTTCGACGTAAATCTGGGCATTCTGATTGTACATCCTTCCAAGCGGCTCGAGAAGTAAAAGGTAATCTACCAATATTGTCAATGACATCCTGAACACTAATTGACCTAACCACTGAATCCTCAAGTTGTGTAATAAACGAACACACTTGACACCGCAGCTCACTGCAATCTGGGGCGTTTCGACTGGCGAAGTCAGATGGAATATTTGCAGATCCTGAGAGATGGTGAACACTAACTTGGTATCTACTAACAATTGACAGGAAGGATGTTACCCTTGGACTAGCTGAAAATTCTCCTCGACAAAGTTTATCAACTGCCTGCACACATGGTTTACTATCAGTCAATACACTAGTTTGTTGCTCTGATTGGATGATGAAAGGTGCAAAATGTTTAACTGAAGCACCAATGCACAAAGCTTCGATTTCGCACGGAAGCCAGGTAACCTGGTGCTTCCTCAGTTTTGCACTGAAGAATCCTGCTAAAATAAGTTTATCATTCCTGTTAACATATAAAGTTGCTCCAATGCCACGTTTTGAAACCGAGCCATCAGTGACAATCCACAGCTTATCACCACATTTAGGAATAGTAATAGATCTGTTTGTCTTAAGAGACTGTTGAGCAGTCTTAAAGTCTGACAATAACATATCTGTCCATATAATTTTGTCATGAGAGTCTAGTCCTGAAATGGCCTTATCAAGGGGCGATAATAGACTTGAGCATTGTGGAAGTACCCTTGAAAGCATTTTGAAGGCTCCAATAAAAGCACGCATACCACGCACATTATCAGGTGGAGAACATGTCGACAATACTGCTACTTTATGTGGACTAGCAGAGATTTGGCCATCTGTCCAAACCCAACCAAGGATGGTTGTAGAGCGTGGACAAATAATTGTCTTTGAGGGAGACAAGTGAAGATTTGATTTGTACATAGCTTGTAACACACGCGACCAATTCGTTAAAAGCTCCTCAAGTGTATTGCCACCGCAATACAAGTCATCTGCTAATTTGGCAACACATCCTTCTTGCAAGCAGTCTCCCAAAACACGACACATGAGTTCCTCTAGTGCCGTTTCAGACCCCGGCATGCCCATAGCACACTTTGTATAAACACGGATGCCTCTGAAGGGTGTTGCTACGCCACAGTATTTCATCGACTTCTTAGAGAGGGGGATTTGATAGAATGCATTTGACAAGTCTGACACTATGATATACTTCCACTGTCCAATGGTACGCAAAATGGAATCAACATCTGGCATAAGAGATGGTTGTGGCTTGCTGTATTGACCAACCTCGGCAAAGGCTGTCACTAAACGAAATCCCCCAGAAGGCTTCTTTACTAAAAAGGAAGGGTTAAGATACTCTGCTGTGATCCCAATATCCTCTGGTCGTCTAAAAACTCCCTGCTGTTCAAGCTCATCAAACTTAGCCTGTAGTTCCACCAGTCTGTTTCTTGAATATTGAGGAATGCGCCCTTTTCTCTGGGGAGGTTCAACTGGACCCATATTCACAACAGCCTCAAAAGGGCCTACTGAGCCGTTGTAGCCTTTAAGATCAGGGCTGAATACATCATCATATTTTCGAAGTAGATTTTGAAATTGGCCATGATGCTCAGTGGTTAGTATATTATCTGGATCAAGCTTAACAGAGTCTGAGTAAAAGTCATTAACAGTAGCTTGTTTCTTGGCTTGAGTTGTTACCGATGACGGTTTAAACTTATATGGGTCCGGCACATAAGTAGATAATACTTGGCATACATGATCGTTATTCTGGAGTTGTTGAGGATCACATGTATCATTGAAGAGACGAATTTTCCCAGCTATAGCCTCGGTTACTTGTGGCTGTGGCCATTTATTGGTGCCCTTCGGAATACTGTCTGTACGTGGCTCGATAGCAACAGAACAGTCATGTTGGAAGTCTGAAGGTGTGTCAAATTCAATGTAGCTACCAGGCCAAACTGTGGTATTTTTGGCTCTTAAGACAAATGCTTGGGTTCGTCTGACGCGGTTCTCTTTTTCTTTGTCAGCTGAGGGACCATAGTTAATGGGGCTACAACCCTTTATCTCTATTTGCTGTTTAGCAGGTCTGACAGAAATGTCATTGTGTGTCATGAATGGAATTCCGGCCAAAATATCAACATCAAGATCACTCACAATAAGAGCCTCTAGGTAAAGGTCAATACCTTCTCTGGA
Source organism: Tridacna crocea (assembly GCA_943736015.1). Lineage (NCBI taxonomy): Eukaryota > Metazoa > Mollusca > Bivalvia > Cardiida > Cardiidae > Tridacna > Tridacna crocea. Next base: position 47,963,333 of record OX031068.1, on the reverse strand, counting down.
CAAAATTATACGTGTCTCTCCAACTATCTGAAGCGGGGTAACACCATCTGCCTGTAAGGCAGATTGTTTACTCTTTGTAATTGTTGCACCTATATACTGCGCAGTAGAGGCCCTCATCATGCTAACTTCGGCTCCTGTGTCAAGTATAAGCTGTAAAGGGTGATGTTTGTAAAATGCCCTAAAGAATGGAGATTGCTTTGTGCTGACCCGTCGTGAGGATGCAATAATACGCTGTGTCTTGGGCTCGTCATCTGTAAACTCTAAGTGTGAAGATGAATTATCATCCTCAGAGTCAGAATTGTTGTCATCAGGTAAAGTCAAACGTACTTTAGTCATGTATTTCCTATCTTCCTCAGGTAGGTATTTGCAAGTACTAAGATAGTGCTGATAATGTCTGCCAGCCTGCTTACACAAAACACAGCTTTTAGAAGAACGTTTCTTGCTGTCGATTGATACATTTTTTTGTGTGTTTTTAAATGAGGCTCTCAATACCTTGGCGTCAGCAAGTGAATGAACCTCATCTAACAAACTGTCAAGTGCCATAGAAATTTCAGGTTTCAGGGAGGCCAGCGTTTTAAGTCTTAGTTCAGTACCATATCGCTGCTTTACAAGAGCTGGAAGTTCTGGGTGAATAAGCCGCAACCAGGTAAGGACAATTAAATTCTCAAGAGTTGGTGTCAATTCCTCATCTTCAGCTGGAACTTCACCATGATGTTGTATGGATCCATCAGCATGAAGGAGGTTATCCTCCACAAAACTGGTTAGTCTTTGGTAAAGGTCTTCGGGTCTTTCATTGGGTTCCAGTCGAATATTATTAAAGTCCAGAAAGTGACTACCAGATGTTTGAAATCCAAAATGAAGACGTATGGCTTGCCAAACACCTTTCACTGATGTGGAATTTTTCACTATGCTATTACGGGATATGATAGGGCAATAATTTGCAATTTGTCCAAGCATGAGCTCTAAATGAGTACATTTCTGAGCAGCAGTGCGTCGTGCGGCCTCTGCAACATCACCACCATCGTCCGTTAGGCCTCTTAGTGGGGTAGCATTGGTTTTCTTTTGCCACGTAAACCCATCGACAAGAAAACGGGCGAAATTAGGGTCAAGTGAGAGTGTATATTGTAAATTTTGTCTCCAAGCTTCAAAGGTTGTGATAGTCTCATTTCTCGTTAAAGACCATTGCTTTGGTGCCCTTGAAGCTGCCATTTTGACGTGCTATATCGTTTGTCTGGTTCCTATTTGAAAACAGCTACAGGAATAAGCTGCCTCGTCAGCCACGGAGTATGTGCGTTGTATTGTTTACCGTTGTATTTGACACTGAAAGTCCAATACAGGAATTCTCGTTGTGTAGAGATAAGCATAAGGTTCGTAAAACCGCTGCCACCACGCCAGTAAACAAAGAACAACCTTGACGAATTGTAGAACTTCTTTATGTTCATGAAACACAAACGTAAATCAAGTGTAAATGGAGGACACTCCAACAAGGGAGACAACTAGGAAGGAAAACTTAATGTCCAATTTCACTTTGAAGACTGATGTACAACTTCAACTAAATTATTACAATATCATATAGTGGCGGGGGTATTTATTATCTCCCTTTGTAATGAGAATTTAGTGGTTTTAGATTTATAAATGATAATTCAAAGAAGGAAAAAAAAAAAGGAAAAAGTGACCCAGTTTAATCATAGCAAATTTTGTGGCATAATACTATAGTGGAAATAGCTGTTTTCTATTACGGGTCCACTGCCCTAATCGAGTCCAGGTGGCACGGAGAGTAGCTCACAAGACTTAAGAAAGGAATTACTGGACACGCTTTGTGCAGTCTGATCTTACTCTGAACTGACTGCACAAGCAAGTGAAGATCTGCAAGCCCGCCCCCCCCCAACCATCCCACGGATGGAAGGGGAGGGGAGGGGAGGTAAAGGTTATTTACTTTTCAATTTTCCTTTAAGTACCTTGTCATTTAAGATAGAAAAAAGAACCCTCTCTGTGTGTGTGTCTCTCTCTGTATATATGTTTTGTATGTAGATGTATATATGTATGTTATGTATGTATGTATATATGTATGTCACTGTTGACTATTTTTGATTTGCAAAACATAACATTTTGTACATAATCAGGGACATGTGAAACAAAATATCTATAGATGTATTTCTGTTCTTCAGAAAAAGAGTATATCGTGGTCAATACTTGCAGCCCTTTTAGCATCACTGTCGCCTCGGACCCATGCAGGTAGGTTAACTTGATAACCCCATACTCTTAACCCATTACCATACAATCCCTACTTTTGACACCTCTAAGAAAGAAGCCTTTGGAAAACATTGTGGGAAAAGGAGAAAATGCTGGTAACCAGCATTTTCTCCTTTTCCCACAATGTTTTCAACCCTTCACAAATCAAATTTAAAATTTTCAGTCACTTTTATTTTAACGTCTTCAAATGCTTTCAATTTGGAGCAGTCTAAAATGTTGTTGTTTGTTAATGGGTTAAAGGTGGGTATTTAGAATTTTTACATCTCACCAAATTAAAAGATATATGTACCACTGAAATCTTTATGAAGAAAACAATACAAATCATCAATAATTAAGAATCATAATATTCCAAAAAAATTTTTTGGGGGTGGTATTTTCTTAAAAGGCTACGTAGCCCCTTAAGCTATTTTTAGATTTCGCGCCAAAATTCAATAAAGCATTGTGGGAATGTCAAGTAACTGGCACGTGATTAATAACACTTAAAATCCATTACATAACACACATGTAATGATTATTTTCCATAATGTCTTCTTCGGTCGCTATGTTTAAAAATTCGTCTGTGTATTCCTGTATGTAAATGAAAGAATTGATTATCTAAAAATAGAACGTGTCTCCCGTTGGTGTCGACCTGGGTTGTAGTAAATCTCTAATTCCCTTGATGTCGGATGGGTTTCGACTACAGGGGTTTTATGAATGAAAATGATAAGGCTTTGGGAGTATAAAGATTATTTTGTTGTATTTTTGTAAAAAAAAATTATCCAAATTCTGAAGGGCCACCTTTAAAGTCCTCGAACTTTTTAAAGTAGTTTTTACAGACAGTGTAGATTACGATCAGACCAAAAGGGGGTGAAATACCCGAACAGAAAAGTTTGCGATTTTTTCAAATTCGTCATATCGCAAAAATTCCACGTCGAAAAAATTCCCACTTATAAAAGTATCTTTTCCCTTAGAATATTTACCTTTGCCTTCTCTGTTAGGGTCGGCAAGACTCGGGATAATGTTGTGAAAAACATTGATTGATTGGTTTAATGGTGTTTCATGCCGCTTTCAACATTATTTCAGTCATATCACGCCGACAGCACACACATTTATATACGTGTATTTTCTGGGTTCCACCTGTACTAGCCGAGCCCCTGTAGCTCAGTCGGTAGCGTGCAGGACTTGACAACACGGGGTCTAGAGTTCGATCCCTGGCTACGACCCCTGGCATGACATCTTTCTTTCCGGGGTTTGATGATAGTCACTGCAACAGGATTTATTCCTCTCCCACCGCTGACCATTGTTTCGACGATGATCATGTGGGAAAGCGGCCAGTGGCTTGGAAAGAAAATTGTGCGAAGTACTCGTAAAAGAAACTCCAGGAACGCATGGATGGGTGCACTGGCCGCCGGGATATAACTGAAATAATGATGAAAATGGCATTAAACACCATACAATCGATCAATCCACCAGTAGTAGGCTGGGGCTCTGGGATGTCTTGTTCTTGGGCACCCCCTATGAAGAAGCCCAACAAAGCCATCGCGGTTCGAACCTGGGGCCTTCAGGTCAAGAGTCCCCCACTTTACCACTGTGCCACGCAGGATCCCTGTAGGGGGTTGTTAAGTTTCAATATTTATCAGGTAAGTGAAAAAGAATTTTACAGACATTAAGCATTATAAAATATGCAGAAGTTGTAATGGAACGTACTGCGCAATCTTGATTTGTTGATAAATCTATAACTTTTACTATACCAAAACGACAAAAACTTTACACTTGTCCATATTCAAAGCATCTGCTGACAACAAATCAAAGGTGGTTTAAATGGTTGACCCTGTCTTTGATTTAGCGAGAAAATACTTTGGGAAAAGCAGAAAATGCTGGTCACCAGCATTTTCTCTTTTTCGCACAATGTTTTCAAAATCTTTCTGTCTAGATCTAGTGTGTTAATGAGTTAAACCTTTACCAAGAGTATGTTTGAAGGTCTTTCGTTCACTGTGCTGCTGGAAATATTTCGAGAAAATGCGATTTTCTGCCCATTCAAAGACATATAGTCGAGCCCCAGTAGGTTATTCTGTAGCAGGAGAAAAGGAGGTCGTTGGTTCGATCGCTGGCTATGCAAATATCTTTTCCAGACTTTATGTTTGTCATTGTGACAGGACTTACTCCTCTCTCAACACTGGCCATTGTTTCGACGATGGCTATGTGGTTGAAGAGCCAGCAGCCTGGAAAGAATATTGTGCGGAGTAATGGTAAAAGAATGTACAGAAATGCATGCATCTATAGGTGCAATGACGGCGGCGACATAACTGAAGTAATGCTGAAAACGGCGCTTAACACAATCAATCAATCAATCAATTAATCAGTCAATCAATCAATCAATCAAAGGCATTATAGGATCTGGCATAAATAAGCATTTGAGATAAAAAAAAATAATTAAACGAGAGAAGTAAAATGTTATTTAGCGAGCTCTATTGATAACATATTTCTGTAGATTAGTCTGATGAAATTTCATCTTAAGAAGCCAAAGACTCTAAGATTCACTTTATCACATGTAACGATATTTCGCAATCTCCGAGAGGGAATATCGAAAACCATTTCCACGAAAAAAATTCTTGTTGATTTCTCTGAAAAGTTTAAAAATGATGTCACATATGTCGTCAAAAAATGCTTAGCTCAAACGTGTAACATAAGATAAGAAAATTAGTTATGGGTGTACATGTATTACAGTGAAAACAAGGGAGCTTATGTGATCAGTATAATGACATCGTTTGAGTCTCATCTAACTTGTCTTAACCAATGACGAATTGTAGACTTGCCAAGATTCAAAACATTTGCCGACCACAAATTACATGTCTCAAATGATGAAACTTTTTCTATGAATGGTTAACAATCATTATAGGAAAAGGATAAAACTCCTTTTCTATTAATCATTTCGAAAGATTTCCACCCAAGTGTCCTTAAACTGTGAGCTGGTTTGAAAAAAAATAAGATTTTGTAGAATAGCAAAGAGTTAATCAGGTTTAGACTTCATTGCGATACCTCTGGCATGACTATAAAACCTATTTTTTGCACATATATCAAAAAAAATAATTACGGCTAAAATCATATCATACAGTTCGAACCTTAGTTGACATTTTCCTTCTTGAAGCATGTTAAAACGTGACTCTGCGAAGAAAGTTATTGTACCTAGGTTTTAGATATCAAATATCAAAGGTACAATACCATGTGCCTGTAATTATTTAACCATCTCTTTCTCAGGAAAAAAATGTGACGTCTACAGCGACCTGTATTTATTATTATTTTTTTAAATTTCAGTTGGAGTGGGACAATCGTGCACTGAGAATACCGACTGCACGGTCACAAATACTCTGTCTTTTTGTGAGTATCTGTTTACCCCGGAGTCATGTTCCAACGGTGCTTGCGCATGTAGCAGAGGTTACACCGGAAGTTTTTGTTGTAAGTTGTGTCTTTTTTAAGTAAGAGATTTCATCTTTGCGTGAGTAGATGGCTGAAACAGAATACATGCACATAATAGTCACTATTCAAAGTTGGGCCTGTAGTTCTTTACGTAACACGTTCAGATGAATAATAAAGCTTCTAGTATATTACCTTCTTCCAAAATGGTGTTCATCCTCTAGCACTACTTGTACCTTCTTAGTTTTAGTTCTGATAGGCTTTGATACTTGATGAAACAGAGTAAATAATACTGAGAGGAAGAGCATCGTCCTTCCAAAAATATCTTGTTTGCGTTTGTTTATGTTTATCAGTGTGTTGGGATATGACCGTTCCTATTAAAAGTTCGCTAGAAGTACATATTTCACTTTCAGCGTTAGGCCTGAGTAACGGAATCTCTGCAATCCAGATGCCAGATTTGTCATCTTCGAACATTTACCGGTCACATCTTTATGGTTAAAAGAGATTAAGTATGTCTCCCATTGTAGCTATATGACAAGCATTTCCATAAGGTGTTGGAATAAACATGGTGCATTGCAGAGTCCGAATGGCTTTAATATAAAACTGTATAACCCTTTGCTGGGTATAGATGCCGTTCTTTATCTTTTCCCTCTAATCTAGACAAAGCTCACAATGACCTGAAATCACAATATGGCATAGAATCTATTATTTGCCTGCTAACTCGTTAAAAAGATCACCAGTTCTCGGCAGAAGTTACGCATCTATAATTGTCAACTAATTCAGTCATCCTTCATCAATATAGAGCGGAAGTTTATTGAACCAGATAGATAAAACTTATCCGTATATGTGGTGAACCAATCTGCCCTTCTTTTCTCAACGGCATCAGCTGTTAAGTGTATGAACTATATGCCAAACTCCCGTTTCTAAACACATTGGTCGGAATATGGGAAGGTTGCTGGATCAAGCTTAATATGCTTTCTCTGTATGCAACCTTGTTTCTTTTTAAGCGGCCTCGACAAATTTGATGAGATATAATGAAGCATGCACCCTTAATACTGACTGTGGGACAGGATACACATGCTCTCAAAATTTGTGCGCATGCGCAACATCGACATACGTATACAGCTCTGTAGTTACGATGTGTCTTTCGCCTTCTATGAAAGTTCTTGGTGATACTTGCAATCAAACTGTCGATTGCTATAACATAGGCGGAGGTGAGGTTATTTAGGACTCATCTCTCTCTCTCTCTCTCTCTTTCTAACTCTCTCTCTCTCTCTGTAGTCTCCACTTTATCCAATTTCTACGTGAAAAGGAAACTTCACATACATGACTGGTGTTGATATTCACATTATGCACATACATGCAGAACTCCAGGTAAGTGGGAGTGATAGTATTCTTTAGAAATTCATTATTTCTCTTCGGGGTTTAGTGGTGAATTATTAATGCTTTCAATTTTGAAATCAAAATCACACCCTCTATCAAGGGCTCTGTACATGTAACATTTTCTTCAAGTTAATGTCACTGTCACTAACCGTGCCATGCTCAGTGAAAAGGAGGCTCAGCGCACCTGCCAAAACTGCAAAAGTTTTGCTACTGCTCAATTTGGGCAAGTATAAAAACAGTTTACCTTATCTTTAGCTTATCTATAATTATGTGATAACTTACTTTGTACGATGCGTTTCAGAGATAGGATTAACGCTATTTTGAGAAAGCACGGCTCATCCATAGGGATCTCTGGATAAAATTCAAACTCTTAGCCAGTGGGAAGATCGTAGTCGAGCAAAGGCTTTATGTATCATGCACATATGTACAGATGTACGGATGGATGGATGGATGGATGGATGGATGAGGGAATGGATTGATGGATACTGACACTCTGCTTTTTATTGCAGCTAGAGACGGTATGACTTGTTCAACAATCTGTCAGTGTGGAACCGGATATGTAGCGAGAAATGGGTTATGCCACATACGTAAGTACAATTAATCTTTAGGCTGCTAAGCGTGACTCCGAGCACTTTTGCGCAGCCATGTGAGCATATATCAACCACTATGTTCTGGTCTGCTATTCGTTGTTACTAGTTCCTCTTCCAACATTAACTTTACCGCAATGATTACCTTAAATCCCGATAGCCTGTTCGAATTGGTTTTGCAAAAGATCTTGTTTGAGTTTGCTTGTATCATACTTATAGATACATCGTAACAGCTACAGCAAAAAAAAGAAGACTTTCATAATCCTTTGCCCTCTAAAGTTAAGTCTTTCCTTCACGACGAAAATCTACAGTTGTCCAAATTGAAAGCAGTGGTAGAAGACAACTTAAGGTTGGCTCAAATGATGAAATTCTCTTCGACAGGGTGGAAACAATTTTGGAAAATGAGAAGATGCTGGTCAACAGCAATTTTCCCACAACGTATTTAAAAAGTTTTCTTAGTTGGCATCTTTAGAACTTCGGATTGTGTGGGAAAAGGTTGATAAACATACTAGCTATTGTAATTCTAGCTTACCATGGAGAATCGTGTACCACATCACTCGGATGTACACAGATGACCATCCCGTATGCTGACACGGACACGTCTAGACAAACAGAAACATGTCAGTCAGGCATGTGTGCCTGTCCACCAATGACCGACACATTGACGCAGACAGTTGGCAAAATGACATACACTTGTTGTCTCGGTATGTAGCTTTAACTAGTACTGATTGCTTGTTTTTCTGTTATTTATCGTCGTTACCGGTTGCCAATAATTTAACAGGCAACATCCCTTGAAAGCTGCTAGTTATGTTACGGGATTCCGGGATAATGCAATATAAAGGATGAAACCCATCATAACTAACGCGTGTATTTTCAATGTGCTTGGTATATAGCACCGTCACACAGGACTTCTCTTGAACGTCTCATCTGAAAGACGATTAGTTATTTTTGACAGCTAGCCGTTGGTCTTGAACCCACACCCTAAAGTGACCAAAGACTTAAATGTTTTAAAAAAATCTTTATATTTTAGTAGCCATATCAATAAAGTAGTATAATAGTAGCTGTAAAATTTCTGGAATCTGTAGTTACAACTTTTTCTTATACTTTAAATTTATCAGGGAATACTAACAACGATCTGTAAGATGCGTTGAGGGATGACCACGACCTTTAAGTAATATATACACGTAGACAATAAAGTTAGAAAATAAGACTTTAAGTTTTTAGACGTTTAAATGCATTTTACTCCATATATAACAGTATTTTGGTTTTACGATACCTGTACTTTTTTGTGCCAGGAAAAGGAGATTAAATTTTGATAGTGAAAAATATTGTCAGACTCATAACAATGTCCATTCTTTTACATGATATGAAATAAATTTGTCTGCATTTTGACCCCTGAACTGTTTCCTCGTGGCTGCTAGTGTGTCTTAAGGTTCAGTATTTATTGTAAACTTAAAAAAAAGTGGGTACTGATGCACTGTTCACGTTCTGTTTTCAGAGCAGACATCATCCACTTTGAAAGCCGATGGTGCAACATGCACTCAGAGCAACGAGTGTCGTAGTAAGATCTGTTCAACTTGCGTCGATGGTGCTGTCACAAAGCGTTGTGTTCGCATATGTAAGTTCATCCAGGGTCCGTGATTAGATTTGAAAGTAATGCACCTTCTGGTTGGCTAAACCAAATGGTTTAGCCAATCAGAAGTTGCATTACTTTCAAAACCTATAATTAGACCAAGAATAACGTTTAAGCAGGGTCAGTGAATATGGACCCTTTCAAACTTTGAAAATAATGCATCTTCTGATTGGCTAAACCAAATGGTTTAGCCAATCAGAAGTTGCGTTACTTTCAAAACCTATAATTAGACCAAGAATAATGTTTAAGCAGGGTCAGTGAATATGGACCCTTTCAAACTTAGTATGATTAGTGAATGGGGATCCAGATATCACAGATACATGTCTGTTCAAAGAGGTTTTACTTTTGCTGTTATGAAAAACGCAAATAGGCTTATCCTGGTCATGGGCGGATCCAGAGGGGGGCACCAGGGGTCCGGACCCCCCCCTGGAATTTTGGCAAAATGTGGTTATCGGATTCGTGAAATGGTACTGGTTTGATATTGCACAGCATATATGTAAAATACAGTCATAAATTTAAAACATAAAAAAGGTTCTAAATGTGGAGGCCTCCCCATGGTTAGAACTGGAAACGTTGACTTTTCTTGTAAACGGATTACATCCACTGAAATCCGGAAATCAAAGTATCATACAATAAGAAGAGTGCGTTTTCGGTGGGACTCCCCCCCCTGAGAAAGATATCTGGATCCGCGCATGCTGGTCCATCCGTACATCTGTCCGTGATTCCATACGAGAGACGTAGCGTCCATAAGGCATGCTCTTCCTTTCAAATAAAATTTGAGAAAAGCCATCCTCCTCAGCAGGGTTGTTGAAACTCGGGATTGTGTTGAAAAGGATTCTTACATTATGAATTACACGAACTAAGCAATCTAATCTTGATTCGAACATCTCGTTAACCCTTTACCCCATAAGCTTTTTTATGGTATCTCTAATTGACCCTAAATAACAGCATGGATGAAGCCATTCCTTATGTGTATATTACACCTTTTGAAAGCATAAAAAACATTGTGACAAAAGGTGAAATTGCAATTTCATCATTTGCCACAATGTTTTCCGAAGGCTCCTACAAGCAATGCGTAGAAATGAGTATCTATGGAGTAAAAGAGTTTTAAGGGAAAAAAATCATCTCCCTTTTTACATGTTTAACATCATTTCATTATAATCTGATTTCAGAAAATTAATGCAGAAAACCCTGTGAAAAGAGAGTTTAATGCATCTGCAAAGAGAAACCTTACACTGTTTGTCATTTTTTTGTGTATAAATAGACAATATTTGTTTTTTTCGGCGAAAAATCGAAATTTATTTCATCGAGTGGACACCATCGGTAATATTTTCACGAGTGGCGCAGCAACGAGTAAAAATATTACCGATGGTGTTCATGAGATGAAATAAATTTCGATCTTTCACCGAAAAAAAAACCAACAAATATTCTATTTATTTCATGCTTTTTACCCTTTCTGGAAGGAGCTTTATCAAAAAACAGTACAGTTCTTTTCCCGTATTCCCCGTGGCGTACCCCTCCCGCATAGCAACGTTACGTCAAGCGCGAGAAATGTAAGGTATATGACGTCATATTTCCCATCTGGTTGTTAGGCACGCGCAATTTACCTAGGCAACAAGAACGTGAAAATCGGTATTTACACTGGTGGTACCAGTGTAAGATCGAAAAATATTTTCACTGGTATTTCTCGATATCCTACCGGAAAGCATGAAATAATGAAGGATCAGTCTGCCTCTTGATTCATTTGACTGTCAGACAAAAGGGATTTTACAGATCGAAAATTGTGTGATGACTTGCTTTGTATAATGAATCATGGAGATGCATCAAACCCCTTTTTTGCTAGAGTATGGCTATAATATTAAATTACATCTACATTTTTTTCATATTTCAGTATCTTCCAGTGCAGTAAGTATCAAAGCAAGAGTGGATATTTTATTGGATATGTTTTCCGTTGCAGTCATTTTAACTTATTAGTAACATTTAGCATGAGCACATTGAAGAGAGAGAAAGACTTTCTTCAAAAGTTTTATTGTTCTAGAATGTTAGAGGTTGCAAACAGGGTCTACATTCAAAAACCATTCTTAAGAACATCCTTAGTCTTATTCTCAAACATCATCAAAAACCGTTTGGTTTAGCCAATCAAAATGTAAAGCTATCATTAGATCAAGAATGTTTTTCAGAATGATTGGTGTATATAGACACAGATTGGGAGCCTAAGAGCGGGCTGTGTGGTATACAAAACCAACTTTGTGTTTTCAACAGTATTTCAAGATGCATCACAACATATTCCGACTCTTACTAAGCATAGCATGCCACCTAAGGCCTTATCACATAAACAGCGCTAAGCAAATGCTCAGCAGTCAAAAAGAGGATATCTGCGCCTCAAGAGAAAATATTATCGATGCTGTTCACTAGATGAAATAAATTTCAATCTTTCAGTGAGGAAAAAAAAATACTCTGTTTATTTTATGCTTCTAAGTCCTTTCTTACTGAGACTCTCATCAAAATCCAGTATAGTTGTTTTCGGAATTGCCCTTTGGAGTACCTTTCCCCCCCCCCCTCCCCCCCCCCCCATACTAACGCTTCACAATAATTACAAACAGTGCAAGGAGTGTAGGGTACGTACATCAAATTTCTGTCTTGTTGCAGCGTTTACCTAGGTAATTAATGCGCGGAAGGAAAATACTGTTTCCATGCACAACTGAAGAGATACCGAAATATTGACGATAAATTTCACTGTTCATAACCCCGAGTTATTAAACCTTATAATCCATCATAATTTTATTATAAATTATCGAAAAATACCATATGAAAATGGGTAATCCCTGTAGCAGTTGGAATTTCATCCATCCTTATGATAACTCTGTGTACGACAACCTTTTTTTTCTAAATATTGCACTGTCATGTATGTCTGAGGTCCAGATAAAGGGATTTAAAATACCATCACTCCCTTTTATCAAGCTCAGAAGTATATAATAATGTATATGATAATTTTTGGTAGAGCAAATGCCTAAACTAAACAAAAAGTTACATGTACACGTATATAATAAAGATAGATATGCATAGATTATAGACAGTATACTTTGAATGCCTCAGGATTTATAAAAAAAAAAATACATCTCTTTACCACAAAATAAAATTTAGACTTGTACAAATTGAAATCATTTGTAGAGGACAGACTATTATGTAGATCAAAGTATGGTTAATGTCTTCAACCCTTTACACAACATCACAAATTCTAATGACCCTGAGGATAGAGGTCTTTAACCCTTTACTCCATAGATACTCATTTCTACGCATTGCTTGTAAGAGCCTTTGGAAAACATTGTGACAAAAGGTGAAATTGCTCGTGACGAGCAATTTCACCTTTTGTCACAATGTTTTCTATGCTATCAAAAGATGTCATATACACATGAGAAACGACTTCATCCTTGTTGTTATCTATGATCAATTAGAGATACCATAGAAATGCCTTATGGAGTAAAGGATTAAAACAATGTGTTTTCTCTTCCCTCTCCAAGACAAATTCCATTATCTGAGCAACATCTAAATTGTTGCCTGCAAATGCTTCATTTTTGTCTAGAAGAAAAAAGTTAATGAAATGCTTATTGGGTGATAGGATTTGTCTCTTTAACCCATTACCACACAACCCCTACTTTTGACGCCCCAGAGAAAGAAGCCTTTTAAAAACACTGTCGGAAAAGGAGAAAATGCTGGTAACCAGCATTTTCTCCATTTCCCACAGTGTTTTTTACCCTTCCCAGAACAAATTTCATTTTTTCATTCACCTTTATTTTGTCGTCTGCAAATGCTTTCAATTTAGACCAGTCTAAAATTTTTTCGTGTGGTAAAGAGTTAAAGGCAAACAGAAGTGTGGGAAGAAGCAGAAAATGCTGATATCGATAATTTTCTCCTTTTTCCACAATCTTTCAAAAGCCCTCTCCCTCAGGCTCTTTTAATATCGTATTATTGTAAAGGGAAATACTATGTTTGCCATAAAAATGCAAATGAGGGCCATTGTCAGTTATTTCTATTGATTCCTCCCCAGTACTACTTTGGTCCTGATAAGGAGATATCTTGTATTTTATCCTTGATTTTCTTGCTCTAAACAGATATGGAATTGCAATAATATCACAACTACATCGGTATATACACATTGTTCTGATGGTTGAGAAGAGAGTTTGTTTAAAATCACATGGGGACATGACACATAATCATAAACCAAATTATACTTATCACAACATACCCTGAGGAATAAAGCATAAAAGCAAGGGAATATAAGTTACAGGGGAATATAAGTTACAGGACAAAGTTCTTTGGTTACCTTAAATAGTCTTTATTTAGCAAGGGATTTATAATTTGAAGTTGAGAAGTAGTCCCCATTAGACTGTTACAAATTCATACAGTCGACTCCAAAACACATTGGGTGGAACTGCACATCCGGATAGATAGATAGTTTGTCCCTTATCTGGTGTTTTAATCTGGGCCAGAAACTCATCTCCCTGTTTTACAAGCTCCCCAATCCCTTTTAATCTAGACCCATAATCCTTTTCCATTGGAATCCCAACCATTGCCGAGCGAAGACCATTGGATTTGATTCGGAATACAACAGTTGAATTGCCAGGAATTTCTTGTGACAGAGGTTCTAACAAGTCGCACACATTTTTACAAATTGAGGAGGCGTTATATTTGGGTAGTTTGGCTGGTGTCTCAGTTACAGTACACTCGATTAAAAATGAAGCAGCAAAATCATATTTTTCGTCTTCTCTCTCAGCAAAGATGTCCAGTTTATAATACCCTGATGTCAGAAATCTTACATGTACAATTTTCACATTTTGTCTTGCGGTAATCATACTGTAATCTTTCAGTTCAGTTTTTAAGTCTGTAACAGCCTTCAGCTCTGGAATGAGAGACACATTTCTGGTTTGTTCAAGAGTAATGGTCATTTCGTTGGTGTCTGATTTAAAGACAGAAAGATTTTCGATTGATTTTGCAAACCCATGTTCAGCATAATTGGGCTCAGCTCCCCAGGCCTTTAAATGATCAGGAAACGTCACTTTACTTGAGTATACCTTATCACATCTCAGCATGTACTCCATTAGTTTCATGAATTTTGCATGCCTATAATCTTTGGCCTTGCCATAGAGAATCAAAGCATACTGGCCTACGTCAGGGGGAACTACTCTAACAGAAAATGTCTTGCCATCAATCTTTTGAATACATCTGTGTTGATTTATCTCCTTTCCATCAGAGTTTCTAAGATCGGCTGTAATGTTTGATAAAGGGATTTCCTTTGTTCCGCATGTTATGGTCACCTCATCTTGGAAATAGATGATTGGCTCCCTGTGAGATATTAACTGGAAACCATACTCTCGTGACTTTTCTGTCAAACTTGGTAAGCTGTTAAATTCATCAATATCAATGGGTTCCTGTAACAACTGCCATATTTCATGAGTCGGAAAATGATCATAAACAAAAACTTCAGGGTCAGTTAGAAACCAGAATTCATCAAACTGACGTTTAAATCTTCCTTGCGCGTCTAGAAAGCCTGAGCCCCAGGTACAGTCTATAAATCTCCACTCACTATTGATATACACCGCGTTCCAGCTGTGGTTTCTCTCGCCAAGCTTAAACTGTTTCTCTGGTTCATGTCGAAGCCCTTTAGAACATCCAGGAATAGTTACAACAGGTATATTAGCTTCCCTGAAATATAGTATGGTCCAACCCTTTATCAGAAAATTAACATATTTTAGGAACCTTGAAAAATATAACTCTTGAAAAAAGTGGGGAAAGGAGAAAATAAGTGTAATCAGTATTTTCTGCTTCTTCCACAATGTTTACCATTTTTCCACAAATAAAGTTAATTTTCTTGGTCATATTTATGTTGTTGTCTGCAAATCCTTTCAATTGTGCCTGTGCCCAATTTTTTTGTTTGGTAAGTAATAAAATATGTGACCTGTCATGCAAAAATGGGATCTTCTGGTAAATGCCAAAAGTGTCGGTTGTCTGTGCATGTCACATTCTTCGCACTAGCCCCAAAAGCGGGCTGACTGTAATATTACGCTCTATAAAATAGTAATATAGAAAATAGCTTTTATCAGTACATTTGAGGAGAAATGAGACCTGCCATAGCTCCAGATTTCTCTAGACTGCTGATCATAGCTGAGTGAATTGCACAAGGTAACGTTTTATTGAGTAAACGTTTATTTTAGTTTGAAATTCAAAGTAACGGTTGTCGCGTAGGAAAGTGGTTCGGTTCTTTACCCAGGATGCCCAAATTAGATAGATGAGTATTTATAGAATGCCATCTAGCGGGAGATAATGCAAAAGTGTCAGCCCTAGTCAGACTGCGCTTTTATGTTTTTTTTGTATGAAAAGTGGTCATTCTACCTTCTTATACAGTCATTTTTGAACTATCAACTTAAATTGACCTGTACTATCTTTAGTCTGTTTTCATCTAATCGATGTAAGTAATTCCCAGAGTGTCCTATTTTGTGTGACGGGTCACATGTAGTTATGCATTATCTTACGAACGAAGTCCGTAACAAAGAAACAAATGAATAAATGCATGGCAGAAATATGGATCGGAGCGGGATTCGAACTCCGAACTCCCGGACGCAAAGCCAATAACCTAACCACTGAGCCAAAGAGATATCTCCCTGACGCAGTAATCAGGTATTGTATTTAAATCGGGAGTATATGCCATGCAGGAAGGAGTGGTCTCCCATAACACACCCCCTCTTAAAGTCATCATTTATTGATGACTCAAAGCCTTATTAGGCTGGAAGTCCGATTTTGGACAACAAATGGGACCAACGGCTCAATGGCCAATCCCGGACGAGCCCCCATCTTACGAACGAAGTCCGTAACAAAGAAACAAATGAATAAATGCATGGCAGAAATATGGATCGGAGCGGGATTCGAACTCCGAACTCCCGGACGCAAAGCCAATAACCTAACCACTGAGCCAAAGAGATATCTCCCTGACGCAGTAATCAGGTATTGTATTTAAATCGGGAGTATATGCCATGCAGGAAGGAGTGGTCTCCCATAACAATTAGCAACAGTATCAACCCTGGTCAGCCTGCCAAGTCCCAAGAGTTGACCTCAGTAGAAACATTTTGCTTTTGGTCGGATCAAGCTAGTTGTTAGACAAAACAGTTTTTATGTTGTTAGACAAAATAGATTTTATGTTGTTAGACAAAATAGATTTCATGTTGTTAGACAAAATAGATTTCATGTTGTTAGACAAAATAGATTTTATGGGTTCATAGTATGGATGTGATGACTTGCTTGGTTTGATGTACCACAGAGAGAACTGAACCCCGTTTTTGCCAGCGTATGACTCATTTCTCTTTAGCAATACTCGTTGATCATATAAAAATAGCAAGTATTCTAGTGGCAACCTGGGAAAAGCCTGAGAGTCAGCAGCTCATTGTCTTATGACCTATATCTACACTTCCCTTTACCACACAAACCAGAAAATTTTTACCATTAAGAAATTAAAAGGTAAGGCTTTTGAGAAAAAGATGAAAAGAAAAAAAAAGATGCTGGCAAACCACATCTACCAACTCTCCCATAACTGTTGCTATCCTATTCTACACATATCCTGCCTTTAAAGCAACATTTTATTCTTCGCTTGCAAATGCTTTTAATTTCAATCAGTATTATGTTTTGTTGTTTGGTAACAAGTTAAAGCAATCTGCAAATGCTTTTAATTTGGATCATTCTTAAGTTTTCTTGTTGCTAAAAGGCTAAAGGAATCCGAACACTATAATACTTGTTTACAGTGGTTACTGACTGATGGGAGCTTCATCAAGAATTTGAAAAAATAACTTTTTGTTCATAACCATTTACCAGATGACGAACATTTTTATTTTTCCATTTAGAAAACATCTGCAAACAACATAAGACAAATTGTTCAACTCTTTACCAAACAACAAAGTTTTGGACTGGACCACATTGAAAGCATTTGCAGACGACAAAATAAAAGTGACTGAAAATTTGAAATTTCTTTTGTGAAGGGTAGAAAACATTGTGGGAAAAGGAGAAAATGCTGGTTACCAGCATTTTCTCCTTTTCCCACAATGTTTTCTAAAGCCTTCTTTCTCAGGGGCGTCAAAAGTCGGGATTGTGTGGTAATGGGTTAAATTTTTGGACTTTTCTCGGAAGGGGTAGGGAACATTTTTGAAACAAGTAAATGCAGGTAACCAGGTTACCTGTATTTTCCCCTTTTGCACAATGTCTTCAAAACAGTTTTTCTCCCTTTTTCACAATGTCTGCAAAAGCCCCACTACTTAAGGTTGTCAAAACTTAGGTTTTTTTGGTAAATGGTTAAATGGAAAGATCAAGAGCATGATGGTGTCAGAGGACAATAATCATACATACCTGCAGAGTGCAGCCATCAGATTGACGTAGCTGCCTTGACCTTGGCGTAGTGTAGATACAGCATCGTATCGCAAAAAGTCAGCATTTGTCTTTGACTGATCAAATATGTAACTGGAAAAGAATAATTGATGCAAGATTAATAAAAGACAATCATTCATATAATTCCTTGTTATTGTTGAATATGAATTTCCATTTTTTGCAATTCTGATTTTTTCCTTGCTTATGACAGTTATAAACCATACTAAAAGTAATGTTAACATTTAAAATATGAAGATCTTTACATTTTTCGTGATTCATAGGAAAGTACATTAAACTCTCCAAAATAAAAAAAGTGAATTGTCCAAAATAAAAGCATTCATTGGTTACAAATGAATTGTGGCTCACATTATGTTTTTTATCTGTGACAGTTTGAAAGCATTTCCCCTTTTCCCTCATTTTTTAAACAGCTACATGTAAATGGCTCAGAGGTGTGTCTTAACTCTTAACCAAACAATAGACATTTCTGACTAGACCAAATTCAAAGTATTTTAAAGGGGGCAAACAAAATGTATGTAAAATGTTAGAAAACATTTGGGGAAAGGAAGAAAATGCTGGTTACCACCATTTTCTCCTTTTCCTATATTATTTTACAGGTCATTATCTGTTTAAATGTGAGATTGAGTGGTAAAGGGGTAAATGTACCTTACATACTTTATTCAAATCTGAAACTACATGTATATGAGGAGTAATCAACTGATTGTGACTGATATCAAAAGTCTGTCACTAGAATGGGGTATGGGGTATGGTGCTGTTGAAAAAAACGAGTCCGAAGGATGAGTTTTTCAAGCACAAAAAACGCAGGGTAATACATTCTCCAAAAATGCAGAGTAAATGAACATTTCACAGATCAAGAAATTGCAATGTTAAGGCTCATCCAGCCTGAATGCTCCATGCTGCATGATACTGATCTACACTGCTAACAACTGGACCAATTGTTGCTTAGAGTTTGCTAACAATTTAGAACAAGAACATTGCATGGCAATGCCAAAAGTCCACTGCAGTTGCTTGATATCTCATGAAAAGTTTGATTTTAAAACAAGAGCGGCAAATTGGCGCAAGATACGCCCGTCTTACCCCAAGTTGTAAAGCTGGGGCATGCACCGGACAAAATTCAAGTATGAAAAACAACAAAGGGCAATAACTCAAAAATTAAGCAAGCAAGAGTTGTGATTCCTGTGCACTGCACTCCCCCTCAATGAGATCTATCCACCCATGAAATTTCATAACCCTAGCTAGTATAGTTTTGGAGATATGCTTCGGACAAAAATCAAGTATGAAAAACGACAAAGGGCAACAACTCAAAAATTAAGCAAGCAAGAGTTATAATTCCTGTGCATTGCACTCCCCCTCGGTGAGATCTATCCAGCCATGAAATTTCATAACCCTAGCTAGTATAGTTCTGGAGATATTCAGCGGACAAAATTCAAGTATAAAAACGGCAAAGGGCAATAACTCAAAAATTAAGCAAGCAAGAGTTATGATTCTTGTGCACTGCACTCTCCCTCGATGAGATCTATCCACCCATAAAATTTCATAACC
The DNA here is from genome assembly GCA_943736015.1 of Tridacna crocea. NCBI lineage: Eukaryota > Metazoa > Mollusca > Bivalvia > Cardiida > Cardiidae > Tridacna > Tridacna crocea. The sequence goes on along the minus strand of OX031068.1, from coordinate 47,944,118 downwards.
CTAGCTAGTATAGTTTTGGAGATATGCTCCGGACAAAATTCAAGTATGAAAAACAACAAAGGGCAATAACTCAAAAATTAAGCAAGCAAGAGTTATGATTCCTGTGCACTGCACTCCCCCTCAATGAGATCTATCCACCCATGAAATTTCATAACCCTAGCTAGTATAGTTTTGGAGATATGCTCCGGACAAAATTCAAGTATGAAAAACAACAAAGGGCAATAACTCAAAAATTAAGCAAGCAAGAGTTATGATTCTTGTGCACTGCACTCCCCCTCGATGAGATCTATTCACCCATGAAATTTCATAACCCTAGGGAGTATAGTTTTGGAGATATGCTCCGGACAAAATTCAAGTATGAAAAACAAGAAAGGGCAATAACTCAAAAGTTAAGCAAGCAAGAGTTATGATTCCTGTGCACTGCACTCCCCCTCGATGAGATCTATCCACCCATGAAATTTCATAACCCTAGCTTGTATAGTTTTGGAGATATGCTCCGGACAAAGAACTGGACGCCGCCCGCCCGGCACGGGTGATCCCATAATACGTCCCGTCTTCGACGGGCGTATAAAAAGGGAGCATAATTGTGTTATAAACACTTTAATGGTTGTCTAAACTTCTTGTATAGGTTCTTCTTTCGGTATTTAAAAAACTAGCCCATACTTTGAAGGGCATTTATTTAGTAAATAACAAATATATTATAAAATGTCAAAGTTTTGGAATGGTTTTTGAAAGAATTGATGTGATGACCCTTTTTTTCACTTGATGTGACCTATTCTTATACTTGTCTTGAATAAAGATATAATTTTACTGACCTTAATGAGTAAAAGTGGGTCGCTATAGAGTATACACTTAAATTATTTGCTTGAGTTTATATGTTTTTTATTCCTCAGATTTAACCTCCTATTTGACCTAAAGTGACTCATTTTCAAACTTTGTCAAAGTTATAACCAAGACAACTTTACAGTATAAAATTAGAGTGGCCTACAGAACGTACACAAGGTAACATTTGATGACACACTATGTACAATAGAGGCAAGGTTGACACAGCACAAGGGACACAAAAATGATCACAATAGCTCACCATGAGCACATTGTGCTTAGGTGAGCTATAAAGACATCAACAGTTATTGCAAAACTTAAAAACCTCCACCACCACAGTTACGAAACCCCTCAAACTGACTGCAATGAAATAAATACAATGACTTTCATCTCAAAAAGAACTAGGTTAAACATCTATTGCTTTAGCAGACAATGTTTATCAAGATCCGTCTGCATGTTCTGTGCAGTCTGATCTTGAATGTACAATGTTTACTCTTTTGTATTCATTTACATTCTGTCCAAACCAAGTTTGAAATTTCAGCATTCTGACCTTTGTAGCAGTTTGAAAAGGATGTTTTCATTAATGCGGCACTCCAAGAGTAAAAACTTAATCAACGGTATAAAGGTGCAAACATCAACATTGTCAAAGCATAAGTAAACAAGCAAACAACTGAAATGAAATGTAACAAGGTAATTAATGTTCTTCAATTTTCACATTAAGCCAAATCCTTCACAACTAATCTAGTAGACATTTAGACATTTAGACAGACAGACAGACAGACAGACAGACAGACAGAATCTCAAAGGAACAAATGAGGCATGTAAGCTTTCTATTTGTGTGAACATTAGACCCTTCACCAGATGAAAAAGTACTAGGTGCTTGTATTAATACTGAAAATATATGAAGACAATAAATTCCTTGTGGTACTTATGATGAAATATATCTCTGAAACGGTAGAAAATGGTGTGGGAAAGGAGAAAATGTTGGTTATCAGAATTTCTCCTTTTTGTTGTTGGTCAGATTTTACCAATGACATTGAAAACATATAGACAATAAATTCATTGTGGCACTAATGATAAACTTATCTCTGAATGGTTAAAAAAACATTTTGCAGAATGAGAATCAATGTTTCAAGAAGCTGGTGAAGGGTAAGGGATTAGAATAAAAAGTGTGCACATCTTGATACCTTGGTAACCTTCAAAAATAAAGCATAAAAAGCACAGAATTACTAGTTCTGTTCAATCTCCTGTCACTCTAATTTACATAACTCTTTAACTCTTTCTTTACCAATGACAACTTAAGTAGCTTTTGTAGACAGTGTAGTTTAAGATCTTTAACAACACTGATCGTTAAAAGCAACGGAAATCTACTTATACAACCAGGAAAACTGAAAGATTTCTGCAGTTGGTAGTACAAGAGTTTTGGAACCCATAGGTTGTTAAAACTAAGGATGATTTGTTTAACCCCTCACCACACAACAGAATTTTAGACCTGCCCAAATTGTGGCAATATTTGTTTGACATGGTAGAAAACCTTGTGGTTACCAGCATTTTCTCTTTTTCCTACAATGTTTTCAAAAGGCTGCTTCAGGGTTGTTAAAAGACAGCAATGTGTGGAAAAGGGTTAAGGTTTAACATGGCAATGTAAAGACTCTTTGTCAGACAAGAAATGAAAGCATAAAGTACAATACAGCTAATATCAAGGATTTTGTCTTTGAAAGAGTATCAAACACACTTATAACAGAAAAGAATAATGGTTATTGGTCTTTTCTCCTTTGATCACTATGTTTTGAGCATCCTGCTCTCATAAGGTTAACTCATTACCACATGACAAAATGTTACACTGGTTCTAATTGAAAGCATTTGCAGACGACAAAACTAAGTTGAATGAAAAACTAAAATTTGGTTTTGGAAGGGTAGAAAACACTGTGGGAAAAGGAGAAAATGCTGGTTACCAGCATTTTTTCCTTTTCCTACAGTGTTTTCAAAAGGCTTCTTTCTCAGGGGTGTCAAAAGTAGGGATTGTGTGGTAATGGGTTAAGTAAAGTATTTGACCTTGAACTTGAGACAAGTAAGATGTGAAAGTAGTATGCACCTATACTACTACTAGCTCAACTCTTTACCCAACAACAAAATTTTAGACTGGTCCAAACTGAAAGCACTTGCAGGCAACAAAATAAACATACATGTAATTCAAAAATCAAAATTTGTTCCCAGCAGGGTAGAAAACATCGTTGGAAAAGGAAAAAAATCCTGGTTACCAGCATTTTCTCCTTTTCCCACAATGTTTCCAAAAGGCTTCTATCTCGGGGTCGTCAAAAACAGGGACTGTTTGGGAAAGGGTTAATAAGATTCAAAATGCAGACTAGGACACGTATGAAGTATTTATTGAGTTTTCATTGATCCAGAACTCTTTAATGTATGACCAAAAAGTAGACTTGTCCAGAATTTTCTCCTTTTTCCACAAAAGTTTTCTAATTTGGTAATTTAATCTAAATCTAAATTTTTGCCCACAAGCACTCTTAACTCTTTACCAAACAATCCGTGGTTTTTACAACCCTGAGATAGAAGCCTTTTGAAAACACTGTGGGAAAAGGAGAAAATGCTGGTTACCAGCATTTTCTCCTTTTCCCACAATGTTTTCTACCCTGCTGGACACAAATTTAAATTCTTGAGTTATGTTTAATTTGCCTGTGCAAGTGCTCTCAATTTGGACCAGTCTAAAATATAGTTGTTTGATAAAGAGTCAATTTGGACAAGTCTACATTTTTGTCGTGTACTAAAGAGTTGACTTTTGACTCTTTACCAAACAACAAAAATTTAGACAGGTTCAAATTCAGAGCATTTGCAGATGACAAAATGAATGTGACCAGAGAATTGAAATTTGCTTTAGGAAGCAAAGAAAAAATTGTGGGAAACAAGAGAAAATTCTGATTACCAGCATTTTCTCCTTTTCCTACAATGTTTCCAAAAGGCTTCTATCTCAAGGTCATAAAATTCAGTTTGGACCAATCTTAAATTTTGTTGTTTGGTAAAGAGTTAATTAATTTGGACAAGTCTACATTTTTGTCATGTAATAAAGAGTTCACTTTTAAGAAACATTTCAACATATTTAACTCTTTACCACACAATCCCAACTTTTAACGACTCTGAAAAAGAAAGCTTTTGAAAACATTGGAGGAAAAGGAGAAAATGCTGATAACCAGCACTTTCTCCTTTTCTTACAATGTTTTCTACCTTTCCCAAATCTAGTTCAAATTTTTTAGTCACCTTGATTTGGTCGTCTGCAAACGCTTTCAATTTGGACAGGTCCAAAATTTTGTTGTTTGGTAAAGAAATAATAGATGTACCACTAGCAAGTGTTGGAAAATAAAAAGTGTAGCTGAATCTTACCCTATATTGTTACAGATCCAGACGTAGAAGGCTCGGATCTTCTCAAGGTCTGTTGAAGCCAGACTACATAAATGTTTGGCGAGTTTTTCTACAGACATCTTCACACCTTCTGGAGTCTACAATCAAAGTACATGTATATCATACCATTTTACAGACATAACATTGCTCATGTCCAGGGCAGGCTTCAAACTTACAAGCACCTATGCATGCTTTTACTGATTAAAAAGTTTTTTATGTCAGAATTTTTTTTGCGACTCTATATCTATATTCAGATTTACAAATTCGTAAATCTGTTTTATTAAACGCTTAACTCTTTACCAAACAACAAAATTTTGGATTAGTGCAAATTGAAAATATTTGCAGACATAAAAAAAAATGTGATCCAAAAATTGAAATTTGATTTGGAATGAGTAGAAAACATGGTGGGAAAAGGAGAAAATGCCGGTAATCAAAGGGAAATATGATGTAATTTATACGCTTTTACCAAATATTTCTGTTGCTTCACTGCATCTCATTTTCATACATTGTAAACTAGTAAACTCATGGTGAAGGCTAACTTTTTTGCAAAGAAAAACATGCAAATACACTACGTTCAAGGTGCTTGAAAGTGGTTGTTTATTTGCGCAGGAGAATATGCTGAAGGTGCAGTCTGATGTCTCCCTACAGGCTACATGTGTGAAAGTCTAATGCGAAACTAAGAAAATTGACTTATAGAGAAAAAAAATGTGACTGTATCTGATACTCAAATTCCTTGACAACAAGATTAATGATCGTACACAAGGAGAATTCAACTTCACACCAAACAATCCAGAGTTTTAACAAGCCTGGAAAAGAAGGCTTTTGAAATATTGAGAGAAATATTGAAATAAAGAGAGAATATACTGGTAACTAGCATAAAATTTTCCCCTTTTCCCACAATGTTTTCTACCCTATCAACAACAAAAATCCTCCTTACACTATGTATTAAATTTGTTGTCTGTAAATGGTTTAACTTTGGTTGTGTCCTAAATTTTGTTATTTGGCAAAGAGTTAATGAAAAGCAAAGTAGTTTGAGAACCACCAAAAATTGCCTTCAATTTTCAATGTGTAAAGTAGATGGAAAAAGCTGTTATCAAAGTCCCAAGAGGGTGCAATATCAGGGCCCAGCTTCAAAAACCATATTCATATCTTTACAGGTTTAATTCTAGATTAAGAATGTAATGTAACTTCTGATTGACTACAGCACATGATTTAGCCAATAAGAAATTATGTTACTTTCATATATAGAAAGTTCTTGAGAATACAATGTATTACTGAGATGTTTTTAAGAAAGGTTTGCCAAATATAGACCCAGTTTCAAATTTTGTTTCCATTTTAGAAATTTTGCAGAACTCCAAAAGATAAATGAAAGATCACCTTCTTCGTATTTTCATCAATTTTCCGGAACATTTCCACATCTTTGATAATGTCTCGCTTCCTGGTAACAGTCGGGCGGATTTGGGGTAGATTTTTACCATCCAAGTTTTCTTCTTCAGACTCAATATCATCCTTTTTTACCTCCCCAGTGAGATAACTGGAGAGTTTCTGCATGGATCCAAATGCATTATCTGGAGTCTGAAAATCATATGATAAATATAAACCTTTCTTGCAACAAACCTACAACAAATGTTGCTGAGATCAGTATTCGAATAACTATTGGTAATGTACAAGTCTTGAAATCCAAAGGTAACTGGTTCTGTCTTGCCTTGGCTAGATTATTCATAAGGTCAAGTTATTTATGAGGGTCACGAGTTCAAATTATCCATAAGGGTTATGGGTTCAAATTATTCACAAAGGTCATGAAGTCAAATTGTTCATGAGGGTCTTGAAGTTGAATTGTTCAAGAGGGTCATAAAGTCAAATTATTCAAGAAGGTAACGAGGTCAAATTATTCATGAGGGTCATGAGGTCAAAAGTTAAATGAGGGTCATGAAGTCAAATTATTCATGAGGGTCATCAGGTCAAAATATTCATGAGGGTCATCAAGTCAAATTATTCATGGGGGTCATGAGGTCAAATTATTCATGAACGTTATGAGTTCAAATTATCCATGAGTGTCATGATGTTAAATTATTCACAAGTGTCATGAGGTCAAATCATTCATAAGTATCATGAGCTCAAATTATTCATGAAGGCCATTAGATCAAATTATCTATGAGTGTCATGATGTCAAATTATTCACAAGGGTCATGAGGTCAAATGGCTCATGAGGATCATGAGGCTCAAATTGTTCATGAGGGTTGTAACCCTAACCATCAAGGTCATGACATCAGATTATTCATGAGGGTCATGAATTTTTATGAGGATCAATGATACTTATTGCACCAGGATTCATTTCTTTCTCATTGCTGCACATTGTGTCAGCAATGCTTATGCGGAAAAGAAGTCAGTAGCCTGGAGAGAATGTTGGACAAAAACAGAACCAGAAACCCCTGGAAAGCATGGATAGGAGCAATGTGATTTGTAATAGGAATAATGTTGAAAAACTGCATTGAGGCCCAAACAAACAAAAAATATATGTACATGTACATGTACATATAGTACGCTTCTTACTATTGTTTAAGGAATGAAGAGAATTTTTTTGTTTTCATGGAGGTATAAAAAAAAACTATAAAAGTGTGATTAGGTTTTTTTTTCATACCTCCATGAAAACAAAAAAATTATCTTCATTCCTTATAATTCAATTTAAAAGACAACCAATATGCACCTAATACTAACTGCTTTTTTCATTGAAAATATAACATTGCATATTTATCTCATGTCCATTTCATTCATAATTCTTAGCGCGGTAAAACTGCTGGTTCATGACGTAACAATGACGTAATAATTCGTGACATCATTTAAGTATTGAACATTTGCAGGTTCAGTAGATTTATTATTAGAAGTTCAATGCGTTTTCTAGAGCTAAGTTGAAAATAAGATTGTTAGAACCCAGCAAGTGACAATGAGTTTTCAGCTCTCTCGTTGAATTTACTTTTGGATATTTTTTTTCAATACTAAGAGAAAATAAATTCAGCTTGCAAGTTGAACTTCAGACTCGATGAAGATCAGAACTCAGAAAGAAAACCATTATGAAATCTCGTATACATGATTGTTTACATTACTGCAAAAGTAGTCCCGGCACTGCTGAAATTTTTTTTCATGGAGCTATGAAATTTTTTTTTCAGCCAATCAGAACTCGCCATTGTTCATGAAAACAACTTATATTGAATTATTTCATATTAAAAAAGTGACAAGTGTATCTATGCATGTGTTTCCTGGTTTTTATCACACCAGCACTCGCACAACTTTCTTCCCAAGCCACAGACTACTTTACTCACATTTAGAGTTTTGTCATTGAAATGCTAGAAAACAATATTGGGAAAAGGTGAAACTGTTGGTAAAAGTTTCTCACAATGTTTTTGAAAGCCTTCTGACTAGGAGTTTTTCAAATTTGTTGTTGTACGGTAAAAATTTGTTTAACCCATTACCACTAAATCCCTTCTTTTGACAACCCTGGGAAAGGAGCCTTTAGAAAACATTGTGGGAAAAGGAGAAAATGCTGGTAACCAGCATTTTCTCCTTTTCCCACAGTGTTTTCTACCCTTCATACAATAAATTTCAAGTTTTCAATAACTTTTATTTTATCTTCTGCAAATGCTTTCAATTTGGACAAGCCTGCAATCTTGTCGTTTGGTAATGAGTTAATACAAAATTAAACCTTTACCACATGTTTCGAAGTTTTAACAACCCTGGGGAAGAAGCTTTTTAAAAACATTGTAGGAAAAGGAGGAAATGCTGGTATCCAGCATTTTCGTTGTGGTAAAAGGAGAACAATGCTGGTAACCAGCATTTTCTCCTTTTCCCAAAATGTTTTCTACCATTTCAAAAATAGAAATCATGATTTAACCCTTTACCAAATGACAAAATTTTAGACTGGCCCAAATTCAAAGCACTTGCAGACGACAAAATAAACATTACTCAAAAATTGAATTTGTTTCATGCAGGGTAGAAAACATTGTGGGAAAAGGAGAAAATGCTGGTTACCAGCATTTTCTCCTTTTCCCACAATGTGTTCAAAAGGCTTCAGTTTCAGGCTCATAAAAAACCAGGGATTGTCTGGTAAAGGGTTAAGCTACATATTAATTTCTTGCCTGCAACTGCTCATAATTTAGGTTGAGTCCAAATTTTTGTTTGTTACGGTATAAAGCAATAATCATTCCTCACTACCTTTTTCATGGGCCATTACCCTGTGTATTCATATGGTTGAATGTTATCTACATCTAGAATCTAAACAGAATAAACAAACAAGCTCTGAGAAAATGGGGTTTCACGCATCTCTGTGATGCCTGACATAGCGCAACCTATCACATAATTATTAGTCCTTAATTAATTGATTGTAGGGTGTGTATCGCCGTTTTCAACATTATTTCAGTTATATCACGGCAGCCAGTGCACCTATCCATGCTTTCCTGGAGTTTCTGTTACCAGTACTCCTCACAATATTCTTTCCAAGCCAGTGGCTGCTTTCCCACATAACCATTATTGAAACAACAATCAGTGGTGAGAGAGGAATGAATCCTGTTTCAATAACTATCATTAATCCTTGGAAAGAAATTGGCCGAACCGTGGATCGAACCCAGGACCCCCTGTTCTCAAGTCCTGTATGCTACCAACTGAGCTACTGGGGCTCGGTGTGGATCCTTAAGGATTTATGGATCCTTAAAATCCATTTTGTACAACAGCTTACTACATCATGAGGAACACTTGTCTTTTCAACCCTTTACCAAATGACAAAATTTTTGACTGGTCCAAATTGAAACCACTTGCAGACTATAAAATAAACGTGACTCAAAAACTAAAATTTGTTTCCAGCAGGGCAGAAAACATTGTGGGAAAAGGAGAAAATGCTGGTTACCAGCATTTTCTCCTTTTCCCCACTATGTTTTCAAAAGGCTTCTATCTCAGGGTCGTAAAAAGCAGGGATTGTTTGGTAAAGGGTTAATTTAACATACAGAATATTTGCAAAAAGCAGAAGTTCACAACTCAGGTCAGCTTGAGCAGTTGGTGCAGGCTGATCTGAATTGATACTTTTTGCAGGTGCATTGAGTCCCTTTTTCACAGAGTATATTTCATTTACTTTTGTTTTCACAGAGTATATTTCATTTACTTTTGTTAACATTTTACCACACGACAAGGTTTTAGACCTGTCCTAATTGAAAGCATTTGCTGATGACAGTTTCAATGTGGTTCACATGAAATGACTGTCTTTAATAGGATAGAAAACATTGTGGGAAAAGGAGAAAATGCTGGTAACCAGCATTTTCTCCTTTTCCCACAATGTTTTCAAAAGGCCTCTTTCTTAGGGTCGTTAGGAAGTCAGGATTGTATGGTGAAGGGTAAACATTTCAAAATTCTATATTTCTGTAAACAACTCAAATCCTCACACAAGTGGTAACTTGTTTTGTGAACTGATGCATAAAGGAAAAACCTTCTAGAAATACTGTCAACTTGGTCACATCTAAATTTTATGATGTAATAAAAAATTTCAAACTGTGTTTACCTGTTCAGCTAACCTCTCAGCTATGGCAAAAGTACCTGGTTGAATAAGGTCAGCTTTCCTCACTTTAGGGGGTGCGGGCTTTGGCACCCCTTCTGGTAATCCATATACAAGTTTGCCCTTATCTAGATGCCTGCAAAATTTAAAACGTACATATTGGTTTAGCCAATCAGCAGTTGAGTTGATTTCAAATTTATAAAAAAAATTTAAAAACAATACAGCTGTATAAGAAAATGTTCTTAAGAGTGATTGATGAGTACAAACCCTGGTCTGTTAAATACGGTATGTGTTTCAACCCTTTCCCAAACAAGCCCTGGATTTTTTGAAAACACTGTGGGAAAAGGAGAAATTGCTCGTAACGAGCAATTTCTCCTTTTCCCGCAGTGTTTTCTACCCTTTTTGAGGACTTTCTGGCATTTTCTCCAAATCTGAAATTGTTGTCTGCAAACTCCTTTGGTTTGGAAGAGTCCAAAATTTGTCGTTTGGGAAAGGGCTAAGTAACATTTGTATTTCAATCAGAACATTTTATCAGTATCGATATAATAAATACTGAATATTATGTTGCAGTTACTTAATAAATGAAAGTTGTAAATAATTTCTCTCACTGCTTGAATGAAGTATAAGCACAAGGAATTCCTTGCGTTTATATTTCATTCAAACAGTGAGAGAAATTATCTACAACTTTCATTGACATATTTTGGCAATTATTGACATTTTGTTTAAAAAAAAAAATGTACACAAAATATCATTATTTTCCACTAGATGGCATTCTACAAATACACATCTATCTAATTTGGGCAGTCTGGGTACAGAACTGGACTACTTTTCTATGCAACAACCGTAACTTTGAATTTCAAACTAAAATAAATGTTTATTCAATAAAACGCTACCTTGTACCACTCATTCAGCTATGATCAGCTAACTTATTATAGTTTAGAGAAATCTGGAGCTAAAAAAGGCCTGATTTATCCTCAAACGTATTGATAATAGCCATTTTCTTCATTACTACTTTATAAGCATGTATCACTACAACCCCCCCAATCTTGGGGGGGGGGAGTGATGCGTCGTAGCAGACATGTCGAATCTTCAAAGAATATGAGATGTGCAGACAATGCACGAAATATAACAAATAATGGAGTATTTAGAAGTAACTTGGTTTATAAATATGAATTGCAGATGAATATCATATTGTAAAAGTTTGACAAATCAATAAATAAATCCTTATTCTTTGTGCGAGATACCTAATTATACCATATTTGAAACCATATCTAACACAGTGTTAACCCTTTACTCCATAGATACTCATTTTGACGCATCAACAACAGACAGCTTTTGAAAACATTGTGGGAAAAGGAGAAATTGCTCGTAACGAGCAATTTCTCCTTTTCCCACAATGTTTTTCACTCAATCAGATAATTGGTTTCCCCTATTTCTCCATGTTTTTGACATCATGTTTATTTCCTGCTGAATCAGAAGAGCCTAAAATTGGCATATGAGGTAAAGGGTTAAGACAGATTTTTGTTCCCTTGTCTGTGTTATCTTATCTGTGTGCAATTGTTTTACCTCTCTATTAACCCTTTACCACACAATGACGACTTTTGACGACCCTGAGGTAGAAGCCCTTTGAAAACATTATGGGACAAGGAGAAAATGCTGATAACCAGCATTTTCTCCTTCTCCCACAATGTTTTCTACCCTTCTCAAATCAAATTTCGATTCTTCAGTCACACTGATTTAGTCGTCTGCAAATGCTTTTAATTTCCACCAGTCTACAAATTTGTCGTTTGGTAAAGGGTTAAACAACAAATATTTATACTTGTCCATATTGGAAGCATTTGCAGACAACAAAATAAATGTGACTGAAAATTTGAATTTTGTTTTGGGAATGGTAGAAAACATTGTGGGAAAAGGAGAAAATGCTGGTTACCAGCATTTTCTCCTTTTCCTACAATGTCTTCAAAAGGCTTCTTTTTCAAGGTCATTAAAAGTCAGTATTGTGTGGTAAAGAGTTAATGTTACCCCAAGAAATTACAGGCCTGTACTAGAATGGGATTTCTATTTACCTGACACTATGCGATCCAAAATCAGTTGATGAAGACTCTGAATATGTGTAACCATCTGTGGTCTCGACTGATGTCTCTTGCTGTCTACTTTCAGTGTCTGATGCTGCTTTTGTAAATTTTGTATCCACTGATTTCTCAACAATCAGATCACTGCCATCTGGTTTTAAATGCCCCTCATCAGCTTCAAAAACATTTTCCTCATTTAATTTTGTAAACTGATTTCTTATTTCTATTTCATTTACAACATTCCCAATATCAACTTGACTTGTGTCAAGTGGTTGACCATTACTGATGTCTTCATTCTCTGTGGTCCTATATCCTGAATCTTCCTCCTCACCAGGTATAAACACACTGACCAAGTTTTCAAGATCTATCACTTTACTTTTAGCTTGCTTTACTTCATCAGATTGACCATTAGTATCTGGTTGTCCTGAACCATTGTCCTTTGTAGAGGTATTACCCGCTTTTTCTTTATCTGACGATGGTGTCTCAGCTATTTGGTGCGCTCTTTCACCTGATTCCTTGTCAGCTATTGCTGTAAATCCATTTGCAACCTCTTTGGCATCCTTGTCTATGTTTTCTTCTGTATTTAAAGCTTTCTTTTCATTTATTTCATTGTCTAGATCAAAGTCATCCAGATTTGGAATATAAACATCAGCCCGACCTCTAACCATGGGGTCATCATTATAGTTGTGAGGATATTTCGTTGGCTGTCGTCGCTTTTTCTCTTCGGCAGGGCTCTCCATGTCTCCATTTTTTGATGGACCATTTTCTGCAATAACTGGATCACTGTGAGAATATTTGCTTGGGTCTTGTTGATTTCTCTCCACAGAGGAGCCAACAACATCTCCCTGTCTGGATAAATCATTTTCTGAAATTGTTGGATAGTCATGAGGATTCTTCACAGACTCTTGATGGTTTTTGTCATCAGCTGGGCTGACCAAGTCTCCCTGTCTTGAAGGACCATTTTCTGTGACATTACTGCCTCCATTACTGATATCTTTATTCTTAGTCTTGGACTGCGGACAACCCATTTTTTTCTCTTTCCTGAATTAAAGGCAAAAAAGCAAATATTTCTTCAATTTTTTATCTACATTGTCTCTATAAGTGATCAAACTCACAACCATCAGGTCACAAATCTGATACACCAACCAGTGAGCTACCCAGGCTGGCATCATTACCTTTGTATATTATTGACTTCTACTAGGGCTTTAACCCGTTACCAAACGACAATATTTTAGACTGGTCCAAATTGAAAGCATTTGCAGACGACAAAATAAAAGTAACTGAAAATTTGAAATTTGTTTTGTGAAGGGTACAAAACATTGTGGGAAAAGGAGAAAATGCTGGTTACCAGCATTTTCTCCTTTTCCCACAATGTTTTCTGAAGGCTTCTTTCTCAGGGGCGTCAAAAGTAGGGATTGTGTGGTAATGGGTTAAAAAGCAAGTACAGGAAAAAGTGATGATCTGTAACACTTCTGCTTATAAACTATTCATAAGGAGCTATTTTTAGAAAAAAAAAAATTGAGAGGCTGTTGTAAATAATGAATGACAAGGTCTAATTAAGTAATTAAGAATATCGTGCAAAAAGTTTAATTACAAAATTACGTAAGAAAAATAATGTTTTCCCAATCACTTTATCCGACGACCTTTATTCCACAAGGCTGATATTTCAATAACCCTTGGAAAGAAACATTTTAAAAATATTGTAGAAAAAGGAGGAAATACTGGATTCTACTAAAACCCCTCCCACCATTGCCTGTGTGAATTAAGTTAACCCTTTACCCCATAAGGCATTTCTATGGTATCTCTAATTGACCCTAAATAAAAACAATGATGAAGCTGTTTCTTATGTGTATATGACACCTTTTGATAGCATAGAAAACATTGTAGCAAAAGGAAAAATTGCTTGTCACAAGCAATTTCACCTTTTGCCACAATGTTTTCCAAAGGCTCCTACAAGCAATGTGTAGAAATTAGCATCTATGGAGTAAAGGGTTATAAAAGTTTTAACCCCTTACTTACTGCACATTGCTGAGTTTTAACAACCTTGGGAAAGAAGCCTTTTGAAAACATTTTGGGAAAAGGAGAAAATGCTGGAAACCAGCATTTTCTCCTTTTCCCACAATGTTTTCTACCCTGTAAAAAAAAATTGCACCAAGCTAAAAATGTTGTTGTCTGGTTAAAGGTTAACTCTTCCCCAAATGACAATTTTTTTTACTAGACCAAATTGAAAGCATCTGCAGACGACAATTAAGTATGTAGCTCAAATGATAATCCCTGTCTATGATAGGGTAGAAAACCTTGTGGGTAGTGGAGAAAATGCTGATTACCAGCATTTTCCCCTTTCAACAATGTTTTCAGAAGACTTATTTCTCAGGGTCCTTAAAACTTGTGACCAAGCACAAAAGGGTTACAAACCGGTATTTTATTTCTCAATTACAGACTAGCAAAAAAAAAACCATCTTTTCTTTTTTATGATAAATTGGCTGTTATATGAACCTTTTTTTTGAAAATGTGTCCCTTGGTGTCAAATTTGCAAATGTGTCCCTTGGTGTCAAATTTGCAAATGTGTCCCTTGGTGTCAAATTTGAAAATGTGTCCCTTGGTGTCAAATTTGCAAATGTGTCCCTTGGTGTCAAATTTGAAAATCTGTCCCTTGGTGTCAAATTACTGCATATCTCCTGATAAAAGTGCCCTCCATAAAAAGAGGACCCTCCCAAAAAAACCCCTTAATCCTTTCCCAAATAATCCAGGGTTTTCACAACCCTGAGAAAGAAGCCTAATGAAAACATTGTGGGAAAAGGAGAAAATGCTGGTAACCAGCATTTTCTCCATTTCCCACAATGTTTTCTACCCTCCACAAAACAGATTTCAAATTTTCAGTCCTAACTCATTACCAAACAACAAAATTTTAAACTAGCTGAAAGTGAAAGCAGAAGCAGACGACAAAATAAAAGTGACTGAAAAACTGAAATTTGTTTTGGGGAGGGTAAAAAACATATTGTGGGAAAAGGAGAAAATGCTGGTTACCAGCATTTTCTCCTTTTCCCACAATATTTTTCAAAAGCCTTCTTCCTCAGGGCCATTAAAAGTCGGGATTGTGTGATAAACGTTTAACCCTTTACCAAACAATCCCTGGTTTTTATGGGTCTGGAATAGTAGTCTTTTGAAAACATTGTGGGAAAAGGAGAAAATGCTGGTAACCAGCATTTTCTCCTTTTCCCACAATGTTTTCTACTCTATCATAGACAGAAATCATTTTTTTCAGTAAGAGTTGAATTGTCGTCTGCAAATGCTTTCAATTTAGTCTAGTGCAAAAGTTTGTCGTTTGGGAAAGGGTTTAACATCATTCACAAGCAAACATGATGTAGACAAAAGGACCATGACATCAGCTCATCGTCTTCTATGTCCTAGCCGAGCTGAAGAGTTGTCTGGGAGTGATTATAAAGTAAACCCTCATAGATAAAAACCCTTTTTCAACCAGTTTTAACCCTTTACCACACAATCCCGACTTTTAACCACCCTGAGGAAGAAGCCTTTTGAAAACATTCTGGGAAAAGGAGAAAATGCAGGTAACCCTTCACAAAACAAATTTCGAATTTTCAGTCAATTTTATTTTGTCGTCTGCAAATGCTTTCAATTTGGACAAGCCAAAAATTTTGTCATCTGGTAATGAGTTTTAAACCCATTAAATCTTTATACAAGACAATTTTGACTCGAAAGAGACCAGACGGGCTGTGCCTGTTGCTTGACTGGACTCTGGTGACATGCTATCAGCACTGTTGGTGGTGGTCGGGTCCAGATGCCGAACAAGGAAGCAAGTCTTCTGGAGGAGTCAAGCTAATAGCCTTGCTAATCTGTGGAGACATGCTTCTGGGCATATCAGTATCTGTGACATCATCAGACCTGGGAGACAATTGCTACTGTCTTTGTTGCATCGGGGCATATCATCAGGGAGCATGTCTTCTGGAGGAGACATGCTTTGGTGTTTGTGGTCTACTTGGAGTTGCTTATTGCACTAGGGGGCATACTATTCCCATTTTATCTTTATTTTATCAGACTATAATCATTCTTGAATCTTCATGCCAAATCTTGTCTGTGACTGTTGCAAAGTTAACCCTTTACCACACAATCCCGACTTTTAACACCCCTGTGAAAGAGAGCCTTTGAAAACATTGTAGGAAAAGGAGAAAATGCTGGTAACCAGCATTTTCTCCTTTTCCCACAACATTTTCTTCCCTTCCTAAAACAAATTTCAATTCTTTAGTCACATTTATTTTGTCATCTGCAAATGCTTTCAATTTGGATAGGTCTAAAATTGTGCCGTGTGGTAGAGGGTTGGACAGTTTACGACAGTGAGAAAACACATTTCGTTTTCTGGTCGCCATCACAGAAATAACTGTTGTCGTTTAGTGTTCTAAATCAGAGATGAATCCCTTCAGTTTCTTTGTACCTTATACCATATACACATAGATCTACATCCATCCTTATTTTTTTTGTATAACTTAATAGCTGACAGAATTCTAAACCATTCTACAGATAATTAAATTTTAAAAGCCTTTTTGCCTCTCTGGCTGTGGATATGTATTAACACTTTATCACTCAGTGGCAACTTTAAGCAACCCTGGGACAGAAGGCTTTGAAAACATTGTGGGAAAAGGAGAAAATGCTGGTAACCAGCATTTTCTCCTTTTTCTCACAATGTTTTCTACCCTATGAAGACAGAAAACGTCATTTGAGCTATATTTGTCTTGTCGTCTGTGAATGCTTTGGCTTCAGGCAAGTCCAGAATTTTGTCATTTGGTAAAGTTAAACTTCCATATTCAATTTTGAGGAGTCAACAAATATGGTACACAAAATTTATAAAGTTGGGGGCTCTTTGTGGCACAGTAGTAACAGTGCAGGACTCATAACCTGGAGGTCCTACACTGAATCCACTGGGTTTTTCAATGGAGTGTCCTTGAGCAACATACTTCAAAGCCTGTGCCTACCACTGGTTAAACCCATGATTATGCGAGTTGTCACTGTGATATGACTGAAATAATGTTGAAAAAAGTGTTAAACATTGCTCAGCCAGCCAGCCAGCCAGCCAGCCAGCCACTCTCACTTAACTCATTACCAAACGACAAAATTTTAGCTTTATCCTAATCGAAAGCATTTGCAGATGACAAAATAGAATTGACTGAAAATTTGAAATTTATTTTGTGAAGGGTAGAAAACGTGGGAAAAGGAGAAAATGCTGGTAACCAGCATTTTCTTCTTTTCCCACAATGTTTTCAAAAGGCTTCTTTCTCAGGGTCGCCAAAAGTAGGGATTGTGTGGTAATCGGTTAAATCAATCAATCAATCAATCAACAGAGTTCATTCATTGGCACTAAACTGGTTTTATAAGAAGGCAAACACTGATAAAGCAAAGGGAGGGTAAAGCAAGATAAGACTCCACATAATTATGTGCAGGCTGATCTTGCCATACACGCTTCACAAAATGCCTATACAGTCACAAACGAAAGTATGCGATAGAGTGTCTTACTAGCCATACATCTGCCTCTCTAACAAGGTATGTTATCTCTATAATTATTATACACTTGACTAAATATGGAAGTTAAGTCAAACCTCATACATAAATTGTTACTGTTAAGTCTTCACCCAACAACAAAATTTTAGAATAGTTCAAATTGAAAGCATTTGCAGACGACAAAATTACTATGACTTTAAAATTGAAATTTGTTTTGTGGGAAAAGGAGAAAATGCTGGTTACCAGCATTTTCTCCTTTTCCCATAATGTTTTCAGAAGGCTTTTCTCAGGGTCATAAAAACCTCGGATTGTTTGATAAAGGGTTAAGTTACTCTTTACAACAAAAGAAAAATGTACACTTGTCCAACTTTGCAGATAAAAATATAAGTAATGTGTCTCAAATGAGTAAATTTGTCTTTAAAAGAGTAGAAACCATTGTGGAAAAAAAAGGAGAAAATGCTGGTTACCAGCATTTTCTCCTTTTTTCCCAAAATGTTTTCAAAAGGCTTCTTTCTCATGAGTCATAGAAACTAAGGATTGTGTGGTAAAGGGTTAACCCTTAACAAAATCCATTGTTATCTCGCAATTCCAATTTTTAACAATGCCTGTCAAGAAAAGAATCTATGTTTAGGGTTTCCAAAGCCTACTTAGAAAATACTGCTGACCCAAAGCCTTTTATGCTACAATTGAAAAAAATCTGTCTGGTGCGATTTCAGTGCATGGTCCATTTATCCCTTTACTCCATAGATACTCATTTCTATGCATTGCTTGTAAGAGCCTTTAGAAAACATTGTGGCAAAAGGTGAAATTGCTTGTGATGAGCAATTTCACCTTTTGCCACAATGTTTTCCATGCTATCAAAGGGTGTCATATACACATAAGAAACAGGTTCATCCTTGCTGTTATTTAAGGTCAATTAGAGATACCATAGAAATGCCTGATGGGGTAAAGGGTTAAAAAATTTCTGAAAAAAAAAAATCCCTACCTACCCTTCCTACAGCATCGTGGAATGAAACGTTAAACTTAGATGTTTTTTTGTTAGGCCAAGGAAAAAAAGCCTTTGAATACATTGTGTGAAAAGGAGAAAATTCTTGTAACCAATTTTAACCAATAGAAAAAAGTATGATGGAAAGGAGAAAATGCTGGTTAACAACTTTTTCATAACTGTCAGAGAAATCTCATCTTAATGTGCAATATTTAATATGTTGATGGCAAACACTTTGAATTTGGACCAGTCTAAAACTTAGTTGTTTATCAAAAAATTAAAGTATCATGTGGCAGGATGATCATAAAACATTGTGGTGAAAGGAGAAAAGGCTAGTAACCAGCAGTTTTTCCTTTCACATTTTTTCTACCATATAAAGAGTCTCTTGCAAATTTTAACCAATTTTGATTTTTTCATCCTGCTGAATGTTTCTGACCCCTCATCAAATGACAAAATATTAGACTTGTCTAAATTGAAAGCCTTGCAGAGCACAACTTATAAGCAGCTCATACTGTGAATTTTGTATCTTCATCAGTTGAAAACAATGTGGGAAAAAGAAAAAATGCTTTCAAAAGCCTTTTTTAATAGGTTAAAAAGACCCTTGGGGTTGTGTGGTAAAGGGTTATTGTCACACTGATGGAATTCGAGCTAAAAAAGGCAAAAAATTTGTGGGAGAAAGGAGAAAATGCTAGTTACCAGCTCTTTCTCCATCAATGTTTTCAGTACTGTTTGTCTTAAGGTTGTTAAAACTGTGGATTGTGAGGTAAAACGATAAAAAAGAGTAGATCTAGCTACAATGAGAGAAATAGCGCTAAAATGGGAAAAACAATGTGGGAAAGGGAGAAACCAGCATTTTCTCCTTTCCCCACAATGTTTTCAAAAGCCTTTTTGTTCGTCAGATCATTAAAAATCGGGCTGGTACAGTAAAGGTTTGAAAGAAAAAAATATTTTTTTTTTCCAAGTCAAAATACAATGGGGAGAAGATAATTTAAAGTACATGTATAGAATTTCTAATGTAAACAGAGTAAAATATCTCACCTGTACTGTTATTTGTCGTCTGCACTATTATATCACAATGGTCGTCTGCCGATGCAACTCTAAACAGCCACTTGTCCGGGAAGGTAAACGTAGATTCTCCAAATTCGCCCTTATTTCTAAAATAACCGACTAGAAATGTCTTCCTCCATTCTGATCAAAGTGTTGTTCGTCTTGAATTTCTCTGTTCTGACGAACAGGTTGAGTTTATTCATGTTCTAATTATAGAACGCTTCATGACATTTTAAACGCTTGGTTAATCAGGTGCGATCGATTTATTTAAATGGATATTCTTTGATGTAATGCTTTAACCGCACTCGGCAAAAATCGGATTTATAAATCCGTTAATTAAGTCCAACGGCTGTCATTCGCCAAACCTCGGGTTATCCCGGGTATCATCTCACCGGCCGATTCCGTGCCTACATCTTATTTGATCACTGGATCACCCGAGCCCGGCTGGGTGGCACAGTGGTAAGAATATTTTAGCATAATTGAGGAGTAAGTGTTTTTTATAAAAAAAAAACCAATTTCAGTCAGGCTTTGTTCAACAAATACTTACCGACTTTTGCGATTGTATTGTATTACTGTTAAAAACGTTGATATCGTGCTTTATTTTACTTATATATCGCCGGAGGGTTCTACCATTTACAACAATCTGCGTGAGTCTAACGGCATTTTGAATTTAGAATTGAAAATTGAAACATTGAGGGAAAAGTACCCAAACTGTTATTTATATCTTACAGGTGACTTTAATGCACGCACTAGCGATCTTCTAGACTTTATTCCGTCTGACAGTCTGAATCATTTGTATAATATTGATTACGGTGAAGATAATTTTGAAATGCCGCGTCAAAATAAAGATCCTGTTATAAATACTATTGGGAGATGTTTAATAAATATGTGCTGTACATTAACCCTTTCCCAAACAAGCCCTGGTTTTTACGTATCTGCAGGAAAAGTCTTTCGAAAACATTGTAGGAAAAGGAGAAATTGCTCATAACGAGCAATTTCTCCTTTTCCCACAGTGTTTTCTATCCTTCTTGAGACCTTTCTGTTATTTTCACCAAATCTAAAATTGCTGTCTGCAAACTCTTTGGGTTTGGAAGGGTCCAAAATTTATCGTTTGGGAAAGGGTTAAGCATACATATCGTAATTGGAAGATTGTTTGATGACTGTATTGGTAATTTAACTTGCACAGCAAACAGGGGTTGTAGTGTCGTAGATTATCTCGTGAACACCATCGGTAATATTTTCACTCGTGGCTGCGCCACTCGTGAAAATATTACCGATGGTGTCCACTCGATATCCTCTCTCTCTATATATATATAATAACATTAAGTAAGGGGACGTATACCATGTTATAACTTTTCACATTTTTAGTAATGGTGTATTTTGGGCCGGTGGCCTTTATTTACAATAAAATTATTGTATTGTATTGTATTGTACTCGTGACCTGGAGGTTTCGATAGCCGATTGCGACAAACTCCCTTTCCGACCTTTCACCTCTGATGCATGTGAGAAAAGTAGTCAGTGGCTTTGGAAATAACTTGAGTTGTGTCAGTCTTGGTGTGAGAAATCCAGCAAACACATGGGCGCGTCAAAGACCACCATGATATGACCTCAGCCGTTGAAATGGCGTTAAACTCCAATACAAACAAAATCAAACCAAGGATTACCCGAGGTTTGCCGAATGTTTGTCAGGTTCGATGTGATACGGAAGAGGCCGAGTTGTGACGAGTGGCTTGAACCACTAACCAAACGACAAAATTTTACACTCGTCCAAAATTCAAAACTTGTGCAGACGATAAATTTGATGTACTTCAATCTGATTAAATTTTGCTCTGAGTGGTTAGAAAATATTTGGGAGAAGGGGGAAAAGGCTAGTTATCAACATTTTTTCCCTTTTCATACGATGTTTTCAATGTTTTTTGTTGTAGAACTCAGATTCCAACATTATTTTGCCATTAATTTATCGTCTTCATTTTCAAAAACCACAATCATCAGTATCACCATCATCATCATCATCATCATTATTATAATTGTTATTTTATTATTATCATTATTATTATTATTATTGTTGTTGTTGTTGTTGTTCTCCTAATTGCTATCGTTACTATCGTTATTCCGCTCATCTTGAAGGCAAGATTTCAAAAAAGGCTTTGAAATATGCCTTAACCCATTACCACACAATCCCTACTTTTGACGACATTGAGAAAGAAGCCTATAGAAAACATTGTGGGAAAAGGAGAAAATGCTGGTAACCAGCATTTTCTCCTTTTCCCACAATGTTTTCTACCCTTAACAAAACAAATTTCAAAATTTCAGTCACTTTTATGTTGTCGTCTGCAAGTGCTTTCGATTAGGACAAGTCTAAAAATATTGCCGTTTATTGTCGTTTGGTAATGAGTTAATGTTTTAACATCCACGAAATAAAGATATTATTACCATTATAAGTAGAACACGGGGTCCAGGGTTCGATCCCTGGCTACGACCCCAAGCTTGACCAATTTCTTTCCGAGGATTGATGATAGTCACTGCGGCAGGATTCATTCCTCTCCCACCGCTGACCATTGTTTCGACAAAGATCATGTAGGAAAGTGGCCAGTGGCTTGGAAAGAAAATTGTGCGGAGTACTGGTAAAAGAAACTCCAGGAATGCATGGACAGGTGCACTGGCCGCCGCGATATAACTGAAATTATGTTGAAAATGGCGTTAAACACCGTACAATACTATTATAAGTCCTTCTCACTGAGGTCGCTAACATTGGAAGGATTGGTGTCTCACAAAACAATCCCCCGCTCTAAGAACCTTGTAATAAAAATCCTTTTGAAAGGATGGTGGGAAAAGAAGAAAATGCTGATTATCTTATTCATCATATTCATAATTCACCGTTTTATTCGACATAATTATCCAGATAAAAATCAGAGGAAAAACACATAATATTCAAATAAACACTAACAAACAAATAATAAAAGAAAGATAAAAAATACATTATCCAAGGCAATTCGATTGATAGTTGATCATTATTGATTTATACAGACATAATACTTTTTCAGTTTCTAATAGATCTGGGCCCGTATTCACCAACCATTCTTAAGAACGTTCTTTGTCTTATTCTCCAGAATTTTCTACCTTTGTAAGTAACACAACTTCTGATTGGCTAAACCGAATGGTTTAGCCAATCAGAAGTTGTGTTACTTACAAAGTAAGAAAATCTTGGAGAATAAGACTAAGAATATTCTCAAGAATGGTTGGTGAATACAGGCCCAAAAATTCCTTTGATGTCAATCTTGAAATTATTAGTTGATACTTTTGTTAGTTTTCAGAAAAGGGGAGGTAATTATTATCTCCCTTTGTAATGAGAATATAGTGGTTTTAGATTTACAGATGATAATTCTTAGAAGGGGAAAAAGGAAGTAGTGGCTCGGTCAAAGCAAGTTCAAGTTCTTTATTCGTAATTAAAGGCCACCGGTCCAAAATACATGATACAAAAAAAATCTGCAATTTACAAGAGTTGCGTACAAACATAAATAAGATTTAACTTCCACACACTTAACTCTTTTTCAACAACCTAGAAATTGACCATGTTCGGAAATATTGCTGAAAAGGAGAAAATGGTAGTAATCAGTATTCTCTCCTTTTCCAATGCTTTCCAACACTTCAAAAATTAGAAATCTACATTTTGAGTCGTCTGCGAATATTTTCAATCTCGCCCATTCCAAACATTTTGCCGTTTGGCAAAGAGTCAACAAAGTTATCAATATATTATCCAAAGTGACATTTTGACATAACTAATATTCAATCATGATTGTCTAAATATCATGAATACTGAAAGGAATAGTGTTATTTTTCAAGAAACGAACAAAGAATGTTTTGACATTATTTTATTGAGTCGTCTGCAAATGCTTTCAATGTAGCCCAGTGAAGTTTTCCCCGTCTGGCAGAGAATCAGTAAAGTTATTAATATACTATCAAAAAAGATAGTATGACAAAACTAATATTCAATCCTGATGTCTCTAAATATCATGAATACTGCAAGTAATAATGCTATTTTTTTTTTAAAGAAACGGATATTTTGACAAATAAAGTATGTGAACATGAACTGTCATTTATACCATGTCATTGAGTCATATGTCAAACAAAGTGGATTTTTCAGATCCATAATTGTGTACATATCTTGGCATAATCAAAATTCAAAATTCAAAAGTTCAATACTTTGCACTTCAAAGCCCGACTATGCACAATACAAGAGCCGTCAGAGACGGGTTATGCTCCCCGAACAAGTGCTTGTCATAAAATATATGAAATTGATATAAATTTACTTCTTTTATCCTAAACCGACCAGTTCATGTTCCAAAAAAATTGAAGAGAAAAGGCAATTACTATGTTAGAGATAGCCAACACAAACTTGTAGAGAACAATAAGCCAACTAAGCCCCCTTTAAGCCCCCTTTTCCCATAAGACAATATTACATCATTGAAATAAATACAACGGGTGTGTGCTATATAGCATTTCTTAATAATAATTCAAAATTTGAAATTTCATAAAATTTTGAGCAGTCATGTAGTAAATATTTCACAAAATGATTTTTTACATGAAGCCCCCTTTTTCCGTGATACAGCCTGAAATTCGTAAACCGGAAGAGAGGTACCTGGACATCGCTCCAACAAGTTCAGATTTGAAATTTCACAAAGTTTTGAGCACTGATGTAGGAGATGCTCGTGAGGAACAATTTTTTCCATGAAGTCCCCTTTTTCCGTGATGCAGCCTCAAATTGAGAAACCAGGATAGAGGTATTTGCGCATTAATAATTCATAGATTGAAAATAGCAAGGGCACATGCTGAAACTTGTAAAACAAGATACAACCATGAAGCTTCATGAAAGTTTGACAAAAACTGAACGAGATATTAGTAAAAATTCCAATTTTGCATTAAAGCCCCTTTTTTCTTGGCATTTTACAAGAAACCCCTCTTTTCCATGACAGATGGTCAAATTGAAAAACACAGATAAAGAAACAAGAGCACATGGTGAAACTTTAAAAACACAATATAACCATGAAGTTTAATGAAATTTTGACCAAAACTGAATGAGATATTAGTAAAAATTAGAATCTTGCAAGAAATCCCCTTTTTCCATGACAGAACGTCAACTTAAAAAACGCCTAGCTTAAAAATAGCAAGGTCACACGCTGAAACTTTCCATAAACAATATAACCATGAAGTTTCATGATATTTTGACAAAAAGTGAATGAGATATTAGTAAAAATTGCAATTTTGCATTAAGCCCCCTTTTTTCCATGACATGGGGTCAAATTGAAAAAACCGAGAAAGACATGTCGGCACCTTATCCTAAGGAGTTCATATATGAAGTTTTATCCAATTTGGTCCAAGGGTTGTAGAGAAATGGCTTCGGACGAACGGACGGACGGACGAAGCGGCGACTATATGCTCGCCCTTCGGGGAGCATAATAAAGGCCACCGGCCCAAAATACATACTATATAATACAATAGAGTTCAACACAACAAGGGTTGCCTACACGTCAAAAATGCGATTTAACTTATACGCACAAAACTCATATGTCACATGTCAAACAAACTAGATTAATCAGATCCGTAATTATGTGCATATCTTGGCATAATCAAACTTCAAAATTTAAAAAAACTAGAAGGCCCTGGAGGGCCTGAATATGCTCTACTGGCAGAGAGTTTGCTTTTGAATAAAGCATACATAGGAATTCATTATGCAAAAAGACAAAAAAATTGACATTTTCAACTCAAAATGACTACTTTTCCATTACTGTTTGAATTTTTTCAAACTCAAAAGGGTTAAAAAGCTATTGATGGGTTGAAGACTCTATCGCGTAAACAAGAAATGAAAGTTTTCAACTTGAAATGGCTACTTTTCCCAACTGTTTGTTGGATTTTTTTTCAAAATCAATAGGGTTGAACCTATTCATAAGATAAACAAACTCTGCAAGTTTCATGGAAATCTGACCAAAAATACAGACTTTATCGTGTAAACAAGAAATGGAATTTTAAACTTAAAATGGCTTTTTTTCCCAAACTGTTTGTCGGATTTTTTTCAAAATTTACAGGGTTAAAGCTATTGATAAGATAAACAAACCGTGTAAGTTTCACGGAAATCTGACCAAAAATGAAGACTTTATCGCGTAAACAAGAAATGGAAATTTTAAACTTGAAATGGCTACTTTTCCCATACTGTTTGTCGGATTTTTTTCAAAATCAATAGGGTTAAAGCTATCGATGAGATAAACAAACTGTGTAAGTTTCATAAAAATCTGACCAAAAATGAAGACTTTATCTCGTAAGCAAGAAAAAGACTAACAGATGGACGGATGGACAGACGGACGGACGGACGACGGAAACCACACCATGACATAAGCTCTGCTGGCTTTCAGCCAATAGAGCTAAAAAATTAATACTTTGAACTTCGAAGCCTGACTATGCACAATATAAAGGCCACCGGCCCAAAATACAACCTATATAATACAATAGAGTTCAACACAACAAGGGTTTCTTACAAGTCATAGATGAGTTTTAACTTATAAGCACATAACTCATTACAACTCAATCTCGACTTTAAACGTTTCTGAAAAACAACAGATTTTTGAAAACATTGTTACAAAAGGAAAAAAAAAGGAGAAAAGAGTTTGGCAAATTGTAAATGAATGCGAGCCGTCATTTTTACTTTGTCATTAGGTCACTTATTGAACAATATGGATTTTTGGATCCATAATTATATACATAGCTTGGTATAATCAAGGTTCAAATTTCAAAATTCAAAACCTTGAATCTCGAAGCTTGACTATACTCAATATAGAGGTCACCGGAATACAGCAGAATTTGGTATAAATAATACATGATGTTTAAAAAACCCACATAACTCATTTCAACGCAATCTCCACTTTTAAACGACCATGAACGCACAAACAATGTTAATGACAATTGTAGTCGAATATTAACCATCATTTTTACTATGTCATTGAACCATTTATTGAACAAAATGGATCTTTGGATCCATAATCATGCACATAACCAAGAATAATCAAACTCCAAATTCAGGGCTATTTCCGCGTCTGATACCAACACAATTTTTGGTCCGGCAAAGAATTAGCAAAGTTGTTGATATAATATCAAAGTAATCTACGACATAACAAATGTTCAATCCTGCTGTCTTAATATATCATGAACACTGCAAAACGTTATTCAGCAATGTCCATGATATATATACCGGTATGCAAGTAATAATGCTGCTTTTTCAAGTAACGTACAAAGAATATTAATGACAATTGTAGTTGAATATTAACCGTCATTTTTACCATGTCATTGAACCATTTATTGAACAAAATAACATGTACATAACCAAGAATAATCAAACTCCAAATTCAGGGCACTTTATGCGTATGATACCATAATATTCAATACAATAAAGAAAATAACAAATAATAGATATGATTTAACTTCTACACACCTAACTCATTACAACACAATTTTGACTTTAGACAACCCCCAAAACAACTGTTTTTTTTTTTGAAAACATTGTTATACAAGGCGAAAATGATGGCAATAAACGAATCTGGGAACAACTGTTATTTGAAAACATTGTTATAAAAGGAGAAAATGGTGGTTATCAGCACTCTCTCCCTATCCATTGCAGTAAAAGGAGAGAATATTGATAATCTGCATCTTCTTCATTTCCAAAATTTTCTAACCCAGCAAATGGGGCTTCACCATCACTTAGTTTGGCATCCAATAATAGTTTCAAACTGGCTTAGTCTAGCATTTTACCAGTTGATAAGAATTATTAAATGTGTCCATAATACCAGAGCAACACTGACTTAACACGTTATCAGACAACAAAATTTTAGACCCATCCAAACCGAAAGCATCTGCAGACGAGATCTCAGAGCGGCCGAAATGGAGCAATCTTGCTCCGATATGGTAGAAAACTATGTGGGAAAAGGAGATAATGCTGGTTGCCAGCACTTTCTCCTTGTCCCAAAACGCCCTCCAAAGGCCTCTTTCTGAAGGGCGTCAAAATTCGTCATTGTGTGGCATAGGGTTAAGAAATATATAACTATGACTATATGATAACCCGAGTAATACTCTGACTTAAGAAATATATAACTATGACTATATGATAATCCGAGTAATACTCTGACTTCACAGATATACAATTTTATGATTTTCTAGATTAAGTAAAGTTCTTGTCTTTGTATTTCATGATTTCTGCAATAAAAAATGCTATTTTTTTAAAAACTATTATGTTTTCATTTTTCAATAATCTATAAAAGCTTTCCAAATTATTTCCACCATGATATCAGGAGAACAAAAGGATTTGCTAAGCAGTAAGTGCAGTACAATAATACTAATTTTTAATCGTAGCAAATTTTGTAGGATAATATGAATATAGGCAAAGCCTAAAAGCGAGCAGCGCTGCGAGTTTTTACTACTTTCATAAAGTATGCATAGATTTTCTTATCACATGCCTACAAACATATAGGGGTAAATCTAGGTCTATCCTACGATAGAAGATTTTTTATTATCTCAATGATGTAAGAAAAATAATGAATCTCATAATTAAGCAAAGCAACTGCAGGTGAACCACGAGAAAAAAAGAAAGACAAATAAATAGAATATTAAGAACCCCCTCTCCCTACCCCCTCCCCTGCTAACTTTCTTTCACGCTACTGATTACTTTTCTCAAATGCATCAGAAGTGAAAGGGTAAAAGTTGCTGGAAATATAGTATTGAACCCACAAACACCAGGTCATGAGTCAGGTACATTACAAACCACCAAGCTACCTGGCCAGGATGGTTTCATTTCAGGCAAAGGTGATAAGAAACGTAAATTGATCAGCAATGTGCATCGATTGTATGTGATTGAATTCAAATTAGTATGACGATGTTGTATTTGCTGGCAAAGCAGTAAACAGAGTAACATATCGCAAATCACATCTATTTGAACACAAAATTTGCACCTTTTTCTGGTATTTAACCATATGGT
This sequence comes from Tridacna crocea, assembly GCA_943736015.1. Classification (NCBI taxonomy): domain Eukaryota; kingdom Metazoa; phylum Mollusca; class Bivalvia; order Cardiida; family Cardiidae; genus Tridacna; species Tridacna crocea. Next base: position 47,915,718 of record OX031068.1, on the reverse strand, counting down.
GGCATATTTCTGCTGAAAGATGCAAGGTAACTATTGTGATAGTTTGAGAAAACTACTGCCATGAAACTCTCCTGGAAAAACTATCTAAATAATGAAAATGTTCACTATATAAATAATAACTGATAATTCTCACTGTGAACTTATTACTTTTATGTTCGTGCCTACAACTGACATTCATAGTATCTATGATTAGATACTGTTTAAGAATACCTTGTTTCCAAAATGTATCAATTCTCCTTTTCCCTGAATGGTTTTAAAGTTGTTTGTAAGAGGCATTTCAAGTTATCTGTGCGTTTAACAGACCAGTTCATTTCATGACTTGTGTAATCAAATTTTAACAATTAAGCTACTACTTCAAATTATAAGTGCCATCATACAGCCATCTTGTGCGGTCAAAAACTGCCAAGTTTATTCAAATGGTGACTTAAGTTTTTATAAATGTCGAGAAATAGGTAGAACTATCATGATAATTAATTTTCATCTTAATATCACCATTTGCACAATTGAGAAATTTTGTGTAAAAATAGGATCTGATCAATGTAGAATTTCCTTGATGCAAAAGGTTATCATGATTGTTTTTTTCAAAAAACTTTTCACTATCTTAATAAATATTCTAGGAAATGTAGGGTCAGCCTCCAAAGAGTTTTGGGTTGTCTTTGACAGCTTAGTGCTTAAGGTGTTGAGTCAGTAATCTTAAGTCCCTTTGTTAGATCCTAAGCCAAGATGATGTTTTACTTGTATGGCAGTTTCTATGGGTAAGGAAAGCCACATCCCAAACATGGACTGCTTGTAAAACAAAAGGAAAATAATTATATGAAGTTAGCTGTCAGCTTGATACAACTGAAATGAATGGCAGTACAACAGCAATTGATCAATCCAAAAGTGTAATAGTTTCAAAAAGGATTAGGCCAAAAAAGGCTGGTTAAATATCACGGGCCTGATCATTATCTGACATTGGCATTTAAACTGAATTCATATCCATGTAGTCATTGTTTGAAGACATAGTATTTGTATTTCTCAATTAAAGTTATAAACAACAAATGGTTCACATTCATGGATAAAGGGACATAGATCTAGGAAAGGTTAAGAATTTGCGGAGATTTAGATTTGTAGATCTGAAACTTTGAAAATTATTTGTTTAACTCATTACCAAACGACAAAAACTTAGGTTTGTCCAAATTGAAAGCATTTGCAAACGACAAAATAAAAGTGACTGAAAATTGACACTTGTTTTGTGAAGGGTAGAAAACATTGCGGGAAAAGGAGAAAATGCTGGTTACCAGCATTTTATCCTTTTCCCAGAATGTTTTCAAGAGGCTTTTTTTCTAAGGATCGTCAAAAGTAGGGATTGTGTGGTACTAATGGGTTAAATGGTGTTTTATGTTACTTTCCATTGCAATTCACCTTACATAATGTCATTAACATCTTTACTTAGAAATGTTTCAACCAGTGCTGGTCTCCGGCTATGGCATGCCTTGCTTAAGGATACTCCTACATGACTGACAGGGCCATCAGGGTTTTAAACAGGATTTCAAGAAAACAAACCCTTTGCATTGTCCTAGAAATAAATTTCATTCACCAACAAAAACAAACCTACATAAAAGATATTTCGTTGGCTGCCAAGTCTTTGCCGTTACTTTGCAGGAATTTACTCGTAACAGTCGGGTCATCAAGCTGGTATAGTTTTTGATGACTAAGCAGCTGATGGTTTTGCCTGAATGAAACAAGCTGAAACTTGTTAAAAGCAGATTCATACAGGGGTGAAAAAAGAAAGCATCTTATCAGATTTTGTTTTGGGAAGTCAAAAATAACTTTTAAAAAATGATAAGCATTATCATTCTTCAAAAAGAAGCATTTAGACCAAAATATCATTGCTAGAGAAAATACAAAGGAGAATATCCTTTTTTTTTCATTGAAATATTTAAACTTTTGACTCCAAGTAACATGATAGTTCTAAATACTGGTATATTTCAAAATGCCCGACATATTCCATAAATTAGATGATTAGGAATGGTTCAGTCAATGAAGGCATACTGTGGAAGCAATCATTTGATTGGTAATTAGTTGGTGCCCAGCCCTGGTACAAACAATCTTTGTGGTGTCTTTTTTTCTCACCCTGGCCACCATTATTTCAAGATGACCCGACAATGTAGGCCTAATTTTAGAGAACATTGTGTGTGGGTATAACAACAAGTTGCACACTCACACAAAAAAAATCATATTCTATTAAAACATCTCACCACGGAATCACTGTGTTAAGATTGTTACTTACACATCTTATGTACACACTAAAATTTGATAAAAACTGAAAACTGCCAACAATACTGCTGGCTTGTATTACCCCAAATAATAGAATGCTTCAACAGGTGGTTGCTCTTAACCTAAACTAAGTTAATTTATGCTGTTTTTAATACTTTTTGTTATTCGGCTTAACAATTATAATTTACACAACACTTAAAACATTTCATCACGACGTAATTTACTAGTGAGGTAGCCCTATTTTCTTCCCCTAAGATTCACTTAACTGTGTGTGTGTTTTTTTTTAAGTTTCTTTCATAAATAAGGATTTAACAGTTTAAAAAAAAAATACATCTAATCATAACATCTAGCTTTGAATTTATTATCAGCTACCCAATGACTGTTTAATCTGGATTTAAAAGAATTCAGTGTGGGTGCATCTACAACTTTTTGGGGTAGATTATTCCAGGTGTTAACTACTCTGCAGCTAAATGTGTTTCTTCTAGTTTCTGTGTTAAATCTCTCTTTATATAACTTAAATTTGCCTCCAGTAGATCTCGAGTTACTAGTTTTCAAAATATCAATTGATGTTTGATCAATATTATTGAATAATTTGTAGCTTTGTATAAGATCAGTCCTTTGCCGTCTATATTCTAATGTTGGAAGGCCCAATTCCTTTAATCTTTCAGTATAGTTTTTATTTCTCAGATATCTTAACATTCTAGTTGCTCTTCTTTGTACATTTTCAAGCAGTATTCATCTTTTTTGTACCTAGGTGACCATATTACTGACGCATATTCAAGATGAGGACGTACAAGGGATTTGTTTAGTGTCAAAAACATGTTTTTATTCATATATGTAAATGTTCTACTAATCATACCCAAATTTCTATTAACTTTAGAAATGATATGTTGACTGAAGTTTAAGTTCTTATCAATCAGGACTCCAAGGTCCCTTTCCAGATCCGTTTTGGTGATTTTTATGCTATTATTATCTTTGCCTGTCATAAAGTAATCATTGGCATCATTTTTCCCTATATGAATTATTTTGCTTTTTTTTTTCGTTGAAGGTCATTTCCCATGTATGTGCCCAGTTACAAGCTCCTTGAATGTCCTCTAGTAACTTTTTGTGATTGTCACTTCTGGCAACAGGTGTATATAATTTTGTGTCGTCCGCAAAGAGTTTGGCCTGACACTCCAATGTATCAGGCAGATCATTAATGTATATTAGGAAGAGAACTGGTCCTAGGACACTTCCTTGCGGAACTCCACTTGCTACTTGCTGCCATTTTGAGGCTTTTCCACCGATAATTACTCTTTGTTGTCTGTTGGTCAGAAAATCTTCTATCCATTTGTATATTTTGCACCGAATACCAATGCACCACAATTTGTGAAGTAACTTTTTATGGGGCACCTTATCAAAAGCTGCCTTGAAATCCATGTATGCTACATCTATTTCGTATTTATCGTCTAATTGTTTAGTCCAATCTTCTATGGTTTCTAATAACTGGGTAGTACATGATCTCTTTTTTCGAAATCCATGTTGATTGGTATTTATTAGGTTGTTTTCTTCCAAGAAATCAATTATAGTATTACGTATTATTTTTTCCATAATTCTACAACAAATCGAAGTGACACTTATTGACCTGTAGTTTTCTGCCTTTGTTTTATTTCCTGTTTTATATATAGGGGTCACATTCGCTAGTTTCCATCGGTAAGGCAATTTCTCTTCCTCTAAGGATCTTTGAAAAAGTCTTGTGAGGACACCACATCTTTACATTCTGTTATAAATAAAGGGTGGATTTCATCCATCTGGCCCCTGGGATTTATTGGGGTTGATTTCCTTTATGGCCTTCATTGTTTTATCTTCTGTTATGTCAATGTTTTCTATACATATATCATTGATAATATAACTATGTGGTATGGTACCCTTTTCATCTGTGAAAACAGACACAAAATGTTTATTAAATTCTTCAGCTATCATTGTATCATCAGTAATAAGGTTGCCCAGTATCTCAAGTGCTGCTATACTTGTATTATTATTTGATTTTTCTCGGGCATATTTCCAAAATAATTTGGGGTTTTCTTTATTTTTTTCCGCAATTATTTTTTCCTGATTATATTTGCGGTTCTTTATTAGTTGGGTGACTTTGTTCCTGGCTTTCTTGTAGTTCTCGTAGGTGAAGTGGTTTTTACAATAAACACATTTCCTCCATTTTATTCGTTTGTTTTTGATTGCCATCAAGGTTTCACTGTCTATGGGGACATCTCGATCTCTGGTAGATTTCTTAAACTTTGGAATGTGCATTTCCTTTAAATTTAATATTGTATTTTCGAAATTTTCCCAGCACGTCTCTATGTCCTCATTGTCAGTTTTCCCTTTGTAGAACTGATAAAGATTATTTGTAATCTCCTTCTAGTTAGCCTTTTTATAGTTCAGCTTGATTACTTGTGAGGTTTTTAGGTCTGCAGAACAGAAGCTCAGAACAAGATGGTCACTTTTTCCAAGTCCTGCATGATAGTAAATATTTTCGATCATATTTTCCTCGTTGCTGAAAACTAGATCTAATATTGATGGAGTATTATCCTTCCCGTACCTTGTTGGTTCTTTGATATGTTGGATTAGGTATAGGTCCTTTATACACTCAATAAATCTGTGTTGCATCTGTTTAGTATTACTTTTTGTAGAGTTCAAATTCCAATCAATATTTTTTATATTAAAATCTCCAAGTATTACTACATGTGAGAATTTCTTCGTAATAGTTTCTCTAAACATACACTCCATCTGTTCAAAAATTTCAATCGTACTTGAGGGACTTCTGTAGATAAATCCAAGTAGCAATCTTTTGCCCTGGCCTGATTCAATTTGTAACCAAATGTTTTCTTGAAATAAATAAACCTTCGGGTCCTGTACTACTTTCAAGCTGATTTTTGTAAAAGTGATAATTCCTCTTCCCTTATTTCCATTGTAGAAGGAGTTATAGTCTTTCAATTTGTAAGTTTCATTTGGGTTTACAGACATTGCTGTTTTTAAATTACATTCTGTAATCACAATAACTTCTGGATTTTTACTGGATGCTAGTGTTTGAAGTTCCAAACATTTTTTGCTGTGAGGCAGTCCACGTTAGTATTCATTACTTTCAACTTTTTATTGCTATATGTGTATGCTTCATCTTTGTAATTTAACCTGGTAGATGTAACTTCATTGTACAGAGCTTTTTTACAGCTAAAAATGTCATCTACTGCGGGGTTAAAACATTTATTATTCACACGACTCCTTTTCCTTGTTTTGTTTATTGTTCATTTGTCCGGCTTGGGACAAATGAATTCGTCCCAGGACTGTCTCATCTGTACTTTGTCCCAATTCCATGAGACTAGTGTCACGGCTTCCGTTTATGATTGTATCTACTTCGAGTGGATTAATGATCTCCTCAATTAGACTATTATGTAGTTGTTTTGTTGAGGTTGTCTTGATCTTTAGTTATTGTTGTTGTCTTTGTTTCATTTGGTTTTTCCTTTGTTAAGTGCTTTTCTTTTTTCTGTTTTCTTTGTTCTTGTGTTAAGTCTTTTGTTATTATAACTTTTTGATAGTCTCCTGTGAAAGTATCTTTTTTTTCCTTGCCCTTTCTAGCGGCATTTTACATTGTATTATATCTTTTAAAATGACCTTCAGTACTCTGGGTTTTTCTTGGGATTTTTTACCCAGTCTGTATGATGTTAGGATTTCTAGATTTTCAACACCGATATCGTTTGCGATTTCCTGCACTGCGTATTCATCTCGTGATTTATTTACAGAGTTTGTTTTACTTTTCCCTTCATCTAGATTAAACATCACCACATTTAATTCTCGTCGTCGTCGATCATCCATTTCGTGTGTTTTTTTCGTCCACAATTTTGTGTATTTTTGTATCAATTTCTCTATCTAATCTTTCTTTGAATTTTGCCATTTGACTTGCTATTGTAGTTTTTGTATTTACTTCAATTTTCTCTACTTTGTGCTCTAAATGTCTTATTCTTTTTTACTTGTTGGTCATTAATTTTTGTGTGTTTTTTGTCGATGTTGTCTAATGAGGGGAACACTCTTTTGCAACTTCTACATGTGTAGTTGAAGCCGTCCAACTCACCACTTTTAATAATTTCAAAAGTCCTGGAAGGAATTCCCGAGCAACGTATGCAAAAGGCCAGATTACAGAAAGAACAATCAATTTTCTTGTCATCTAGTCTATCCTCACATTTAGAACAACTGGAAGTTGAGTATTCTGGACTTGTAACTAATTTTGTTTTTTCCTGCGGTTGAAGTCTGTGTGCCTGGCTAAGCTGTCTAATAGGTGTACTATGTAACTGGTTGTTAAAGCCTGGAAAAATATTATTTGATGCTTGTGTGTGTGTGTGTGTGTGTGTGTGTGTGTGTGTATATATATATATATATATATATATATATATATATATATAATTTCAATATAAGACCCCTTATGTATGGCAGTCCATCACACGGGGTATATAATTTTGGATCTTGTGTTATTCCCTAGTCTTAATGTTTATGTAAGTAACCCCTTATGTATGGCAGTCCATCACATGGGGAAAATACATGGTATTGGAATTAATAATATGGTTAGATTTAGTTAAAGTGATACCTCTCCTTCTGTAATCACAATTCAATTAGTTTGTCAATCAAGGTAACTAAACTAAATAACGGACAGTTTATTGGTGAGGGTCTATTCTGGTACAACTTTGTATTATTCGTAGTAGCCACTTTTGTGCCACCACACTGATTGGGTGTACACCATCTTTCAGTAGATCTGATTTCAAGGTTTTTTTTGTACGCTTAACTCTACTTCCTTTGTTTGCTTGCCGTCTTCTATGTATAAAGTCGCACTGAAAACGTGGTGAAAAGTAGTTTAGTTTGGAATTGTACTCTCTAATGATTGAGTTCAAGTAGGAAATATTCTCGTGTAGTGTAGTTTCGTCTGTAGCATTACTTTCTAGTTGGTCACCATTTTTAATTCTATTCCATGTATTGGGAAATATTGGTGGAACTTCTAATATCCCAATGTCGATGCAATCTTCTGTTTCGTGTATTTCCTGTAAATTGTCTAGTATTGTTCGAAATTTATCTCTTATTTCTTCATTGGTCGTATATTTTGAGTATATTGATTTATTTCTTTTGTCAGGTCACGGGTAAAGTGCCAGTATAGGACTAATGTGCTGGCACCGTCACGTAACTCTTTTTATGTTGTACTAAATATCTCAGCCCTGATGAACTATTTATTCCTCCGCAGGTCCACCAGAGAAAGTTAACATCTATAAACTGGAATTTATCCAACTCTGTTCTCAAGTAATTACCTTTACTGTCAGACAATAAGAGAGTCTAGCTACATTTAATTCTTTATCTATAAATTTCTCTATCTTCTTTATCTCAGTACTGTCCATCTACTTGGAATATAAAATTTAGCTTCACATCATGTGGGCTACAGTAAAGATTATAATAAGGTAACAATAAAGGCTAAGTGTGTAGACTTTATATTTAAACTGTGTATATGTTTAACATATGTAGTTCAGTTACATTTAATGAAGTGACATGAAAGCTGTATGCATTGAATGTGACACATGTAGCAATATATAGCCAATGTACTGCAGTCAGTCACACTGAAATACTGTGTATATGTTTAATATATGTAGTTCAGGTACAGTTTTAGTGAAGTTTTAATGAAGTGACATGAGGTAGCTGTATGCAATGAATGCATTGAATGCGTTGAATGTGCATTGAATGTGCATTGAATATGACATATGTAGCAATGTATAGCCAATGTACTGCAGTCAGTCACACTGACATTGACGAATCTATTATAACTAAATTATTATGTGGATCTAAATAGAAATAACTTATTTTTCAAGAAAAAACTTTCAGAATGTTATATATTTAACTTTGTTAACTATGTTAACCATCAAGTTAATTATCAGTAATGTTTAGCATCCACACCGATGAATTGAACGAATTGAATTAAATTGACATGAATTGAACTAATACCGCCTACCAACTACATCAGACAATCAGATTATTACCCTACATGGATTGTTACATTGAAATTCCTGTTTGGGATAGGATAATTGTGTTAACAACAATAACGACAACAGTAACGACGGAACTTTTTTTTTTTATTAAACCTGAAATTTAGTAAAATTTCCGGATTAGAGCAATTGCCGAATAAATTTGTTATATAGTATTAGAACATATCTATGTAGCGAAAGCCTAAAAATTGTAAACTCGGAAAATTGAAAATGGCGGCAAATGGAAACAAAGAGCCCTAATAATGGATATTATTTATCGCTAATTTCACTCTGAATTCATCTGAATTTTATATCATAATCGACCCTATATTCTCATTATGAACAGTTTTCCCACAATCACAACAGGATGCACAAAATTAGAAAATATAGCACAAGATTCAATTATTTAAAGTCTCCTCTAGAATTTTTCACGTCTTCCACTCCACCGGAACCGGAAGTGACTATGGATGAGTATTATCGTACATTTTTATATCTGTCTTGAGACCTGTCATTCGCAAGAAGTGACCGGAGCTCCTTGAACTTACACCATTAGTTCTGCATGACAACACGGCCTGTCACGAGGCAGGTAGGGTGACGTCACTTTTGACGCTCTATGATTACCTCACCCTCCATATTCTCCAGACATTAGTCCTCCAGACTTTGATCTTTTTCCTAAGTTGAAAGAACCATTCCAAGGTGTGCGTTTTGAGGATTTTGACGCCCTGGAAGTAGAGATGGCCAGTCAAATTCGACACATTGACTCTGGTTGCCTAGCAACGGGAATAAGAAGACTTCCTCGCCGGTGGAATTTGGTCATTGAAAAGGGAGGAGCCTCTATTGAAGGAATGTAGGAACATTGGATGAGTATTAGTTCAGGTATTTCTTCAATAACTACAGCCTCGCTAATTATTGGATGACCTTCGTATATAAATTACTGCAGAAACTGTTGATGTTTAACCCCTTATATGTGTATGTTAAGTAGTGTAAATAAAAATATAAACAGCCATGTAATTAAGAGTAAACAATCAAGTGACATCATGTTGACTTGTTTTAAGTGTTGTGCAAGTTGGAATTGTTAAGCTAATCAGGGTTCATATTCTGTTATATAGAATCCCTGAGCTAATTAAACAAAAGTATTGAACTGAGGAACAGGAGCTTTAAAAAAATGAGAAAATAGCATAATTAGAATTCAGTTCAGGTTTAAAAAAAAAAGGCAGCCACCTAATCACTTAATTTGTTGGGGTAATACAAGCCAGCAGTATTGTTGGCAGGTTTTGGTTTTTATTAATTTTTAGTGTGTATATAAGATGTGTAAGCACACAGTCTAAAGGCAAACAAGTGGTGACATGTTTTAAGTGTTGTGCATTTCGGAAGTGTCAACTAAGTAAACCAAAAATACTGAACTGAGGAAGACGACCATGAAAAAGGACCTATAGAAGCATCTTGCTTATACACGCGGAAGTGTATCGGGTCTCTATAACTATGTGAACTATACTTAATTCCAGTAATACAGTGATGGCGCGAGTGGGACTTGCTTTTCGACCATAACATTGATCCAATAGTAGATCTTGCGACCATCTGGGAGAACGAGACCCGAATCATTTTTCCGGACGGTCCAATAACCGTTCTTTTGAAGCTCCATAAATCCGTTGTTTGTAATGTTAAGCTGCTCTAGTTTTCGGTCTTTATATCTATCTCCCTTCGGGCCTTCAATTACGTACACCGTGTAATATTCATTTGCCCAATGTACGCGGTCCTGTCTCCCGTTGTATTCTATATACAGGTGCGGAATGTTGAGCAAACTCAGAACATATCTTGCGTTTACGTATAAAGTATCCTTACCATGCGGATTCGTTGTGGGCAATGCACCATTTAAAAGTGTGCAGCAAAAGTGAGACTCAGAGTTGAGGAACCTTGCCTCTCTGATTGCATCCTTACTGTCGGTGCCGTGGTACATGTACTTGAATCGTTCCCTGAAATATAGTAACAAAAATATGAATTAGACTTTTCGTACTAACAGCAATCATTCCCAAGACAACAAGATCTGCGATCCGATTGGCTGTGACATTCGCTAGATAAATTCACTGAAAAGCAATCAACACACAGTTTTAACATCCTTTCAGTTATATCACGGCTATAGTTTCTTTATTCGTGAATATGTATCCACACGGTCCACACCGTCACCACTAATCTAAATAGATTGGTCACCTCCATTGATACAGCCCCTTTTGGCTTTTACATATCAAGAGGTTAGCAACAGACTATTGTAAGTGCATATACAATGTATATGCCCTTACAATAGTCTTGCACTTACCTCTCGATATAGTTTTCAAATATTTTTCCTGAAACCGTGAAGTGTTCCTGTTTTTCCCTTTGAATAATATTGCCCTCAAATAAATAGTACTACTATTATGAATCATGATAATTGAAATGAAGACATTTTAATATTCTTCTTTTTATCAAACTGCTATAATTTACTTTGTTTTGACATAAATCACCATTAAAATGTTCTTCATGTTTCTAGCAGCCTTTAAGTACAGCTAATTAATACTGCAGTTCCTTTTACCAGTGCTTCTCAGAATCAGAATATTCTTCCCAAGCCACTGGCTGCTTTCCATAGCTAACAATCGTTGATAAGGGGTGAGAAATGAATGAATCCTGTCGCAATGACTATCGTCAATCTTCGGAAAGAAATTTGTCGAGTGGGTATTTGAACTAGCGACCCTTGTTCTCAAGTCCTGTACGCTACCAACTGTGCTACAGAGGCACGGCATATTCCGGCGCCCTGTGATAGTACAATTGTATCACAATGACAGAAAAACAGAAAAGAAACAAAATAAGATTTTCCGTACATGCCAAATCTTTAAAATCACACCAAATATGTTACGCAACATATTCCTATGATGTCCTACTTAAAACATGTGATAAAACAATGAAAACGGTACAACAGAAAAGCGATAAATTGAGAAAAAAAGATTAGTTTAAAAAAATAACTGCTGAATTTCTCTTATTCGTTTTGTTGCATTTCCTTTTATTCCGTTTTGTTTTATTTCTTTTCGTTTCGCTTCGTTGCGTTTTGTAACATAATGCGTCTTATGTCTCGATCGTATAGTGGATTTTAGTACGTCAAATATAAAATAAACACGAATCTGCTATTCTGCGTGTTTATTAATTACGACACAAGTAAACTACTCCAACATGATATTCAAACATGAATCAGTTACTCAGTAAAACTCTTCTTAGTTATTAAAACAAACTGTTCTCTCATTCCAGATCTTATCATTTCATTTAGATGGTAAAACATTCTGTCCTGATCTTAACCTTCTCTCTACAGAGATCTTAATTCACTCTCTGTCCTCACATCTCTCTCCCAGATCAAACATCCTACACCACCTATATAGGAAGCCAAAACACTCCCACTCTCAATATCAATATTCATATTGCCGACCAGGCAAATAAGGCATCAACAGCCAAAATCTGAGAAAATTAGATTCTCTAAAACCACGCCTCCTCAGTCAGTGTAGAGTTCTTAGTATCTGAGTTTGAGCTCATAATGTTACAGTTTCATTTCTAAGTTTATAGGGACCCATCAAGCAAAATGCATACCTATTGGTACAGGCAACTAGTACAATGCAGAGGAATAATGCTTATTAATCGTTGTCTGCGCATGTCATTTTCCTTGAAGATTCGACCTGTCTTATATGACGCATCACTCTCCCTGATATCGGGGGGCGGGGGCTGCAGTAATACTCCCTATAAAGTAAAATGGCTTTTTATCTCATGATACGTTTGAGGAAAATTCAGGCCCGTTTTAGCTCCAGATTTCTCTAAACTGCTGATCATAGATGAGTAAATCGCACGAGGTAGCTTTTTATTGAGTAAACGTTTATTTTAGTTTGAAATCAAAGTAACGGTTGTCGCGTAGGAAAGTGGTTCGGTTCTGTACTCAGGATGCTCAATTTAGATGGATCATGGCCAACTTTATCATGCAAATCAAACCCGGTAACTGTTATTTGACCGCTACGTAAGCCAATTAAATTATGGGAGTTTGATCCCTTTTGGCCGTGAAATCGATCACATACGGGTTGATATATTGGCTGGTGATCCCTACAAACCCTTTGCACTTATAACCCGAATTTCGCGCTTCGAGTGTAGAGGGTTTCAGTTTATTGGAAAACAACTCTGCGGGATATATGGGGTTGTAAATTACTGGGGTACCAAAACTTGTAGGATTTGTTTTCCTTTCAGGTCTTACAATTTGATCTACCTCAGATTTTACCGAAAGCACGCGTTTGAAAAATTATGGTCAGTAATAGAAATACTTTTGACCAGCATTTGCTCTTTTTCAAGCAATGTTGTCATGCCTAAATTGATACAAAAAAAGTAACAAATTGAATAATTAGAGCCATGTTTATTGTGTTGTCTACAACTGCTTTAGAATATTAATTAGTTTAGTTTAAACATATTTTATTGCCAAGTATTTTACAAGAATAGAATTTACAACACAGAACAATATACACAATCAAAGAACAAGGCAAAAGGGTCTGACCACAAGTTCTCTCAACTTAGATTCGGTCATTCCCTTTATGAAATTACATCTTTTTTAGATTCGCCCATTTTTACCTTTGGCTTTTTAATATGCATTAAGTTTTCATTTCATTTTTTACGACAATTTTGTTCCAGTTACGCACTAACATCGTAATGGCAATTGATGAATTGATAAATCGAGTTGGAAATGAAGAAAGGAAATTTTTCAAACAAAGGAAAAGGAAGGAAACAAAATGATTTAGATTTTAACTAAATGATTACTTTAGAATATTGGGGCAGTCATACATTGCCAGTTCCTGAAGATTTAAAAAAAAAAAGAAAAATATCCGCAGTACAAGTTTCTTATGATGAGACTAAAGCCGGGGGAGGAGCGCGACACGAACGCTCGAAATGTAACAGCATGCACATATGTTTACTGCATCTTTGGAATTTTATCTCTGATTTTTTTATCATGATTTTGAATTCAATCTCTGATATTTTTATTGATTTATCAACAAAAATGGTACAATAGTAAAAATACTTCGGTTGGATATATTTCTGAATAGCTACCCACAATTAATCTCCAACCTGTAGCACAGAGCTATTACATAGTCAGAAGACGGCATATTTTATTGTAATTGTTATTCATAGCATCGTCACAAATACATGTACGTACATGTATATTAGACTGGGGAAAGTGTGGTGGTAGATCAGACCAAACGAATGTAGGTAAAAATGTCAGAGGTAAAAATGCAATCGGAAAAAATGTCATAGGTAAAAATGTCATAGGTAAAAATGTCAGAGTCAAAGTGGTAAATATGCCATAGGTAAAAATGTCATAGGTAAAAATGTCAGATGTATTTATCAAAGTATGAATATATGGTGTTAGCTCAGTTGGTCAAGGCTTAGCAAGTTCGAAATCTTGTCAGGGCTCACTTATTTCTGGCCTCTGAATCATCTGAGATAGCAGTCAGTCAAAATCAAGAATGGTATATGGACTAACAGAAGAACTTGGATCACATACCATTGTCAAAGATACTTTTTTTCATGCATGTTTTTACCAAGGTTTGCAATTAACTCAAAAACTGAAATTTGTTTCCAGCAGGGCAGAAACAGTGTGGGAAAAGGAGACAAGGCTGGTTACCAGCATTTTCTCGTTTTCCCACAATGTTTTTTTAGGCCCCTATATCAGGGTCGTTAAAACCAGCATTAAAATGTAATGTTATCATTGCTGAATGAAACAGAAAATTATTTCACAGTATAGCATGGATACAATGAAGGTAAATAGATATATTATAAATAAATGTAAAGGACAACTGGTATATTATCAAATCTACAAAGAACGGCTTTACTTCAATGGATCTGGTGAGATGCCAGAGCCACACGTTTTTTCATATTATGTACTTAGTATCTCTGACATTTTTACCTATGACATTTTTACCTATGGCATATTTACCACTTTGACTCTGACATTTTTACCTATGACATTTTTACCTATGACATTTTTGCCTATGGCATTTTTACCTCTGACATTTTTACCGCACACCGACCAAACGGGTATCGTCTGATCTATCATAAACAAAACAACCGAATACAAATTGTACTTTTTAACCTTTATGTTCAATAGGTCAGTTCTGTTTAAAACAATTTCGTCATTTTTTAGAAGAAGTCAGTGGTTTTGTGAGCACACGGTAAACATAAATCAGCCTGCACAATATTGTTGGAAAATCAAAATTATCTTCAGGGAAGTCAGAAAGCTTATTTATTGTTCTTTAATATGGCGTACTTTTCAGTCATTTAGAAAATACATTTTTAGCCCTTTTTTACACTTTTTTAAAGCAACTATCGTATTTTTTTTTCTTTTTCCCTGATCGTTTGCATTGTGCTGGAGTTCTCCGATGATGACCGAGTCTCACTGTTAGATAAGACGCCTATCGGGTATCTTGATTGGTGTTTCGTAATGGTATACATTGATACCGGGTAATCGGAAAGAAAATATCGGGAAAAATCTGACTTCTTTAGGGAGAGAAACTATATAAGCTTTGATGCTTTCGTTTCAATCCTTTTCGCAATATGTTGTTGTAAAACATTGATGTTAGTATATTGAATAAATTAAAACTAAATGTTTAAACTAAGATCAGACTTTTTTTTATGAGATTATTTATAAGGGTTTAAAGTCCAGTTTAACAAGGTTTTGTATAAGGAAGTCCAATTTGCCGCCTTCTCTCTTTAGCTTTTTACTTGCAAATGTGTGATGATTAATGCATTTTCAAAAGTATTTTATGGCGACAGCTCACATATTCAAATTTCCTCGCTATTTTCAATCCGATCACATGTATATTCTCCCTCTCATGTGTTTTCAAAAGTCAATAATTTAAAACTTTTACCCATATGGAGAACTTTTTGTCTTCACCAGCTTTAAAAAACAGCAATTTCAGAAAATAAATCAAATGTAGCTCAATTGATATTCTTCACTTTAAAAGAGTAGAAAACATTGTAGAAAAAGGAATCAATGCTGGATATTGATATTTCTCCTTTTCTCACAATGTTTACAAAAAGTTTTATGCAGGACCGTTGAAATTCGGGAGTGTGCTGTACGGGTCACATCAGTACTCCCAAAACGCAAATTGTTTTCTGCTGATTTCAGTCACATATTGACATTGCAACGTCAATTTTTTTAAGCCAAAAGAATTTCAACACATAAAATAATACCGATTCGGCCCAGGATCAGATTGCTTGTTTTGTACAATTTGTTACTGGTCTATTCTATTGACTGCATGATTATCATAATGATCCAATAGTACAACAAATTCAACTTTCTTTAGAATTAAAGACAAAAAAAAAAAAAAAAAAAAAAAAAGAAATAAAAATGCAATTTAAAGAAATTTATGCTAACTAAATTGAAATTATTTTCTTAGAAAGAATTATAAAAGGACGATACTGGGAAGATAATGTTTTTTACAAATCTCTTAAAAGTTTTCACTGATGCAAATAATATACACGTACATGCATAAAAATGATAAATACATGTACAGTCATTATATATTTGGACATTGTGTAAAAACAGGATTCAGATTTAACAAAACAATATAGACAAGGTTATCATGTCATCAGTTCTTATCATCCCTTTATCCGTTGCTAAATCTTTTCACTCAGTCTTAAAATCTCACTTAGCTCGATACAGCATTTTTTATACAAAAATTAACGATAGTGTCGTTTTTAAACTGAAATGGACGCAAGATCTCAATTTAACAAATGTAAACGAATACTTTGGTCATAATCTCAACAAAACATGGAATACTTCAAGACGTTATAGATTTTTTTCTTGCAATTCATTTTTATGTTATTTAGCTTCAAAAACGGCGCAAGAGCAAATTTCTTAAACCTTTCTATAGAAATAAGAAGGAGAATGGGTCAGTAACTTTAAATTAAAATGGACGCAACTTCCCATTTTGTTACAGAAATTAAAATAATATTGAAGTAAAGTAGAGATATTAAAGAATACTTCAAGACGTTATAGATTTTAATCATTTTAGAAGAAAAATGTGTTTTAGTCGATCAAAAAAATTTCCCTTCTAAATCCTATATGACAGGCCGTTATCGGAAATCCTTTCGGACCAGATAATCGATAAGTTCCAAGGATAGTAACTCTTGCTCGACCTGCAGCTGAAAGTTGGGGATGGAGTATTTATAGAATGCCATCTAGCGCGAGATAATGGCTTATTTATATTTAGAATAATGGGAGGTCACTCTTGCCTACTTTACATTCAGGGGAGGTCGATCACAAAGCAAACTGAAGTGGGTTTTTTTTTGTATCAAATCAAATGCAGATTTTAATTATTAGTAAAGCACCTATACATGTGTGTATCGATATACTAGTAACGTGCAACAACCAAACTGCTTGGCTAGGATAATTTATCATGACTCGACAGAGCGTCGTCATGATAAATTCTCCCAACCTCTCCTTATAAACTTGATACCGTAAGACACTAACGTTAGCATATTATTCCCCATCCTCGGATACCCCGGGGTCTCCCTATTTGCTACGCTACATCGACCCCTGGGACAATTGACTAATAAAACTTTGAATCAGCCGCCGAAAATCGATACGAAACGTCATAGAGTACAGTCCACTCGCCCATCACAAAATGATGATGGAACCAATGAAAAGCCAGAATTCGGCCAGCGCTAAAGCGAGGGAAATTCAATTAATTGTCCCAGGGGTCGATGTAGCGTAGCAAATAGGGAGACCCCGGGGTATCCGAGGATGATTATTCCCTATTTTCTTTATAAACATAATCCTATTTTGGCAGAAGCAGCTAACGCAACAGATGACGTAACGCTTGATCTCTAATTACAAATCAGTAATGAACTGGTTCAAAAGATCTTGGGTTTCTGATAGGATAGAAAACATTATGGGAAAAGGGGAAAATGGTGATTGGTAGGTCTATATCTAGTAGATCTTTTTCTATTTTTTCCACAATTTTTTCCGAGAGCTTTCTCCCACAAAAGCCATAATCTTTTCTCGAAATATTTTCAAAAGATTTCTCCGACAAGACCATTAACTCAGGATTGTTTGGAAAGACTGTAGATCTAGATCTAGATCTACTCAAAATCTTTTCACTGTGCTATTGTTTACTATAAAATGTTTGAAGCAGACACAGAAACATTAGACTTTGAGTAATTATAGGAAAAAAGTAGTGTAGTTCCCCCAAACATTCTAAAACTATATCATCACTAGTGATGTTATTCACCGTGAAAAAAATGGAAAAAATAATACACGGCGAGATCCCAGTCGATCTAATTCACTGATAGGGATATAATGAAACTTCTTCAAAAGGAAAGGGTAAAGGGTTAAAAATATCCAGTTACAGGTAGTTACATGTAAACAGGCAGCAAACATGGACTTACATTTGATAGTAAGGGGTTGTAAATGGGGTTACAATGGTAACTGGCTGGGTTCCGCTTAGTCCTGCCATACTTCTTTCGGCACCCCCTCCTCCCTCCTCTTCCCACCACCACCTATTCATTGAAGTAGCACGATAATAAAACAGAACTGATTTTCAAAACATAGTTCACATGTAACATTGACTTTTGAACCTTGTGATCCGAATAAACAAGGGCACCTCATTGGTACATGAGCAATCCTTGTATAAATTTTCAGGGTTCTATGTCAAACATTTTTTAAAGGTGGGGATTTTTCACATCTCACCAAATTGAAATATATATACATGTATATAACACTGAAATTTAAAGGAAAAAAAACCAATACATTCATTAATAATTAAGAATCATAAAATTACAAAAAAAAAAAATGGTGTTGCCTTAAAGGTGGGTATTTAGATTTTTCACACCACGTCAAATTAAAAAACATATATAACACTGAAATTTATACGAAAAAAAAAACCAGTACCTTCATTAATAATTAAGAATCATAAATTTACAAAAAAAAAAAAAAAAAAAAAATGGTATTGCCTTAAAGATGGGTATTTAGATTTTTCACACCACACCAAATTAAAAAAAAACATATATATCACTGAAATTTACATGAAAAAAAAAACAATACAAATCATCAATAATTAAGAATCATAAAATTACAAAGTTGAGTTGTTATAAAAATAGTTTAAATTTTCTCAAAGCTTTTAGATGGCATTCCACTAATACTCATCCGTTGTCTGCGCATGTCATATTCTTCGAAGATTCGACTGTCTTATATGACGCATCACTACAAGCCCCGAAAGCGGGCTGACTGTAATATTACGCTCTATAAAGTAGCAATGTTGAAAATAGTCTTTACGTATCAATACGTTTGAGGAGAAATGAGACCTGCTTTAGCAACAGATTTCTCTAAACTGGTGATCATAGTTGAGTGAATTGCACGAGGTAGCGTTTTATTGGGTAAACCTTTTTTCTGTTTTACATTCAAAGTAACGGTTGTCGCGTAGGAAAATGGTTCGGTTCTGTACCAAGGATGCCCTTATCAGATAGATGAGTATTTATAGAATGCCATCTAGCAGGAGATAATGATACTCATCTAACGTTATTCTACGTAGAGAAATAATCCCAAAGGGTTATTTCTCTACGTAGAATAATGATCCGGATCATTTCTCTACGTAGAAACGCAGATTTTTTTTTTAAAATCTGTACGTTATAAAGTATGTATTTATCAAGGATTAACCCTTAATTCGGTCAAACCATCTCCCTTACTATCTGAATGGGCACATTGTATAACCCTTTCCCAAACAATCCCTGGTTTTTACGGGTCTGGAATAGTAGCCTTTTGAAAACATTGTGGGAAAAGGAGAAAATGCTGGTAACCAATTTAAAACGATGGTAATTTCTTAACTCATTACCACACGAGAAAATTTTAGACTAGTCCAAATTGAAAGCATTTGCAGACGACAAAATAAAAGTGACTGAAAATTTGAAACTTGTTTTGTGAGGGGTGGAAAATATTGTGGGAAAAGGAGAAAATGCTGGTTACCAGCATTTTCTCCTTTTCCCACAATGTTTTCAAAAGGCTTCCTTCTCAGGGTCGTCAAAAGTAGGTATTGTGTGGTAATGGGTTAAAGGTGGGTATTTAAATATTTCACATCTAAACTAATTAAAACGGTGGTATTTTCTTAAAAGGCTACGTAGCCTCTCATGGTAACTGAATAAAACGAGAACGAAACGGGACGAAACGAAACGGAATGGTAGTTTTGGAACACAATCAAGCAAAAGGAAAACCGACATTTGTTCTTTCTTTCGATTTTCCTTACTTTTAATCGCAGAAAGTGTAATAAAAATAAGAAATAAAATTTGATGGCGGCTGTGAGCACAATGGTCGTACTACTATTATGAATCATGATAATTGAAATGAAGACATTTTAATATTCTTCTTTTTATCAAACTGCTATAATTTACTTTGTTTTGACATAAATCACCAATAAAATGTTCTTCATGTTTCCAGCAGCCTTTAAGTACAGCTAAATAATACTGCAGTTCCTTTTACCAGTGCTTCTCAGAATATTCTTCCCAAGCCACTGGCTGCTTTCCATCGCCAACCATCGTTGATAAGGGGTGAGAAATGAATGAATCCTGTCGCAATGACTATCGTCAATCTTCGGAAAGTATTTGTCGAGTGGGTATTTGAACTAGCGACCCTTGTTCTCAAGTCCTGTAAGCTACCAACTGTGCTACCGTGGCACGGCATATACCGGCGCCCTGTGATAGTACAATTGTATCACAATGACAGAAAAACAGAAAAGAAACAAAATAAGATTTTCCGTACATGCCAAATCTTTAAAATCACACCAAATATGTTACACATATTTAAATTGTGCAACTTCCAAAGCCACAGGTCCTGATAGAAGGGTTACGGTTTTAAGTACCTAATCTTGACTCTGACCAGATTTTCAAGCCATGGGATAACGGCAAAAATTCAGCAACATATTCCTATGATGTCCTACTTAATACATGTGATAAAACAATGAAAACGGTACAACAGAAAAGGGATAAATTGAGACAAAAAGATTAGTCTAAAAAGATAACTGCTGAATTTCGTCTTATTCGTTTTGTTGCATTTCCTTTTGTTCAGTTTCCTTTTATTCCGTTTTGTTATATTTTATCATTTCGCTTCGTTGCGTTTCATTTCTAAGTAGTAGTATAGGACTTGGGGATTCTGGGCCAATACCAAAATGGTCACCCCCCAACCACCTAAAATCATATGCCCTAAAAAAATTTAACCAGATAGGACATGGTTCCCCCCAACCTGCTAACTCGTTTTTGGTGTTGTGCCTGAGTTTGTGGTTAATGTGCCATGTGGTTGGGCGCACGGTTGGTGTTTTGCCTGGTTGGGAGCGTGGTTAATGTTTCTATCTGGTTGGGTGCGTGGTTAATGTTTCTATCTGGTTGGGTGTGTGGTTAATGTTTCTAACTGGTTGAGTGCGTGGTTGGTGCTCTGTCTGGTTGGGTGCGTGATTAATGTTTTTATCTAGTTGGGTGCGTGGTTAATGTTTCTATCTGGTTGGGCGTGTGGTTAATGTTTCTATCTGGTTGGGCGTGTGGCCAACGCGTCATGTGGTTGAGTCATAAAGGGACCAGCCTATTTAGCCATTAAGGGGGTAAATGAATCGGCTAAATCGCACATAGGTATATGACGTATAGGTATACGTGCTAAAACGTTTTAATGGTTTAATACCAGCTATATACTACATAATCAGTAAAGAAATTTATGAAAAATACGGAGATAGAACCTTTCCTTCAACGAAATCGGCTAAATCACACATAGGTATATGACGTATAGGTATACGTGCTAAAACGTTTTAATGGTTTAATACCAGCTATATACTACATAATCAGTAAAGAAATTTATGAAAAATATGGAGATAGAACCTTTCCTTCAACGAAATCGGCTAAATCACACATAGGTATATGACGTATAGGTATACGTGCTAAAACGTTTTAATGGTTTAATACCAGCTATATACTACATAGGTGTCTGATGCGCAGAAAAAAAGTCACAATCAAACGAAAAATATAACTACCCCTTATATTGGAAATGTTTTGTGTTTAAATATAATTTTTTATACCATGTTTAAGAAAAATTATATTTTACTCTATCTTATAATGGCCTAAAGCCAACGTATGTATACCATCCTCCAATATATGCCTTTTATCATCATTTGCGCTTAAAGCTATTTTGTTTATCTCCTCTGTGTAAACTTCATGCCTATGACTCCTTAACGTATTCATCTTCCTATGGTATTTCCTTCTTGTAAACAAGCAATTTTTATAATCCGCATGGCTAATACTTTTATTGACAACATATTTCTTAACCTCTTTGCATTTCTTAGTTTCCTCTCCATCAAACATTTTATAAGAATACAGTTTAGACCTAAGCCCCGCAAACTCCTCTATAATTTCTCCACCAACCTCATCTTTAAACACTCCAAGTACTTTCTTATTACAATCATTTGGTATACCAGATGGATGATTTTTAGGGAAATTACTTGTATCGAATTTATCTTTTACATGTGAAGATATGTCTTTGTAAAAATCTTCTGTATCAACCTCATACATTAAACTGTCGGTATCAGTAAATAAGAGTTTAGCCTTGTCTTTAAAAAGTGGTAAAATGAAATTGTAGTGGAAATCAAACATTAAAATTTTACTTTAATCTAAAATACACATTCCTAAATATACTGGTTTATTAAAAAATAACCTCGTCTTTTTCATATGCATGGCGACCAGTTCCTCACAAAAAATATTACAATGAGTGAAGTTAGGTTTGGCGGCCAATTTTTCCGCTTTTACCTTATTATTGACTAACCTAATGTCAACTCGATTTCTAATGTTTTCCATGGTCTTACCAAATACTGAATTATTCATTAACTTGAAAAAATCCTTTTCAAACTCGTTATTTGCTTTCGTTCTTAATTTGGTATTGAGATCAATATAAGGTTTAAGCCAATCACTTTCCTCAAATTTAATACCTCTATGAATTTTTTGTATTTTCAATCCTAAGCTTTCATACAGCTTAAGATTTTCATAATGAATCACATACTTTTCTTTATCCCATAAGTTTGGAATTAGCTTATTAACTTTATTTACTTTAATACTCTCAGGGGCTAGGGGATAGTCGCTATGTAAGTCATGTAATCCTTTAGGATATTCTAAGTCGACTTCCAAAATACAGGGAATACTTTTCCATTTATTTAACTCTTCCTGTTCCATCCATTTAAAACCATGTGTAGGAAGAGGTTTACTCATTCCCCACCCATACAAATTATTCGCATCTAAATAAGTTATGTATTTCGTAGGTTCGCTAGCATCATATTTGTTACCCATATACATATTATTTGCTTTTGCATACCTTTGGCAAATTGTTGATATTCCTCCCCTAATACCCTTTTCTATCATAAGCAACATATCAGGGTCGGACAGTAATTCTAACTTTACATTAGTAAATTTTAACGCGGCATCCCAAGCTAAACCTGGTGCAGTAAAGTAATGAGCAGGATCTAGTTTGTAATGCCTACAACAAATGTTTCTAAAGTTTTCGAAAACGTCGGCTAAAAGTAAAACATCAATTTGATTATATAAATTATGATAATCTTTTAAAGTTTTCATCTTAAACGTTTTCCAAACTTTTTGTGCATGTGTATAATCTTCATCACTGATACCTTCACCAGTTAGCCTAGAATAAAACGCCTCTTTAGGTGGTAGTTTTGTTTCTTTTAACCTTTCTGATGAATCCATATATTCGTAAGGATATATACCTTTTCTAGTTACTAGATTAAGTTTGTCACCTGTGTAATACCTTCTAACATTGACAAAATCATCTTTATCTAGGTTATTAGCTAGCTTATTTAAACTTGAAGACATAAACTTAAAACTGTCTATAAATCTTATCTGGTGGCGTATAGGTTTAGTTTCTTCTTTCTTAGTATAACTCCCATCCCACATTTTTTTGACGAAGCTAATATACTTTTCTTCACTGTTAGGAATGCAATAAATATCCCCCTCACTACAAGCGAGATTTTTTATGAATAAGTGGCTATCATAACCACTAAGGTTATGAAACACCACAGGTGTAAAATTAGGTTTTTTATACAAGAAATTGCATTTTTTATGAGCAGCTCCCCGATACAAACCGGTAAAATGGCAATGGTCTCTAACCTTATAATTTTTATCATCATTAGCAAATTCCCCATCACATATCCAACATTTAGTTTCTTTATCAAAGCTCTCTATTTCTCTTTCTCCAAATATCATTTTCTTCATTGGCAAGCCAGTAATTTCTCTAATGTCCTTTTCTAACATTTTCACAAATTTCTGTGCTGCATCCTTTCCGGTATAACTTACTAATTTTGGTTTATATACATCATCATCAAAGCATTTAATATAATAACAAAAGCCAGATGGTTCATGTTTTTGGTATTGTTTAGTATAACTACTTTCAGGGTTTGGTTCGCATGAATGCAGTGGTTTAAGATAAGTCTCAAAGTCAGCGTAGACGATAAAAGGAACCTTTTGTGACCTGTAGTATTTTATAAACTCTAGAGTTCTTCCCTTTTCTGGTAATTCTATTTTAACGTAATCATGTTCTTTACAGTACTGTATATGATTTTCCAACGCTTCTTTAGACCAAAAAGAATTGAAACACCTTAAGCAGACGTGAATCTTTTCCTTATGCTTTGATACTTGAGAAGACAATAAACGACTAATGCTTTTTACTAGGCAGTAATGTTTTACTCCGTTTTCCTCCAACAAAAGAAGAACTATACTATTATCCCTTTCACAAAATTTACTTATTCTAAGGGGGTAGGAGCTTTTTCTATCATAACCAACTACATTAATAGATAGGGTGGGGTTTTGTTTCTCAAACGTGTCAGTATCCTTTAAAGAAACAGGATATTCTATATTATTCATAACCAAGGTGTTTTCTTTTTTTATTAAATCACAATCAATTCTTTCTGGGTGACTATTTGTAGGATTTAATGCTCTTAAAACACACCACAAAAAGCATTTATTATCATCATTTTTCAAATTAATGATAGCTTTTCTATCAGCTAATTCTTTAGGTAGTGGAAAATACGTTTCTCCCCTCATAGGGTTAAAATTTACAGTATATAATTCTAACCATTCTACTCTATAAAACCTCCATTTTGTATCCATCATAATCTTCGAAGTCATTTGCTCTAAAATTCGACCCGCCATATTATTATATATTTCATTTAAATCGGATCCTACTAAATTAATTTTAGGCTTATTAGAATGAAACTGATATAGTCTAAATTGTTTTGTTATAATGTGTTGAATCTTAATTTCAAGACGTAACTTTACCTTAGTTCCCCGATTTTGACTTAATAACCCAATCACTATTGAACGTACCCGTTCTAAAAAGCCTTCTGGAGTATATCCTTCTTTACCTTCAATCGTATATTGATTCGTAAATTCTTTTAAAGCAGATCTTGTTTTAACAGGCTTAAACCAATCATCTTCCTCCTGCTTTTTGTATAATTTATTAATTTTTACTTTTAGTGCATCAAATTGAGGCGAAATAGCCCTTGGAATTTCTTTAGCCTCATCTAACCATTTTAATAAATTTTCGATTGAAGGATAAGGAGGAGAAGTGGGTGTTGCGGGTGTAGCGGGCGTTGGGGATGTTGCGGGTGTAGCTGGTGTTGGGGTTAGAATATTCCCCGGTATATTTTCTTCAATATCTCTATCCAATATTGAAGTTCTTGGGCTACCCAAGAGTTCAATGAGTTGGGCTCTTCTGAGGTCTGAATAGCGTCTAAGACCGCGTTCCTTTGCCAACCTTTTTAGGTTTGGTGTCGTTATTCCTCTGAACTCCATATTCACAATATTCCTCGGTCCTGGATTATTCAAGAGTTCAATTAATTGATCTCTTCTGAGCCCTGAATAGCCTCTAAGGCCGCGTTCCTTTGCCAACCTTCTTAGGTTTGGTGCCGTTATTCCTCTGAACTCCCTATTCACAATATTCCTCGGTCCTGGATTATTCAGGAGTCCAATTAATTGATCTCTTCTGAGGCCTGAATAGCCTCTAAGATCTCGTTCTTTAGCTAACCTTTTTAGGCCTGGCACTGTAAAATTTTCAAAGCGATTACTCATCTTTTTATTAAGAAAAAAAAAAAAAATTCTTAACTTAAAAATTTTTTTATTATGTCTTTTTTTAAGTCATAATAAAAAATTAAAGAATGTTAATTTCTATATTCATTTTTCCAAACCCTTCCATTCCAATTTAAAATAGTTTGAGGACAATGGTCTATAAATTTACCCGCCTTATAAATCGATGGAAAAGTTTTTATTTCCCCGGTGTTAACATCTTTTATAGTAACTTTTCTTGGATTTTTTCTAATAGCTCGTAATCTGGCAAAGTTAGGGTCTTCTTTCTTTTCTGGTTTAGGTTCTTCCTCTGGTAGTAAGCCGTGTTCATTTGCCAACTTTATTAACCGCTTTTTATCCCAGTAAGGGTAAATTTTTATATTATTTTTTTTAAGAATTTCTTTTAAATCTGAAAGCTTTATCATCTTTTTTATATAAAGAAAAAAAATACTTAACTTAAAACACTACACTCATCTTATTTCCATCAGACTGAAAGTTAATTAACCTATCACTAATAATAACAGCATATGCTTCTGTGTTTGCATCCACATTACCATGAAAAAGCGCTTTGATTTGAATATCAGTAACGGAAAATTTTAGCCTTTCACTTTGCTTAGAAACATCAAACAAAAACAACGGATAAAGAGTTTTGTAATCTGATGGGGAAATGTTAGGGTTTGATACTAACTCATCCATGTTAAAAAACTTAGACCTAAATAACGCGGCATCGCCATAAGCTCTACTAAATTGCTGCCTTGTAAATGAAAGATTGTAGTCAGCCACTGGGTATCTTGTGGAATTTAACGTAACATAAATATTTTTAACATTTATATTGTTAAATATGGACGGATTTTGCCTTTGGTTGTTATTTTTATCAGTTTGAAAGCCAACAATGATAAAACGTGGCACCTCAGGAGATGATTTAACGGAAAGTCTCCAAGTAAATGATGTTGCTTGAGGAACTGAAATAGAGTCGCATTGTATCATTCTATATCCAACTGGAAATTTTTCTTTTTTCTCGATAAGTTTATAAAGTTCCATCTTCTCCTTATCCGCGGGCATCACGTGTGGCATATACCACGATATATTATCTAACTTAATTTTACCAGCATCAGCAGCGTTAGCTCTAAAAATTGCATCATTATCATCATTTCTTGTCAAGGTGAGAGTTTGCTTCATTCCATACAATATCTTATTATAGTCCTCACAGAAACCGAATATATGTTTTAATGGAACTCTAAAGCTAAATGTACCTTTTGGGTCTGAATCATCAATGATATACTGTTTTCTTATTTTCCAACCTGTGTTATTATCTTCTGCTGTGGTTGTTGTATCCTTATACCACAATTGGTTTAATCCTTGTGATTTGGAAAAATCGTCCGGATATTTTAACAACCCGAGCATTGTAGTAGCTTGACCAGGATATAATATGGACTCAATCTCTCGACCGGAAAGTTGGTACTTGATATTTTTAAATAGATGCATCATTGCGTTGTTTGTTAAGGAAACGTCTTCATCATTGTAACGTGTGCCATCAGCCTTTGTTAAGCTACCTTCTATAAGTAAATAACTTTCACAGGGATGTGTAAAAATATCTTGGGTTTCGATGTCAATCCTAATTTCTCCTCCTGGGTTGTTGAGATTTGTACCCGTAATCGGGTTATACTCATGGTGCTCATACTCATCAATACTATCATGTTTTACAATTGGTTCGGTGATATTTAAGATGTCCATTTTATTAATACAATTATAATTTTTTTAAAACAAAAATTATAATTGTGATAGCTTTTACTCTATCCAAAGCTGGGGAAAAGATTTTTCTTTGCCATCAAACCATACACCTTTAAATGCAATGTTTTTTAGTTTATCTTCTCGAATATATATTTCTTTCTTAGGGTAAATCCTGTTTCCATACACAATTGTTATTTTGGGAATAGATACAGTGCTTAAATACTCATTTACCTTTTTTTCAATCTCCTTCAGTATGGCAATTTTTTCAGGTGATAACTTGACAACAGCTCTTTGGTAACCGTATTTTGTACCATTAATATCAAGTATCTCACAATCCTTTAGTTTAAAAGATGCGTTAAGTATTTTTATGGAAGTAGATTTATAATTTCTATAATATTTACGAATAAAAATTAAATTCGTCATTATCTTTTTTATTATAGATATATATTTTTTTAACTTAAATTTTTTTTTCTTCATATTACTTTAATGCCTGATCCACTGTTTAATTTTTTAACTAAGTCCTGTATAGCGATTGCACTCCCATCCATCAAAGTGCTAATGTTTTGCGTTGTAGGATTGCCCAGCGTGTTTACAGTGTTACCCGTATGTTTTTCTAGAATTTTGCGTGATTTTGCTGTTAAAGCTTTTTCAACTAATTTTTTCCCCGCGTCTACAGCGGCACTCTTCCCAACCTCTAAAGCTTTTTTCGCTCCTTCCTTAGCAACACTCTTACCCACATCTTAGGCAGAAGATGCAATTTGTTTAGCCGCGCTACTGGTAAAAAGTCTTGTAAGAAGGTTTGCAATGCTGCTAAAGATTCCGCTACCTCCGTATGCATACCTTTTATTAAATCCTCTTTTCTTTGGTGTTATCATTTTTTTATAGTATAGACATTAATTTTTTATAAGCGTTCGAATCTATAACACCTTGCCTTTTTAATTCATCACATATGCTTACTAACTCGTTTCTTACATTCGTGTGACCCGCTTCTTTGCTCGCTAACAATAGGTCAAGTCTTTCTATTAAAGCGTTAGGATCACACGGAATAACAACGATACCCTTTCCTTCATACTCTTTTTTATTTTCCCAAATAGTTTTAAGTATCCTATTCCATTTGTATCCTTTACCACCTTTGGGATATTTACTGTTCGGATCGTTATTACGATGAAGGGTGTTGGTATGTAATACCAACTCCGTGTAATTGCCATAATCATCATCAGTATAGATGTTTATATCCCGTTTCTTTGAAATAATTAGCTCCCATAGTCCGGGGGTGCCTTCATATTCTTTATTGTCAACTATAATATTGTTATCATTGATAATAACTGGTTTATTACCGATATAAAAGCTACCTTTTTTGTCATATAACCCATATGTTGTATCAGCTTCACCTTTAGTAGCAAACTTTCTTAGATACTGTTTAGCTATTTCCCCCAAAACAACGGAGGTACTTCCACTTCTTCAGGTGGTTTGTCATAAGCTGCTATAGACGGAAATGTTGGAAATGTAATGGTTGTTGGTAATTTTTCTATACCTTCCTTAATAGGTTTAAGTTTTTCTACAACCTCCTTTGCTGTAGCTTTTTGCGTTTCTGTAATAGGTTTAAAAAACTTTGAAAGGTCAGTTTGTAGTTCTTTCTCCCCTGTTCTTTCCGCAAGTTGACTATCCCGGATATTCTTTTTAGTTTCGAGGTACTCTTTTACAATTAGGTCCCTTTTTGCAGGATCGCTTATTTTTAGAAATGACATTTTATATTAGGAACATAATTTTTTATCACACTTTTTATCGCACTTTTTATCGCACTTTTTTATTACGTATCACCGCTAACGCAGCTAAAACTACATTTACACGAAAAGTTTATTTTTGGCATGTTACTTTTAGTGGGCTTTATTATTCTTTTCAACCAACTTCCGAAAGGACTCGCGCGCTTCTTGCCTCCCTTTCTCGATTAATGATTCTTCCGTTTCAGACGATATCTTTTTCTTTATTTTTGACCTAACTTCTTCCTTCATTACTTTATACTTTTCTAATTCTTCCAAGATTAGTTGAAATTCTTCATCCATAACTTTGTTATCACTCAAAGCTTTCGATATATGTGAGGATATTGTGTTCAACTTACTTTCTGCGATTGTTTTAATTTTTTCGTGCTTTTCTGCTTTTGCGGTAGACTTTCTTACGCTATACTTTCCGATTAAGTTTAAAAGACCAGTAAGAGCAGCTATTGATTCTAATGCTATCACTGCGGGTATTGCGGCTACCGTTGATAGCAAACCAATCCCTCCTGCTCCTGAAACCATTGTGACCGTAACTAAAACTGCATCTATATTATCTACTATCCTTGCGGCTCTGCAGTACTTTTTTCCTAAGGATTCTCTTTTAGATTTTTCTTCTTCTAAGAATTTCTGGATTTCATTAATTTTTTGAAGTCGATATCCCTGTCCCTCATCAATTGGAGGAGCAGAAGGTAATTTCGGATATAAATCCTCTTTCATCTCCATTTTTTTTTTTAATAGAATGATATTTTAAAAAAAAAAATGAATAGTAAACCGAGAGGCGCGCGGAGCACTACATTGAAAGACGTTCGTCATCATGCATTCGTCTTCACTACTTCCGTTCTTACCTCATTTTGCGCCCCCTGGAAGAATTAACAACATCAAGGCTTCATGTGCATATAGCTATATGTACATCTCGATAGACGTTGTATTATTGCATTTTTATTTCCTTTACAGGACGATTTTCGAACGGTACGTATAGCTATACGTGCGCGAAAATAATTGTTTTTCCAGGCGAACGTTTTTTGTTAAAATGAATAGTAAACGAGACATAAAAACTCGTTTTCCTCAATCGTTATTGTTTTTTCGTTAGAATTGTTTGTAATAGTAATTATAATGTCTTTGGTATCCTCAAGGCAAATTTCATTTTGTAAACTACACCTCTTTAATTTTAAAGCGTGTGCCAATGAGGCTAAAATAACTCCTTTAGTCATCATAAAACCAAACCCTAATAGTATTTGCTTTACTTCATTAGGTTTTAGTGAAAGCTTTTCTTGACAAAAAATTTCCCAGGTTACCGTATTTATTTTTCGAGGTGGATATTTTAAGTCTTGTAATGGTACCCAATGAATCGTTTTTGGTTGAGTAATATTTGGTTGTGATCTTACACCCAGTTTATGGATTTCCATTTTTTATAAGTAGTAATAATACTTATTACATTACAATATAGCTCCTAAGATAGGTATATTAGCAAATGGGCTATTAGGGCCTAAAAGAAGACCATTCCCATCATAAATTTTTCCTCCTTGCTTTAAATACAAACCATCGCCAACAGACTCTAACCCTTTTCCTCTATAAGGTCCTAAATAAAGCCCTTTTCCATCAGTTTCTACCTGACAAACACAACCTCCTTTCTTAAGGTATAGACCTGACCCCATCGCTTTTTGTACTCCTGATGAGGCCAATCCAGAAAGAGCGCCAACACCTAACGCTGGTAAAATGGTTTTTGCTACCATTGGTAAAGCTCTTGCGGCCAATCCAGCTAAAAGACCTAGAAAACCACCCTCTATTTTCGTATTATGTTTAAGTTGTTTAGCACTCATTCTAATCGTTATGCCTTTACCATTCTCATAGGCTTTAGCCATTTTCTTTATTTCGAATCGGTAAATGCTATGATATCATTACCGTCTAAATCCTCATGACCTAAACGAATACTTACTGGACAACCGGCTTTAACAGCATGTTGAAGCTTTTGCTTTTGTCCAGCCGATATATTAACTTTTACATTATTGTAACTTGTCATTTTTTATATGCAGTATTTTTTTTATCTCGCTTCTCTAATCTTAAATCTAATTGTTAAAGTTTCTCCTCTAAGATTTAGTAAAGTTCCATTTTGGTTTGTAATGTATACCGCCATGTTGTGTATTTCATTCATTGTTAACGGTAAGTATACCAAATTTCGAGGAGTCTCAACAATTTTATACCCGGGAGAAACGTTTGGGAAAAAAGGGTAAATCGTATTTTGTGTTGTACCGTTAACATAACTTCCTGAGATAATGTCAATGTTAACGAATATACTGTTTATACTGAGAATATTTACAGGATTCTCCGACTCATGAAAGCCTTTAGCATATTTTGTGCCAGTAAAACCTAATACTTTGGAAATCGAGTTTGGATGATTAAAATCTACTATGTATCCATCTTCTATATCAAGAACTGACTTTAAGGTATTTGTGTTAGCAGAAATGTTAATATAGTATTTTTCATTAGCTTTATCATAGTGATCGTTTTTTCTCATTTCCTGCTGAATGGTTTCGTTAATGTGCGCAAGTTCGCAACTTCCTTCTGGTATTTCAACTTTAACCCATGAAGCACCATTGTTCGGAGAATAAATAAACATGTTACCTGTTTCATCAATATTTGGAAAAGAGTAGTAAGTTTCGAGGTTTATCAGAGCTATTTCATATTTCTTATCCGTGTCTAACTGAATAGGTGGAATAAACCTTGTTGTAAAGTGTGTTTTGTTATCGCTTACTATAATTTGCATTGATATTTTAGGTTCTGTATTTCTAACAATTCGTTTTAAAAGTTCTTCCATTTTTTTTATACTAAATATAATTTTTTAACTTGGCATGAAAAAGTTATCAAAACCGTGTCTGTACTTCCCATCATGCTTTTTACTCGTTAAATCAATGATAACAAAACCGTATGGCTTTTCCCAACACTTATAACAAAATCTTCTAAACTCATCCTTAGGCATATCTTCACTTACATGGTCGCTATAAATATGGTTAATGTTTTTTAGGTCTTGTGGGAAAAGACAAATGAAATTTGCGTTTTCTCTAATAGTTTGCCTCGGTAACCTAAAATAATTTTGTGAAAGGTAAAAGCAATCAACATTACTATGTCTTCCACGAATATAGTAGCACTCAGGTGTACTTTGTCTTTCTAAAAGTAAATCGTCAAAAATCATTAAATTTTTGTGTTCAGGATTTAATTCTCGTGGGTCAGGTACATCACCCGCAGTTTCAAAGAAACTACATTTAATTTCCGATTTATTTTTAAACGTTTTCGCCCATTCTTCAACCAAAGCTGCCGGAGAAACACTCAAATTCTGTATTTCATCTCGCATATTAAACAACTTTAAAATAGCCTCTTTCGGCAATCTTTCTTCAAAGGCTTTTTTAAGTATACGATATTCCGGTTGAAAAAGACTTTTTCCAAAAACACATAACTCATTGTAGTCGAGCCAATCTGGTCTAAGCAAAAGGTTAAGTAGAAGAGTGGTTTTACCACATCCTGATTTACCCACGATTAACCCTCTGATACTCTTTGGTAAAAGAGGGTGATTAAATCTCCTCGATAGTACTTCATTCCATGATAAATCAATTACATTCATCTTTTTTATATAACTTTTTTTATTATTATATAAAATGTATTGTGTTAAATGTAAAGCAGTTACTGATACGAGTAACATAGAATATACTGTTAGTAAGAATGGAAGAAATATGAGACGAGGAAAATGTGTGGTTTGCGGAACAACTAAAACCCAGTTTATTAAGGCGCAGAAAGGAAAAAAGGGCGGTTCAGTTCTAAACAAAATAATTAACCATATGCCTTTCGAGATGCATATCCCTGGCCACAATTTTACGGGACCGGGTACTAAACTTAAAAAAAGATTAAACCCCGATTTAACGTGGAAGAAATGGAGTAAACCAATCAACCGAGTAGATCATGCCGCCTATAACCATGATGTCTGTTATTCAAAACATGATGATACCAAAACTCGTAATACTGTATGCGATAAAAATATGTTAACAGAGCTAAAAGGTATTTACAATCCTACTTTAAGAGAGAAAATGGAAAGAGGAATTGTTTCTACCTTAATTGGAACAAAAGCAAAGTTTGGAATGGGGGTTAAAAAAAAAAAATTCAGCATGACAAATTTATCGGAAGAATTACACAAACCTGCAAGAAGAAAATTTAAGAGAAGGAGAGTTGAGGTAAACGGTATTGATAGGATATGGGCAGCAGATTTAGTAGACATGCAAGCATTTTCTAAATTTAATCGAGGTGTAAAATATCTTCTCGCTGTTATTGACATCTTTTCTAAATACGGTTATCTAATACCATTAAAAGACAAAACGGGAAAGTCTGTCGCTAAAGCATTAAAGAGTATTTTCAAGGAAAGAAAACCAGAGAAAATGTGGGTGGATAAAGGTAAAGAGTTTTATAACAAGGAAGTTAAAAACTTGATTGAATTGTATTCTACTGAGAATGAAGAAAAATCTAGCGTAGTTGAGAGATGGATTAGAACAATGAAAGAAAAAATGTGGAAGTATTTTTCCGCTAACTCTACGAGCGTTTACATTAACGTGTTGTCGGACCTTGTTAAAGAATATAATAACACGAGACATTCTTCTATTAAGATGACACCGGTAGACGCGAGTAAAAAAGAAAATGAAACTAAAGTTTGGAAAAATCTTTACCCCGATCATTTCGAAATAAGACATGCGAAACCTAAGTTCTCCGTTGGAGATAAAGTAAGGATAACTAAAAAGAAAAAGACTTTTGAGAAAGGTTATACCACTAGATGGACTGAAGAGGTTTTTACGGTTTCTGAGGTAAAAAATACGAAACCCATAACATATAGAATTAAAGACCTTAATGGGGAAGAAATACAAGGTACCTTTTATGAACCAGAGCTACAAAAAACTAGTCAGGAGTTGTATAGGATAGAAAAAGTTATTAAAAAAGGAAAAAATAAATCGTTAGTAAAGTGGAAAGGTTATTCCGATGAGTTTAATTCATGGGTTGATAATAATGATATTGTAAACATATAAAAAATGAGAAATATTGCAGTTGGAAACGTAATTTTACCAAATAGACCGTTAAACAATTTCGAATTGGAAAGTGCAGCAAAACGATTAAAGATTGCTTCTTTTAGGGGAGTGTTTTTACGAAACACTTTACCAAGAAAGTGTAGAAAAAAGGAATGTGGTATATCAAACCTTGATGACATGGGTGGGTCTGGTACGCATTGGGTTGCTTGGTATAAAAACGGTAAAACTAAATATTACTTTGACAGTTATGGTATACAACCCCCTATCGAAATTAAAGAGTACCTAAAAAGTCCAATACATTACAATAGTGATCAGTTTCAACCAGCTGGAGAGGTGTTTTGCGGACATTTATGTTTGTACGTACTTAAAGAGTTGGGTTTAGGGAATGAATTCCAAAATGTTTTAAATAAATTATTTTAGTAATAGAAAATAAGATGCCTGTTGACAAATTTGGAAGAACAAAAGTTGATGTTACAACAAGAGATGATGATGTGTCACTCTCTTACATAAATGATATTTTTTTACGAAAAGATCGAACAACCAAAGTTACCGGTTCCATAAATATGAATGGTAACACACTTACGAAGGTTAGTAACCCAGCTAATCCACAAGATGTTGCTACAAAGAATTATGTAGACAGTGTAAGAGGTGGTGAGTTTATTGATAGAAATCGGGATGACGACTTTGTAGCTAAAAAGGATTTAGATATGAACGGTAAAAAACTGTTAAATATTCCTCCTCCCGAAAAAGATGGTGACGCCGTCAATTTAGTATATGTAGATACTAAGTATGATGATGTTAAAAGGCATGTTAATGCGGTCACCCCATTTACAGTTAACGGAGGAAAATATATAGCTGTCAACCATCTCAATATGAATGGTTTTACTTTAGTAAACGTGGGTGAGCCAGTTGGTCCAAAAAATGTTGCTACCAAAGAGTATGCTGACAAATACGCAGCCTTTGTATTCAAGAATGGGGGATACGAAGCCACTGATAATATATACTTCGGAAAAAAAAGATTGGTGGTCTAAGAGAACCTAAAAAAGGCGGTGAAGCTGCCAACAAGAGATATGTGGATGAATACGTTGAAAAATACGTAGATAAATACGTTGAAAAATTTAAAGATGGAAATGGAAATCTCGTTTTGTCTTCAGACGTAAACATGGCTGATAAAAAACTTTTTGGTTTGCCTACTCCAACTGCACCGAGTGATGCTGCTAATAAGGAGTATGCCGATAGAATAGGTAGCGACGCAAAAGAGTATGTTGATAGAACGAGCGAGCTTCTTGGAAGGCGTGTTCGAAATCTTCCTTTCGCTTTTGTAAAAGAAAATGGTAACTATGCCGCAAAT
Source organism: Tridacna crocea (assembly GCA_943736015.1). NCBI lineage: Eukaryota > Metazoa > Mollusca > Bivalvia > Cardiida > Cardiidae > Tridacna > Tridacna crocea. The sequence continues at coordinate 47,880,374 of OX031068.1, read as the reverse complement.
GCTCCTATCAACATGGTTTTTCAACCTTTAGAAAATTTACCTGAACCTAAAGAAACCTCTGATGCTGCTACAAAGAAGTATGTGGATGAGGTAGTTAAAACTGTTGAAGTAGGAGATAGCCCATTGGTTAAAGAAAACGGTGGGTATAATGTTCCTGGATATATAAATATGAATTTTAATAAGATTAGAAACGTTAAAGAACCTGAAAACGAAACAGAAGCAGCTACAAAAAAATATGTAGATGATGTTAATGCTTTTAGGAGTGGGGCTAAATCAGATGATGGTTTTCTTCGATACATTGCAAAAGGGGAATTGACAACAGCGTACTACTTAGGATTGCATACTAATTATATTACTGATGAATACGCTGCTGTAAATAAGAAGTATGTGGATAATGAAAGTGCTTTTTATAAAGGTAAAAAGTGGGTTGATAGAGGTAACAGAGGAGAAGTTTTTAAACAGGTTGATGTCTTTCATGCAAGAGGTAAATTGAGAACAGATTACTCCATAACAACGAGTGTTACTGAATATGATGATGATGATTTAGTAGGTAAAAAGTTTGTAGATAAAGCTATTGAAGAACTAAGACAGTACGTAAATGATAAAATAAACTAGTTATAAATTTTCTCTACCACAGACTCAAGTATATAATATGTTAACCATAAAACTAACCATATTATATATTAACCACACATTCAACCATATGACATGTTAACCATAAAACTAACCATATTATATATTAACCACACACCTAACCACATAACACGTTAAGCACACATTCAACCATATGATATGTTAACCACACATTCAACCATATGACACGTTAACCACAAACTCGAGCATGTAATATGTTAACCATAAAACTAACCGTATTATATAATATATATATATACCTTGGCCTATAATATATATATACCTTGGCCTAGAATCCCCAAATCTCATACTACTCTAAGTTTATAGGGACCCATCAAGCAAAATGTATACCTATATCAGCCGATATAGCTCAGTAGGTAGAGCGTAGGACTTGTGAACACAATGTCCTACAGGTTGTGGGTTCGAATCCCCGGCTGGCCAACTAAAAATTACTAATAGTCTTTCGGATGAGACGTTAAACCGAGGTCCCGTGTGACGGTGCTACACACCAAGCACGATAAAGAACCAGATGGAATTCTCAGTAGTTTCGTCCTGTATCCTTGCACTATCCCCCGTAACAACTAAACGTCTTCTGGGGGCGTCGCTCAGATGGGCAACCGGTAGCGACGATAAATAAACGAAAATAATCAAATCAAATGTATACCTATTGGTACAGGCAACCAGTACAATGCAGAGGAATAATGCTTATTAATCGTTGTCTGCGCATGTCATTTTCCTTGAAGATTCGACCTGTCTTATATGACGCATCACTCTCCCCGATATCGGGGAGGGGGGGGGCGGGAGTAATACGCCCTATAAAGTAAAATGGCTTTTATCTATACGTTTGAGGAAAATTAAGCCCTGTTTTAGCTCCAGATTTCTCTAAACTGCTGATCATAGATGAATAAATCGCAAGAGGTAGCGTTTTATTGAGTAAACGTTTATTTTAGTTTGAAATCAAAGTAACGGTTGTCGCGTAGGAAAGTGGTTCGGTTCTGTACTCAGGATGCTCAAATTAGATGGATGAGTATTTATAGAATGCCATCTAGCGCGAGATAATGGCTTATTTATATTTAGAATAATGGGAGGTCACTCTTGCCAACTTTACATTCAAGGGAGGTCGATCACAAAGCAAGCTGAAGTGTTTTTTTAATCAAATGCAGATTTTAATTATTAGTAAAGCACCTGTACATGTATGTATCCATATACTAGTAACGTGCAACAACCAAACTGCTTGGCTAGGATAATTTATCATGACTCGACAGAGCGTCGTCATGATAAATTCTCCCAACCTCTCCTTATAAACTTGATATCGTAAAGACACTAACGTTAACATATTATTCCCTATTTTCTTTATAAACATAATCCGATTTTGGCAGAAGCAGCTAACGCAACAGATGACGTAACGCTTGAAGGTATGTTACGTCATTTATTTCTCCATTTAAAGGGATGCATTATTTTGCACCTTGACAAGTTATAACCAGCCATGTGAATAAGACACAGTGAACCCTTTCCCACATGACAAGTTTATGACGTTCCTAAATTAAAAACATCTCCAATTACAAATCAGTAATGAATTGGTTCAAAAGATCTTGGGTTCCTGATAGGATAGAAAACATTATGGAAAAAGGGGAAAATGGTGATTGGTAGATCTAGATCTAGTAGATCTATTTCTATTTTTTCCCACATTTTTTCCAAGAGCTTTCTCCCACAAATGCCATAATCTTTTCTCAAAATATTTTCAAAAGATTTCTCCGATAAGACCATTAACTCAGGATTGTTTGGAAAGACTGTAGATCTAGATCTACTCAAAATCTTTTCACTGTGCTATTGTTTACTATAAAATGTTTGAAGCAGACACAGAAACATTAGACTTTGAGTAATTATAGGAAAAAAGTAGTATAGTTCCGCCAAACATTCTAAAACTATATCATCACTAGTGATGTTATTCACCGTGAAAAACTGAAAAAAATAATACACGGCGAAATCCCAGTCGATCTAATTAACTGATAGGGATATAATGAAACTTCTTCAAAAGGAAAGGGTAAAGGGTTAAAAATATCCAGTTACAGGTAGTTACATGTTAACAGACAGCAAACATGGACTTACATTTCTGGCTTTAGACAGTTAGGGGTTCCAAGGTAAACTGGCTGGGTTCCGCCAAATTCTGTCATATTTCTTTCAAGAACTCTGTAAAAGCGTACAAGTCATGGCTTACATTTACGTAGAGATTAAATTTAATGAAAAAACCTAGAACTGTCATAAAGCTGACACCCCCTCCTCCCTCCTCTCCCCACCAGCACCTATTCATTGAAGTAGCACGATAATAAAACAGAACTGATTTTCAAAACATAGTTCACATGTGACCTAGACTTTTGAACCTTGTTATTTCTCTACGTAGAATAATAATCCGGATCATTTCTCTACGTAGAAGCGCAGATTTTTTTTTAAAAAATCTGTTCGTTAGAAAGTATGTATTTATCAAAGATTAACCCTTAATTCGGTCAAACCATCTCCCTTACTAACTGAATGTATAACCCTTCCCAAACAATCCCTGGTTTTTACGGGTCTGGAATAGTAGCCTTTTGAAAACATTGTGGGAAAAGGAGAAAATGCTGGTAACCAGCATTTTCTCCTTTTCCCACAATGTTTTCTACCCTATCATAGACAGAAATCATCTTTTCAGCAAGAGTTGAATTGTCGTCTGCAAATGCTTTCAATTTTGTCTAGTCCAAAAATTTGTCGTTTGGCAAAGGGTTAACATGCAATTTTGTTCATTTACCATGCTCAAAACCAGGCTTTTGTATATTTTTGTGCAAAACTAAATGAATTTTCACTAGAATGATGTATATTTGCATATTCTTCTCGTAATTTTCCAGTATAACTGACTATTAAAGAAAAGTGTGTCAGTTTCAAATTAAGCTAAATTTTGAAGCTGTTAACTCTTTTCAAAGGCAAATATCTCAGAAACGAGGACGGTGACCCATATTTCTTTTTTACTGTAATCTTTTATAAACAAAATGAGTTTTACATGTGCAAAGTTTTAGAAAAGAATTGTCCGGTAGAAAAAAATGTGATATACGTAATTGCATGTATTTCGGTCGATACAAAAATTTAAGTCCTATTTCTTGAAGCGCTTCGTATCATTTAGCCAACGTCTAAATATGAATTAAAGGCAATTGCGAATTCAACTGAAAATAGTAGCAAATTCAACCTCAAAAAGTTCATACTCACATTTTCAGTTATTTGTTTTTCTTCTATTTGTCGTGAAAATGTCCTGAAATACCGTACATGCCCTTCAAAATTCAAAATTGAACAAATGCCACAAAAAACGATATAGTCACATGGTACCTTGTGCACCAATCAGGTGGCATCATCTATAAATTCACAATGACAGGGATTTTAAAATAGCAGAATGGAAAACTCCCCACAAATTTCCTTGAAGTAGAAATCCCAGAAATACATGTGATACTTTCTACCCTTCCAAAATACCTCGACACCCTGGTACCACAAATGCGACGGTCAGTGAAGGAAAAAACTATTAACATGGCGGCACCCGTGTAAACCGATTAGCAACGACATCATCTACCAACAAGAAAAAGTTGATGCAAAGCATCAAAGTCGCCGCAAAAAGAAATTGTTTAATGCTTCAAGAAAGCCAGGGCAAGTAAATGTCAGTTTTCATCTGCAGATTTTTTAACACATTATGAAATTGATATGACTGTGAATCTATATCAAAACTTGTCTTCTGTTACAGTATCTAATACCCTCGAACAGCGCTCTCTTAGCTCTTTTCCAAACGACAAATATCAGACTCTTCCAAATTCAAAGAGTTGACAGACGACAATTTAAAAAGCTGAAAAAATGGCGGAAATTTCGCTAGTACTGGGGAAAAGTATTTGATAAAGGAGAAATTGCTTATAACGAGCAATTTATCCTTATCCAACATGTTTTTTCGTAAAGAATTTGACAGCACACGTGATAACCCGTGTTTGTTTGGGAAAGTGTTGAAAACAGGGCCAAGTTACTAAAATGTTGCTGTCCTAGGAAAGTATGATTCAAGAGGACGTAAGTTTGCAAGGCATGCTTTCAATTTAAACAAGTATAAAACTATACTGTTTGGTGAACAGTGTTAATAAAGAATCATGGTTTTGCATCGCGTTTTATGAAGAACACAGCGAAAGACTGGTCTCCCTCTAGATTTTTTCCACAAATTAAATTTATGCAGAGGTCGGTAAGAAATGAACAAAGGAGTTCTAAATAATTAATTTCTGTTTTAAAAACTAAACTTAGAAAGAAGTAACTAATAATGGTCAGATACAATCATAACCATCATAATCGCTCTTCGGCGAAATTAAACACAATTTCAGCAATGTACAATTTTAGCAGTGGTCATTCAACAAAAAACACACAAATGGTAGGAAAAACTAGGTACTAAATAATCAAAATGATAATTAAACCTGTGTACGAAATTACCAAAGTGGGTACGAAATGACCAAAATAGAAAGTATAGGTAGGTACGAAATGACCAAAATCGTACAAAATGACCTAGGTACGAGATTAACTAGGTACGAAATGACTGAAAACCTGTACAGCTTTGACCAATGGAAACAAGACATTTTTTTTGGATGAGTCCATTTCTCACGAATAGCGAAAATAAAAGTAATAATTGGGCGGATTTTTTTATGTTGTAAGTATTAACAGAACAAAAATAGTATCGTATTGTATATACTTCGTAGTTTAAGAATGAATCAAAAAGCCAGTTTAGGCGACGTAGAAAGATTCCTTGTTAACTTTAACACCCCTATAAAAAAGAAATTCCCATTGTCCATGCCCTAACTCAAAAAACTATTAAAAATATAGTCGCGCGCTTCTGCGCGGCGACTAATGAAGAAACACATTTAGAAACGTATGAAAGAAAATAAACTTTGCAAAAAGTCTACCTGGGTTTAAACAACATACTACTGAAATCTTCATATGGCTTGCAACACACGAAAAGGGTCATTCGGACATTTGTGTGAAGTGTCTTCTCAGATCAGCCTGCGCAGACTTAACAGGCTAATCCGTGACGAAACTTTCCGATCGAGTGTGATTTTCTGTTTCACGCACGTCCTCTGTTGAACAAAATCTACCACTGCCGTAAAGTGCTGTCTCGGACTAGCCTGCGCGGACTGCGCGCGCAGAGAGCGCAGGCTAATCCGAGACGACACTTTACGCAAATGTCCGAATTCCCCTTTTCGCGTGTTGCAGGCCATATTGTGTTACTCGAGTTTCTGTAATACTAGTACTTTTTCTAGTTTTTCTTGCAGAAAGAATTACTTTGTATCCTTACCATCCTTATACGCAGAGAGTGTCTCATGAGACAAGTTTGCGCTGACCGTATGATGCTTTCAGATAGCCTCCTGTTCAAGCCATGGCTTATTTGGTGATTAATAAACCGCTTTTAGATTACTCTCTGTTCACCTCGGGCACATTTCTTTTTTTTTTTTCATATTGGATGCAATGAAAGAAATACTAAGTGTATGTAAAATATGCATTTGCAGTGTAAACTTAGGTTGCGTATTAAGGAAGTAGACCCCTAATACTTCTAGTGCTGCATTGCATAAAGTTTTCTTGATAGTTGATAAATATGGATTTATAGAGGTATAATACTTTTACACATTTTTAACCGACCAGAAATTTCTGCGTATCTTGAAATTATTTGTAATCAATCAATCAATCAATAAAGTCTATTTGTTCAAATCATACATACATGATACACGAACAAAGAGTACAACTTACATACATATAAAATTATAGAAAGCGACGGGAAAAAATAGGTTAGAAAAGTTGGGGGGCCATAACCTTGGTCAGAATGAGAAATAGACCATAGGGCTTGAAAAGATAATGTAAAAGGGCCTTTTTTATTTGATTGGTCAATTCGTTTTACACACAGTGACGTAGTTTCATTGATTAGGTTAGGTAAATAAACAAATGTGCACGTGATAAACAGTTTTTCTATGGAGAGATACTAGAATTTTGTAGACTGTAAAGTCCTTATTAGAGAGTTGTCGGATGTTTCAATGAAAATTTAATGGATTTTATGCTTATCAGTGTAAGTACATGTTTGTCGATTAATTTCTATGTTTTTTGAACTTCGTATCCACTGAACATCCATTCGGTAGATATGAAGTTCATTTAGCATTTTAAGAGTCATTCAAAACACTAGATCTAAATGGGTCTGTTTACACTACATGTATTTGTTTACTCTCTCTCTCTCCTTCTCACTCGTACCCCACACACATGCACAACTCAACACAACACATACATAACATAAATCACATGCAATTTACTGGACTGTGAAAATGTAGGTCATGATCAATCAGCACAAATGTGTAGACCGATCATTAACCACATCATCCACAGAATTTTGATATGATGTTAGCTAGCGCGTTCAATAGCTCATGACTGTAGAATAAGAATTTAAAGAGCACTAATGAATACAAAGAATATGAACCAATAAGGTTGAATGTAGGAAGAATCAAACACTAACCTAAGGATGAACAGGAAATGACAATGTTGGAGGCTTTATATATCTCAAGAGCATAACAAATCATGTAGAGTGTGGGTAAGATCAGCGCATACTTAGGTACTGACTGATCCCAGTTTACACTCCACAATGGCTTAAGGTCTCTTTCTGCATCAGCAGCCTCATAGGTTGAAAATAGCAAAATAATTTATGATCTAAAGATAAAGAGGACATTGCAATGCTAAAGACAATGTTTTCAAAAGGCATAAAAAAACAACAACAACACAGATCCTGTGGTCAAGAGTGTGGGTTAAGATCAGTGTGCACCTAAGTACTGACTGATCACAGTCCACACTCTACAATGCTTAAAGGTCTCATTCTGCATCAGCAGCCTCGTAGGTTGGAAATAGCAAGATAATTCATGATCTAAAGATAAACAAGACATTGAAATGTTTGAGACTATGTGCTCAAAAACATAGCAAGTGTAGTAGAGTGTGAGTTAAGATCAGCGTGCACTTAAGTACTGGCTGATCACAGTCCACACTCTACTACACTTACAGGTCTCATTCTGCATCAGCAGCCTCGTAGGTACTTGTAGATACTTTTGTTAGTTTCCAGAAAAGGGAGGTAATTACTATCTCTCTTTGTAATGAAAATATAGTGGTTTTAGATTTATAAATGATAATTCTAGAAAACACAAAAAGGGAAAAGTAGCTTTGTTAAAGCAGTACAATAACATTCTTTTTTAATCATAGCAAATTTTGTAGGATAATATTATTGTGCAAATAGCTGTTTTCTGTTAGGGGTCTATTACGTTAAATTCGTATTACGTTGATTGTGTCCGTCCGGGTGGATTGAAGCGGTTAGCGCACCCCACTCGTGATTCGGGGCTTTGGGCTCGATTCTCATTCGAAGTAAACCTTCGTCCCGGCGATTTTTTTGCATGTCGTCTCTGGTGCATGTAGGAAAAGTGGCCAGTAAACTCAAATACAAACAAAGAAATATTGTTTGTACCTATTTTAACCCTTTACCACACAATGACGACTTTTGGAGAAAAGCCTTTTGAAAACATTGTGGGAAAAGGAGAAAATGCTGGTAACCAGCATTTTCTCCTTTTCCCACAATGTTTTCTACCCTATCACTACACAACTGCAGGGTTTAAGCCACATTGACATTGTCGTCTGCAAATGCTTTTAATTTGGACAGGTATAAAATTTTGTCGTCTGGTAAAGGGTTGAGAATCAAGGTATAATATTCAATGCATAGGTAGACCTGTCTTGTGCCTTGAAAATGAAGCATCATTTGGGTATATCGTAATCCTATTGATCCCTTACTTGGATGGATAATGTTTCAAGTTTAGATCTTTTGTTTTGTGCAGTTTTTTTGAGTCGTCTACATTGTCGGCACAAAGTACATCTAGTCGCTCTGAGCAGTTTAAACCTCTTCCGAGAAAAAAAGAAAAATAAAAAGTAAAAAATGTTGACACTTCCACATTGATAGCATCTACAAACGGCACTTTGAAGTTCATACCAATGAGCTAAATTCTCTGATAGAGTAGAAAATAATGTATGATTATAAACAAGAAGATTTTCCATGTTTTCTAGATAAAATGCCAAGTAAAACGTTACACGCCTCAAACAGGGCTAATTGCGATCCCAGGGCTAAATTTTGAATAAAGTCCGAGGTGAAACTCAGAATGGTTATGCTACGTGCCACATTTAGTGGGCCTAGGATTGATGGTTCGGAGCAAGAAGAGTTTTTAGATTTTTAGACTGTAAACACTGGCCAAAGGGATTGGGCAAATTTTGGAAGAGGCCTAGATAATAACACTCACGATCAGAAACTAGAAGATTTTAAAAGTTTTCACTATACAAGCTAATTTAAAACTTGTGGGGCTAAGTTATTTGAACAGTCTAGGAAGATTGATTGATTATTTTCGTTTATTTATCGTCGCTACCGGTTGCCCATCTGAGCGACGCCCCCAGAAGACAGTTAGTTGTTACGGGGGATAGTGCAAGGATACAGGACGAAACTACTGAGAATTTCGCCTGGTTCTTTAGCGTGCTCGGTGTATAGCACCGTCACACTGGACCTCGGTTTAATGTCTCATCCGAAAGACTATCAATAATGTTTTTTTTTTTTTAGTAGGCCAGCCGGGAACTCGAACCCACAACCTGTAGAGACCCGAAACATTGTGTTCACGAGTCCTACGCTCTACCTACTGAGCTAATCGGCCAGTAAGTCTAGGAAGAGGTCAATAATACAAAATTTATGCATGCAAAACTTGGTAGCCTTTGGTCTTCCGATTAAGGTATTACCATCCTAACGCTTCTAATGCAACATGGGATGAAATTTCTTATTAGTTGATGAATAAGGATTTATAAATACTGATATAATATTTTTGAAAATTTCTAACCGACCAGAAATTCTTTTGTTGTCTGTCTTGAAATTATATGATGATATTTTTTGTTAGTTTTCTGAAAAGGGAGGTAATTATTTTATCCTTTTGTATTGAAAATAGAAAATAGCTTTATATATAATAATTCTAAGGAAGAAAAAATGGAAAAAGTGGCTCAATCAAAGCATTACAATAATACTCATTTTCAACCACAGCAATTTTTTTTAGGATAATAATATTGTGGGGATGGCTGTTTTTCATTAGAATGATACTACCTTAACCAAACTTGACCCCAGGGCTATAATTTAGGCAATCTTGGTAGAGGCCCAATAGATCAAGCTAAATGCGAGATTTGGTAGCCCTGGGCCGTATGGCTAGGAACTAGAAGATGTTTAAATTTTTCCTTAACTAAGCCCACGTAGAAATTGTGATCTCCGGGGCAGAGCCAAACTTGACCCCAGGGCTATAACTTTGGCACTCTTGGTAAATGCCTACTAGAAAAAGCTACATGCATAATTTGGTAGCTCTAGGCCTTATGGCTAGATACCAGAAGATTTCTGAAATTTTGAGCATATAAGCCCATGCAAACCCAAGAGCTACAATGTGAAGAAATTTGGTGGAGATCTATTATATAATCTACATGCCAAGTTTGGTGGAGGTCTATGAGATAATCTACATGCCAAGTTTGTTGGAGATCTATTAGATAATCTACATGCCAAGTTTGGTGGACCTGAGCCCTGTGCCCTTTGGTTTCAGACAAGAAGATTTTCAAAGATTATCATTTTTCTTTTTTTCAGTTTTAGCGCCATGGCAACCAGAGTTGTTGAAGAAATCAAATCCCTTCAAGAGACTCGGAAGAGGACTATGGCAGGATCATTCCTGTGAAGTCTCATAAAAACCGGATGGGTTGCTTTAGAGAAGAAAATGATTTGAATAAAAAAGTTAACGCACGAACGCACGGACTGAAGAGCACACGACTGCCAGTGGTTCTGAAATTATTTTACATGCCTACTAATCCATGGACAAATCCTGAGACAGTTTTCAAAGGCAGTCTGTATTGGGCGACTAGGACGAGAAAAAGACTCCCTTGAACTTTTTATTCATGCTCTGATTGCCTCTTTACCATACAATTCCAACTTTGAACGACTCTGGGAAAGAAGCCTTTTGAAAACATTGCGGGAAAAGGAGAAAATGAACTAAAGAGTAAATGTAATGTTTACTCTTATTTTAAGCGAGAACCATTACAGCTTTTTTCACAAAGGGAGGTAATAATGCTAGTATTTCTGAAGGTGTTGTCTGCGCATGTCATATTCTTGGAAGATTCGATCTGTCTTATATGACTCATCACTCTATCCGATATCGGAGAGACTGTAATAATACGCGCTATAAAGTACCAATGGAGAAAATGGCTTTTATCAATACGTTTGAGGAAAAATCAAGCCTGTTTTAGCGCCAGATTTCTCTAAACTGCTGATCATAGCTGAGTGAATAGCACCATTTAGCGTTTTATTGAGTAAACTATTGGTCATTTTTTTCAATATCTAAGGACCAGTCTACGGTAGTCATAATAAAGTTGTTTTATACAAAAAGTGGATATTGTGAGTCCATAAGTATGTGATGGTTTGCTTTGTACTGTGGATCACAGAGATTGATTAAAGGTGGGTATTTAGATATTTCACATCTAAACAAATTAAAACGGTGGTATTTCCTTAAAAGGCTACCTAGCCTCTCATGGTATGTTTAGATTTCGCGCCAGAAATCATTAAAAGCATTGTGGGAATGTCAAGTGACTGGCACGTGACTAATGATGCTTCAATTCCATAACATAACAAATATGTACATGTAATTATTTTCCGTAATGTCTTCTTCGGACGCTGTGTTTGAAGCTTCGTCTATGTATTTCCGGTATGTAAATGAACGAGTAGCTCATGTAAAAATAGACCGTGTTTCCCGTCAGTGACGACCTGGACCATAGTAAATCTCTAATTTTCTCTTTTTCTTTGATGGTTTTCGACTACTTGGATTTCATATATGAAAATTAAAAGGCTTTGGGAATATAAGGATATTTTTTTGTATTTTTGTAAAATTTTCGTTAAAAAATCTGAAGGGCCACCTTTAAGTCTGCTTTTGGCGGAGCATGATATATTTACAAGTCAAATGAAATATTCAACCTGAAAATAAAGACCGACATACTACTACTTCAAAATTATTCTTATGGGTGGAAATGTCTCCTTATAGGACAGTGTAGATCAAGATCAGACTGCAAGTTCTGTGCAGTCTAATCTTTATCTACACTGTCCCTAAACAGTCTTTCAGTCGCGTGTAGCAGTCAAATGGTTAACATATTGTTCACGTAGAGCCTTTTTGTTTTTGGTATTGTATGAACACTGTACCACTGTACCAACTTCTGACGACCCCGAGAGAGATGGATCTTGAAAACATGTTACCCTAAAAAGAGGCCCTATAAAAACATTGTGGGAAAAAGAGAAACCATGGTAAAGGCATTTTCTCTTTTTCCCACAATGTTTTCTCCCCTATCACAGACAGAAATCATCATATGATCTACATTTCTTTTCTGAAAATGCTTTCAATTTCACCTGATTTAAAAAAAACACACACAAAAACCTACTTAGGCTTTTTAAGCCTTTACCACACAACAATATTTTAGACTGTACCAAAACTATAGCATTAATTTTGCAGACAACATAATAAATATGGCAGATGTTATGGGATTTATTGTGTAACCAGCATTTTGTCCTCTTCCAACAAGGTTTTCAAAGGATTTCATTTTCAGGGTCGATTGTGTGGTGAAAGGCTAAGGTTTCTTATTCATTACCATATTGGTCTTAAAGCATTTAACTTGCAGACCAAAAAGTGTAAGGCTAAACCTTTTGCCACGTGGACTTAATATATGAAAATGAACAGAACTTAATAAGAAAAACTGACATTGTGAAATTTTGACCAAAATACCCATACCTCCCTTCAACCCTTTTCCTGGTTATGGCATCTTCGACTGTTTTCAATTTGAGAGCCAGTAAGTAGTTATATTAGGAACTGGGTGCCCTTTTACTACTGTAGTTATTAACAAAATTTGCATAAGTTTAACGTAATACAGGATACTGGCATTAATCTGCCACGAAATACAAGATAGCTTTCATGATTATTTTAGAAAACTACATGTATAACGATATATCAAAGTTTCTTGGGAATGTTATCTTTTCTTTTTAACTTAATGAAATTTCTAGGAAACTATAATTAATCACAATAGTGTTCTAAAATAATCATGATAGTTATCTCGTATCTTGTGGCTAAAATATGCCACCATATTATAATAATGCAAAACTTTGAAAATCATTAACCTGCTGCCATATTATAATATGTACATCTTAGCTTCATACTTAAACTTCACATGAAGTTTGACTGCAATCCATCTGATAGATACCGAGTAATGGACCGGAGAAAAAAATCATGAAAGGGCCATAACTCCTAAAGAAATTATTCAACTGTAACAAAATTATTATATGCACATCTTCACTTCATTATAAAACATCCCATTAAGTTTGACTGAAATCTGTCCTGTAGTTATTGAGAAATAGAGCCGACAAAAAAAATCATGGAAGGGCCATAACTCCTTTGAAAATCATTGAACTGTAACCAAATTATAATATGCACATCTTAACTTCATAATGGAACTTCCCATGAACTTTGACTAAAATCCATCCAGTAGATACTGATACTTTTTTACCGTGTGACCTTTCTTTTGACACAATGTGTGCCAAGCACCCATAGCTTGGTTGATAGCCTGCAAGCTTGAGAACAGGGAGTCGTTGATTTGATCACTGGCTTGGCCAATTCAGACTTTTTCTTTTCAGAAACAAGAGGGCCATGATGGCCCTGAAGTTGCTCACCTGAGCCTTTTGACCACACAGTCATGCCCCATTTCAAATCACTTCCAAGACATGAGTATCAGACTGAAAAAGTGGCCATTGGAGTGTATACAAGGTTTTTCTAGGACTTGACTTAGTGACATAGTTTTTTTTTACCCAACATGACCCACTTTAAACTCATCTAGGATATCATTAACCCTTTGCCACACAATGACTACTTTTAACGCCCCCTGAAAGAGAAGGCTTTTGAAAACATTGTGGTAAAAGGAGAAAATACTGGTCACCAGCATTTTCTCCTTTTCTCACAATGATTTCTACCCTATCAAAGAAAAATCATTTCATACGAGTCATGTTAAAACTGTCATCTACAGATACTTTTAATTTCGTCAGATCTAAAATTTTGTCATATGGTAAAGGGTTAAGGCAAATATTCTGACAAAGTTACATGAGAATCAGATTGACAATGTGGCCTGTAGAGTGTACACAAAGTTTTCCTAAGATTAGACCCAGTTACCTATTTTTTGATTGGTGGCTTTACCAATTCAATTACATGTACATGTAAAACTTACACTATACCAAGCAATCCCATATTTTGAAGACCCTGAGACAGCCATCTTTTGATACATTGTGGGAGAAGAAAAAAAGGCAAATAAACAGCATTTTCATTTTCCTCCCGACATACTTTCTCCTGGGCTGTTAAAACATGGGATTCTGTCGTATAGGCTGATTATACTCTGAACAAATAACAAAGAAATGATCTATGCTCTAACAAAGGGAAATTAGAGCATCCCAGAGATCAATTGTGCCGAACAAGTAGTCACATATTTGTGGGTCCATAAAGGATCCATATAATCATTTTTTCCCAATAATTGAGTGGACCATGAGGTGGAGTGGTCCTTGAGCATGCAGAAAAAATAATGAAATGCTCTGACCCATGCTCAGACACACAGACTGACATGTCTCATTGCTTTTTTGCTGGTGCATCATGCCTTTTTCACAGAGGATGGCTATTTTTATTTGACATTATGTTCGGTTATGACCCAAAATAATGATTGTTACAAGTGAACAGTCATTCAAATCATCAACAAAAAATAATCTGCCCACCGAAAAAGAAACAACCTTTTTCCGAGTATTGGACAGGAGGTTTTTCAAGAGTCTATCTCGGTGACCTAGTTTTTGACCCTATGTGACCCATTTTATATCTCGTTAGAGTTCTCATTAACTCTTTACTGAACAACAAAATTCTAGACTGGTTCAATTAGAAAGCATTTGCAGATGATACAGTAAATATTAAACAAAAAGGGAAATTTGTCTTGTCTCTTGTGAAAACTAGAAAACATTGTGGAAAGGGAAAAATGCCAGTTACTATAATTTTCTCCTACACTTCCAAATGTCTTCTCTCCCAGTGCCGTAAAATGGTGGGATTGTGTGATCAGGAGTCAAGACATATATTCTTGCCAACTTTCATAAGTATTGAACATAACACTTGGTATCTAGGATATACAGAGTTTATCTAAAATTTGACCAAGTGACCTAGTTTTTAATCCTTTCCCAAACAACAAAATTCTAGACTGGTCCAACTTGAAAGCATTTGCAAATGACAACATTCATGTGACTCAAAAACTGAAAATTGTTTGGGGAAGAGTAGAAAACATTGTTGGAAAATGAGAAAATGCTGGTTACCAGCTTTTTCTCCTTTTCCCACAATGTTACAAAATGTCTCTATCTCCAGGCCATAAAAAACTGGGAAAAGGGTTGGGGGAGGGGATAACCCTGTTTTGTAAGTCTGTTTTTCTGTACCAGCCGAAAATCTCCATCCAAAATTAAAGCTATTTTCATCTTCTTGTAAAAAGTTCCTGTATTGCCTCCCCAGGCTATGGCCAAAGTGTGAGCCACAAGCAACCAATCAATACAATTGATGAAATTTATTTCTAATCTTTTATGAAATCCCATGCCTGTCCAGAAAGTCAATAGCTGTTGTTCTATAGATACATCTCCAGTAACATCTACAATAGAAATGAAAGTACATTGACATTACTTTTTAGATAGTGCAGTTATATTTCCAAATTTTGAAAAAAAAGTCATGAAAAATTTTCATAGAAATGAAACAAAATGATGGTTCTATAGTGCCACCATAATGTAGAGAGTATTTTTACTACATGACAATCTATATGTAATTAAGAAATAATCTTCTTTCTATCGTGATATATCGTTCAATAAACCACGTTGTGAGTTATGAGGTGTAATGAATAACCCACTCGGGCTATTTTTATTGCGCCTCATAACTCACAACTGTGGTTTATTGAACGATATACCACGATAGAAAGAAGATTATTTCGATTCTAACGTGACTAATTCTGAATGAAAGGAAAACAAGTTCAAACTTAAGAGTAAAAATGCGGATGAAGATTATGTTCCATTGAATAACTCACTCATTGAATGACGTCACTCTACATGGATTGTCGCAGATTTTACCACGCTTTCCTTGCACTGTGTTTATAGAGCCAAATTCGTGTGTCATGTTAGAATCCATTTTATACCACTGTCCAGGTAAAGAATCACCAGACTGAATTTCTTCAGATACATTTATTTTCACCCTTATGAAAAGCACAAGTTTTGCTGCCTAAGAGCATGCCATAAAAATCACAAATAAGCCATCATATATAATTTCGAAATTGTCAAATTCAAATACCTGAAATTACACACTGAATAGCTCAATTTGACGATTACATTTCAAAGACAAGGGTTTCGCAAAGCAGCCCATAATACACCCCAAGGGGATTGTTGGTCAAATCATTAATTTCAGAATTCAAAGGCAGATAACTCTAGACCTCATGAACAGAACCAAATGAAAAAAGTCCCATGCACAACTACACATCATAGAGATTCATACTGCTATGTTTGAACTTATTCCAATGGAAACTGTAGGAGTTGTGCTCACAAGAAATTGCTCCTGAAAGGACAGATGTACGGAAGAATGACTGGTGCCATAACATAATATGACCCTTTTTACAGTTTACTTCACTAAAGTATGGTACACAATTGCTACAAAAAGTACAGCTGGCAAATTGAAAATAGCATGGCATCTTACCAACAGTTCTGTCACAGCAAGTCCCTCAACATTTTCAGGAATGGTAAAATTGGTTCCAGTTGAGTGGGACTGCAACCACATCTACACCTTCAATATACATGTACTTCAATCCTGTTGCATTTGTGAATTGCAACTGTACCGTCTCTTAGTCCTGCATACCACCACATATTTCAATGAAAACACCCTTATTATTTAGTGCAGAAGCTACATAAATGCATCTACCTGCAAGAGAAAAAATATAAATAAAATACATCTCTGTGTGTGTGTGTGTGTGTCCATATACAGATATATATATATATGAACCATGCTCTTGCAGAAGGGGACCAAATGCATCTACGAAATGTGCTAACCTAGGCTTACCTGGTATGAAAAATTTCGCCATTTGTCAAATTTTCGGTGTGTTCAAGGACCAGTCTACCTTGTGATAAACTCTTTACCAAACAACAAAATTTTACACAGGTCCAAACTGAAAGCATTTGCAGACAGCAAATTAAATGTTGTTAAAATGGTGATTTGTTTTTCCTATGGGTAGAAACTGGGGAAAGGAGAAAATGCTGGTTTCTAGCATTTTCTCCTTTTAGCACAAAGATTGTGTGGTAAAGGATTAAAAATGTTGTTAAATAAGGTGGATATTACTGATTCACAATTATGTGATGACTTGCTTGGTATCATGCATGGATTATAGAGATACCTTTAGCTCCTTTTTGCCTGATCATGGCTCATACATGTTTAACCCTTTTTCAACCAACAAAATTTAACCTAGACCAAATAAAAAGAGTCTATAGATGACAAAATAAATGTGACTGAAAAATTGCAAATTGTTTTGGGAAGGATAGAGATCAATGTGGTATATGTAACTGGAGAAAAAACAACTGGTTAACAGTATTTCTTCTTTTCCCACATTTCAAATGTCTTTTTTCTTTGGGTCACTAAAACTTGGGATTGTGCGGTAAAGAATTAAAGTTTTTCTAAACAATGGGTGTTTACACAGCATCATGTTCAACCAACAAAAACTAAACTGGTTAGACTTTATGTAGCCTCCAAAAATTTGAAGGTGAACAAATCCCTGAAAAATGCTGGTGAGTTGAACTCCTTTATATCACTTCAAAGTATGGCAGTCATTGGTTTAAAAGTTTCCAAGTCTTTAAATGTAGTTGAGATTTGGCTGTTCTAGCACTGACTGGAACTTGGATTGACTGTATTTAAACAGATTGTAAGATTCATAATAACTGCCATATTTGAGAATGTAATGATTTAATCTACCAGCATTTTTATCACCAATTTGTTCACTTTTGGCCAACAGTGTTACTTTGATTTTATCACCAATTTGTTCATTATTAGCTGACATTATTACTTTACCCTTTACTTAACAATGACGACTTTCAACGACCCTGCAGTAAAGGACTTTTTACTCACATTTATTTTGTTGTCTGCAAATGCTTTCAATTTGGACCACTCTATAAATTTGTGATTTGGTAAAGAGTTAATTAATATAATCAGGTTTCTTTCTGCCAGAAGAGAAAACTCTCTCTCTCCCAGCCTTTCTATCAATTAAGCAAAAAAAGCAGTGATTTAGTGCCATGTTGATACAGAGCATTCTCTCTAACCTTGTTAAAATTTCCAGCTCAGCCATTCTCCTTTTGAGAATTTATGATTGTCAATGCAACAGGATTCATTCATTTTTCAGTGCTCTCCAACTACTTATCATTGTTTTGATGACAGATTCATTCATACTTCATATATATCATTATTGTACAAACTACTGGCAAAGGGACTTGATGGCATGGATAGGCATACTGGCCTCTGTGATATGAATGAAATATGCTGAAAACTGCTATGAACATGGCCTTAAACAACACATACAAAATCTGTACTTGTTCTTTACCATAACCACTTATCCAAACTATCATGTTTAAAGAAGTCTGCGGCAAATGACATTTTGTCTTCAAAAAGCATAAGACAATAAACTTGTCAGAGAAGAAAGTGCAAAGAGTTATTAATGTAAGAAAAAGGCATAACCCAATATCACACAATCCTAATACAGATAACTGTCCCCAAAGGCAATGTTACTTTTTGACTAATCGCCTCTGGGTACAGAGACAATCAAGACAAAATCAGTTGAAAGTTTGGCACAGATTTTGTGTGCAAGTTTGAACTCTTAAAACTGCTGAACATAATAGAAAACCCTGCCTTTAATCAGTTAAATTTACGACGGACTTGAGACGGTATAGAGTACAATAAATGTCCAAATATGAAAAAGATCACCATAGCATCTCATTATTGAGAGTACACACAATCCCTACTTTAGAAAACATTGTGGGAAAAGAAGAAAATGCTGGTAACCAACATTTTCTCCTTTTCCCATAATGTTTTCTACCATTCACAATACAAATTTCAAAGTTTTAGTCTACAAATGCTTTCGATTTAGACAAGTCTAAAATACTGTCAGTTAGTAAATGAGATAAAGCTTTGAAATATTTCTACAAAATTTAAAGTATAGTCGTCCTCGCTGGTACTGCGTCATCTATGATACCGCGGTAATCCGGAAAATACCTAATTTGCATATGTAGCGCCACCTAACCACTGTTTACTCCTTCAAATCGAGAGCAGAAGTTTTCTTTGTATCGCATCGGTCAAAAATAATAGATATTTCTTCATTAATAATAGATACTTTCAATATTCACAAATTGCAATATTAAAGCACAATTTTCCTCCATGTTTTGAAATTAATTACCCACAACTCTTCAAAAAACCGACAATTTATTTTTGACAAGTAAAGGTCATCTTCTTTGGCGTCATAGTCCTCGCCGGAAACAAAAAAAAAAAAAAAAGGGTACTCGTCATATTTTGAATATAAATCCCATATTTTTCATGATTTTTCAAATTTCAGGTGATAACGCGGTACCATAGCGGACTCCTTTTGGAGCACATGTAGTCAACATGTTTGCTTGACCTAGATATTTTTGTCTGAAAAACACGACTGAAGCTTTGATAGTTCAGTTATTGTACCTTTACATGCAACTGTTTATTACAGTATTAGAAAATAATACATGTGAGTTTCCTATCTTGTAGTAATTTTCGGCAAAATTAAGTACCGCGGTACCATCGAATACAATCAATTCTGTAACAGGACATAGCTTTGTACATTCATTAAGTCCCTTTGTGCAAGAGCATTACTCCTGTGATTTAGAAAGTGTTCAGAATTTCAATGCAACCTCTAATGCAAGTGCATTCCGAATTTCTGTCCATCGCGGTATATGTTTCAATAAAATCCAGTAACTTAAATGGTTTCCGGTGCATTCCGGTGAACTTTCGCCGCTCTAAATCTTACGAAAAGTAAACCTGTAAATGGCACTGCTTCCACAAAAAACGTTCATGTCAAATATTAGCATTTATGTCATGCATTTGAAATAATTCAACAAATACAACTTTTCTATGGAAATTAATTAAAATAAATAATTTTCCAATTACTTAATACGGGCGTAAAGGCCGCGAAGCGGCCTTGGAGCCCGTCTATAGGTAACACGTATGTGTACCAGTCTACAAAATCCCACTAGGCTAGGGAAAAAAAAAATCCGAGAAGTTGCAAAGACGTACAGGGAATATCTCGGTTTTCTAGGTGCGGTTACAATGGTAGAGTCACGCGCAAATTTCTTTCGAAAAGGTGTGTGTGTGTGTGTGTGGGGGGGGGGGAACCGTAAACATCACTCGGGAAATATCGGCGATTTGGTTTACACATATTGGACGTGTCTGGGATCTCTTGCATATTCGAATATCTGTCCCCAAATCAATGTAAATTTGCGTCACAGCAGTCATTTGTCATTAAAATGGATAGAGAAATTTCTTTTGCCGAATTTAATGAAGTTTTGAGTAAAGTCAATTTACAGAATACGTGTTCGAGAGATTCCGGTTCATGTTACGGAAATGGCCGAGTGACGACAGTGTTTACCAATGGATACGAGATTTCCCAGAGCTTTCCATACCGGCATTGCACTTCAGTAGCCCTTAGCCTTACCCAGGTAAGATAAGAATGTCGGTGTTTTATCTTTTAACTTTCTAAATGTTTATTTTACCATCATCACTTTCATGAACATACGCGCCTGCAAACTTGCAAATAAATATGTAAAGAAGGGATGCGACTCTACGCAAATTATCTAATGACCACCATTTTCTTACACGGTATGTATTTTCCTATGTTGTTGCAACTACACGCTAGACCTGTGTAATTTTTGTAAGTAGAAAAATTGTAACACGATTATTGCAGTTATTGCACTGTTTGCATAGGTACTGGTACTGAAGAAAGCCTAGAGTTGATGACGATACGAAATTGGTTTTCGTGCACCATGAAACACTGCTCAGGTCACCAGTTTTTTCTCCTTTACCCACAATGTTTTCATAAGCCTTCTCTCATAGGGTTATTTAAAGTCAGGGTTGTGTGGGGAAGGGTTTAAGAGTTTACATCTGCACCAATCTGAATGTCTACAATTAAAAACATTGTGACAAGTACAGATAGGCCTACTATTTTCTCCTTTGTCACAATGTTTTCAATAAGGATGCAGAGGCAGGGGGAAAAAAGTCATGGCTTGAATTTTGTTGATCTCCAAATAATTTTATAACTAGCCCAGGTTGATAAAATGATATTTTATGATTTTCAAAGCCACCCCAAACTTCAATATCTCATGAATGAATATATATCTAGATCTGGTATGACTTTTTTTAACTCTTTACCACACAATCCCGACTTTTCACGTCCCCAAGAAAAAAGCCTTTTGAAAACATTGTGGGAAAAGTAGAAAATGCTGGTAACCAGCATTTTCTTCTTTTCTCTCAATATTTTGTACTCTTCCCAAAACAAATTTCAATTTTTGACCAACATTTATTTTGTTGTCTGCAAATGCATTCAGTTTTGGCTGTCTAGAATTTTGTCATTTGGTAAAGAGTTAACAGTGTTTTATGCCATTTTCAACATCATTGAATATAGATCTAGTATGACATTTCTTTAAAAGTGTTTTATGCCATTTTCAACATTATTTCAGACCTATAATGGTAACAGCTAACACATATGAAAGAGAAGTATGACAGAATTTATTGAATTGTATTTCCATTAAGTGACAAAAATGCTGTTGAAAGTTGACAGAGGTAAGAATGATTGAGAAGTAAGTCATGTATACAGATAAAACACCAATATATATTGTTGTAACTTGTAAGAGATGAGGGATTTATCTTTGATTTAAAACCAGAGATGACAGCAGTCGTTTCTTTGATGACCGCAAGAAAATACAATGTATTTTCTCTCCGACGTAATCTGTGCAACCTTCATACAGTTTGGGACAATATTTAGTGTGAAAATACAAGTATAAAATAAATATGAAATGGATTTAATATGGCTGAAAAATTAGTGCATGTTTACTCCTTTTCTAGAATCAGATTGGTTCAACTTGAAAGCATTTGCAGGTGACAAATGTGCCTCAAACAATTGGTTTTGTCATTGAAAGGATAGAAAGAAATTTATTTTCGGCAAATTAATTCAATTTTGACAAATCTCAAATTTTCTCATAAATTATAGTGAAGAATTTACCATAGAAATGATTTGCAAAGGCCTGTTTGGGGATGTCACAAGATAAGTTTTACATGTGGATTATGTGGGATCACATTCAAATAGTTACAGTGACGTTATTTTCTAATTCATGAAGGTAGACAGATTTCACGACTGAAAAATTACTGTCAACTTATTCAACCTTTGAAGGGCTACACTCAGATTGCATTGCTAATGCAGAAAATTCAAAATGAGCAGTTTTATCTTGAATCCACAATTTGCTTCTTTGCTAAATATTATGGAAAAACAGCTTTGAAATCACAGTATATGCAGCTTTAGCTGAGATGTAGAATATCCATTTTATTTGTTTAGCACGATCAGTATTTCACAAGTAATTCGAACTTGCAGTAGAAAAGTTAAATTTATACTAGTATGCATTGAGCTGCTAGGTTTTGGCAGTACATGTCTTATACTTAACCATGGTATTTTAACAATGCTGTCTGAAAAGGGGGATTAACCCTTTACCAAACTGCAAAATTTTGTATTAGTCCAAATTGAAAGCATTGCAGACAACAAAATAAATGTGAATCAAACATTGAAAACTGATTCGGGTAGTGTATAAAACATTGTGGGAAAGGAGAAAATCCTGGCTACCAGCATTTTCTCCTTTTCCCACAATGTTTTCAAAGGTTTTCTTTCTCGGGGTCATTAAAAGTTGAGATTGTGTGATAAAGATTTAATGCATCTGCTAAAAGTATCGACCAAGGTCAGCCTACACAGTCTGTGCAGTCCTCGCAGGCTGACCTGGGTTGAAACGTTTTGCTATCAGTCAATTTTCAGCATATTAACGGATCATTCTGCAATCTGATTTATTCAGTTGGCAGACAAAATTGCTTTTATGGATCCATAATCATGATATGACTTGTTTAGTAAAAAGGATCACAGAGAAGCATTAATCCTTCATCAAACAATCCTTGGTTTTATTGACACTGGGGAAGAAAGTCTTTGAAGACATTGTAGGTAAAGGAGAATCGCTTATTACTGTTAATTTCTCCATTACCACAACATTTTTTTAAACTAAGGAACTTTAGCTCATTGGTATCATTTTTGAATTTGTCACCTAAAGATGCTTTCAACTTGGATATGTGCAAATCTTGTCACTTCGGACAGTGTTTCGTTTGCCCAAACGATACATTTATTACAAACTATGCCATGAAAAAATGTGCCTCAGACATTTTTATTTAGAAAATCCAGTCTTACTGGAATTTTCTTTGACCAAAGTAAAAAGAAAAATAAAGGTCAAGAAATCTTAATCTCTAAAAATATATGCAGAATATTGCTCACTTATGTGAAATATGTAATTAGATATATCTATACCTTTTTTCTGTAAGCAGGTAAACATAAGGAGAAGCTCACAGACAACCATGAGCTTTACACAATTACATGCTGCTTCTCTAATATTTCAAAATTTTTATTTCTTTCAGGTGCTTGCATAAAATTACAAGTTTGAACATTCTGGAGGCTAGATAAAGAAACAGTCAACTACCAGAGAGTTTGTGAAGTGAAAGTGATTATTGACTAACTAGCCGCTAACTATACCATTAGTCGAATTGGACCTTCTTTTAGAACCCTAATCAAAACTGTATGATAAAAGGAGCATTTGCTTGAATATACATTAAAAAGAACACACTGTAGTCCCTTTTCTCACAAATACTTTTGTTAGCTGTGTTGCAAATCACTCTTTACACAATTATAGCTTAACTCTTTACCATATGGAAAATTATAGTCTTGTTCAAACTGAAACCAATTGCAAACATCAAAATAAATTAAACTCGACAACTGAAATTTGTTAGGGGAAGGGCAGAGAACAGTGTAAGAAAAGGAGAAAATGCTGATTACCAGCAATTTCTTCTTTTCACACAATGTTTTCAAGAGCTATCTTCCTTAGGGTTTGGGATTTTGCTGAAGCCATTACCACACAATCCTTTTAGAAACCTTTAGAAAACATTGTGGGAAAAGGAGAAAATGCTGGTAACCAGCATTTTCTTCTTTTCTTACACTGTTCTCTTCCCTTCCCCTAACAAATTTCAAGTTTTCTTTCACTTTTATTTTGTTGTCTGCAAATGCTTTTGATTTGGACAAGTCTAAAATATTATTGTTTGGTAATGGGTTAAAGGGTTAATAGATTTCAACCGCAGAATATTGTAAAAATGCTGCAAAAGGAGGTACATGTAATGTAATTGTCAAAAGCAACTGCTCCTTTTCCAATGTTTATGCAAATAGAATAATTGCAGATTATTTCTCACAGGTGCTAAAAGATCTAGTTTGTGAGGCATAGTAGCCCATTGTGAGTGGTAGCTCTGTATTTTACCTGTACAGTGTGTACAGTAATGAGTTAAACTGTAACAACTGGAAACGAATTGGTCTGCATAATTCTATGTATTATTTAAGAACAAAAAAATGCAATCTATGAAAGAAAAAGAAAGTTGGCTGATAGATTTTTATCTTAAAAATGTCCTATTAGTTTTTCAACCTTGCCCTTGCCTGTTTAACTCAAAGTCCCATGTTGGCAGAGCCCTGAATGTATCTGAAAATATTATGTCCTATTTCAAAAGTAATAGAAGGCACATAGACATGGATGGTCAAAAAGACAAATTTACAATATTGCTATCATGTGATCTAAAACAAAAGGATTTGTCATAACCCAAATACAGTTTTACATGATCACAGCTACTTATGTATCAAAAACAGAAAATAATCATGTGTGGTGCATTTAATTTCTGTTTTGCAGACTTTCTCAATTTGGTTTAGTCCAAAATTTTGTTGTTTGGGAAAGGGTTAAACAGTGCTTTTCCTTGTCAAACAATTTTTTCTACTGCAAGTTAATGGAGCCACATAATATCCCTTTACCACACTATGATACTTTTAATGCCCCTGAAAGAGAATGCTAGTTACCAGTATTGTCTCCTTTTTCCACAATGTTTTGTTCCCAATCAAAGAAAAATATTTTTTTATGAGCCAAACTGAAACTGTCATCTGCAAATGCTTTCAATTCAGACAAGTCTGAAATTTTGTAGAGTGGTAAAGGATTAGCTGTTAATGCTTTCGGTTTTGACCAGTCTAACATTTAGTTATTTTGTAAAAGGTTAGTGCAGAGTTGGGTTTTTTTTTTCATCAGTAAATGAATTGTAAAGCAGCAGCTGTTTGAAGTACTATAAGATATCATACTGAACTATACAAAATAATTATTTTTAAATAATGAAAATATAAATCCCATGCAAATTGATTTCATTTTGCAAAATGGAAGTTGTTTTCAGTTTGCAACATGGACATTTTTTGGCAGTATCATAAGTTTTAGCATTTTAGTGTAAGATCTACTAGATTCTAGTTCCAAGTCATTATAACATATGTATTTTTGTGATAGAGTAATTGAATTTTAAAAATTGCTGATAAAGTGTAGAATCTAAAAAGGTACTTTTGTTTTGCCTTTCCGCCCGTGTTTAGGCTTTGCCTATAGGGTCTGCAAGTCTCGTTTGGATGAAATGCACTTCCGGGGGCACTGGTCGCTATATTGAGATTTTTTCCACTATTTTGCTTATGCATGTACCGACATTCGTGACGCAACACCGATGTGTATATTATTCAAATTCTCAAAAATGGGTTTGGAGAGGAAAAACTGGAGATGATAGATGTTGGTAAGGGTTAAAATATTGTTTAGAAATAATTTTGTGATTTAAATACAGGCCGTGGAAATAAGCGAAAATCCGTAACCCAGTTTTCGTACATCCTTGCAATGGACATGTACTCGGTCGATTTCTGATCTCAGAAGGTCAAACTAACCTAGTTATGGCAATAAAATAATGTTTTTTTAGCATTTCATTCTAGAAATGTACTCATATCGCGTCTTCAGGGGCGTTTAGAAACATAAAGCGTTTTTGATACGTTTCGCACCACTGCAGTTTCGCACCCAAGTCTCCTTTGCACCATATTGAATGTTGACGGTAATGACAGTTGGAATTATTCGGCCTCATTTTATTCATTGAATTGCCTTAAGCAGCCATTCTAAACTGGTCGTGAATTATTGGCTTCAAAACCTATTTTGGCATCTTATCTGGAATTATTTTCAGTTAAATTCATCATTTCTAGTTCAAAACTAGGTATATGAGCTTAACCCTTTAAAGGGCACGGAATAAATCAAAGACGCGTGAACATTCTATAAATAAGATCGTGAGAATAATGCTGAAGTTGCCCTCGTCTGGACAGTCTTAGTAAAGCGATCAATGTAGATCAGAGACCAGACTGCAGACTATCTAAAGTCTAGTCATGATTGTATGATTGATCACAAAAGCAACTAAAGTGGTCAAAGGCACTTAGAGGGTTATAACAAGGAATTGTGGACTATTTGAATACTCAGAATCAGTACTTGTGCTTGCCTATTTTGATGTAGCCTTTACAAGTGTAATGTTTCTAATGATGAAATGATCTATTCTGCAGAAAGTCTATTTGAATACATTGCTTTAGCCTGTTTTTTTTTGCAGGAGGGCAAATAGGCCATGAAATCCTAACAAACACAATAACTGTCCAAAACATCTGTACAGTGCCACATGAAACATCACCTACTTTAGACTCATTGGAAATGCCAAACCAATAAAACAGAAGATTAATTCATGACTGTCCAAATGACAGCAGATGCAACAGGATGTACTACACAAGTTATGATTTGCAGGGCATTTTCTTCTACTTAGAAGAATAGGCATCTTGTTGGCTCTTTATCAAAAAAGCTTGTGTCAAAACAGCCAGGGGGAGGGAAGCCAGGACAATAAATATGAGAAAAAGAGAAAATATTGGAAATCATTTTTTCTGTGGTGTTTTGCACCCATTCAAAAACAAATTTCAACAGTTCATTTGCATATCACCTGCTAATCCTCTCGGCTTGACCCACTCGAAATTTTGTTCTGTGAGTTAACCCTTTACCAAACAATTTTGTTCCTCATTACCCTGAAGCAGAGGGCTTTTGAAAACATTGAAGGAAGATGAGAAAAAAGCTGGTCATCAGCTTTTTATACATTTCTCACGTTTCCTTTCATTTAGGCTAAAATTTTTCATCCTCCAACTTTGCTTTCAAAATAGACATGATGAAAATTTTGTTAAATGTTAAAAGATTAAAATGGTTGCATGTCTTCTTATATAGCCCTTGTTTAATTCATCCTTGCAAGTGTTGTTGGACCAGAGACAGCCCAGTAATTTTATACCAGTAGATAAAGGGGTCAGTGGTCTGTCTCCTGTAGATAACTTTTTATGTCTTGCAGCAGACCAATTTTGAAAACATTTTTACCTAAGGACAAATTGGTCAAAATAAGTAATGTCTGATTTTGACATGATTTAACGAATACTCAAGCTTTACTCCTTGATTAATTTTTTTCACATTCACAAGGATGCTTCTGAAGTTTTGTGCTCCAAATATGTTTCAGAAGCAATTTTATTATTTTTGGTGACTTGTAAGTCTTTACCAAAAAGTCCTGAGTTTTAACAACCCTGCAGAAAAATACTTTAGGAGACATTGTGTGAAAAGACAACTAATAATTTTTACTTTCAACACAATGTTTTCTACCTTTTAATAGGTAAATTGCAAAATGTGAGTCAAAATCAATCAATTGTCTGCAAATGCTTTGAATTTGAAGAAGTGCAGAGTTTTATCAGTTGGTAAAGATTAAACAAAATAAACATGAGAAATCTTAAAAGTTTTGTAGATATTTATCTTTATTACATTTGTAGTAACAAAACACTTTTGCATTATTCTCATGTTATTTGGGTCCCTTGATGAAGCAAATTTCTGCTTCAGAAAAAAATATTGTTAAAAAATGCAAAATTGTTTCTTAATTTGCCATTTCTCACAATGTTTTCAAAGGACTATTAATTTTGTGCAGCTAATAAGACTTGTATGTAACGAAATTTCTTTTTCCACACAATGTCAATGACTGAATTTTACTACATGTATATTGCTTTCACTCTTCAAGGAGCATTAAGGATTTTGTTCTAAACATAAACAAGAATATTGCTTGTCCTTTATTTAACAAAGTCATGAAACCTTACTTTACTTTTAACACTAGATAAAATCTGAGGCAAATGGAGAAAAATAATTGAAAGAATGAGATGAAAACATTATGGCAAATAGATATTGCTAACTGTGAGCAACATATTTGATCACAATATTTTCAAAAGCAGTCTACTGCAATGCTATTTTAATTTAGTGTCATTTCTCGGTTAGGATTTTAATACCCTTTTCACTATTGAGCAGTACCGGTAAATACTAGCATGAACTTCTTTGCCGTGCAAAGATGGTAAACATAGAAAATTAATACTATACAGCACTATTTTTCTTTAATTAAATGTTTAAATGACTGCATGTCCAATTATACATATATGAGAACCATATTGCATAACATGTGGTCCCTGTAAGGTGCAGTTGTCTTGGAATCATGGTTCCTTTGTTGGTGTCATTCTTCTAGCCGGAGAAAGCTCTGAAAGTATATTAGGAAGAGACGTTTGTAAATACATGTATAGTATTTCTTAATACAAGTTTTCAGCTAACTAGAGCAAAAATTGCTTAATTCTTTATCACAGGACAGATCCTAAACTTTTCCAATTGAAAACATTAGGAAACAACAATTTAAATGGGGCTGGAAGAATGGAATTTGTCTTTGAATGAGTAGAAAACATTGTGGAAAAGGGAGGAAATGATGGTTACCAGCATTTTCTCCTTTACCAACAATGTTATCAAAAGGCTTCTTCCTTGAAAGCACTAGGGTAAATGACTTGTACAAATTGAAAGCACTAGCAGACAAAAATGTAAGAGTGGCTATAAAGTTGAAATTTATTTATGGAATGGTTGATAATACCCTAAGAAAAAGAAGACATGCTGGTCTGGTTACCAGCATTTTCACTTATTTCCATATTGTTTTCATAAACTGTTTTCTGTACAGAAAGGGTTAAACATTTCATTCATGTGCCAGTTAGTGCAATTGGTCATGGGTATCTTTCCAAAGTACTATGCACAAAGGTAATATTCAGTGTGCATGGTGAACAAGCATACTGCATTTTTCTTAAATGACCCTTGGCTTTTGAAGCACAATTAATCCTTTACAACACAATCCTGATTTTTAAAGACCCGGAGGAAGCCTTATGAAAACATTGTAGGAAAAGGATTAAATGCTGGTAACCAGCATTTTTTTCCTTTTCCAATAATATTTTCTACCCTCTCAAATAAATTTCCATCATTTGAGTACTAGATCTTTATTCTATACGGCATTAATTGTCATCTGCAAATCCTTTTAATTTGGATCAGTCAAAGATTCTGTCTTGTGCTAAGAAGATAATTACATACTTTTCAAAAAAGTGTCGATCTAGATCAGACTGCATTGAACATGCAGTCTGATCTTGAATTTGATCTCTCTTATATTTGATATTTAAAGACATAATACTGGAGTGGCTGTCTTGAAAATACTTGAATATTACCTAAGGCTGAAATTAACAGCGGCTCAACGTAGATCTCGCTGCACGATCACCCTCGGCAAATTGCGGATTACAAATAGATCTATAAATATCTGCTTTAAAACGTCTTGTGTCGTACTTTTGCTTTCATTTTATGCCTTCACACAGCTGTAGTTTTGTGAAAGAAACGTGATTCACCTTTTTTGATTTAACTCTGTCAAAAAAGCATGATTCTATTGAATACGAAACCGAAAGTAGGCTGAACCATCAACCTGTTTACCTGCGCTGAACACGGTCTCTTCTTTACTGTGGCGTATTCATAGTCACATATCGTTCTCTGATCGACTACCGAAATTTTCAAATTGCTCGGACTTCTTAAATCTTACTTCATCATTCGTAATTGCTTCGTGTATCTCTCAACATACTGTGATGTAAAGGCAATAAATTTACGGTCGATCCCGGAAGTGATGAACTCTCGCGGTCACGTGACGAGACTTTCGGACCCTGTTTGAAGTACTGTAAGATATCATACTGAACTATACAAAATAATTATTTTTAAATAATGAAAATATAAATCCCATGCAAATTGATTTCATTTTGCAAAATAGAAGTTGTTTTCAGTTTGCAACATGGACATTTTTTGGCAGTATCATGATTTGTAGCATTTTTTTAGTGTTAGATCTACTAGATTCTAGTTCCAAGTCATTATAACATACCGTATTTTTGTGATAGAGTAATTGAATTGTAAAAATTGCTGATAAAGTGTAGAATCTAAAAAGGTAATTTTGTTTTGCCTTTCCGTGTTTAGGCTTTGCCTGTTTTCATATTATGTAATATATCTTCAGTACAGGATTTAGGAGAGCTTTTGAGACTAGCATAGAAACTGGACAGGTATCTAAGTCAGTGATTCAATTGACCCAATCATTCACTTCAACTGACCACCAATCGACCAGTATTGACTGGTTTAAACCAGTTAAAACCGCCAGCCCGGTCAATACTCATATTGACCTGCTTTTTGCCAACCTTATTCTCAGAGGCGTCAAAAGTAGGGATTGAGTGGGAATGGGTTTAGTAACACTTTCTCCCTTTCCCACAACCAGTTCAAAAGCAATCTGCTAAAGAGGTATACAAAGTTCTTTGGGCCAAAGCTGTAATTCTTTACCACATAATCCCGACTTTTAACCATAATAATGACTCTGAGAAAGAAAGCCTTTGAAAACATTGTGGGAAAAGGAAAAAATGCTGGTAACCTGCGGGTTTCCCACAATGTTTTCTACCCTTTCCAAATCAAATTTCAGCTTTTGATTAACATTTATTTTGTCATCTGCAAATGCTTACAATTTGGACAAGACCAAAATTTTGTCGTTTGGTAAAATGTTAAAAACCACAATATTCTGTGAGTTGTAGCCTCTTGATGAAACTCAAGACAACAGTGAGGCAATTACTAATTAGACTGTTTTTTTTTTTGGTATAGCTGAATGTGCTGGCTTATACCAACTTTTTTGGTACTGATAACAAATGAATAAATAGAAACTTGTGATTGTAAAAAAAAATATAGACATGTTTATTTCATGGGCCCCTATGCCTATTTGCTGGAAATTGTATGCCATCTCTTTAAAAGAAATGTTTTCGCCCAGTGAGAACATTGTCAAGCAATCTTTTCAGTCCAATTAACCATTTACTAAATAATCCCAAAGAAGAACGCTTTTGAGAACATTGTGGAAATCGGAGAAAATACTGGAAACCAGAATTCTCTCGTTTACCCATATTTTTTATCATTTCACAGATAACTTTGATTATTTGAGCAACAGTCAATTTTGTTGTCTGCAAATACTTAAAATTTGGAACCATCAATACTTTTGTTGCCAAGTAAAGGATCATGTAAATAGAGCAAAATCATTGATGTACCTTATTTATTTTTCAAAGCCATCCAAAGCAGCTTTCTCTCTTACTAATCTGCCTTGTTTCGAACGTATGGTAGTTATTTTTCTTCTATGAGGCTGTTTAGGGTAGATAGAACCACTGACAACTACTTATCTTCCGTTATCCACAAACACCATCAATCATAGCTGGATAAAGATATGGAAAATAATTAATGTTTTGTTACATCCTTAATATGCACTTTTACAAATATAGCTTTAAATAATACACTTTCCAGTAGCCTGCTGAAGAAGTCCAAAGAAAAACTTTGTGAGAAGTGGGGAAATTGCCTGTAATAAGCAAGGTCACCTTTTTCCACAATGTTTTTCACCACATTAGACTGTGTGACTTTGATTTACAGTTAAGTACCAATTTTTAGCTTCACCAGATTCTTATTATTTGGATTTATCTCAAAAAGGTCTGATAGGGAATGAATCAATTGATGAGCATATACTTAAGGAAGGTAAGCAGTAAGGATAAGGAATTTGGCTAAGGAATAGTTGAAACAATTAACTCTTTACCAAACAGCAAATTTATAGATTTTTCCTAATTGAAAGCATTTACAGACGACAAAATAAATGTGACTGAAAATTTTTAATTTGATTTTAGAAGGTTAGAAAACACTGTGGGAAAAGGAGAAAATACTGGTTACCAGAATGTTCTCCTTTTCCCATAATGTTTTGAAACGGCTTTTTTTTTCAGGGTCGTTAAAAGTCGGGATTGAGTGGTAAAGAGTAAAGACTGATTCCATTCATGAAAACCCTTTAGAAATTTTTCTCCTATCATACATTATCAATAAACGCAGTACTTAGCGTATAGATCTAACTTGTGACCTGGTGGATGGCACTTAAATACCCTGTTCGGCAAACTTTCTTTTCTGTGATTTATCACCTCTGACCGTGATCTGATGAATGTGAGATAATAGCCTGGTTTTGAAAGAAAGTTGTATCAGTATTGGTCACTGGTGTGAGAAAGCCAAGATACACATGCATAGGTGCCATGGCGGCTGCTATATGGCCTAAGCTGTTTAAACTGCATTAGGTCTTCACCAGATGACAAAAATTTAGACTGGTCCAATTTGAAAGCATTTGCAGACGACAAAATAAAAGTAACTGCAAATTCGAAACTTGTTTTGGGAAGGGAAGAAAACATTATGGGAAAAGGAGAATAATTATGCTGGTTACCAGAATGTTCTCCTTTTCCCACAAGTTTTCAGAAGGCCTCTTTCTCAGGGTCGTTAAAAGTCAGGAATGTGTGGTAAAGAGTTAAATGCCAATAAACCATAAAGAAGCCATTTGCAGACAAAAATTTAAACTTGGCTCAAATAACAGCATACATCTTTGATAGGGTAGAAAACATTGTTGGAAAAGGAGAAAATGCTGCTTACCAGCATTTTCTCCCATTCTCACCATGGTTGTAAAATGTCAAGCTCTAAGGGTCGTTTAAGGGGTTGTATTGTACAAGTAAATGAATAACATAATGAGCAATTATAACTACTTTTCATTTTTTAACCATCAAGTGCAGACTTACAACCCTGAGAGAGAAGCCTTGTGAAAACAATCTGTGAAAGGAGAAAATGCATGTTCTCCATTTTCCACAATGTTTCCTACCCTATTAAATCAAAATTGAGACACAGTGAAACTGTTGTCCGCTAATGCTTTCAATTTGGACACAGCTGAAATTTTGTTGTCTGGTAAGGCTTAATCCTACGGCAGATGACTTTCTCTCTCAGGGATAGTATTGTAAATAATTAACAGTACTAATTATCATCTTTTACCACACATTGCAGACTTTTAATGATTCTGAAAAAAAAAAAAAAAAAAGCTTTTGAAAACATTGTGGGCAATCGTGAAAATGCTTGTAACCGGCATTTCTTTTTTTCCCAAGAATGTTTTCTATTCTTTCACAACAGATTTAAAATGTTCAGTCACATTTATATTGTTGGCTGCAAAAACTTTCAATTTAGACAAGTCCAAAATTTTGTTCACCTCACTGCAGATGATACCTTTTGAAAACATTGTGGAATGAAAATAAAATCATTCCTCATGAGCACTTCCTCCCCATCCAATTCATCTCTGCTATACAGCCTAATTGTAATCAGTGGCCATTACTCACAATTAGACATATTTCAGTGAAAACAGTCTGCATCTTCTATAATGAATTTTTTCCAAATACTCTCGCGAAAGTCTCTCCACTTTTTCAATTTCATTTCTGAGAGGCTTCTCCTTTACGATTGTTCCATGTGTACAGTCTAGAATTAATTGTGTAAATTTTCCTGTATTATCCAAGATAGATCTGGTTTGTAATGATGTTGAGTTTTCAAGTACAAGTTTCAATTTCTTTTCTACTTTTTTACGAATATCCTCATATGCTGTACATTTGGGTATGAAATGTTCTCTTGTTTCTGCTTCATCTTCACATAAAACACATGTTGGATTGATTGAATATTGGTTGAAAACAGATCTATTGGATTGGAGGGTGTATGTCCCAGTAAGAATTTTAGCTTTGATCTCTGATCTGTGTATATCATGCAAGTTGGAACGGACAGTACTGTATATATGATGGGGTTTTCCTACTGAAACCGATTCTGGGTTTATATACTTAAGTGAAGATTTTTTGTGAAGGTCTAAGTTCCATTTTGTCTCTACCGTGTCATTTATAGCCTGATTCAGCATCTTTTTCCATTCAGTTTTACTTGGTCTGTTTTCCCATAAATGGTATGCATTAGGTAATCCATACAGTAGAAGTAAACGACGTGCTCTAGAGAAAAAGCTAGAGTCTGACAGGGTCTTGACTGCCATTTGTCTTTGTGCAATTTCAGATTCTATGCTTTTAGATCTTCCTAAAACATTGTAGAACAAGTTTAGAGTGGCTTTATGAATTTGTGCTGTTACAGGTAAGATACCTAAGAGTGCTTCTGTCGCTACTTTTGCTGTTCTATCTGGTAGATGTTGAATCTGTCTGAGTGATTTAATTTGAAAGTCATCAAAAGCTTTAAGATCTTTTTGATTCTATGGGATACTCTCTACTCCATAAATAATTCTTGGTATGATATAGATTGACCAAATATGGCTTTTGATTATTTGTTTAACTCTTTACCACACGAGAAAATTTTAGACTGGTCCAATTTGAAAGCATTTGCAGACGACAAAATAAAGGTGACTAAAAAATAGAAATTTGCTCTGGGAAGTGTAGAAAACACTGTGGAAAAAGGAGAAAATGCTGGTTAGCAGCATTTTCTCCTTTACCCATAGTGTTTTCAAAAGGCTTCTTTCTCAGGGGCGTCAAAAGTAGGGATTGTGTGGTAATGGGTTAAGACCATTCCTTCCATGAAAACCTGCGCCAAGGAGAGAATACGCTGTTCTACGTCCGAGATTGATCTTCTCCTCTGTATCTAAAATCCCTTTATTATTCCTATGTATACCCAGATGTGTAGTAGTTTTTTCTATTGGTATACATTCTCCATTCAAAAAGTAATGTTTTGTATGAGTTGCATTACTCTTGTAAACAATACATGAACTTTTTGCAGGATTAATTTCGTATCTATGTTTAGTGCTAAAATTCCCTACATGATCTAGCATCATCTGGATTTCTTGGTCGAAATGAGAGAGTAAGGCTACATCGTCTGCACAGGTTGTATGTGGAATCCTGATATTACCAATCTTAGCTCCTTGGTAAATTTGTTGAATATCAAGTAGCAGAGGATTGTTATATCTCTTGTAATGGTCTGTAGAGAGGACCCCTCCTTGGCGGACACCTTGATTTATAGCAAAGGTGGGAGAATTGCGTCCTTGCCATTTTACGCATGAGTACATTTCTGCATATAGATCTTCTAAGAGCTTCCATTCACCCAGAGGTACACCATCATAGCTTAAATTACGCTGGAGAATACTATGGTTTACAACATCAAACGCCTTTCTTGTATCCAGAGTGACAAGTATCATTTGTTGCTTCTTAGCTTTGGCTTCCAGTTGGCATTCACTGACAATAAGTGCCGAGGTCAGGGAAGAAGTTCCCTTTGTAAAACCGGACTGAAGTTTAGATTGTGATAGAGATAGAATTTGGTTATGTCTCACTTTAAGTATATGTTCAATCACTTTCAGTGTCACTGGTGTTACTGTAATCCCTCTGTAGTTGTCAGGATTTTGTAAGTTTCCTTTCTTGAAAACAGGGTTATGATACCTAGTTTAAGGACTGGTGGAATTTTTTGTTGATAGAACACTTGGTTAATTATATGTGACCAGGTTGTCAATTGTGAGTTTTAGACTAGTCCATGCTATTTTTAGACATCATTCTCGCGGGCAAATAATGTTCACGTGATCCTTGCACCCGCTCTTTGTCATAAGGAAAACTGACGCAGACCAGAGAAGACGTAGTTGGTGGTCAAGTTTGCCGTCTTTGAATTTTGGTGTTTTCCTTATCAGATATTGGTTTCACGGGTTCACATATGCACGAGAGGGAGGGAGAGAGTATCCAGACGAAAACTGTACTTTAGGCCTTATTACGCTCAGTTCCACAAATTGATTGTTCGTTTCACTCGTTTCGCTCATTTCGGTAGTTTCATCCGATTAAGAGCTAGATCCATGTTTGTGAATCTGGACCGAGATTAAAATCATTTGTATATCAGATCTTCGAGTTGGTGATCCCTCTACCCTGAAAAAGTTACTCCACGCCCTTGGACCCTTCCCGGAGGCTCGAGAAGCACCGGATACAAATGGCGCCCACCGATGTCTTTTCCATGGTAGAGTAGCAGACGACACCACGATACCACCAACACTCCGACAGGACAAATCCAGATCGTCTTGTGATTTTGTGTAATTGTGATAGTGATAGTGATCAGTTATAGTGTTTATTTATAAGATAAAAAAAAGGATTTAGGATTTAGGAGCTAGTAAGTGCAATTGTGATTTTATTAGTTTTTTTATGATATTTTTAGTTCCGTAGATTTTAACCTTGTCATGCACCCTACTTTTTGAAAATATATATGTGACTGGAAGAGTCCAAGAATCAAGTCCAGTGTGTCCATACTTATTCAAAACATAACTGGAAGAGTCCAATCATAATGTCCGGCGTAATGTGTTTACCTTTGTATTGATTGGCCTCAGTTTTTTTTTCCTGGTGGAAAGACAACTCTAGCCATTCTCTAGAAAGTCAGAATAGTTAAAATCGTTTCTTTCACCTGTTTCATAGATTTTTTCAGGTAGATCTAGACAATAAATTTTTGAAAGAGTAAATTTTTGTCAGAACGAGAGAGATTCACTTTTCACTGCACTTTAACAACGTTGGTGAAGGTTTACTAAACTTTTCAGGAGATCAGCCCTTTTTGCCCTGCACTGTATAATTATTCACCCGAACCGTTCTTAAGTATTCATCTGATCATCGGCTTTACTGGAAAACGTTTCCAGTTGTCCATTTGCATTATAGCTGCCAATTATTTTAGTCATCAGTCGATTCATCACATTATTATAATCCAGCTTGCAATAGATAGTCAATGCTCAGTTACCCTGAACCCGCTATCTATTCTGGAAATGTAGCAATTGCTAAGTTACATTACGATATTTCCATATTGCAGTTATCAGCATATTTACGTAAAAAAAAAAAAAAAAAAAAAGCAGCCTGCAAGAGGTATCCATTGCTCGTTCAGTTTGCAGCGACTACATCACCCGGCTACTCTCATTTGCATAAGGCTGTTTGATTGGTTGTCAGCTTTGACCCCATATGACGTCATAGGACTTCATTAGCAGACTCTTTTCATTGGTTAGTTTCAAGGTCGCGACATGTGATTTCCCACAAATCAAGCTTTCTAATTGGTCAGCGGATTATTTTGGTGTGACATCACAGACAAAGGTATTTCATTCTGACTTTTGACATTGACTTTTGTAAACATTATAGTACTACGGTAAATAATGTGGAAGGAGAACAAAAGTTTGAAATAGTCAGTTACTGTCATTTGTTTAATATTGAATTTGAATTCTTTATTTAGTTCTCAATTTTATTAAACTTTGAATTCATTTCCAGACGGAATTTAAGATTGATTTTGCAATTGAAACAGAAAGCCATTGCTCACAGAGTTCAAAGGTCATTTGTATTTACCTCACATGTATGTAACCAGTACTTTGACATTTCAATGGCCAAATATTAGCAGGATAGCAAATTCTATTTAATTTCTTCGGTAGCAATTAAAATTCAAATTTTTTCTCGATACAGGTACAGTTCACTTACTGATGTTTTCCAACTCTAGAAATTGAACTTGTTTGATGACTACTTACGATATTTTTTCAGACTTTAGATTGGAGTTTGATAGCTTGAACATCCTGTGACAGTGCACCTATTGATATTTTTCAACAGTTCAGTTGTTTATTCATTTGTGCTAGTTCAACTGTTATTGTTTTTCAGCATTGACAATTTATTTACTTCATTTAGTTTCAGCTTTTGAAATTGGATCTGTTTATGTAGTCATTCGCGAAAGCTCAGCTATTTTCCATCTATTGAAGTTTGACTTGTTTATCTAGCGGCAATAGTTCAGCTGCTATTATTTTCCATCAATTGAAGTTCAACTTGTTTGTTGATTTAGCTTCAACAGTTCACCTATTCATATATAGTTTTGAAGAGATCGAGATTCAGCCTTCAGTACTTGATTACTTATACAACAGGTGACAGTTCACCCCTTGTTATCTTTCAGCATTACAACTTTGCTTTTGTTACCATTCGTTTCATTTTACATTTTACAGCCAAAATTGATATTACACTTCAATTCCCCATCCTATTTGTTTGTACCAAATATTTTTTTCCGTATAAAATTTTGACTTAACTGTTTAGTGAGAAGCAGTTATTTCTTTTTCACATATCTGTTGTTTTGTATGAGAGCAATGAATATTGTTTTCATATAAATTATTTAATAAGATTTAAACTTTCAATTTAAATCTTATCTTTAACATTTGTATAATATAGTGACAGTTGAGAACTGTGACTTTCTTATACCTTTATTTGCTGTACTTCCAACTTAACCCATTTATTGATGGTATAATTTCATACCTTGTCAAAATCAGTCCAACACTATAAGATTTAACAAAACAATACAACACAGACAACTTGCTACAGGTAAAGGGTGTTACAAAAGTAATGTAAATTCTGATGAGTGTTTACTTGAAACGGGTTTGATGATCTGTGGTTATATAGTGTGTTGCAAAAGTGTGCTTCAGTGATATAAGAAAAGACTTCATTATTTATTACCATAGTGTAGCGAATGTGATTAGATACAGTGTAAAGCAAAAGTGTAAGTATAGTTAAAGTGAAAGTGACATTTATATTACTTACCCAATTGTGAATATAATTAGATACAGTGTGAAACAAAAGTATTAGTGTAACTAAACAGAAGTAACGCTTATGTTATGCTATTGTGAGTTAGTTTAACAATTTAAAGTGATTGTGAAACTTTGTGTAAAAGACTGTGATTCAGATAGTGATACTTAAGTGAAAAAAGTGATGTGTTAGAAGTGGTTGAAAATACAGTTAGCAAGTGACTGTCACACTAAGCTTTATTAAAAACATTGTGGAAAAAGACAATTATTATTGTAAGAGTTTAGTGTTAAAACTTAGTATTATACTATCAGCATGGCAGAAGGAGGAAAAGAACCCTATGAAGGAGGAATAACAGAAGATGAAGAGAGATTGCTCCAAGCATTACATCTCCTTGGAATAAAACCCAGAATTGGTTCTGTTGAAGATGTCTCCAAACTGTTACAAGCTTTCGGTGGAGTTAAGCAAGAGCATGAAGAGCAGAGACCAGAATCATCAAGATTTACTTACCAGTTTCCAAGATTATCTCTGTTCTATGGTGAAGATGGAAAAGGTGATGTCA
The DNA here is from genome assembly GCA_943736015.1 of Tridacna crocea. Classification (NCBI taxonomy): domain Eukaryota; kingdom Metazoa; phylum Mollusca; class Bivalvia; order Cardiida; family Cardiidae; genus Tridacna; species Tridacna crocea. The sequence goes on along the minus strand of OX031068.1, from coordinate 47,841,049 downwards.
ACTGGGACGGCTTTAGATATGAGATCGAGGCACTTTTGAGGGACAAGGTATTTACGAATGAACAAATCCTCTTGGGAATAAGAAGGTCATGTAAAGGAAAAGCAGGTGACAAAATAAGGAGATTAGGCCCTGATGTTTCAGTTCAAGAGATGTTACTAAAGTTTGACAGTGATTATGGATCAGTGGAGTCTCGAGAGATGATTATGAAGAAATTCTATTGTTGCCAGCAAAAAGAGGATGAATCTTTGATCTCATATGCATCAAGATTAGAGGAAATATTTGACAAGGCAGTTCAGTTAGAAGCATTGAGAAGAAGTGACTTCAATGTACTCAAAGAACTTTTTCATTCTGGATTGAGAAAAGACTTGAAACTGATGTCATTATACCAGTTTGATAAAATCCAGGATTATGATGAGTTCAAAAGAGAAATAAGGAAGATTGAATCAAGTATGGAGGAAAGTAGCTCTACAGATCATAAGAAAGCCTGCAAAGCAGCAGTGACAATTGACTCCCACACAAAAGACATCACAGAAATAAAGGATCTTTTAATGAAACTGAATGAACGGATGGATAAATTTGAAAAAGAAAAGGAGACAGAGATTACCCAACAAAACCAAGGATTTTGGAACAATAATAGAGGAAAAGGAAGAGGTTATAGAGGCAGAAATAGAGGTAGAGGATTCAGAGGAAGAGGGAGAGGAGACTTTAGACAGCAAAGACCTATTAGTTCTCAGAATTTTCAACCAACATGTTGGACCTGCAATGAAAGAGGTCATGTACAGAGAAACTGCCCATCTAATAACAGCAATGTGATTTGTTATAACTGCCAGGAGCATGGACATAAACAGATCAACTGCCCAAAAGCTTAAGAGCTCATGTTGCGGGGTCAAATGTGAGCTTCGATACCAAAGATCCCAAATTAGTTGGCTACATCAATGAAGCAGACATTGGAATTAATGGAATTCATACCAAAGCATTACTAGATACTGGGAGCTGTGTCAGTGTTGTTTCAAAATCGTTTCTAGATGAACATCTTCAAAATTCAGAACTTCATAAAATCGATCAGTTGTTGAACATTGAGTGTGCTGATGGAAGCCAATTGCCTTACATTGGATACATAGAGGCAGATATCTATGTCAGTTCAGGACTTCCAGGATCAAATTCCAAGTCATGCCTACTCCTAGTGATTCCAGACACTCCATACTCTCAGTCAACACCAATAATTCTAGGAACAAACATACTAGACGAGTTCATCAAAGACTGTAAAGTGAATTTTGGCGATCAGTTTCTGCAAAGAGCACAACTACACACCCCATGGTATCTCTGTTTTCGCACACTTGTCATTAGAGATAGAGAATTGAAAAAGAATAAGAGCACCATAGCCATCATAAGGAGTGCTGAACAAGCAAAAGTTACTCTCAAACCAAACCAAACTTTAACCATCAAAGGAAAGACTGACAAAGAAATCAACTACCCAAATACTACAGCAATCATTCAAGAGTCAAGTGAAAGTGGTCTCCCCGGATTTGTTGATATTACTCCAGCAGTTATTCAGTTTGAATATGGAAAGAAAAAGGAAGTAACAGTTACTCTATCCAATTTGACAACAAATACAGTAACCATTGCACCAAGGACAATTATATGCGAGATACAACCAGTTCAAGTTACAGAAGAAGTTTTTAACAACATTCAGGACAACAATTCTGTACCTTTCATCATTGACTCTCTTCACATGGACCAAAACAATGTCTTATCTGAGGATGAAAAGATCAGATTAAAGGAACTTCTTCAGAAACAGAGTGACATATTTTCAAAAAGTGAAGATGATGTTGGACACTGTGATAGAATCAAACACAGAATAGACTTGTGTACAGGCCAAGAAACACCATTCAAACAAAGACACAGACGAATACCACCTATGATGATAGAAGAAATTAGACAGCACTTAGAACAGCTTCTCTCTGCAGGCATTATACGTAAATCAAAGTCACCATGGGCAAGTAACATAGTTCTGGTGAGGAAAAAAAACGGCTCATTAAGAATGTGTGTGGACTATAGATCTCTGAACAAGAAAACAGTTAAAGATGCTTATGCCCTACCAAGAATTGAAGAAATATTTGATGTCTTAAAGGGAAGTAAATATTTCAGTACCATAGACATGAAGTCCGGGTACCACCAGGTGGAAATAACTGAAGAACACAAGGAAAGAACAGCATTTACGGTAGGACCATTAGGATTTTTTGAGTATAATCGGATGCCTTTTGGACTTTCAAATTCTCCAGCTACATACCAACGTTTAATGGAAGAATGTCTTGGAGATTACAATATGACAATCTGTGTAATATATTTGGATGACTTGATAGTTTTCGCAGATACATTTGAAGAACATCTCGAGAGATAAGACAAGATACTTACCAGACTGAAGCAGTGTAACCTGAAATTATCACCAGAAAAATGCATCTTTATTCAGGAAAAAGTTAACTTTTTAGGACATGTTGTAAGTTCCCAGGGAATAGAAACTGACCCAGCAAAGGTAGAGAAGATAAAGAATTGGCCAACACCATGTAACTCGGATGAACTTAGATCATTTCTTGCTTTTGCCGGTTACTACAGACGCTTCATTAGAGACTTCAGCAAAATCACTAGACCTCTTACAGATTTGTTGCCTCCTACTCCAAAGAAAAAAGGACAGAAACTGAAAGAAGAATTTGTATGGACAGAGAAAGAAGAAAATATTTTTACCAACCTTAAAACGATTTTATCAACACCTCCAATATTAGCTTATCCAGACTTCAATTTACCATTTGAACTTCATATAGATGCTTCTGCTAAAGGTCTGGGTGCAGTGCTTTATCAAGAACAACAAAATCAAAAGAAAGTCATTGCCTATGCAAGCAGATCCCTATCCAAAGCAGAAAAGAACTACAGTGCATTCAAGTTGGAGTTCCTTGCACTCAAATGGGCAATAACTGAGAAGTTCTCAGATTATCTTACCTTGACACACTTCACTGTACTAACAGATAACAACCCACTTACCTATGTCTTGACGTCAGCAAAACTAGACGCGACAGGTCATCGTTGGGCATCTGCACTTGGGGAATATTCATTTGACATTTTCTACCGGCCAGGACTTAAAAACACAGACGCAGACATCATGAGTAGATATCCGTTCGACAAGACACAAGAAAAAATGGAAGCCATCGATAGAGACTCTATAAAAGCAATATGCCATGCTCTTTTTCCTATACCATACATAGAGACCTTGCCATGTTACAATATTGACATTGTAGAAGCTACAGATATACCTGGACAGTCATTAGCATTAAAAGAAGTTAGAGAAATCAGAAGAATGCAGAGACAAGACCAATTAATAGAGAAATGGAGAAAGGCCGTAATTGATAAACAAATACCAAACAATGTATGGAGCAGTGATGACTTAACAATGAAGAAACAGTTCAAGAATTTCCAAATGAAAAGAGGACTATTATTTAGGACAATCATTGAGGACAATACAGAAATTCAACAGCTAGTAGTTCCAGAACAATGCAGGAAGGAAATCCTTCAAGGTCTTCATGACAATGTTGGACATCCCGGAAAGGAAAGAACATTAAAACTTCTCCGTCAACGATTTTATTGGCCTAAAATGTCTTCTTCCGTGGACGATTGGGTAACAAACTGCAATAGATGCTTAAGAAGGAAATCTTCTACAAATGAGAGAGCTCCTCTTGTGAATGTCAATACAACATACCCTTTGGAACTAGTTTGTTTTGACTACTTGACTATTGAACCATCAAAAGGAGGCATTTCAAACATACTTATCATTACGGATCATTTTACAAAATATGCAGTTGCTATACCAACAAAGAACCAAACAGCCAAAACAACAGCCGAGGCATTCTACAACAACTTCATTTTAAACTATGGAATTCCTACAAGATTACATTCTGATCAAGGTGCAAACTTCGAAAGCGAGATCATTAAAGAGCTGTGTACCATTATGAACATGAAGAAGAGTCATACGACTCCATATCACCCTCAAGGAAATGCAGGGCCTGAACGGTTTAATCGCACCCTTTTGGACATGTTAGGAACACTTGAAAACGATCAGAAATCAGACTGGAAGAAGTATGTTAGCTCTCTAGTATTTTACTATAACAGTACCCCTCATGAAACAACAAAATTATCTCCTTATGAGTTGATGTATGGCAGGAAACCCAAACTCCCAATCGACATCCAGTTCGAAGAAATTACAGAAGGTACAAATAGAACTACTACAGAATACCTCAAGGACTTGAAGGATAAGATGGACCACACGAAAAAGATTGTTGAAATGTACTCAGAGAAAGCGAAACAGAAGAACAAAAAGTATTATGACCTCAAAGCGAAAGCAGCTAGTATTTCCAGTGGGGACAAAGTTCTTGTTAAAAGAGTTGCGTTTGAGGGAAAACATAAAATCTCTGACAAATTCGAAGAGGAGACATACATAGTATTAGAACAGACAAAACCAGAAATTCCTGTGTTCAGAGTGAAAGCTGAGAGATCAGGTATAGAAAAGATTCTGCATAGAAACCTTCTTTTTAAGATTGAAGGAAAGGATGATGAAGAAATTGAGGAAGATGCAGATGATATTGACGAGGAAACAAAGCCAGAAAATAAAGACACAGATACCAAAGAATTAAAAGTAAACGGTGACGAGAACAAAGATGTAGAATTAAGTAAAGATCATGACGTCATGAGAGATGATTCGGAAAGTGAGTACGACGGAGATGTTGTAACCACATTTACACATGGGGACGCCCATGATGTACTCACAGTTCCTAATCAGAGAGAGAGACACGAAGATTTAGTGGAAAAAGCACCACTTAACATTGAGAACACTGACATTGCTAGCACAAGAAATGAAATAGCACAAGAAGAGTTTGTCGATGACAATGAAGAAAATTTAGAAGAAAAGGTTGAAGAGATGCATTACTCTCAACAGATAGACGACAGAGAAAGTATGCAGGAATGCGATTCTGAAGCTAATACAGCGCAAAAATTTCAGAGACACAGGGAAAGTCAAGAAGAGGGAAAGGAAGAAAATACAGGTAAGAACTTACCCTTACATATACCTGTTCCTGCTCCTAGAAGGTCTTCTAGACAGAAAAAACCGCCAGACAGGTATGGAGATTTTATTTTTAAATGTATAAACCAACGTCCGATTGACAATCGTCTTCAAGCACTAGACGAACTGATGAAATCAGGTATTTTAAGTAATATGGATTCAGATACAGCTCACCGAATTGTTTCAGCAATTATGAATTAATCAATATGTTAACATTCCTCTTTTCAGATAGTTATGTCAGTCTCGTATTGCGTTTTCATGTCATTTTCTCTTTTCAGAGTTAGGTTAATAGCAAGTTTCTGTATTTTTGTAGAGCATTTAACAATATATATGTTTAGTGCATTTAACCATCTAATTTGAATAACTTTCAGATTCGTACAAGCCATTTGGATAAATGCGAGGACGCATTTCCGATGCCCAGGGGGAGAGAAGTTGCGAAAAGAATGTGTTTGAAAACGTTTTGTTGCTTGAAAATGTACATTAACCGCAAGATAGTGTCTATTTTTTCATTGATATGTAATTGCTTTTCAGCTGTACAGTTTTATGTGTTATATAGAGTCTAGTTGATAAGAATTAATATAAATACTTAATTAGCGACGTAACGACAACGTGACAGATGACTGAATTTCTGGTAAATGACGGGACGTCATTTTTTCGATTGTGGGGGAGTATGTGACCAGGTTGTCAATTGTGAGTTTTAGACTAGTCCATGCTATTTTTAGACATCATTCTCGCGGGCAAATAATGTTCACGTGATCCTTGCACCCGCTCTTTGTCATAAGGAAAACTGACGCAGACCAGAGAAGACGTAGTTGGTGGTCAAGTTTGCCGTCTTTGAATTTTGGTGTTTTCCTTATCAGATATTGGTTTCACGGGTTCACATATGCACGAGAGGGAGGGAGAGAGTATCCAGACGAAAACTGTACTTTAGGCCTTATTACGCTCAGTTCCACAAATTGATTGTTCGTTTCACTCGTTTCGCTCATTTCGGTAGTTTCATCCGATTAAGAGCTAGATCCATGTTTGTGAATCTGGACCGAGATTAAAATCATTTGTATATCAGATCTTCGAGTTGGTGATCCCTCTACCCTGAAAAAGTTACTCCACGCCCTTGGACCCTTCCCGGAGGCTCGAGAAGCACCGGATACAAATGGCGCCCACCGATGTCTTTTCCATGGTAGAGTAGCAGACGACACCACGATACCACCAACACTCCGACAGGACAAATCCAGATCGTCTTGTGATTTTGTGTAATTGTGATAGTGATAGTGATCAGTTATAGTGTTTATTTATAAGATAAAAAAAAGGATTTAGGATTTAGGAGCTAGTAAGTGCAATTGTGATTTTATTAGTTTTTTTATGATATTTTTAGTTCCGTAGATTTTAACCTTGTCATGCACCCTACTTTTTGAAAATATATATGTGACTGGAAGAGTCCAAGAATCAAGTCCAGTGTGTCCATACTTATTCAAAACATAACTGGAAGAGTCCAATCATAATGTCCGGCGTAATGTGTTTACCTTTGTATTGATTGGCCTCAGTTTTTTTTTCCTGGTGGAAAGACAACTCTAGCCATTCTCTAGAAAGTCAGAATAGTTAAAATCGTTTCTTTCACCTGTTTCATAGATTTTTTCAGGTAGATCTAGACAATAAATTTTTGAAAGAGTAAATTTTTGTCAGAACGAGAGAGATTCACTTTTCACTGCACTTTAACAACGTTGGTGAAGGTTTACTAAACTTTTCAGGAGATCAGCCCTTTTTGCCCTGCACTGTATAATTATTCACCCGAACCGTTCTTAAGTATTCATCTGATCATCGGCTTTACTGGAAAACGTTTCCAGTTGTCCATTTGCATTATAGCTGCCAATTATTTTAGTCATCAGTCGATTCATCACATTATTATAATCCAGCTTGCAATAGATAGTCAATGCTCAGTTACCCTGAACCCGCTATCTATTCTGGAAATGTAGCAATTGCTAAGTTACATTACGATATTTCCATATTGCAGTTATCAGCATATTTACGTAAAAAAAAAAAAAAAAAAAAAGCAGCCTGCAAGAGGTATCCATTGCTCGTTCAGTTTGCAGCGACTACATCACCCGGCTACTCTCATTTGCATAAGGCTGTTTGATTGGTTGTCAGCTTTGACCCCATATGACGTCATAGGACTTCATTAGCAGACTCTTTTCATTGGTTAGTTTCAAGGTCGCGACATGTGATTTCCCACAAATCAAGCTTTCTAATTGGTCAGCGGATTATTTTGGTGTGACATCACAGACAAAGGTATTTCATTCTGACTTTTGACATTGACTTTTGTAAACATTATAGTACTACGGTAAATAATGTGGAAGGAGAACAAAAGTTTGAAATAGTCAGTTACTGTCATTTGTTTAATATTGAATTTGAATTCTTTATTTAGTTCTCAATTTTATTAAACTTTGAATTCATTTCCAGACGGAATTTAAGATTGATTTTGCAATTGAAACAGAAAGCCATTGCTCACAGAGTTCAAAGGTCATTTGTATTTACCTCACATGTATGTAACCAGTACTTTGACATTTCAATGGCCAAATATTAGCAGGATAGCAAATTCTATTTAATTTCTTCGGTAGCAATTAAAATTCAAATTTTTTCTCGATACAGGTACAGTTCACTTACTGATGTTTTCCAACTCTAGAAATTGAACTTGTTTGATGACTACTTACGATATTTTTTCAGACTTTAGATTGGAGTTTGATAGCTTGAACATCCTGTGACAGTGCACCTATTGATATTTTTCAACAGTTCAGTTGTTTATTCATTTGTGCTAGTTCAACTGTTATTGTTTTTCAGCATTGACAATTTATTTACTTCATTTAGTTTCAGCTTTTGAAATTGGATCTGTTTATGTAGTCATTCGCGAAAGCTCAGCTATTTTCCATCTATTGAAGTTTGACTTGTTTATCTAGCGGCAATAGTTCAGCTGCTATTATTTTCCATCAATTGAAGTTCAACTTGTTTGTTGATTTAGCTTCAACAGTTCACCTATTCATATATAGTTTTGAAGAGATCGAGATTCAGCCTTCAGTACTTGATTACTTATACAACAGGTGACAGTTCACCCCTTGTTATCTTTCAGCATTACAACTTTGCTTTTGTTACCATTCGTTTCATTTTACATTTTACAGCCAAAATTGATATTACACTTCAATTCCCCATCCTATTTGTTTGTACCAAATATTTTTTTCCGTATAAAATTTTGACTTAACTGTTTAGTGAGAAGCAGTTATTTCTTTTTCACATATCTGTTGTTTTGTATGAGAGCAATGAATATTGTTTTCATATAAATTATTTAATAAGATTTAAACTTTCAATTTAAATCTTATCTTTAACATTTGTATAATATAGTGACAGTTGAGAACTGTGACTTTCTTATACCTTTATTTGCTGTACTTCCAACTTAACCCATTTATTGATGGTATAATTTCATACCTTGTCAAAATCAGTCCAACACTATAAGATTTAACAAAACAATACAACACAGACAACTTGCTACAGGTAAAGGGTGTTACAAAAGTAATGTAAATTCTGATGAGTGTTTACTTGAAACGGGTTTGATGATCTGTGGTTATATAGTGTGTTGCAAAAGTGTGCTTCAGTGATATAAGAAAAGACTTCATTATTTATTACCATAGTGTAGCGAATGTGATTAGATACAGTGTAAAGCAAAAGTGTAAGTATAGTTAAAGTGAAAGTGACATTTATATTACTTACCCAATTGTGAATATAATTAGATACAGTGTGAAACAAAAGTATTAGTGTAACTAAACAGAAGTAACGCTTATGTTATGCTATTGTGAGTTAGTTTAACAATTTAAAGTGATTGTGAAACTTTGTGTAAAAGACTGTGATTCAGATAGTGATACTTAAGTGAAAAAAGTGATGTGTTAGAAGTGGTTGAAAATACAGTTAGCAAGTGACTGTCACACTAAGCTTTATTAAAAACATTGTGGAAAAAGACAATTATTATTGTAAGAGTTTAGTGTTAAAACTTAGTATTATACTATCAGCATGGCAGAAGGAGGAAAAGAACCCTATGAAGGAGGAATAACAGAAGATGAAGAGAGATTGCTCCAAGCATTACATCTCCTTGGAATAAAACCCAGAATTGGTTCTGTTGAAGATGTCTCCAAACTGTTACAAGCTTTCGGTGGAGTTAAGCAAGAGCATGAAGAGCAGAGACCAGAATCATCAAGATTTACTTACCAGTTTCCAAGATTATCTCTGTTCTATGGTGAAGATGGAAAAGGTGATGTCAACTGGGACGGCTTTAGATATGAGATCGAGGCACTTTTGAGGGACAAGGTATTTACGAATGAACAAATCCTCTTGGGAATAAGAAGGTCATGTAAAGGAAAAGCAGGTGACAAAATAAGGAGATTAGGCCCTGATGTTTCAGTTCAAGAGATGTTACTAAAGTTTGACAGTGATTATGGATCAGTGGAGTCTCGAGAGATGATTATGAAGAAATTCTATTGTTGCCAGCAAAAAGAGGATGAATCTTTGATCTCATATGCATCAAGATTAGAGGAAATATTTGACAAGGCAGTTCAGTTAGAAGCATTGAGAAGAAGTGACTTCAATGTACTCAAAGAACTTTTTCATTCTGGATTGAGAAAAGACTTGAAACTGATGTCATTATACCAGTTTGATAAAATCCAGGATTATGATGAGTTCAAAAGAGAAATAAGGAAGATTGAATCAAGTATGGAGGAAAGTAGCTCTACAGATCATAAGAAAGCCTGCAAAGCAGCAGTGACAATTGACTCCCACACAAAAGACATCACAGAAATAAAGGATCTTTTAATGAAACTGAATGAACGGATGGATAAATTTGAAAAAGAAAAGGAGACAGAGATTACCCAACAAAACCAAGGATTTTGGAACAATAATAGAGGAAAAGGAAGAGGTTATAGAGGCAGAAATAGAGGTAGAGGATTCAGAGGAAGAGGGAGAGGAGACTTTAGACAGCAAAGACCTATTAGTTCTCAGAATTTTCAACCAACATGTTGGACCTGCAATGAAAGAGGTCATGTACAGAGAAACTGCCCATCTAATAACAGCAATGTGATTTGTTATAACTGCCAGGAGCATGGACATAAACAGATCAACTGCCCAAAAGCTTAAGAGCTCATGTTGCGGGGTCAAATGTGAGCTTCGATACCAAAGATCCCAAATTAGTTGGCTACATCAATGAAGCAGACATTGGAATTAATGGAATTCATACCAAAGCATTACTAGATACTGGGAGCTGTGTCAGTGTTGTTTCAAAATCGTTTCTAGATGAACATCTTCAAAATTCAGAACTTCATAAAATCGATCAGTTGTTGAACATTGAGTGTGCTGATGGAAGCCAATTGCCTTACATTGGATACATAGAGGCAGATATCTATGTCAGTTCAGGACTTCCAGGATCAAATTCCAAGTCATGCCTACTCCTAGTGATTCCAGACACTCCATACTCTCAGTCAACACCAATAATTCTAGGAACAAACATACTAGACGAGTTCATCAAAGACTGTAAAGTGAATTTTGGCGATCAGTTTCTGCAAAGAGCACAACTACACACCCCATGGTATCTCTGTTTTCGCACACTTGTCATTAGAGATAGAGAATTGAAAAAGAATAAGAGCACCATAGCCATCATAAGGAGTGCTGAACAAGCAAAAGTTACTCTCAAACCAAACCAAACTTTAACCATCAAAGGAAAGACTGACAAAGAAATCAACTACCCAAATACTACAGCAATCATTCAAGAGTCAAGTGAAAGTGGTCTCCCCGGATTTGTTGATATTACTCCAGCAGTTATTCAGTTTGAATATGGAAAGAAAAAGGAAGTAACAGTTACTCTATCCAATTTGACAACAAATACAGTAACCATTGCACCAAGGACAATTATATGCGAGATACAACCAGTTCAAGTTACAGAAGAAGTTTTTAACAACATTCAGGACAACAATTCTGTACCTTTCATCATTGACTCTCTTCACATGGACCAAAACAATGTCTTATCTGAGGATGAAAAGATCAGATTAAAGGAACTTCTTCAGAAACAGAGTGACATATTTTCAAAAAGTGAAGATGATGTTGGACACTGTGATAGAATCAAACACAGAATAGACTTGTGTACAGGCCAAGAAACACCATTCAAACAAAGACACAGACGAATACCACCTATGATGATAGAAGAAATTAGACAGCACTTAGAACAGCTTCTCTCTGCAGGCATTATACGTAAATCAAAGTCACCATGGGCAAGTAACATAGTTCTGGTGAGGAAAAAAAACGGCTCATTAAGAATGTGTGTGGACTATAGATCTCTGAACAAGAAAACAGTTAAAGATGCTTATGCCCTACCAAGAATTGAAGAAATATTTGATGTCTTAAAGGGAAGTAAATATTTCAGTACCATAGACATGAAGTCCGGGTACCACCAGGTGGAAATAACTGAAGAACACAAGGAAAGAACAGCATTTACGGTAGGACCATTAGGATTTTTTGAGTATAATCGGATGCCTTTTGGACTTTCAAATTCTCCAGCTACATACCAACGTTTAATGGAAGAATGTCTTGGAGATTACAATATGACAATCTGTGTAATATATTTGGATGACTTGATAGTTTTCGCAGATACATTTGAAGAACATCTCGAGAGATAAGACAAGATACTTACCAGACTGAAGCAGTGTAACCTGAAATTATCACCAGAAAAATGCATCTTTATTCAGGAAAAAGTTAACTTTTTAGGACATGTTGTAAGTTCCCAGGGAATAGAAACTGACCCAGCAAAGGTAGAGAAGATAAAGAATTGGCCAACACCATGTAACTCGGATGAACTTAGATCATTTCTTGCTTTTGCCGGTTACTACAGACGCTTCATTAGAGACTTCAGCAAAATCACTAGACCTCTTACAGATTTGTTGCCTCCTACTCCAAAGAAAAAAGGACAGAAACTGAAAGAAGAATTTGTATGGACAGAGAAAGAAGAAAATATTTTTACCAACCTTAAAACGATTTTATCAACACCTCCAATATTAGCTTATCCAGACTTCAATTTACCATTTGAACTTCATATAGATGCTTCTGCTAAAGGTCTGGGTGCAGTGCTTTATCAAGAACAACAAAATCAAAAGAAAGTCATTGCCTATGCAAGCAGATCCCTATCCAAAGCAGAAAAGAACTACAGTGCATTCAAGTTGGAGTTCCTTGCACTCAAATGGGCAATAACTGAGAAGTTCTCAGATTATCTTACCTTGACACACTTCACTGTACTAACAGATAACAACCCACTTACCTATGTCTTGACGTCAGCAAAACTAGACGCGACAGGTCATCGTTGGGCATCTGCACTTGGGGAATATTCATTTGACATTTTCTACCGGCCAGGACTTAAAAACACAGACGCAGACATCATGAGTAGATATCCGTTCGACAAGACACAAGAAAAAATGGAAGCCATCGATAGAGACTCTATAAAAGCAATATGCCATGCTCTTTTTCCTATACCATACATAGAGACCTTGCCATGTTACAATATTGACATTGTAGAAGCTACAGATATACCTGGACAGTCATTAGCATTAAAAGAAGTTAGAGAAATCAGAAGAATGCAGAGACAAGACCAATTAATAGAGAAATGGAGAAAGGCCGTAATTGATAAACAAATACCAAACAATGTATGGAGCAGTGATGACTTAACAATGAAGAAACAGTTCAAGAATTTCCAAATGAAAAGAGGACTATTATTTAGGACAATCATTGAGGACAATACAGAAATTCAACAGCTAGTAGTTCCAGAACAATGCAGGAAGGAAATCCTTCAAGGTCTTCATGACAATGTTGGACATCCCGGAAAGGAAAGAACATTAAAACTTCTCCGTCAACGATTTTATTGGCCTAAAATGTCTTCTTCCGTGGACGATTGGGTAACAAACTGCAATAGATGCTTAAGAAGGAAATCTTCTACAAATGAGAGAGCTCCTCTTGTGAATGTCAATACAACATACCCTTTGGAACTAGTTTGTTTTGACTACTTGACTATTGAACCATCAAAAGGAGGCATTTCAAACATACTTATCATTACGGATCATTTTACAAAATATGCAGTTGCTATACCAACAAAGAACCAAACAGCCAAAACAACAGCCGAGGCATTCTACAACAACTTCATTTTAAACTATGGAATTCCTACAAGATTACATTCTGATCAAGGTGCAAACTTCGAAAGCGAGATCATTAAAGAGCTGTGTACCATTATGAACATGAAGAAGAGTCATACGACTCCATATCACCCTCAAGGAAATGCAGGGCCTGAACGGTTTAATCGCACCCTTTTGGACATGTTAGGAACACTTGAAAACGATCAGAAATCAGACTGGAAGAAGTATGTTAGCTCTCTAGTATTTTACTATAACAGTACCCCTCATGAAACAACAAAATTATCTCCTTATGAGTTGATGTATGGCAGGAAACCCAAACTCCCAATCGACATCCAGTTCGAAGAAATTACAGAAGGTACAAATAGAACTACTACAGAATACCTCAAGGACTTGAAGGATAAGATGGACCACACGAAAAAGATTGTTGAAATGTACTCAGAGAAAGCGAAACAGAAGAACAAAAAGTATTATGACCTCAAAGCGAAAGCAGCTAGTATTTCCAGTGGGGACAAAGTTCTTGTTAAAAGAGTTGCGTTTGAGGGAAAACATAAAATCTCTGACAAATTCGAAGAGGAGACATACATAGTATTAGAACAGACAAAACCAGAAATTCCTGTGTTCAGAGTGAAAGCTGAGAGATCAGGTATAGAAAAGATTCTGCATAGAAACCTTCTTTTTAAGATTGAAGGAAAGGATGATGAAGAAATTGAGGAAGATGCAAATGATATTGACGAGGAAACAAAGCCAGAAAATAAAGACACAGATACCAAAGAATTAAAAGTAAACGGTGACGAGAACAAAGATGTAGAATTAAGTAAAGATCATGACGTCATGAGAGATGATTCGGAAAGTGAGTACGACGGAGATGTTGTAACCACATTTACACATGGGGACGCCCATGATGTACTCACAGTTCCTAATCAGAGAGAGAGACACGAAGATTTAGTGGAAAAAGCACCACTTAACATTGAGAACACTGACATTGCTAGCACAAGAAATGAAATAGCACAAGAAGAGTTTGTCGATGACAATGAAGAAAATTTAGAAGAAAAGGTTGAAGAGATGCATTACTCTCAACAGATAGACGACAGAGAAAGTATGCAGGAATGCGATTCTGAAGCTAATACAGCGCAAAAATTTCAGAGACACAGGGAAAGTCAAGAAGAGGGAAAGGAAGAAAATACAGGTAAGAACTTACCCTTACATATACCTGTTCCTGCTCCTAGAAGGTCTTCTAGACAGAAAAAACCGCCAGACAGGTATGGAGATTTTATTTTTAAATGTATAAACCAACGTCCGATTGACAATCGTCTTCAAGCACTAGACGAACTGATGAAATCAGGTATTTTAAGTAATATGGATTCAGATACAGCTCACCGAATTGTTTCAGCAATTATGAATTAATCAATATGTTAACATTCCTCTTTTCAGATAGTTATGTCAGTCTCGTATTGCGTTTTCATGTCATTTTCTCTTTTCAGAGTTAGGTTAATAGCAAGTTTCTGTATTTTTGTAGAGCATTTAACAATATATATGTTTAGTGCATTTAACCATCTAATTTGAATAACTTTCAGATTCGTACAAGCCATTTGGATAAATGCGAGGACGCATTTCCGATGCCCAGGGGGAGAGAAGTTGCGAAAAGAATGTGTTTGAAAACGTTTTGTTGCTTGAAAATGTACATTAACCGCAAGATAGTGTCTATTTTTTCATTGATATGTAATTGCTTTTCAGCTGTACAGTTTTATGTGTTATATAGAGTCTAGTTGATAAGAATTAATATAAATACTTAATTAGCGACGTAACGACAACGTGACAGATGACTGAATTTCTGGTAAATGACGGGACGTCATTTTTTCGATTGTGGGGGAGTATGTGACCAGGTTGTCAATTGTGAGTTTTAGACTAGTCCATGCTATTTTTAGACATCATTCTCGCGGGCAAATAATGTTCACGTGATCCTTGCACCCGCTCTTTGTCATAAGGAAAACTGACGCAGACCAGAGAAGACGTAGTTGGTGGTCAAGTTTGCCGTCTTTGAATTTTGGTGTTTTCCTTATCAGATATTGGTTTCACGGGTTCACATATGCACGAGAGGGAGGGAGAGAGTATCCAGACGAAAACTGTACTTTAGGCCTTATTACGCTCAGTTCCACAAATTGATTGTTCGTTTCACTCGTTTCGCTCATTTCGGTAGTTTCATCCGATTAAGAGCTAGATCCATGTTTGTGAATCTGGACCGAGATTAAAATCATTTGTATATCAGATCTTCGAGTTGGTGATCCCTCTACCCTGAAAAAGTTACTCCACGCCCTTGGACCCTTCCCGGAGGCTCGAGAAGCACCGGATACAATACATTGCAGAACAAGAAGCAAATTCTTTCCACCAAATTTAAGATGTTCGGCTGTTAGTCCCAGGTGGTCAGGGGCTTTGTTATTATTTAGGTTTTTTATTGCATTTTGGATCTCCGCTAGGCTAGCTGGTTTCACGTATTACTGACTGGCATTTTCAGAAGATTAGCAAACTTCCATTATTGCTTGTTGGAGAAAGCTATCATCATAATTACTATTTTGTTTTAGTCTTCCAAGGGATTCAAAGTGTGTGGCCCATCCTTGTAAAATTTCTTGGGGAGTAGTCAACTTACTGCCATCCATCTGTAGAACATTTGTAACATTAGTTTTATTGGTCCTTTGTTTTTCAATTAATTGATAAAATGTTTTATTATCACTATCTCTGGCCTGCATGATATTTTCTAATTCTCTATGTCTCTTTTCTGCTACTGCTTGTCTTAGGGTCTTTCTTAATTGTTGTTTAGCTTGTTTCATAGCTACACTTAATGGATGTTGCCAGTCTGTTGGTGAGCCCCCCATTTTCCATTTTCACCAGCAGTGTTTGCTTTTCTTTGATGCTAGCATTATATCTAGCCCGTTTGGGAGTTGTTTTTTGCTCTTTCTAGTAGGATGTTGCCCTTTTTTGAATCCTGGAATACTTTGTTCTGTCGCTAAGATTAAAGCATCCGTTACTGTATAGACTAAATTTTCAGCATTTCCATGTGTCATATTTTCTAAAGAACTCAAATTATTTTCTACATTTTCTTTGTAGCTTTTCTTATCGCATTTATTCCAGTTTGGTCTTTTTTGGTGTACTGCAGGATCTTGCTTTAGATAAGGTTGTTCATTGATATAAATAACTGTGGATACAACAAAATGATCGGAAGTGTTTTGATGGCCAGCATCTTCAATCCAGACATCTGAAGATAACTCTGCTGCTTGTCTATTTTTCAAAATATAGTCAATTTCATATTTATATTCTCCATTCGGTTGTATGAACGTTGATTTTCCTTGTTGCTGGTTTATAAGATTATGTTGTCTTACAAGATCTTTCAGTAATTGATCTCTTTCATTTGGGGGTTGTCTAGAAAGACTTGCATTGAAATCTCCGCATATGAAGACTGCATCTTTACTAGTGTATCTCTGTAATATTTCTTCTAATTCTTGTATAATGGCAATGTAGTGATGTTTTGATGTGTTGCCCCGACACGGTAGATACACACTAATGATGCATATTTTAGGTATTGTTTCCAGTTCCAAGGTAACAAGTCTATCACTTCCATCTGATAGTAAATTAACTTTTAAATTGTTACTCTTTCTGAACAGAATTCCCGTACCAGCGTATCCTCTTGGTATTTGTAGGGGACATATTGGGTCATTTTGGTCGACAGCTTTTGCATGACTTGAAAAGTCGGAGTGTATTTCATCTAAGTACTGAAGTTGGAAGGTAAATAGCCAATGTTCTTGGATACAACATATGTCACATTTGTTGAGTAGTTCTTGAACATAGAGCTGATTTGTCTTAATATTTTTAACATTCAGTGTTGAGAGCTTAAGGCTAAACTGCTGCCGATCTAGTCTTTCTGTTGCCCTGCCCTTGGCTAAAAAAGGTTTTTCCATAGGTCTTTGAATAGGTTGCTCTTTGTCAGTTTGAGCGCTGTTGGGTGCACTCATATACTTGTGATATTGTCTTTGATGCTCCAATATATTTGACTGGGGGGAGATATCTATATTGCTTATATCAGAAATTGGTTCGAAGCGTACTTTCTTTGGGGTTGAATGCATATCTCTATTTCTGTGATTGCTACTACATATTCTATTAATATTTGTAGGCTCTCCATTCGTTCTCTTGGTAAATCTTGGAGGTACATTTTTTGTGTTCCAGAATGGTCGGTTTCTTTTTCTATTGCTAAGTGAATGTCTACTTTGTCTTCTATCAATATTGCTAGAGCTTTGTATTGGATTTTCAGACTGTTCAGCATTACAGTTTGAGGCTGGATTTGTAAAATTTACAGATGAGTTATTATGACATAAATTTTGTAAGTTATACACTTGTATTGTCGTTTGCAAAGAGTTATGGCTGTCCTTAGACATCTGATAATTGTCAGTATAAGTCACAGATTCTTGAGCAGTAGGTATATGTGAATGTTCTGGTTGATGTGGTGTTAAAGGATTCCTATTTGTGCGCACACCAACATGATGTTGGTTCCTTACAGAAAGTAAATTCAGGTGTTGTTGCCCAGGTTTGGAGGTTATCTGTAGCTTCATATGATCTATGAGGCAAATTTGAATTCATAGGTCGGTATTGTTGACCCTTATACATAGTTCCATTGGTTAGGTTTGTTGAAGGATTAAGTCCATTCACTCTGAAATTTATATTTTGACTACAATTCATACAATGGTTTAATTGCTCTGCCCTTTGATTAGACAGAGAGTTCAGCTGGTGGTAAAGATGTTGAGATGATTCCAAGGTTGAAATTCGAGTACGCAAGATTTCATTTTCTATCCTTTCTAATCTTTAGTTCAGAACATTATAGTTCGAGTCTGGCACTATTGGACTACCATATCCAGTATTTGTGTATTTACACTGTGTCTGTAATAATCTGTTCTTATTCTCCAGCTCATCTATCTTTTTTTCAAGTGTCTTAATAGTTGATATAGAGAAAATGAGTTGATCTTCTAGATCATTAGCACCTTTCTTTTTCTTCACATGTTTTTTAGGCCCTTGGCTCTGACCAGGCTTGTCAGAAAGGACACCATAATGCTCATTGACCGTATTGTCAGACTGCTTTATCTCTTCTCTTTGCGACTTACTTAAATGACCAATGTCACCAGAACTATGATCTATGGACTGCTTTACCATTGGGTATATATCAGTATTATTAACTGTTTGTTTAGGGGATTTTGATTCCTTTTCGGTTTGCAGAATTTCAATTACTTCACTGTTTTCCAGAGCAATACAATTTACCTCGTCACTTCGGATGATATCCTCTTGTATGATATTACATTACTTCAGAATTCTTTTGCCGTATGGTGAGATGACGACATGAAAGACAGCTGTAGGGTGAATCACCTTCTTTATAAAATGCAGCGAGTTCTTCATCTAAGCACTCACATTCAAAATGATACCAATGTTCACAGTTATCACATGCTATGCCAGATAAGACAGATTTTTGACAATGTAAGCAGATTTCTATATTCTCAGGTTTGTTTTGATCAAGATCCTGTACATATGGATCATCCAGGCGACTATCAGTACAGCCGTCACTCACTAAGGCTTTATGTGGAGAGGCACATACACTGGTTTGTTTTTCTGGGTTAAGAATACTTTTACTTAGACAGCGATCAATGATATTGGCATAGAATCGATCGAGATCAGACAGCTGTGGATTTGTTTCTAACTTCTTTATCAAAATTGGTAAGATCTCATCTTGGAAGGTAGGCGTACTATTTCCATTTATCAGAAAGGAATACATATTGACAGTACATTTTTTACGTTTTCCAGGAGCTCCAGTGCTAAGTCTATTGGTAGCCTTTATGATCATCTCGGGAATATAACCCTTACAGTCATTGACTAGCTCAGTGGTAAAGATGATGTTAAACTTCACACTGATATTTGGTGATGATGTCATATTTACAATTTCATTTTTCAAGAGTTCGTAACATCCAGCACTACATTCAATTTTGAGCTGTCTTCCAGAGTCTTTAGGTATAATATTTAAGAATGGTCTTTCACAATGACTACGTTTCTTCTGAAGGTTTCTTACCTCGTTTAGAGCATAATTTCTAGTAGAGTATTGGGTTGCCAAGCCTGTTTGAGCGATCCGAGAATTACCTGAAGAATTATTTCCATCTTTAGTCGTCATGCAGAGACTAGTTTCTCGGGTTACGTTATGTGTACTGTTGTCCATGGGAGCGGCCATGTTGGACTGTGACGTCAGCAAGGTGTGCTGGAGGGAAAGGTCTACACCAACTTTGAGGGTGACAAAATGTTAATAATCTGATTGTAAACCTCTATTTAACCATCTAGGTTTACAATAAGTGTCGATAGCACCTATTGCCTCATTAATTAAATGCTACGGTTAAAGATCTGTTTATTACCATCCAGGCTCCAATTAGAATTCCAAAGTCTTATATGAAATATACCAAGTAGATAAGAAGTTTTTTTTTTAAATAACTTTTAGAACTAACTAAATATGACCGCGCAGTACAGGATACAAATGCGGGGTAAGAGTCCCCGATAGACAGATTGTAAGATTGTTCAAAATGGCGGTCCGGCCAAAATTCGATCAAGTCTTTACTACGCGTCACAAGTAAAAGAGAAAATACACCCCTCTTAAAAGCAAACTAAATTAAGACATACTCCAGGAAGTATTAAAACTGGTTAAAATGATTAAAATAGTGCGGGTTTAAAGTACGTGGGTATAGGTCGAGTTGGAAAATAAAGTTCAGGTGGAATTCAATATGGCGGAGTTGCCACGTGTAAATGTTCACTGAATCACTTCAGCACATCCAGCGCGTCAGGTAAAAAAAAAAAACGTATAAAGCCTTAAAGTTAGTAAGAAGTAAACCACAATCTAATTTTTTAAAAAAATTAAAAGTTTAAAACTTAAAACAGGCTTTAACTAAGTGTCTCCTTGACGCACAATCACTTTTCCACCACTTTTCTTCCCACTCTTCAAAAACACGTCCTACCACTACAACCGCTAGCACATTTTTTGATATTATTGGTACCTCGTTTTCAATAATAATGTAAATGGAGGCGGGGAAGCAGCGCCAATTTGCCGATCGACAAATTCTGTTTACCCGTGACCGAATCCGTACGACCTTGGCAAAAAGAGGCAAACGAATCCTATTAGGGTATCCTACGCTCAAAATTCATCATGCAGCCAACGGATAAAAACGGTTGCTTTAAAAACATTTTCTTTTTGAACTTTCTCGGTGTATGTAGATACTGACGTCCTCTTTCCATTTCCATTGAGTATGAACTCGTAAGGTGTAAGGCGGATATGAAGGGTGTCGTTGAGTAGTGCATGTTTATACGTGATATTAAGAGTGGTTGCAGCTTTTGAGCAAATGTTTAAACGTGGTTACTAAAGCTAAGCGCCGTTGGCCCCAAGCAAAAATCAGTCAGTGCTAAATAAAAAGAAAATACCTGAAAAATGATATATTTTTAGTTATTCACAGCTTTGCGTAGTAATATTGCTTCGTTTAGGCATGAATGGAGGAACTATTTAGTCACATGTAGGAATCAAGTTTTGTTTACCTCGCGTATCCAGGAAAAAGCAGCCGGATACAAGAATTCTCGACCTAGATTAATATCGTAGGCGTTGAAAATCAGTTATTCATATATGGGGACTATGACAGCGGGAAAACCCGCTGCCAAAAAGAACACACAAATTTGGCAAAAGTCTGGCGTTTAATGCAGGTTATATTGCACAGCATATTTACACAAAGACTGAAAGTTCATGACTGATGCGGTCGATGTCGAGTATTCTCTTTTTGTTGTATTACCATAACCGTTTATCTTCCATATTTCTTCTTGTATCGACCCAAGCCGCCAAAGCCCCCGCCGTAACCGCCGCCGTAGCCGCCGCCGTATCCGCCACCGTAGCCGCCGCCATAACCGCCACCATAACCGCCGCCGTAACCTCCGCCAATTCCCATACTGCCACCATAGCCGCCGCCATAACCGCCGCCATAACCTCCCCCATAGCCGCCTCCCATACCTCCGCCAAATTCTAGACCGCCTCCATAGCCGCCGCCATAGCCGCCACCATAACCGCCGCCGTAGCCGCCGCCAAATCCACCGCCGTAACCGCCGCCATAGCCGCCGTAGTATTTACACGGTCATTTTTTGCATGGCCATTTCCATCTAAAACCTGGAAATATATTGATGAGTGGTTTACATCGCTTTCAACATTATTTCAGTTATATCACGGCGACAGCTTGCTTATTCATGTATGTCCTGGTTGTCACCAGTACTAAGCTGAGGCTTTGAAGTGCTTTGTGCAAGAATACTCCCATGTTAAGCCTGAGCTTTCATTGAGGCTCGACCCCGGGACCTACAGGTTACGAGTCCACCACATTACCAGAGAGCCACGTTGGACCCCGCCCGGAAATATAAGATGTACCTTTTTATGGTTCCGGATAAGAATCTATGTATATTTGTATATAAGGTAGATCTGCAATGCCTTTGCTGGAATTTCAATTTGATTTCATTCATGTTAGAAATTTAATTTGAAAGGGTAAACCACGACGGTCCGTATTCACCAACCATCCTTAATAATATTCCTAGTCTTATTCTTCAGACAGAATTTTGTCAGTGTGAAAGTAACAGAACTTCTGATTGGCTAAACCATTTGGTTTAGCCAATCAGAAGTTCTGTTACTTTTACTGTCAGAAAATCTTGAAGAATAAGACAAAGAATCTTCTTAAGAATGGATGGTGAATACGGACCTAGGGTCAATCTTTACCAACCCTTGTTTAGAACGTTCTTAGTCCTATTCTTAAGAACTTTCTAAATATGAAAATAATACAACTTTTGATTGGCAAAATCAAATGCACAATTAACCGTTTACCCGCTATATAATTTAAATGAAACCTAATCCAATTGTAAAAACACAAAAATGTTGCCATTCATTTATTGCCATTCATTTTTTTTTTTAAATTTCA
This sequence comes from Tridacna crocea, assembly GCA_943736015.1. Classification (NCBI taxonomy): domain Eukaryota; kingdom Metazoa; phylum Mollusca; class Bivalvia; order Cardiida; family Cardiidae; genus Tridacna; species Tridacna crocea. The sequence goes on along the minus strand of OX031068.1, from coordinate 47,818,742 downwards.
TTTTTCTTGTTGAGTTGATGTTACCTCTTTACTGGATAGGATCAGAATGCATCAGTTGACCTAACCAATCAAATATCCTCACAACATCACAATAAAGACTTTATGATAATCCAACAAGTAAATATTGATGCATATCATCAACGGCGCCGCAAATCAGTTGTTTCGTATATAAGGCACATTACAGCATTTAAAGGTGGGTATTTAGAATTTTCACATCACACCAAATTAAAAAATACATATGTCACTGAAATTTATATGAAAAAACAATACAAATCATCAGTAATTAAGAATCATAAAATTACATAGAAAAAAAAATGTGGTATTCCCTTAAATGGCTACGTAGCCTCTTAAGCTATTTTTAGATTTCCCGCCAAAATCAAAAAAGCATTGTGGGAATGTTAAGTGACTTGCACGTGACTTATGACTATTAAATTCCATAACATAACAAACATTTAATTATTTTCCATAATGTCTAGAACTTCGGATGCTATGTTTGCAGCTTCGTCTGTATATTTTCAGTATGTAAATGAGCGAGTTGCTCATGTAAAAATAGATCGTGTTTCCCTCCAGTGTCGACCTGGGCTGTTGTAAATCTCTAATTTATCTAGTTGTTGGATGGTTTTCGACTACTGGGGTTTAATGAATGAAAATTATAAGGCTTTGGGGGTACAAGGATGATTTTTTTGTATTTTTTGTAAAATTTATTCCAAAATCTGAAGGGCCACCTTTAAAATTGTTCAAAGTAAATCTATGCAGAAATCGGTGAGAAATGAACTGAGAAGTTCTAAACAATCCTCACAATACAACTAAAAACTTAAAAAAGAAAAAGGCAATGATGGTAGGACACAATCATAGCCATTCTTCGATGAAATTTAACATAAGTTCAATTGGAACTATGCGCAAAAGCATTTGTCATTCGGCAAATATCACACGAAAATAGTAGTAAAACTAGGTTTTTCATTACCAGATTGATATATAAAAAACTGGATACGAATTGACCAAAGTAGGTACGAAATGATTGAAGTGAGTACGAAATGACCAAAATTGTACGAAATCGGCCTAGGTACGAAATGGAGTGCAACACGTGTAAAGGTGCATTCGGACATTTGCGTAAAGTGTCGTCCCGGATTAGCCTGCGCAGTCCGTGCAGGCTAATCCGAGACGGCACTTTACGACTACATTAGATTTTGTGCTACAGTAGACTTGCGTAAACCAGAAAATCACATAAAATCGGAAAGTATCGTTTCGGATTAGCATGTGCGGACCGCACACGCTGATCAGAGACGACACTTTACGCAAATGTCCGAATGACCCTTTTCGTGTGTTACAGGCCAAATGATCTTATTAAGAAATGACAGGAAGCCGAGTAAACAATACGGCTGTCTCCATAGGTACTTTTCAAAGCAATAAAAATATAGCGCCGCCGCTCATGCGGCGCAACAATAATTCAAACGTCCAAATGATGTCGGAACAACAACAACAACAACAACAACAATAGACGGAGCGAATTCCTAAACCTTACATTTCTATAGAAACCACATAGAATATAGTTTTTCAGAAATTCGTTTGAAAATCTCAAGAAATGCCGCGAGTGAAGTCAAGGTAGTATTGTGCTTTCTGTAATTCAAGCAAAATTCGCGTGACGTCATTTGGGTTGAACCGGGCCTTTGATATCAGTGCAGAGGACAGTTTAAAGAAGAAATATTTTTCTAACAAAGATGGCGTAAATTTGCTGGCAAATAGACAGGGGCCTTTGGAATAAACTTGTCTGCATTTTTGACCAATCACAAAATTTCTATTTATTCATTTGCTACCAATACCAAAACAGCAGGTCTAAATACGTTTTTCTCTCGTTAATTAAGAACCATTCATCAACCATTCTTTGTTTCATTCTTTGTTTAATTTAGTATGAAACGCAACGTCTGATTGGCTAAAGCATTTGGTTTAGCCAATCAGCCACTGTGTTACTTTCAAATTAGAAAAAAAAAGTCTTGAGAATAAGACCAAAAAATATATTAAGAATGGTTACAATACAATATAATGCAATACAATACTTCACCGGTGACTTAGGCCTCAGGCCTCATTACACATAAACATTGCAGCACATTGAAAATATGTGAGCTTTGCTCAGCATCTCCGTTATACACGATACAGGCCAAAGTCTTCACATAATTAAGGCGCCACTTTTCTTAATAACCCACCTAATCATGAGGCAGACTGGTCCTTTGTAAAACAGAAACTTTGATTGACCAATAGCGAAAAGTTTCGACTGCGCAGGCTGACCCGGGTCGATACTTTTCGCAGATGCATTAAGCCCCCTTTTCATAGGGTATGGCTTAGATATTAGTAAATACGGACTGTGATCGTTTTGTACTGGAATGGAAAGTACGTTATCTTTTTGAATTGGAAATATATTCAAAACCGATACTTAGTTAAAAGAGAACCTTACTATAAAATGCGACTATTAAGTAATTTCGAATATAGGATCTCTATTGACTGATCATTTTTTAGAACATCCTAGGTCTTTTTCTCTAAGATTTTGGTATACAACAACTTCTGATTGGCTAACCCAAATGATTTAGCCAATCAGAAGTTGTGTTACTTTCAAAGTTGAGCATTTTAGAGAATAAGCCTATGACTAAAAATGTTCTTAGGAATAGTTTGTGAAACTACCACGATAAAATTAAATTATTGAAGATGTATTCACAAAAGACATAGCTGCTCTGTTTCAAATGCCGTTATAAAATTCATTATTGCATAAAACGTGCCTTTTCGGGCCGTTATAAGCATGTATTAACGGGTAAAAATCGGGCGGATAACGGGAGAAAACGTGTATTAATCAGTAAATTCACGCGCCGTTAACGCCCGGGTTTGTACTATAAATATCCTCGATTCGGGCCTACCTTGTAAACAATGTTTATCCTTGTCAGATTTTCCCTAGACTCCGACCATCAAACTGTAGGAATTCGTACCATATTCGACCCTTTTCATGGCATGTCTTTGATGATATTAGTACACCACAAACAAACCTTTGCACAGAATCTCAGTCTAATCGAGATCTGAACAAAAATTCACCCGTGAAATGTACTCTAAACCAGCTACATCCCACCCACTTTTTAACGTGATCGGTCCGCCTCGCTTGATGTATATCGAACCCTCTGTCGCCTTCAGTTACAGAAATTTATATCCACGCATTCATCCTAGTTGTAATCGTCCAAATGTGTGCAAGTTTACTCCACATAAGTCCAGTGTGTATTAAAAATCAATAAAAGTGTATTTACAGCGAGAGAATCAAAACTGGCATACAGGACTAATGGCCCTTTCCTAATCGTAACAAAAACTTCTTCGCCGACTTCCGGTTTTGACCCATTTGCGTACAGTACATTTGAAATTCGCTTATTTGCATTTCTATGGAAATATTTTTGCTATCTGTGCAAATTATTGTTAGAATACCTTTAATTTATGCAATAATAGCGTTAATTCACGTTTTTTTCGGTCGTTAACATTCGCAGAGGCCCTCAAAATACTTAAACACCCTCGTGCTTCGCACTCGGGCGTTAAAGCATTTTTCGGGCCTCTGCGAATGTTAACGACCTCAAAAACGTGAATAAACCCTATATAAATGAATGAACTTACCCTCTGACGGCACTATCGCACCAAGAAGAAGGACGGCAAGAAGAAAAGCTACAGTTCTATACATCTTGATGATAAGTCGGCTCTGGTATGATCAGCTGCTATGGTCCGTGTTCTCAAAAGGGTTTTATACCAGTTCTTTCACGTCACAGACTGGTCTAGCGGTTGACGTTACAAGCAATCGTTATGACAAAAACATGAACGATGTGTGAACTCGTCTACAATTGTGGTTTATGAGTTTTCTTTTGAAAGAAAAGAATAAATATATTATGTCAATAAATCAAATTATATCATACTACAAGGTCTATAATGGTATTTTAAGAAAAACAAACAAACAAACAAAAAACCAAGAACGTTAAAAGCAGGTGCGCGACAGCTATTTGCGGTTACGTCAGGACAGTGGTTCGTGGTTACAATGCATTTGCAGTGAAACCAACGTATTCATTACCAAACGACAAAAGTTTGGACTGGATCAAATTCAAAACAATTGCAGACGAAAAATTTAAAGTTGCTAGAATGATGATTTCTATTTTTGTTAGTGTAGAAAATATCGTGGGAAAAGAAAATAATGCTGGTTACCAGCCTTGTTTCCTTTTTCCCACAAAGTTTTTAAAAGCCTTTCTGTTTTTCTTTGATTCGTTGAAAGATGTGATTGTGTGGTAAAGCCAAAGGGGTATATTATATATAGACCACAGCTTGTAATTCATTCATTTTGCATCGTCATTGCAATGTAGATCTATAAACGTCAACAGCTTGGGAAAGAAGCCAGTAGATCTATGTGAACAATCTATGTACAGTCTGCGATTGGGAAATATACTGTAAGCCTTGTTCTATCAAAATGAAGTTCATTCATCTGCACAAAGTATCGACCCAGGTCAGCCTGCGCAGTCCGTGCAGGCTGACCTGGGCCGAAACCTTTTGCTATTGGTTATTTTTCTCTGCTGCTCAAAGGACTATGTTACCTTATAATCCAGTCGGTTGTTATATATACATAGTGGATTTTATGGACCCATAATACTGTGATGGCTTTGATGAATTAATTGGTATCATGCATCACTTACATGCACTGAGGTCCCCCTTTTGCCAGAGCATGGCTCATTGTATACCTTAACCTGTATCAGACAACAAAAGTTTTTTTAAATGTCCGTATCAAAAACAAGAAAATATACATATTTTTTAAACAAGAGAGCCATTGGCCCTGGAACGCTCACATTAGACTATAGCTTATGAGTGAAATTCAATTCTTTGAACAACTTTGGTAGAGCTTCACCAAAGGAACATCCCTGCCAAATTTCATCAAGATTGGCCCAGTGGTTTAGGAGTAGAAGATGTTTAAAGAAATTGTTGACGGAAAATGGACACTGGACGACGGACGACAGACGCCGGACATAGGGCGATCACAATAGTTCACCTTTAGCACTTTGTGCTAAGTTGAGCTAACAAATATCAAAGCTCTACGCCTTCCAGTTTCAAAGAAGAATTCTAAATTTTCCTTCTTTGTCCTATGTTCGACTTTGTGATCCCTGGGGTTTGGCTAGTTTTGACCAAAGCAGCATCCTTGGAACAAACTTAGTGGTCCACTCAAAGATGCTACATACCAAATATCAAAGCTCTACACCTTCCCGTTTAAGAAAAATAGAAATTTAAAGTTTTCGTTCTTTGTTCCTATGTTCCATCCTGTGACCTCCGGGACAGGGCCAGTTTTGACAGTTAACATAAAATACTAACAACGATCTGTAAGATGCATTGAGGGATGACCACGACCCTCAAGTAATATCCTATAGACGTTGACAATAAAGTTAGAAAAAAGACTTGAAGTTTTAAGACGTTTAAATGGCATTTTATACTACATATAACAGTATTTTGGTTTACGATACCTGTACTTTTTTGTGCCAGGAAAAGGAAATTTGATTGTGAAAAATATTGTCAGACTCATAACAATGTCCATTCTTTTACATGATATGAAATAAATTTGTCTGCATGTTGACCCCTGAACTGTTTCCTCATGGCTGCTAGTGTGTCTTAAGGTTCAGTATTTATTGTGAACTCAAAAGGTGGGTACTGATGCATTGTTTACGTTCTGTTTTCAGAGCAGACAACATCCACTTTGAAAGCCGATGGTGCAACATGCACTCAGAGCAACGAGTGTCATAGTAAGATCTGTTCAACTTGCGTCGATGGTGCTGTCACAAAGCAAATGGTTTAGCCAATCAGAAGTTGTGTTACTTTTAGAACCTATAATTAGACCAAGAATATGTTTAAGCAGGATCAGTGAATATGGACCCTTTCAAAGACCAAGAATGTTTTAACTTAGTACGATTAATGAATAGGGATCCAGATATCACAGATAGGGTTTAGGGTTTAGGGTTAGGGTTATATGTCTGTTCAAAAGGTTTTACTTTTGCTGTTATGACAAACGCGAATAGGCTTATCCTGGTCCATCAGTACATCTGTCCGTGATTCCATACGAGAAACGTAGCGTCCATAATGCATGCTCTTCTTTTCAAATAACGTTTGAGAAAAGCCATCTTCCTCTGCAGGGTCGTTAAAACTCGGGATTGTGTTGAAAAGGATTCTAACATTATGAATTACACGAACTATACAATCTAATCTTGATTCAAATATCTCGTTAACCCTTTATCCCATAACGCATTTCTATGGTATATCTAATTGACCCTAAATAACAGCATGGGTGAAGCCATTTCTTATGTGTATATGACACCTTTTGATAGCATAGAAAACATTGTGACAAAAGGTGAAATTGCTCGTCATGAGCAATTTCACCTTTTGCCACAATGTTCATCAAAGGCTCCTTCAAGCAATGCGTAGAAATGAGTATCTATGGAGTAAAGGGTTTTAAGGGAAATAAAATCATCTCCCTTTTTACATGTTTAACATCATTTCATCATAATCTGATTTCAGAAAATTAATGCAGAAAATCCTGTGAAACGAGAATTTAATGCATCTGCAAAGAGAAACTTTACGCTGTTTGTCAGTTTTTTGTGTATAATACAGGATCATTCTACCTCTTGATTCATTTGAATGTCAGACAAAAGGGATTTTATGGATCGAAAATTGTGTGATGTCTTGCTTTGTATAATGAATCATGGAGATGCATAAAACCCCATTTTTGCTAGAGTATGGCTCTAATGTTAAAATACATCTACATTTTTTTCATATTTCAGTATCTTCTAGTGCAGTAAGTATCAAAGCAACAGTGGATATTTTGTTGGATATGTTTGTCGTTGCAGCTACTTTAATTTTTACATATTGGTAACATTTAGCATGAACACATTGAAGAGAGAGTCCGACTTATTTCAGAAGTTTTATTGTTCTAGAATGTTTGAGGTTTGGTTGCAAACGGGTCTGCATTTAAAAACCATTCTTAAGAACATCCTAAGTCTTATTCTCAAACATCATCAAAAACCGTTTGGTTGAGCCAATCAGAAGTTGTAAAGCTATCATTAGATCAAGAATGTTCTTACGAATGATTAGTGTATATAGACACAGGTTTCTGAGCCTAACAGAGGGCTGTGTGGTATCCAAACCAATTCTATTTGTGTTTTCAGCAGTTTTCAATTGTATTTCAAGATGCATCACGACATATTCTAACAAATGCTCCTCATTTTTACGAACCATAGCATGTCACATAATCTTTTATCACATAAACAGCAGTAAGAAAATGCTCAGCATTATAATCCATCATAATTTTTTCATAAACTATCGAATAATACCAATTGAAAATGGGTCATCCCTGGAGCAGTTGGAGTTTCATCCATCCTTATGATAACCACTGTCATGTATATCAGAGCTCTAGATAAAGGGAGTGATTTTGATTTCAAAATTGAAAATATTAATCATTCCCTCTAAACCCTGTATTATGGGTACTAATTAGAATTGTCTCATCGAGACAATTCTAATGGGTACCCACAACATAGGGTTTGGAAGAGAAGTGATGGATTTAAAATACCATCACTCCTTCTTATCAGGCTCAGACGTATATAATAATGTATATAATAATTTTGGTAAAGCACATGCCTAAACTAAACAAAATGTTACATGTACATGTATATAATAAAGATAGACTTGTATAAATTATATACAGTATACTTTGAATGCCTCAGGATTTATAAAAAATATAACTCTTTACCACACAATAAAATTTAGACTTGTACAAATTGAAATCATTTGTAGAGGACAAACTACATGTAGATCAAATTATGGTTAATGTCTTCAACCCTTTACACAACATCACAAATTCTAATGACCCTGAGGATGGAGGTCTTTAAAACAATGTTTTTCCTTCCCTTTCTAAGACAAATTCCATTATTTGAGCCACAATTAAATTGTTATCTTCAAATATTTTATTTTTGTCAAGTAGTACAAAGTTAATGAAATGCTTCCTGGGTGATAGGATTTGTCTCTTGAAAGGCAAACAAAAGTGTGGGAAAAAGGAGAAAATGCTGGTATCGATTATTTACTCCCTTTTCCACAACCTTTCAAAAGTCCTCTTCTTCGGACCCTTTTAATATCGTCCTACTGTAAAGGGTTAAATGGAGATACTGTGTTAGCCATAACAATACAAATGAGGGCCATAGTCAGTTATTTCTCTTGATTCCTCCCCAGTACTACTTTGGTCCTGATAGGGGGATATCTTGGTTTTTATCCTTGATTTTCTTGCTTTAAACAGATATGGCATTGCAGTAACATCTCAGCAAAATCGGTATATACACATTATTCTGATGGTTGAGAAGAGAATTTGTTTGAAATCACGTGGGGACATGACACATAATCATAAATCAAATTATACTTACCACAACACACCCGGAGGAATAAACCATAAAAGCAAAGGAATACAAGTTACAGGACCAAGTTCTTTGGTTACCTTTAGTCTTTATTTAACAAGAGATTTATAATTTGAATTAGAGGAATTGTCTCCATTAGACAGTTACAAATTCATACAATGGCCACCAAAACACATTGGGTGGAGCTGTACATCCGGATAGACGGATAGTTTGTCCCTTATCTGGTGTTTTAATCTGGGCCAGAAACTCATCTCCCTGTTTTACGAGCTCCTTAATCATCTTTATTCTAGACCCATAATCCATTTCCACCGGAATCCCAACCAGTGCAGAGCGAAGACCATTGGATTTGATTCGGAATACAACGGTTGAATTGCTAGGAATTTCTTGTGTTAGAGGTTCTAACAGTTCGCACACATTTTTACAAATTGAGGAGGCGTTATATTTGGGTAGTTTGGCTGGTGTCTCAGTTACAGTACACTCAATTAGAAATGAAGCAGCAAAATCATATTTTCCCTCTTCTCTCTCAGCAAAGATGTCCAGTTTATAATACCCTGATGTCGGAAATCTTACATGTACAATTTTCTGATTTTGTCTTGCAGTAATCATACTATAATCTTTCAGTTCAGTTTTTAAGTCTGTAACAGCCTTCAGTTCTGGAATTAGAGAAACATTTCTGGTTTGTTCAAGAGTTATGGTCATTTCGTTGGTCTCTGATATAAAGACTGAACGATTTTCGATTGATTTTGCAAACCCATGTTCAGCGTAATTGGGCTCAGCTCCCCAGGCCTTTGAATGATCAGGAAACGTCACTTTATTTGAGTATACCTTATCACATCTCAGCATGTATTCCATTAGTCCCATGAATCTTGCATGCCTATAATCTTTGACCCTGCCATAAAGAATCAAAGCATACTGGCCTACATCAGGGGGAACTACTCTAACAGAAAATGTCTTGCCATCAATCTTTTGAATACATCTGTGTTGATTTATCTCCTTTCCATCAGAGTTTCTAAGATTGGCTGTAATGTTTGATAAAGGGATTTCCTTTGTTCCGCATGTTATGGTAACTTCATCTTGGAAATAGATGATTGGCTCCCTGTGAGATATTAATTGGAAACCATACTGTCGAGACTTTTTTGTCAAATTTGGTAAACTGTTAAATTCGTCAATATCAATGGGTTCCTGTAACAACTGCCATATTTCGTCAGTCGGAAAATGATCATAAACAAAAACTTCAGGGTCAGTTAGAAACCAGAATTCATCAAACTGACGTTTAAATCTTCCATGCGTGTCTAGAAATCCTGAGCCCCAGGCACAGTCTATAAATCTCCACTCACTATTGATATATACCGCATTCCAGCTGTGGTTTCTCTCGCCAAGTTTAAACTGTTTCTCTGGTTCATATGCAAACCCTTTAGAACATCCAGGAATAGTTACAACAGGTATATTACCTTCCCTGAAATATAGTATGGTCCAACCCCTTAACCAAGAATAACATATTTAAGTAACCCTGAAGAATGTAACTAAAAAAATCATAGGAAAAAGAGAAAATATGGGTAATCAGTATTTTCTGCTTCTCCCACAATGTTTTCCATTTTTCCACAAGCAAAGTTCATTTTTTTAGTCATATTTATGTTTTTGTTTGCAAATCCTTCAATTATGCTTGCGCCAAAACTTTTTGTCTAGTAAGTAATAAAATATGTGACCTGTCACCCAAAAAGGGACCCTCTGGTAAAAGCGAAAAGTGTGTCAGCCCTGGTCAGACTGCGCAAATAGTGCAGGCTGACCTGGGTTGATGCTTTTCACTTTTATGATAATTTCTGTATGAAAAGTGGTCATTCAATCATCTTATACAATCGTTTTTGAACTATCAACTTAAAGTGACATGCACTATCTTTAGTCTGTTTTCATCTAATTGATATACGTAATACATGGATCCGTGGAAATCGATATTTGACCAATCAGGACATCGCATTTATTCTACCCGATGTCCTGCCTTGGTTTCTGCTATTTCGGCTCACAAATAAACGACTGTTAACGTTAGAAGAATGCAATTCTCTTTATTTATGTTGTGTTTTTAACGTTTGAATGTCAAAACAAGCTTTAAAAATGTGATTTGCGGACGTGTACCAATGACGTGAGATCACGCAGAGGCTCTGGACAAGTTTAAATTGTGATGATTACTGAAAATTTGAACTTATGCAAAGAGCTGATCAGCGCTGGATAATGGATTAATTTTTAAAGTATTCTATAATTTTTCCCCTCTGAAAGAGAAAACTGGAAAATAAAGGTAAAAATAGACCTATATGAAATATTAATAAAAAGAAAATACTTTTACTTGAAAATCTAACCCTGTTCATTAACCTATGCACATCCAGAAAGTGGCCGCGTAACTTGGCACCAATGTTTCAATTTGGATTACAGTCAAAACGTACCCAAACCAAAACGTACCCAGGTCAAAACGTACCCAGCCTGAAGTCAAAATGTACCCATGATTTTTATAGTGTTTTTGTCTTCCATCTTTGTACAAATTATTTAAAAATGTTCATTTCACCATCTTGATGATTTTACATTCTGCTTCATTTTAAATATGTCATTCACGATTAAAACAAATAATGAAGCATAATACAGAACCTAGCTAAGACGATCAAATGCTTCATTACATAATTAACAGTCGCTCTCTCTCTCTCTCTCTCTCTCTCTCTCAAGAAAATACAAGTGACATTACGGAAAAAGCATCAGATACCTTGATTGTGTTATCCATAATTATTTTATCCAAAAAACATTCATAAGAATCAGCACATTTAAATAAATGAGATACAATAATTACTTAGTTTGGATAACAATAGGTGCAGTATAGGTGACGAATAAATTCATTACTCTCAATGGTATTTAACCTGATGTAGATTGCATGATAAGTAATTGAAATGCTTTGTAAATATTTTCATGATTTGAGAGACAGCTTGCTTCAGATGAAAAAGTAACGGGATAATATGCTTAAATTCAATAAATGCTCTGCTGAAATTTTTTTTCTCATATTTTCCTTTTCTACCCTTTGGAAGTTCTCGTTTGTAACAATTTAATCATCTGAAAATTCTCTAAACACCTACTCATCATTCAAATATCATTATTTATACAGTTTTTCGCTGAATTAAAATACATGTACTAACATTTTTTTAAACGGGGAATATTATTAATATATTATATACTGCAAAGAAAATATTATAAAGTTAACTCTTTACCAAACAATAAAATCTTTAACTCTTCCAGATTGAAAAGATTTGCAAATAACATAAGATAAGCTAGCGTAAAAAAAAACATTGTAAGAAATGGGAGAATATTGTTGTTATCATTTTCTCCTTTACTACAGTGTTAACAAGAGCGGCAAATTGTCGCAAGATACGCCCGTCTTACCCCAAGTTGTAAAGCTGGGCATGCACCGGACAAAATTCAAGTATGAAAAACAACAAAGGGCAATAACTCAAAAATTAAGCAAGCAAGAGTTATGATTCCTGTGCACTGCACTCCCCCTCGGTGAGATCTATCCAGCCATGAAATTTCATAACCCTAGCTAGTATAGTTCTGGAGATATTCAGCGACAAAATTCAAGTATAAAAAACGGCAAAGGGCAATAACTCAAAAATTAAGCAAGCAAGAGTTATGATTCCTGCGCACTGCACTCTCCCTCGATGAGATCTATCCAGCCATGAAATTTCATAACCCTAGCTAGTATAGTTTTGGAGATATGCTCCGGACAAAATTCAAGTATGAAAAACAACAAAGGGCAATAACTCAAAAATTAAGCAAGCAAGAGTTATGATTCCTGTGCACTGCACTCCCCCTCAATGAGATCTATCCACCCATAGAATTTCATAACCCTAGCTTGTATAGTTTTGGAGATATGCTCCGGACAAAATTCAAGTATGAAAAACAACAAAGGGCAATAACTCAAAAATTAAGCAAGCAAGAGTTATGATTCCTGTGCACTGCACTCCCCCTCGGTGAGATCTATTCACCCATAAAATTTCATAACCCTAGCTTGTATAGTTTTGGAGATATGCTCCGGACAAAATTCAAGTATGAAAAACAACAAAGGGCAATAACTCAAAAATTAAGCAAGCAAGAGTTATGATTCCTGTGCACTGCACTCCCCCTTAATGAGATCTATCCACCCATGAAATTTCATAACCCTAGCTAGTATACTTTTGGAGATATGCTCCGGACAAAATTCAAGTATGAAAAAAAACAAAGGGCAATAACTCAAAAATTAAGCAAGCAAGAGTTATGATTCCTGCGCACTGCACTCCCCCTTGATAAGATCTATTCACCCATGAAATTTCATAACCCTAGGTAGTATAGTTTTGGAGATATGCTCCGGACAAAATTTAAGTATGAAAAACAACAAAGGGCAATAACTCAAAAGTTAAGCGAGCAAGAGTTATGATTCCTGTGCACTGCACTCCCCCTCGATGAGATCTATCCACCTATGAAATTTCATAACCCTAGGTAGTATAGTTTTGGAAATATGCTCCGGACAAAGAACTGGACGCCGCCCGCCCGCCCGCCCGCCCGGCACGGGTGATCCCATAATACGTCCCGTCTTCGACGGGCGTATAAAGAAAATACCGAAGAATTGTTAGTACAATGGATTTTGTAAATAAACTTATACTTTTTCTTGGGGGAAAAACATATTAATAAAATGTCATTGAACATTTTCATTTTAAACTTAAATGTCTTGGTCTGACTTTTTTATTAACTTTAAAAAAAAAGGGGGGGCATTAAATGAAATTAATATGTCCACATGTGTGTAAATAATCTTTTATAAAAATAAAGTTGTTAAATGACAACTATAGTTTGTTACACCTGATCAGGCCTGACATAAACACTTCACCCATAACTAAATGGAACTTTGGAATGAAACCATGTGTCATTTTTAAAGTATTAAAAGCATTGTAAAGTGAATTTGGAGCTGAAGAACCATCCTTAAAAGGTAAGATACATGATTCTTTTTAAATTTATAACTAACACTGAAAATAGTACAAAGAAATTTTTATTTTGGGTACGTTTTGACTTCAATTTTGGGTACGTTTTGACTTTATTTTTGTGTACGTTTTGACTTATTTTTTGGGTAGGTTTTGGTTTGGGTACGTTTTGACCGCATCCCTTCAATTTGACATTAATCTTAACCCATGGTGCATGAAGAATATGCTGAAAGTGTACTGGGATCGTATATACGATCTCTGATGTGTAGATATAGATCAGATTGCAAATTACATGATGATTAGTCTTGGATTTAAAGTACCTGCTGATTACAATAAGCACTTTGACGTGTAGTTCTTCCTCACTAGGAGTATATTTCAATCTAGAAAAAAAGTCTAACTTCTTATCTGGTGGAACTTGGAAATTTTTCTCTTGACTTAGCTGTTTTAACCGTTTACCACATAACAGGTTTTAACGACCCGTAGAAAGCTTTTAACAGCATTGTGGAGAAAGGAGAAAATGCTTCTAACATTCATTTTATCCTTTTCTCAGTGTTTTTTGTGCTCTTTCGAAAACAAAATTTAATGTCAATTTTTCAATCATTTATTTTGTTGTCTGCAAATATTTGAGTTTGGATTGCTCTAAAAATTTTGTCATTTGGTGACGAGTTTAAGTGGATTAGCACATCTGCACATTAGCACAAAGGGTGTGTTGGTAAACTGTTAATTTGATAGGAACTGTGTTTGATTGCAAAGCAAAATACCGCTCTAATCAACTCGACCACCCGTTGTCATCAGTATATCATAAGATAAAACAAACTACTGTCCATGATATTGACATTTATCTTAATTGACAACACACTTAACGCATTTTATTATCCATCAGACAACCCTTTTCCCCTTAACCTGATATTGAAACTTTTCATTAACTTAAACCTCTCTGTAGAATCAGACATTCTATAAAATTTTCGAAAGATTTGTAATTCAGTGTTATATAATTTGGTATGATGCTGAGATGACTTTACTAGCCCAACGAAAGCAATAAGTATCGTTAATTCCATTATTCTGTGGCAAAACGGAAATTTGGTGATGTTTTTTTTATATGTTCCAATTGGATTTCAAAATTTTGTTTAAACATGTAAATCTATTACATTGTCCGTCGCCCCTGTAATTCGCCCTTTTAGTATATCTCCGTATGTAAATTAGTTAAGCATCCTTAAATTGCTTACTGAGAATTTATCATCGATGCAAATATATGACTAAAATACTTTTTCCGGACTTTTATTGAGAGAAACAGTCATGACAGCACGATTTAGGTAGCCTATCTGCTATACTGTATATGTATTGACTGCGTTTGTGAGACCTTGACAACAGTAACTAAGGCAGTCGGTTTATCTTATCACCACGGATCCATGTATTCCCAGAACCGGCCGATTAGCTCAGTAGGTAGAGCGTAGGACTCGTGAACACAATGTTTCGGGTCTCTACAGTTTGTGGGTTCGAGTCCCCGGCTGGCCAACTAAAAAAAATATTAATAGTCTTTCGGATGAGACGTTAAACCGAGGTCCCGTGTGACGGTGCTATTCACCGAGCACGTTAAAGAACCAGGCGGAATTGTCAGTAGTTTCGTCCTGTATCCTTGCACTATCCCCCATAACAACTAACCGTCTTCTGGGGGCGTCGCTCAGATGGGCAACCGGTAGCGACGATAAATGAACAAAAATAATCAAATGTATTCCCAGAGTGTCCCATTTTGCGTGACGGATCACATATGGAGTGCAACACGCGAAAAGGTGCATTCGGACATTTGCGTAAAGTGTCGTCCCGGATTAGCCTGCGCAGTCCGCGCAGGCTAATCCGAGACGGCACTTTACGACTACATTAGATTTTGTGCTACAGTAGACTTGCGTAAAACAGAAAATCACATAAAATCGGAAAGTGTCGTTTCGGATTAGCCTGTGAGGACTGCACACGCTGATCCGAGACGACACTTTACGCAAATGTCCGAATGACCCTTTTCGCTTGTTGCACTCCAATTATGCATTAGCAAGAGTATTAACCCTGGTCAGCCTGCCAAGTCCCAAAAGTTGAAACATTTTGCTGTTGGCAGGATCAAGGTAGTTGTTAGACAAAATAGATTTCATGTTTCCACAGTTACATGGTGCCTTGCTTGGTTTGATGTACCACAGAGATACATGAACCCCCTTTTTGCTAGCATATGGCTCATTTCTCCGTAGCATCACTCCTAATAGCAAGTATTGTAATGGCAACCTAGGATTAGCTTGAAAGTCAGCAACTCAAAGTCTTATGACCTATATCTACACTTCCCTTTACCACACAAACTAGAGAATTTTTTATCATTAAGGGTAAGGCTTATGAGAAGTAAACCACATTTACTCACTCTCCCACAACATCTGCTATCCTATCCTACACAAATCTTGTCTTTAAAGCAACATTTTATTCGGTTCTTGCAAATGCTTTTAATTTCAACTAGTATTAAGTTTTGTTGTTTGTCAACGAGTTAAAGCCATCTGCAAATGCTTTTGATTGGTACCATTCTTAAGTTTCCTTGTTTGGTAAAAGGTTAAAAGAATCTGCAAACAATAAAACTTGTATTCAGTTGTTACTGACTGATGGAAGCTTCATCAAGAATTTAAAAAAAGTAACTTTTTGTTCATATCTATTTACCAGATGGTGAACATTTTTATTTTTTCCAGTATGAAAACATTTGCAAACAACATTATACAAATGGCTTAAATTAGTGGACTTTTCTTGGAAGGGTAGGAAACATTTTGGAAACAAGTACGCTCGAAAATGCAAGTAACCAGGTTACCTATATTTCCCCCTTTTTTCACAATGTCTTCATACCTATACTTCCCCCTTTTTCACAATGTCTTCAAAAGCCCCATTACTTAAGGCTGTCAAAACTTAGGATTTTTCGGTAAATGGTTTAATGAAAATATCTAGGACATGATGGTTTCAGAGGACAATAATCATACATACCTGCAGAGTGCAGCCATCAAGTTGCCATAGCTGCCATGACCTTGGCGTAGTGTAGATACGGCATCGTATCGCAAAAAGTCAACATTTGTCTTTGACTGATCAACTATGTTACTGAAAATGAATAATTCATGCAAGATAAATTAAAGATAATCATTCATATAATTCCTTGTTGTTGTTGTTAAATATGTATTTTCATTTTTTTTTTTTCAAATTCTGATTTTTTTCCCTGCTTCTAATAGTTATAAACCAAACTAAAAGTAATATTAACATTTATAATGTGAAAATCTTTACATTTTTAGTGATTTTCATAGAAAAGTATAATAGACTCTCGAAAATGGAAAAAAACATAGCTGTTTAAATGCGAGATTGAATGGTAAATGGGTAAATGTACCTTACACACTTTATTCAACTCTGAAACTATATGAAGGATAATCAACTGGTTGTGTGTGATATCAAAAGTCTGTAACTGGAATGGGTGTGTTGCTGTTGAAAAAACGAGTCCGAAGGATGAGTTTTTTAACCACAAAAAAATGCAGGGTAATACATCCTCCAAAAATGCATTGTAAATGAACATTTCACAGATCAAGAAATTGCAGTGCTAAGGCTCTTCCAGCCTGAATGCTTCATGCTACATGATACTGATCTGCACTGCCAGCGACTGGACCAATTGTTGCTTAGAGTTTGCTATCGATGCAAAAACTCGGTAGCAGTTGCTCGATATCTCATGAAAAGTTTAATTTAAAAAAAAGGGAGCATAATTGTGTCATTAATACTTTAATACTTTAATGGTTGCCTAAACTTCTTGTATAGATTCTCCTTTTGGTAGTTAAAAAACTAGCCCATACTTTGAAGGGCATATATATTTAGTAAATATCAAATATATTATAAAATGTCAAAGTTTTGGAATGGTTTCTGAAAGAATTGACGTGGTGACCCCTTTTTTCACATGATGTAATCCATTCTAATACTTGTCTTGAATAAAGACATAATTTTACTAACCTTAAAGGTGGCCCTTCAGATATTGGGACGAAAATTTTACAAAAATACAAAAAAAATCATCCTTATACTCCCAAAGCCTTATA
Source organism: Tridacna crocea (assembly GCA_943736015.1). Lineage (NCBI taxonomy): Eukaryota > Metazoa > Mollusca > Bivalvia > Cardiida > Cardiidae > Tridacna > Tridacna crocea. The sequence continues at coordinate 47,801,240 of OX031068.1, read as the reverse complement.
ATTTTCATTCATTAAACCCCAGTAGTCGAAAACCATACGACAACTAGATGAATTAGAGATTGACTACAGCCTAGGTCGACACTGAAGGAAACACGGTCTATTTTTACATGAGCAACTCGCTCATTTACATACCAGAAATATACAGACGAAGCTTCAAACATAGCGTCCGAAGTTCTAGACATCATGGAAAATAATTACATGTTTGTTATGCTATGGAATTTAATAGTCATTAGTCACGTGTAAGTCACTTCACATTCCCACAATGCTTTTTTTGTTTTAATTTTGGCGGGAAATCTTAAAATAGCTGAAGAGGCTACATAGCCTTTTAAGGGAATATCATCAAAAATTTCTTTTTTGTAATTTCATGATTCTTAATTACTGATGATTTGTGGTGTTTTTTCATATAAATTTCATTGACATATATATTTTTTAATTTGGTGTGATGTGAAAATTCTAAATACCCACCTTTAAAGTATAAAAGTGTGGTCGCTACAGAGTATACACTTAAATTATTTGCTTGAGTTTATATGATTTTTATTCTTCAGACTTAACCTCCTATTTGACCTAAAGTGACTCATTTTCAAACTTTGTCAAAGTTATAACCAAGACAACTTTACAGTATAAGACTAGAGTGGTCTACAGAACGTACACAAGGTAACATTTGATGACACACTACGTACAATAGAGGCAAGACTGACACAGCACAACGGACACAGAATGATCACAACAGCTCACCTTGAGCATGTTGTGCTTAGGTGAGCTAAAATGACATCAACAGTTATTGCAAAGCTTAAAAACCTCCACCACCATAGTAAGGAAACCCTTCAAACTGACTGCAATGAAATAAATACAATGATTTTCATCTCCAAAAGAACTAAGTTAAACCTCTATTGCTTTAGCAGACAATGTTTATCAAGATCCGACTGCATTTTCTGTGCAGTCTGATCTTGAATCTACAATGTTTACTCTTTTGTATTCATTTACATTCTGTCCAAACCAAGTTTGAAATTTCAGCATTCTGACCTTTGTAGCAGTTTGAAAAAGATGTTTTCATTAATGCGGCACTCCACGAGTAAAAACTTAATCAACAGTATAAAGGTGCAAACATCAACATTGTCAAAGCATAAGTAGACAAGCAAAACATCTGAAATGAAATGTAACAACGTAATCAATGTTCTTCAATTTTCACATTAAGCCAAATCCTTCACAACTAATCTAGTAGACATTTAGAAGGACATTTAGACATTTAGACATTTAGACAGACAGACAGAATCTCAAAGGGACAAATGAGGCCTGTAAGCTTTCTATTTGTGTGAACATTAGACCCTTCATCAGATGAAAAAGTAGGTTCTTGTATTAATACTGAAAATATTTGAAGACAATAAATTCCTTGAGGTACATATGATGAAATCTATCTCTGAAACGGTAGAAAATACTGTCAGAAAGGAGAAAATGTTGGTTATCAGCATTTCTCCGTTTTGTCATTGGTCAGATTTTACCAATGACATTGAAAACATATAGACAATATATTTATTGTGGCACTTATAAACTTATCTCTAAATGGCTAAAAAAGCATAGTAGAAAATGAGAATCAATGTTTCCAAAAGCTGGTGAAGGGTAAGAGATTAGAATAACAAGAGGACCATGATGGTCCTATATCGCTCACCTGAGTACCAGACAGCAAAGGTCTAAAATAAAGATAAATACCACATATCATGATTCAAGGCCAAATGATAATGACACAAGAGCAGCAAATTGTTGCAATTTAACGTGGAACTTTGAAGTTCCGTTCCCGACAAGCAAGAAATACTGTAAAAATGAAGATCAAAGTGGAATTACTCAAAATTCGCGCTAGGTACAGTTACTCTTCTTGCACACTGTACTCTGTAATATTGCAACAAACATGCATACCAAGTTTGAAGTCATTCTGACCTGAAATGACAATTCATTTCGGACGGGCACTTAATGCTACAAAAATGACATTCAAAGGGAAATAACTCAAAGACAGTATGAGGTAGAGTTACAACTCTTAGGCACTGCACCTCTAAATACTGCAACAAATAAGAATACCAAAGTTCAAGTCATGCTAAAAAAATGAAGGCCAAAGGGGGAATGACTCAAAATTCGTGCTAGGAAGAGTTATGGTTCTTGTGCACTGCACTCTATACTTCACAAAACAATCATGCATATCAAATTTGAAGATGTTCAGGCTGTAGATGCCAAAGATATATTCCAGACGAGCAGGAAATGCTGTAAAAATGATAATCTAAGGGAAATAACTCATAGGCAGTATAAGGTAGAGTTGTGGTTCTTCCACAATGCACTCTGTATTATTGCAACAACACACAAATACCAAGTTTCAAGTCAATCGAACTGGAGATGACAAAGTTATGCTCCGGACTAAGAACTATTTAAAAGAACTTTCTAATTCAAGGGCAAATAACTCCAGTTCTAGTTCGATTACACCCATAATAGAACTCATCCAAGATCTAATGGTCATGTATATTTTGACCAAGTTTGGAACTAATTGGTTGATATTTGTAAATGCTAGAGTGTAAACAAAGCGAAATATAACAATTTTTCGAATTCAAGGGCAAATAACTCCAGTTGTTCTGGTCCGATTAAATCCATAGTCAAGTTTATCCGAGATCTTATGGTCACGTATATTCTAACCAAGTTTTCTACTGATTGGTTTACAACTGTAGATGCTAGAGTGTAAACAAAGTCAAATATAGAAATTTTTCTAATTCAAGGGCAAATAAGTCATTCTAATCCGATTAGACCCATAATCGAACTTATACAAGATCGTATAGTTATATATATTTTGCCCAAGTTTAGGGCTGATTGGTTTAAAATTGTAGATGATAGAGAGTAAACAATATCAAATATATCAATTTTTCAAATTCAAGGGCAAATAACTCCAGTCGCTTTCGTCTGATTATAGCCATAATCGAACTCATCTGAGATCTTATGGTCATATATATTTTGACCAAATTTGGTGCTGATTGGTTGATAATTGTAGATGCTAGATTGTAAACAAAGTGAAACATAGCAATTTTTCAAAGTCAAGGGCAAATAACTCCAGATGTTCTGGTCCGATTTGACCCATAATCGAACTCGTCCGAGACCTTATGGTCATATATATTTTGACCGAGTTTGGTGCTGATTGGTTGATAATTGTAGATGCTAGAGTGTAAACAAAGTGAAAAATAACAATTTTTCAAATTCAAGGGCAAATAACTCCAGATGTTCTGGTCCGATTTGACCCATAATCGAACTCATTCGAGATCTTATGGTCATATACATTTTGTCCAAGTTTGGTGCTGATTGGATGATATTTGTAGATGCTAGAGTGTAAAAAAGGAAATGTGAACGGACGACGGACGGACGGACGACGGACGGTGAGTGATCACAATAGCTCACTCTGAGCACTTCGTGCTCAGGTGAGCTAAAATGTGTGCACTTCTTGATACCTGGGTAACCTTCAAAAATAAAGCATAAAAAGCACAAAAATATTGGTACTGTTTAGTCTCCTGTCACTCTTTTTACATAACTCTTTAACTCTTTTTTAATCAGTGACAACTTAGTAGCTTTTGTAGACATCGTAGTTTAAGATCTTTAACAACACTGATCTTTAAAAGCGATGGAAATCTACTTATACAACCAGGAAAACTATAGGATTTCTACAGCTGGTAGTACAAGAGCTATATAACAATGAAATTTTGGACTCATCTAAATCAAAGGTATTAATAGTTGAACCATAAAATTTCAATATCATCCACATTAAAAGCAACTGCATATAACAAATCAATTCTGTCTCAGATATAATGATTTTGAAAACCTTCTAGCTGTAGATTGTTAAAACTAAGGATGATTTGCTGAAGGTTTGCAAAATGGCGATGTTTGGAAAAGACTCTTTGCCAGATAACAAATTATTCTGTATTGGAAGCATTTTGCAAGCATAAAGAATAATACAGCTAGATTCCAGGAACGTGCTTTTAACAGAGTATTAAACATAGTTATAAAAGGAGAAAATAATGGTTATCAGTCTTTTCTCTTTTGTTCACGATGTTTTAAGCAATGTGCTTTCATAAAGGTTGTAAATATGTAGGATTGTTAAGTAAAGTGTTTGACCTTGAACTTGAGACAAGTAAGATGTGGAAGTAGTATGCACCTATAATACTACTAGCCTAACTCTTTACCAAACGACGAAATATTAGACATGTCCAAATTAAAATTACTTGCAGACGACAAAAAAACGTAACTCAAAAATCGAAATTTGTTTCAAGTAAGGTAGAAAACACTATGTGTGGGAAATGGAAAAAATGCTGGTTACCAGCATTTTCTCCTTTCCTACAATGCTTTCAAAAAGCTTCTATCTAAAAACCAGGGATTGAGTGGGAAAGTATCTCCTGAGTTTTTATTGATCCAGAACTCTTTATCATAAGACCAAATTGTAGATTTGTCCTGCATTTTCTCCTTTTCCCACAATGTTTTCTACCCTGCTGAAAACAAATTTAAATTTTTGAGTCACATTTGTCTCTGTAAGTACTTTGAATTCGGACCAGTCTAAAATTTTGTTGTTTGGTAAAGAGTTAATTTGGGCAAGTCTACATTTCTGTCATGTACTGAAGAGTTGACTTTTAATTCTTTACCAAACAACCAAAATTTAGACTGGTTCAAATTGAGAGCATTTGCAGACATAAATGTGACCAGAGAATTGAAATTTGTTTTAGGAAGGGAAGAAAACATTGCGGGAAAAGAAGAAAATGCTGGCTACAAGCATTTTCTCCTTTTCCAACAATGTTTTCTAATGGCCTCTTTCTCATGATCGTCAAAAGTAGGGATTGTGTGGTAATGGGTTACGAAACATTTGAAAAAATTAAATTGGTGTACGACTGGCAACTTTGGGGAAAAAAAGGTGAAGCTGTATCTTACTCTATATTGTTACAGATCCAGACATAGAAGGCACGGATCTTCTCAAGGTCTGTTGAAGCCAGACTACATAAATGTTTGGCGAGTTTTTCTACAGACATCTTCACACCTTCTGGAGTCTACAATCAAAGTATATCATACCATTTTACAGACATAATATTGGTCATGTAACCTGCTGATATGCCCATGGCAGGCATCAAACTTACAAGATCCCGTGCACCCTTTTACTGATTAAAAAGTTTTTTATGTAAGAATTTTTTTGCGACTTTATATCTACGTTCAGATTTACAAATTCGTAAATCTGTTTTATTAAACGCTTAACTCTTTACCAAACAACAAAACTTTGGATTAGTGCAAATTGAAAGTATTTGCCGACGACAAAAAAAAAATGTGACCCAAAAATTGAAATTTGATTTGGAATGGGTAGAAAACATGGTGGGAAAAAGAGAAAATGCTGGTAACAAAGGGCAAATATGATGTAATTCATATGCTTTTACCAAATATTTCTTTTGCTTCACTGCATCTCATTTTCATACATTGTAAACCAGTAAACTCATGGTGAAGGCTAACTTTTTTGCAAAGAAAAACATGCAAATACACTACAGTCAAAGTGCTTGAAAGTGGTTGTTTATTTGCGCAGGAGAATATGCTGAAGGTGCAGTCTGATGTCTCCCTACAGGCTACATGTGTGAAAGTCTAATGCGAAACTAAGAAAATTGACTTATAGAGAAAAAAAATGTGACTATCTGATACTCAAATTCCTTGACAACAAGATTAATGATCGTACACAAGGAGAATTCAACTTCACACCAAACAATCCAGAGTTTCAACAAGCCTGGAAAAGAAGGCTTTTGAAATATTGTTTAAAAGAGAGAATATACTGGTAACCAGAATAAAATTTTCGCCTTTTCTCACAATGTTTTCTACCCTATCAGCAACAAAAATCCTCCTTACACTATATATTAAATTTGTTGTCTGTAAATGGTTTAACTTTGGTTGTGTCCTAAATTTTGTTATTTGGTAAAGATTGAATGAAAAGCAAAGTTGTTCGAAAACCACCAAAAATTATCGCCTTTAAATTTTGATGAATGTGTAAAGTAGATTGAAAAAAGCTGTTATTGAAGTCCAAAGAGGGTGCAATATCAGGGCCTAGCTTCACATGAATATCTTTACTGGTCTAATTCTAGATTAAGAAAATCACATAACTTCTGATTGACTAAAGCACTTGATTTAGCAAATCAGAAGTTATGTTACTTTCATATTTAGAATGTTCTTGAGAATATTACTGAGATGTTTTTAACTCTTTACCACACAATCCATACTTTTAACTACCTTGTGAAAGAAGTCTTTTGAAAACATTTTTGGAAAAGGAGAAAATGCTGGTAACTAGCATTTTCTCCTTTTTTCCACAATGTTTTCTTCCCTTCCTAAAACAAATTTCAATTTTTCTGTCACCTTTTTTTTTGTCGTCTGCAAATGCTCTAAATTTGGGCCAGTCTAAAATTTTGTCGTGTGGTAAAGAGTTAAAGGTTTGCCAAATATGGACCCAGTTTCAAATTTTGTTTCCATTTCAGAAATTCCGCAGAACTCCAAAAGATAAATGAACGATCACCTTTAACGTATTTTCATCAATTTTCCGAAACATTTCCACATCTTTGATAATGTCTCGCTTCCTTGTGACAGTCGGGCAGATTCGGGGTAGATTTTTACCGCCCATGTTTTCTTCTTCAGACTCAATGTCATCCTTTTTTACCTCCCCAGTGAGATAACTGGAGAGTTTCTGCATGGACCCAAATGCATTATCTGGAGTCTGAAAATCATATAATAAATATGAATCTTACTATCAACGAACCTAAAGCAATTGTATTTGAGCTCAGTATCCAAATAACTGTTGGTAATGTTAAACTCTTAAAATCCAAAGAAAGCTGGTTTTGTCTTACCTTGGCTAGATTATTCACAAGTGTCATAAAGTCAAGTTATTCACGAGGGTCATGAGCTCAAATTATCCATAAGGGTCATGAGTTCAAATTATTTATAAGGGTCATGAAGTGAAATTGTTCATAAGGGTCATGCAGTCAAATTTTCATGAGGGTCATGAAGTCAAATTATTCAAGAGGGTAATGAGGTCAAATTATTCACGAGGGTCACGAGGTCAAATTTTCACGAGGGTCACGAGGTCAAATTATTCACGAGGGTCACGAGGTCCAAAATTATTCATGAGGGCCATGAATTAACAAACTATTCATGAGGGTCATGAGGTCAAATTATTCATGAGGGTCATTAAGTCGAATTGTTCATGAGGGTCATGAGGTCAAATTATTCATGAGGGTCATTAAGTCGAATTGTTCATGAGGGATACGGGGATAAATGAATCATGAGGTCATGATATCAAATTATTCATGAGTATCATAACGTCAAATTGTTCATGTAGGTCATGAATTACATTTAACTATGAGGTTCATGAGGTCAAATTATTCAATGAAAGTCAATAATATTCATTGCACAAGCGAGATTAAACGTTTTTCAGAAGATCCTAAGTTTTGACAACCATGGGAAAAAATAATCTTTAAAACATTGTGGAAGAAGGAGAAAATGCTGGTAATCAGCATTTTCTACTTTTCCCACAATATTTTCTACCACTTCAAAGACAGGAATCATGCTCAACCGTTTACCATAAATCCAGGTTTTAACAACCCTGAAGATGAATTGAAAACATTTTAAGAAAAGGAGAAAATGCTGTTAACCAGCATTTCAAAGAAAAGAATCATGCTTAAGCATTTACCACACAATCCAGAGCTTTAACGACCCTGAAGATGAATGCTTTTGAAAACATTTTGGGAAAAGGAGAAAATGCTGGAAACCAGGATTTTCCCCTCTTTCTCAAAATATTTTCTTCTCTGTCAAAGGCAAATTTCATTTTGGAGCCATACCCAATTTGCCATCTACAAAATGCTTTCAATTTGACTGTGTCTGAAAGTTTTTTTTTTTTAATGTGGTAAAGGGTTAAATCTACACATGATTTGCCGTCTGCAAATGCTTACAATTTAGGCAAGTCCAAAGTTTGGGTTTGTGTAATTAACCCTTTACAACACAATCCCTACTTTTGACGCCCCTGAGCAAGATGCCTTTCTAAAACATTGTGGGAAAAGGAGAAAATGCTGGTAACCAGCATTTTCTCCTTTTCCCACAATGTTTTCTACCCTTTACAAAACAAATTTCAATTTTTCAGTCACTTTTATTTTGTCGTCTGCAATTGCTTACGATTTGGATAAGTCTAAAATTTTGTCGTTTTGTAATGAATTAAGCAACAACAACAACAACAACAACAACAACAACAACATTTACACTCAGGTACCATGGTACAACATGAGGAAATAAATATGTACATATTGATTTAATATTAATATTTAAATTCCGGTTAATTCAGTTTGAGAGGGAGAAAGGTAGTAAAGTGTCTGTGCTGGGAGGGTAAGATCTGTACGGTAATGTCTCACACAGTTCACGTGCGTGTTTTTAAATGGCAAAGTTTAGACTAGTCAATCGTATAGTGATCCGTTAGGTATGCTTACAGTAATGCTGGGATTGTGAGAAATATGAAAGGGATTTAGTTAACAGGTAAGTAACGGTATAGAAGAAATGTATCCACACGTAAACATTAAAAAAGTTATAAATACAATTGAAGAATATGTTTAGCTTTCGCATCATATTTACATGTATGTATTGATAGTACATAACGTATGCCTTGAACATAAATGATAATAAAGATTTGTGTATTTACAAAACGACAGAACTCTAGAATGGTCCAAGTTAAACTTGCGGACGACAAAATAAAATTGTAAGTTCTCTCAAGCAAGGTAGAAAACATTGTGTGAAATGGAGAAAACGATGGCTACCGACATTTTTCTCCTTCTCTCACAATGCCATCAAAAGGCTTCTGTCTAAGTGCATTAAAGAAAAAGGGAACGAGGGATTGTTTTGGAGAAAACTTTGTGTGAAATGGAGAAAACGATGGTTACCAACATTTTCTCCTTCTCTCACAATGCCATCAAAAGGCTTCTATCTAAGTGCATAAAAAAACGAGGGATTGTTTTGGAGACGGTTAAATTTAGATTCATTAAAAAAAAAAAGATGGAAAGAAAAGTAAATGCAATTTATCGGAAATTCAATTCATGGTTGCGCATCGGTCATGGTGATGTGGCAGACAGCGCACATTCATGAACTCTAAGCTGCTGAGCGTAATTCACTGACCTTTGCGGGTGGCGTAGAACAAGATCAGTCCGTACAGAACGTACAGCATGATCTTGGATTTACTCTGCCCTTTAAGACGATAACTTTCCTCCAAATGTCCATTTCAACAAGCACTAATTGGGTCTTTACTATCGGCTTGAGAGTTCTATTTCCTTTATTTAGCAGCGTAAGGGTTAAAATTGAACTAAAGAGGAAATGTTTCTGATCAAGGATGTAGGTTTCACATTTTCACGGTGACAATTTCGACGATGAAATGATATATTTCATTGTGATTACATATAATTAAAAAACAGTTGACTCTTTACTAACCAACAAATTCTTGACTTTTCTAAATTGTAAGCATCTTCAGCCAACAAATTTTAAGACATGATTGAGATCAGCCTGACTTCTTTGATAGGGAAGAGGAAAAAATTGTAGGAAAAGGGGAAAATGCAAGCTATCAGAATTTTCTCCCTTTCCAACAATGCTTTCAAAAGATTTCTCTTTTAGGGTCGTTAAAGCACGGGATTGTGCGGAAAGAGATTAAATGAAGTAAATCCAGAGGCACACGTATGTACTATCTATTAAACGATTTCATGATAACTGAAACGAATTTGCTAAGACTTTTTAGTTTTATTTCAGAGTGAGTTGACATTAAAAGTTTGAAATCTTTGTCAGTATTTGCCAAATACAACTGTCTTGCATTTTGAAAATATGGACATTCTAAAACATAGTGTTTTTCAGAGCCAATTTTTTCAAGATTACATAGATTACATGTCCTATCATTTAGAGGGGTCCCGTCGTATCTGCCGATCTCTATTGGAAGATGGTGATTTGCAGTTCGGAATTTAAGGAGAGGTAAGTATTCGTCTTTATTTAAAAATTTCAGGTAATATTCGCATTCATGTTTTTCTTTGAAGTTGGAATAATTTTTATTTTTATTACTTGATTGAAGTTGTGCATGCCATTGTTGCTGAAATTGGTCAATTAATGTTTGCTTTATTATTTTATGTATTTGATTGTGGTTAATTTGGAATTGGTTTTGCCATAAGTCTGCTCTTCCAACTTTATAATGGATTTCTTTTATTTTGTTTGACCACTTGAAATTACTGTCGCGTTGATTCATCATATATTTATAGATTTTTAGAGATATTTTGTCTTCTTTACCAGAGACGAGACGATTCCAGAAAGCGATCATGCGACTTTCTATGATTACAGAAAATGTATATCTACCGAGCTCACCATAGAGAAAGGACATAGGTGTTGACTTTCTGGAATTTATAATTTTCCGTAAAAAATTGTTATGTACTCGTTCGATGATTTCGAGGTTTTCGTAACCAAAAATTTCTGATCCGTAGGTGAGGATGGGTAGAACAGTATGATTGAATAGCTTCAATGCTAAGTCTTGTGGGACGTCGGCATTGTTTATTTTGACAAAAAGAAAATGCATGGCTTTATTCGCTTGTTCTACGGTGTGTTTTCTTGCGTTAAGGAAAGAACCGTTATATGAGAATGTTAACCCGAGATAGTGATATTTATCGGTTAAATTATTTCCAAACGTTGATTTCCGATTTTAAAATTGTAGTTTCCATGGGTTCTCGCTCCGAAGACTAGTACTTTTGTTTTTCTTAGATACCAATTTTTACAAAAGTCACTGAAAATATTTAAACTCTTTTGGAAATCGGTTTGATCAGTTGATAAAATTACGGTGTCATCTGCGTAGAGCAAAATAAGAAGTTTAAGCCATATCGTTAACTCGTTTTGATCAATTAGCTCTATGCCAGTTGCACCTTTAGCCACCATGTTTGTTTGTAGATCATTTAGCATAAATCTTCTGTCACTGGCTTTTTCATGGGCCATTACCCTGTGTATTCATACATTTGAATGTTACCTACATCTTGAATGTAAACAAATGAACCAAGCTCTTGGAAAAGGGAGTTGAACCAAACAACAAAATTTTAGACTTGTCCAAATTGAAAGCATTTGCAGATCACAAATTAAATGTGAATTAAAAATCAATTTTTTTCCATAGAAGGGTAGACAAGACTATGAGAAAAGGAGAAAATGCTGGATACCAGCATTTTCTCCTTTTTCAACCATGTTTTCTACCATATCAAAGACAGCTTTTAAGCTTTATATGATTTGTTGTCTGCAAATGTTTAAAATTAGGTGAGTTCAAAATTTTGTTTGTTTGGTAAAAGTTAACTAATTACCACACGACAATATTTCAGGCTTGTCCAAATCAAAAGCATTTGCAAATGACAAAATAAAAGTGACTAAAAATTTGAAATTTGTTTTGTGAAGGGTAGAAAATATTGTGGGAAAAGGAGAAAATGCTGGTTAACAGCATTTTCTCCTTTTCCCACAAAGTTTTCTAGTGGCTTCTTTCTCAGTGTCGTCAAAAATTGGGATTGTGTGGTAATGGGTTAACTTAATCATTCGTCACTACCTTTTACATGGGCCATTATCCAGTGTACTCACACCTTTGAATTTCAATCTAAATAAATGAGCCTTGCTCCGGAAAAAGGGGGTTCAACTCAGTACCAAACTCAATATTTTAGGCTCGTCCACATCGAAAGCATTTGCAGACGACAAAATACAAATCTAAAACTAGTGACTGAAAATTTAAAACTAGTTTTTTGAAGGGTAGAAACATTGTGAGAAAGGAGAAAATACCGGTTACCAGCATTTTCTCTTTTTTCCACAATGTTTTCCAAAGGCTTCTTTCTCAAGGTCGTCAAAAGTAGAGATTGTGTGGTAATGGGTTAATGCATGACTGTGATGCATGACACCACACGACCTGCGATATACTAGTATAAAGGATATATTTGTGATAATTATAGATCCTTCAAATCCCAGCATTAACTGTAAGCATACCTAACGGATCACTGTACGATTGACTAGTTTAAATTTTGCCATTTAATTTAAAAACACGCACGTGAACTGTGTGAGACATTACCGTACAGATCTTACCCTCCCAGCATAGACACTTTGCTACCTTTCTCCCACTCTTCCTGAATTAACCGGAACTTAAATATTAATATGAAATCAATATGTACATATTTATTTCCTCATGTTGTACTATGGTACCTGAGTGTAGATAAAGTTTATTGTTGTTGTTGTTGTAAATCCATATTGTATAATTATACTATACTTTATCCTTTATTGCGTTAAAACAAACATGTATTATAGTAAATTACAAACATAAATGATAGAAGCATTTCTTATACAAAAGTGATTTACATTGCCTAACTGAAGAGCACATGATGTTATTTGACAAGAAATACAGCAATGATTAAACCTTATCTTGCTAAATAACTAAGTACTAACTACATTGCCTAACTGAAGAGCACATGATGTTATTTGACAAGAAATACAGCAATGATTAAACCTTATCTTGCTAAATAACTAAGTACTAACTACATTGCCTAACTGAAGAGCACATGATGCTATTTGACAAGAAATATAGCAATGATTAAACCTTATCTTGCTAAATAACTAAGTACTCGACTATTTTTATTTCAAAGATATGATTTGGGAAACAACATCTCCTTATCGGATAGTGTAGGTCCAAGATAAGATCAGACCGCACGTTTAGTGCAGTCTGATCTTGATCCACACCGTCCGGAAAAGGTTCTTTAGTCGTGCTTTTTAACCAAAGGGTTTATCTCTTAACATGTTACCATGACGAATTGTATAATATTTTTGGCGATTTAACAGACCAGAGATTATTGAATTTCTGTATTGTTGGCCAAATATAATAATATTTTTTAAGTAACTTTGCTCTGAGTTCTGAATACTTTGTACATGTCAATAAAACGTGATATTCATTCTCAATATTTCTCGAGTTACAATTTTTAGCTCCACTGGCCGAAGGCCAGCGGGCTATTGTCATGGCGTTGTGTCCGTCGTGCGTCCGTCCGTCCGTCCGTTCGTCCGTGCGTGCGTCCGTAAACTTTTTCTTTAAAAAACTTCTCCTCAGAAACTATTGACTGGATTTTTACCAAATTTCACAGGAATGTTCCTTAGGTGGTCCTCTTTCAAATTCCTTCAAATAATTGTGTTCCATGAATAATTGTGGTTGCCATGGCAACCAAAGTAAAAAACCTTTGAAAATCTTCTCCTCCTAAACTGCTTATTGGATAGCATTATTTTTTTGCAGGAATGTTCCTTAGATAGAGGTCTACAGAATTCCTAAAAAAAAAAAGATCCGTTAAAAAACATGGCTTTTATGGGAGACTCATTTTCCTTTTATGGTATAAAGTAAAAACTTTGAAAAATTTCTTCTCTCAAACTACTTGTTTTGATCTCATTGTTGTATTGCAGGTTAGTTCCTATGGTGGTTAGTCTTTACCATACAATCCTGACTTTTAACTGTTGTGCATTCCGGTAGATTTAGGTAAAATCTATACTTGGGTATTTAGTCAAGGTAATGACTTACTGCGCATGTCAATGTTGTATTGTGTACTTCCTGGAGCCGAAATTAAATGTTACATCAAACAGCGATATTGAGTTGTATTTTTACCCGAAATAAGAACCCAGACACAATAGTGGCGACGAGAAGTGGATCGGGGGACAATTTGTTATCGGTAACGTTTGGGAACTCCGTTGTTCGTGACTGACATGGCTGTATTTGGGAAGATTGACGAGTTCAATCTGTATCAAGATAACTGGGAAGAATACGACGAACGACTGAAACATTATTTCATCGCTAATAATATTGACGATGCAACTATTCAGAGGTCAGTTTTGTTGTCAGTCGTTGGGTCAAAGACATATAGTCTTATTCGTAACCTCACATCGCCGGCCAAACCGGGGGACAAGACGTTCGATGAACTCAGAACGTTGATTAAAAATCATCTTAACCCAAAACCTCTTGTTATTGCAGAACGCTTCAAGTTTCACCAGAGAAATCAAAAGGAAGGGGAAAGATGGCAGCTTTTGAAACTCAGAAATTTAAGAGAAATGCTGAGGTTGAAGTAAAGAGTCATTTAGCTACCAACAAACTTTCTGTGTCTAACAAAGAATGTTTCCGTTGTGGGAAAACAAACCATGATGCAAGTTCTTGTTATCACTAAAAGAGTCAGTGTCATTCATGCAAAAAATTTGGTCATCTCGGGAAAAAGTGCCCTCAAAAGACAGGAGGAAGGTCTAAGCCTAGTGCTGGAAATTCACAAAGTCAAGATAGAAAGAAAAATAAAAAAAGTAAATCAAAAGTTCAGTACTTGGAAAAAAATCAGTGTTCAAGTGAGGAATCTGTTGAGGCAGATCAATGGCCTATATTTACTGTTAAGACTGAGAAACAGAAAGATATTTCTCTTTACTTAGAAATAGAAGGAAAATCACTTAAAATGGAACTTGATACTGGTGCTGCGGTGTCAATTATCTCAGAAAAGGTTTATCATGAGCTTTTTGAAAAAATTCCGTTAAAACCGAGTACCATTCTGTTGAAAACTTACACTAATGAAGCTGTACATGTTCTAGGTGAAATGGATGTTAAAGTTAAATATGAAACTCAATCAGCAACTCTTCCATTAGTGGTTGTTAAGGGTACTGGTCCTTCATTATATGGTAAGAACTGGCTATCTAGTTTTACTCTGGACTGGGTAAAAATTAAGTTTACCACAACTAGTACTGGAATTTCAGCTATGGACAGGTTACTTAAGAAATTTCCAGGTGTATTTGAAAATAAGTGTGGTACCATGAAAGGTGTTACTATTAGACTTAGGGTGAAAGAACGTAGTAATCCAGTGTTTTACAAACCAAGAGCAGTACCTTATGCTTTACGAGATGGAGTTACAACAGAGTTAAACCGTCTTGTTAAGGAGGGAATCATCGAAAAAGTTTCGTATTCTGACTAGGCTACACCTATAGTAGCTATTCAAAAGCCAAATAAGACTGTTAGGTTGTGTGGGGAGTATAACGCTACCCTAAATCCAGTACTACATGTACCTGAGTATCCATTACCTTCAGCCGATGACGTTTTTCAGAAACTGAATGGTGGAGAAAAGTTTACCAAATTGGATCTTTCTCATGCATATCAACAGGTGTTGCTTGATGAAGAATCTAGGAAATATGTAACAATCAATACTCACCTTGGGTTGTTTAGGTATCTTCGTTTACCGTATGGGGTTGCTAGTGCCCCTGCATTGTTCCAGGAAACAATGGACAAAATACTGAACGGTTTAGAACATGTTGGATGTATTCTAGATGATATCATTACTGGTGTGGATAATGATGAACATTGGCGAAATGTCGAATTAGTACTCCAAAGATTGAGTGACATGAACATTCAGTTAAATCTCTCGAAGTGTTACTTCATGAAAGATGAAGTTGAATATTTTGCATTTCGTGTTACCAAAGAGGGAACTCAACCATCTGAAAAGAAGGTAGATGCTGTGCTTCAAGTGCCTGAACCTAAGAGTCTCAAAGAGCTACAATCTTGGTTGGGACTTGTAAATTACTATAGGAAATTTATACCAAATATGTCAACAATTGTGCAGCATCTTACTGAGTTGTTAGGGAAAAATGTACCTTGGAATTGGACAGATGCATGTAAACAAGCATGTGAAACTGTAAAGCAGTTATTGACCACATCATCAGATCTTGTACATTATCAGCCGGAAAGGACAGTAACTTTAGCTGTTGATGCTTCACCTTATGGTGTTGGAGCTGTAAAATCACATGAAATGGATGATGGTTTAGACAGACCCATAGCATTTGCATCAAGGTCATTAAGTGCATCAGAGCGAAATTATTCGCAACTGGAGAAAGAAGCCCTAGCCATTATATTTGGTATCAAAAAGTTCCATCAGTACCTCTATGGGAGGAAATTTGTACTGTTAACAGACCATAAACCACTAACTGTAATTTTGGGCCCTAAAAAAAGGAATTCCAGTTCTAGCAGCGTCACGTTTACAACGCTGGGCAGTGCAGTTATCAGCATATCACTATAACATTAAGTATAGGTCAACTGACAGGAACAGTAATGCTGATATGTTATCAAGATTTCCATTACCAGAAAGGCAGGATGAGTCAGAGAATGTATTCTTCATGGAGGCTAATGAAGTAAATAGGGAACAAATAAATGCATTACCATTTACACCAGAGAAAATTGCCAAAGCGTCTAGAGAAGACCCTGTTTTGTCAAGAATTATTCATTTCACAGTAAATGGGTGGCCTGAAAAATCTTCATTAAGTGCAAAATGTAGACCATACTATAAGTTCAAGAACGAGTTAACCACTGAACAAGGATGTTTATTAAGAGGAATCAGAGTGGTCATTCCTGGGAAATTTCAAGCAAGGTTGCTAGATGAGCTTCATGAAAATCATCCAGGTATAGTTAGAATGAAATCCTTAGCCAGAATGCATATGTGGTGGTCAACACTAGATACTGACATTGAAAATAAAGTGAATTATTGTGTTTCTTGTCAACACAACAGAAGTCCAGTGGCCAAAGCTCCACCTAACCCATGGCGATGGCCAAATCAACCTTGGAAACGTATTCACATAGACTATGCTGGACCATTTATGAACAAAATGTATCTAATAGTGGTAGATTCTCAATAAATGGCTTGAAGTGATCACCATGGGAAGCACTACTTCCGACAGTACTATAAATGCACTGAGATATCTGTTCTCCTCATATGGGCTATTGGAGGAAATAGTATCGGACAACGGTCCACAATTCGTTTCTGTAGAATTTCAAACATTTGTTAAGGCCAATGGAATTAAACATATTTATTCAGCGCCATGCCATCCAAGCTCGAACGGCTTAGCTGAGAGAGCAGTACGTACTTTCAAGACGGCTATGAAAACAATGCGTAAAGAACCAGGAACACTGAATCAAAAGTTGGCCAAGTTCTTACTTTCATACAGATCTACCCCTCATACTTTAACTCAAGTGTCTCCAGCAGAGTTATTTCTGGGAAGGCGTGTTCGAACACGTTTTGACATTATGGGGCCAAATCTTGGTAACGCGATTCAGAAAAAATCAACGCCTGAAAGATCTACTGTGCGATTGTTTCAGGAAGGAGATAAAGAGTGGGTTAAAGACTATAGAAAGTCATTAGAAAATTGGGTCGATGCTATTGTTGTTAATCAACTGGGACTGGTTACATATCAAGTTAAAGTTGATGACTTGATCTGGAAGCGTCATGTTGACCAGATTCGAAAACGTGAAGTTTCAGTACGAAGTGAAAAACAGGAAAATAGTAACTTCGACTATTCACAAGTCGTTTGTGTGCCTGATTCAGCCAATACTACTGAGCCATATAGTTCAACAATGGGTGAACAAGTTTCTGTTACAGAGACAAAAACTCCGCTCAAACATGAAAAACCATCAGCGAGTCAGTTCAAGGCAGATAGTCCAAGGGTTGAAGCAAAATTACCACAACGTTCAACCAGGGGAATTCCACCAAAGAAGTTGGATTTATAAGTGATTAAGAATGATATGCACTGTTTATAAGGGGCATTATAATCCCTGTGCTATCATTGAGAAATTAGTTCTCTTTCTTACTGTTATAGTTTATGTCTATCATGTTTTTGTTTCAGTTCTTGAAATTTTGATTGCAGTGACATTATTTTTTTTTAAAGGGAGGGAAAGGTGTTGTGTATTCCGGTAGATTTAGGTAAAATCTATACTTGGGTATTTAGTCAAGGTAATGACTTACTGCGCATGTCAATGTTGTATTGTGTACTTCCTGGAGCCGAAATTAAATGTTACATCAAACAGCGATATTGAGTTGTATTTTTACCCGAAATAAGAACCCAGACACAATATTAACTATCCTAAAGAAGAAATTTTTGGAAAACACTCTTACTACTCTATCAAAGAGAGAAATCATCATTTCAATGTTTAATTTGTTGTCTGTAAATGCTTTCAGTTTGGTCACATCCCAAATTTTGTCGTTTGGTAAAGAGTTAAAGGTGGTTGCTTTACATAATCTATAATCCTTTTTATATAAAACAAGAGAACCTCTGCACTTTGATTAGTTCTGGTAAAGGTTTGTTGACCTACTGGTGACCTGGTACAAAGAGGGACAGGGCTTTACTGTTGTGATAAGGCATTTTGTTATCAAGTCAAACTGATCCCTGACAAAGAAGACTTTAGAAAACATCGTGGGAAAAGGAGAAAATGCTGGTAACCTTTTCCCACAATGTTATCTACCCTTCACAAAACAACTTTCAAAAGGAGAAAATGCTGATAACTTTTTCCGACAATGTTATCTACCCTTCACAAAACAACTTTCAAATTTTCAGTCACTTTTATTTTTTCATCTACTAATGCTTTCCATTTGGACAACCCTAAAATGTTGTCGTTTGGTAATGAGTGAACTATAACCAGAAGACAAAATTTTTATAACAGGCCATAAGTGAAAGATGTTGCAGACAACATAATAAATCTTCAAATTAGTAAAACTTGTATCAAAAAGGGTTGAAATTATTGTGTAAAATGCAGGTTACTTTTATTTTCTTCTTTTCTCACAATGTTTTTCATAGCTTTTTTTCCTTAGTGACCTAAAATGCAGGAATGAATGGTAATTGTTAAAAACTTCTCTTCACCGTTACAGAAAAATCAGGCGATACAGGCGCTCAAGCGCCTCTAGTTACAAATTCTTTCCCTTATATCTACATTTCTTTGGCGTCCTTTTTCAATTTCTACATCATGAGAGGATACTTGGAATTGTGTAAGTGAAGTTCTGAATTTTTTATCTTTAATGATGTCTAGGTAGCTCTCAAAATTAAATGAATGTCTAAATAAACTATAAAAACGCAGACGAGGAGAGTTATTGATGGATGAGTACCAGGTTTGTTGATATATGTCTAGTATACGTTGTTTAATCCTGTTGTAATCTATGGTTATATTGAGTTAATTTTCCCATATGTTTGACATACCGATTTGATCTAAGATCGTTTTGATGTTATATGCCTAATTATTTCCATTGTATATATAACCGTTTTCTGCATCTGTTTTTAAAACGTAATATGTTTTGAATAGAAATGAATCTTCTCCAGATGACAATATTTTAATCCAATATTTAATCATTATTAATTTTCTATGAATTTTCATGGGTACACGACCCAGTTCGCCGTAAATCGCATTTAAGTTAGTAGATGGTTTTACGGAAAGAATTCGTCTGCAAAATTTTGAAAAGATTCTTTCCACATCAGGACTAGGATGATTACCCCAAACGGCAGCTGCAGAATTAAGGATCGGTAATACAAGTGAGTCGAATAAATTTAATTTTTGTGAAACCGGTAATTGTAACTGATTAAAGACAATAAAAATGATGTGTAATGAAAAAGAAGCATGTTGCGCAATGCGTTTTTATGTTCGACTCCAGTTACCGTTCTTGAAGAAAAATACTCCTAGATATTTAAAGAATTCAACTATTTCAATAACAATCAACTGAATCCATGAGGAACACTCTGGTCCACTGACACGCAAAATATTTAGGAAAAGCAATAAGTTTTGCCTGGGGTCAGCCTAGATGCAGATGATGCAGGCTGATCTAGATTGATACTTTTTGCAGGTGCATTGAGCTCCTTTTCCACAGAACATAGCTCAATTATTTTTAATGTCATTTCAAAGTTCTTTATTTCTGTAAATAACTCAAATCCTCACACAAGTGGTAATTCGTTTTGTGAACTGATGCATATATGAAAAATCTTCTAGAAATACTTTCAACTTGGTAACATCTGAAATTTATGATGTGATAAAGAATTCAAATTGTGTTTACCTGTTCTGCTATCTTCTCAGCTACAGTAAAAGTACCTCGATGAATAAGGTCGGCTTTCCTCTGTTTAGGGGGTGCGGGCTTTGGTAATCTGTACACTAGTTTGTCCTTTTCCATGTGTCCTAGTTTGTCCTTTTCCATGTGTCTGCAAAATTTAAAACTTAAAGTTGGTCAACCGAAGCCTTTAAGGTACGTGAACACTTATATATGTAGCTATAAATTGTGAATTTATTAATTCATTAACAGCTATAATTTGGCTATTTTCTTCACGTTTCCTTTCACCTCAATATATTGGGGTGATTTCTTTAAAACATTCATCTTATTCAAAACAAAACATTTCAACTGACTATAACTCTGTAAATGCAAGAAAAACAGCAAAACCTTGACCTTTTAGGACATAACTGTTATTTTTTGTGCATTTTTTGATCGTCTGATGCAATGTCTTGTTGAAATCCATTCTTGCGTTCCCTGTTTAACCCTATCGGCAAAAAGCAGAAATAACTTTTTTTTGCTCACGACAAAGATCAAGATCAGACATCACATACTTGTACCATGCAATCTTATTTCTAAGCAATTCTGGTCGCCTGTTTACTCAAGCGTACAAGACAAAACTCAACCTGAGTTTCAATGTCATCAATGTATACCATTACGCAATACCAATCAAGATACCCGATAAGCGTCTTATCTAACAGTGAGACTCGGTCATCATCGGAGAACTCGGCACAATGCGAATGATCAGGGAAAGAAAAAAAAATGATAGCTGCTGTAAAAAAAAGTGTAAAAAAGGCTAAAAATGTATTTTCTAAATGAATGAAAACTACGCCATATTAAAGAACAATAAATAAGGTTTCTGACTTCACTAAAGATAATTAATTTTGATTTTCCAACACAATGTGCATGCTGATTTCTGTTTACCGTGTGCTCACAAAACACACTGACTTCTTCTAAAAAAATGACGCAATTATTTTAAACCTATTGAACATAAAGGTTAAAAAGTACAATTTATTGAACCTTTTTTCAACAAGCACCTTCAAAACGCACGCAACGGCCGCTGAAATTGTGTCCCGTTTTTCAAAACACCCTGGTAAGTAGCGGCCAATAACCAACTGAAGTCGGACTGCCAAGTTAAAATTTCACACTCAGTGTACTTCTCACGTCCAACCGTTTTCGGATGAACAACTAAAGTGTCAAAATCGAACAATCGTACACATGAACTGGCCACCGTTGTATACATACCGTGTATTATAACAGGCACAAGCTAATCGTACCGTGCCCTGTGATTGGATAATTGATACGGCCAATGAAACGGCTTGATACATATATCGAGTAACCTGACAATGCGCTCAGTTGACTTTATTTCATTCTTATTTTGATTATTATGTTATTAATAAATAATAGAATACAGGTATTCATAGAGCATAATTTATAACTTTCAGATAAAAGGACCTTTTCAATCTAGAATGATCATTTTTTTTTTTAATATAAAGGAGAGAGAAATCTGAACATTCCATTGTGAGAAAAGGAGAAACTACTTGTAACAAGCAATTTCTCCTTTTCTCACAAATTTTTCTACCCTATATGGTACTTATTTTCAATTTAAATACTCTTTAAAATGTCGTCTGCAATTTGTTTCAATTTGGACCAGTCTAAATTTTGGTCGTCTGGTAATGGGTTAATTAGATACTTTTATTTCAAATCCTCTCTAAATTCTTTTTTCATTTAATTTTTTGACTATTAGACATCTGAACAACTGAGTAATACATAAATATTCGGCAAGCAATTTTCTCCTCTTTTAATTTTTTTCCCCCAAACACTTGTTAGTAAATGTTGAAACATGCTTCTTTATTCCTTACAAAACAAAGAAATTAAATGTTAAGGGAAAATTAAATGATAATTAGACACCACATGTGTTTTATTGCCCCTAGGCTTATCTCTGCAGGCTTCTTCAAAGGGACAACAGACTTTAATCTTTGAGAATTGTAACCTACAATTCAATTTATAAGATAATTGATTATCTTATTACCCTTTCTGCTTTATCAAGTACAAACTTGTGCATTATATTTGTTATTTTGATGTTAATTTTTTTAGTAAAAATTCAACGTCAGCACTTGAAACTTTTCATGTATTCATTAATTCAGCTTTTATTATAAACATAATAATCAAATAATACTCTTATAATCATTAACATTTTTTTTCTATCAAATTTTAGACATTCAGCTATTGTTTGTTGAAATGATTCCATGCATAAGTAATTATATTATGATCACAAAACAATCACTTTAAAAGACAGTAATATTGAAAATTATTTTCATAGCTATTGCTTTTTACACCCACCAAAAACATACACACAAAAATCAAGAGACGCTACTCTAAGTTACTACTTGCACAGTTACCTCGCCTAATACGGGCAGAATTTGACCCGTATCGATTAGCCTGTACCGGTCCTTATACACGTAGTAGTATCAGGGGCGGTAACCAGTCTATCGTACACACACGTCGCCAATCAACAGGTGTTTCCATGTAAACTGGTTTCCTCGAGAACGTGTCATTTTGATGCAAATGGTGATTTCGTAAACTATTATACCCGATTTGTAACACATTTTAAAGTTCGATATAACGTGTAAATTACCCGAGTCAGACAACCAAAAATGTCTTTCTACTTTCGATTTAATCTGACATTACTGTAATGATTATATAACGTAATAATAAAGAAGCTTTTTCGCCATTTTGTTTGTTTGAATTTTTCTAAAGGGTGAGAAATGATTAAAGAAAACTGTCCTAACAACCGATTGCACCCAAATTAGTATAGGTAATTACCTATGCCGGTGTGTTTGAGAAATTGTCTTTGATTACGTTAATTTTTGACGATTACCCGGACGTCACATTGTAATTGACCAGTAAACCTACGATTGTTTGACCTTTTTGCCCAATCATCTTTCGACCATTCGATTATTTTGATTGATGATTATTCCAAAGATGCAGATTTCTTATGTTTTGACCCTACGATCTGTCTATTGTATTGTTGACTCGAGACTTAATATCTAATCTGGAATTATGGCTTGTACCAAGAGAAAAGTGATGGCATTAGAACGCAGAGTGGGAGTGATTAGACTTTTAGAATCTGGAAAGAGTTCTCGGATTCTAGCTGAACAATTTGGTCTTGGGTATGCACATATACTTGTATATGGACATGTAACACCCCCCCTTTATAAATTTTTAGGAAAAGATAACCCCGAGACCATCTTGCGTGATCGACCTCTTTTAAGCAAGCACCTGTCTTAAGCGAGCGATTTTGGAAGGTCCCTTGACCGCTTGCTTAAGACAGATTTGACTGTACAATAAAATGCCGTCTGCTGACTATGTAATAGCTCTGTGCTACATGTTGGAGATATTTTTTTCAAAAAACATTGTAACAAGAGACACCTCTTCATACTATCCCTAACTTTGTGGGTAGCTATTCAGAAATGTATCCAGCCGAAGTATTTTTAATATTGTACCATTTTTATTGATAAATCAATAAAAATATCAGAGATAATGATGAAAAAATCAGGGATAAAATTCTAAAGATGCAGTAAACATAATCATGTGCATACTGTTACATTTCGAACGTTCGTGTCGCGCTCCTCCCCCGGCTTTTGTCCCGTCATAAGAAACTTTTCCTGCGGGTATCTTTTTTTAACTCTTCAGGAACTGGTAATATATGACTGCTCCAATATTTAAAAGCAATTGTAGACAACACAATAAACATGGCTCAAGTTATTGAATTGGTATCAATTAAGGCATGACAACATTGATTGAAAAAGAGCAAATGCTGGTCACCAGCATTTCTATCGCTCACCATAAGTTTTCAAACGCGTGCTTTCGGTAAAATTTGGGGCAGATCAAATTGTAAGACCTGAAAGGAAAACATATCCTACAAGTTCTGGTACCCCAGTAATTTACAACCCCAGATATTCCGCAGAGTTGTTTTCCAATATATTGAAACCCTCTACACTCGAAGCGCGAAATTCGGGTTATAAGTGCAAAGGGTTTGCAGAGATCGCCAGCCAATATATCATTCCGTATGTGATCGATTTCACGGCCAAAAGGGATCAAACTCTCATAATTTAATTGGCTTACATAGCGGTCAAATACCAGTTACCGGGTTTAATTTGCATGCTAAAGTTGGCCATGGGAGAAAATGCTGGTTACCAGCATTTTCTCCTTTTCCCACAATGTTTTCTTCCCCATCCAAAATAAAAATCATTATTTCAGTTACATTTAACCCTTTACCACACAATTATGACTTTTAACAACCCTGGGAAAGAAGCCTACGTTGCTTTTCAAGAAAAGAATCTGTGTTTATGGTTACCTGACCGCACTTAGAAAATACTGCTTACCCGAAACCTTTTACTCTACAACTGAAAAAAAAAATGTCTGGTGTACGTGATTTCAGTGCATCTTCCATTTAAAAACTTTTAGACCTGTGAAAACGGAAGTTCTTTCTCGCGTGTATCGGCAGAGAGCAATCCGGTGTAATATCATGTAACACCACCGAAGGAATGATCGAGGTTTTCGGTCATGGTACATTTTCCTCATTATTTTAGTTAACATATTGCCCGTAAAAACAAATACATAATTTACAAACCTTTCTTTAATCAAAGCGTTGACGCACTGAAGGCAACGTGTTTGTGCCAGCTATAGATCTTATTATTTTCTTTGCACAGGTTTCCTTTATACTTGACTTGAAGTAAAAAGGTGCCTTAATCAATCTGCAAACAGTATAGACCTACATCAGCCTGTGTAGACAGTCAATCTGTGTAGTCAACACAGGCTGACCTGGGCTGAAACTTTTCGCAATTGGTCAATTTTCCGTACATCGAAGGGTCGGTCTATGGTTCAATAATTATTTATGTCTTGCTTGGTATAATACATCACGAGGGTGCAAGAAGCCCCTTTTTGTCAAAGCACAGCTCATTTGTTTGTGGCTAAAATTAAGCTAAAATCTAGTACATGAGCACATTCAGAAAACAAGACTTGAATAAATGATATTAATCCTTTCCAACCAATCCCAAGTTTTTATGACCCTGTGGAAGAGGCCTTTAAAGGTGGGTATTTAGAGTTTTCACCTCTCACCAAATTGAAAAATATACATATCACTGAAATTTATATGAAAAAACGATACAAATTATCAATAATTAAGAATCATGAAATTACCAAAATGATACAAATTATCAATAATTAAGAATCATGAAATTACCAAAATAAAAATTTTTGGTGGTATTCCCCTAAAAGGCTACGTAGTCTCTTAAGGTATTTTTAGATTTCACGCCAAAAATCAAAAGAAACATTGTGGGAATGTAAAGTGACTGGCACGTGACTAATGACGCTTAAATTCCATAACATAACAAACATGTAATTCTATTCCATAATTTCTTCTTCGGACGCTATGTTTGAAGCGTCATTTGTATATTTCAGGTATGTAAATAAGCAAATTGCTCATCTAAAAATAGACTATGGTTCCCGTCGGTGTCGACCTAGGCCGTAGTAAATCTCTAATTTCTCTTGTTGTCGGATGGTTTTCGATTACTGGGGTTTTATGAATGAAAACTAAAAGGCATTGGGAATATAAGGATGAATTTTTTGTATTTTTGTAAAAAAATTCGTCCTAAAATCTGAAGGGCCACCTTTAAAGACATTAGTGGAAATGGAGAAAGTGCTTCTAACCAATGTTTTCTATCATATCAATCCGTAACAGTTATGAAATTCTTCAAAAGTATCTTCAAGTACTGAAAACCAGTTTTAGTATAATTTTAAGGTTTTACACCTCAAAATCCTTGTAGGCCAAATAATGTGCTTTATAAAAGTTTTGCCGATCCCTTTTAAGGAGTTTCTAGCTCAAAGACTTGAAGTCGGTATCGCAGGTTTAAATTTCCAGCATGGTCTTCTTTCTGATCCACTTATCATTCATGCCATAATGTTATTCAGTGCATGACTTTAAGGAAATAGCCAAGAAACGCATGCATAGGTGCACTGGCAGCTGTTATGACCCAAGCTGTTTAAATTGCATTAACTGCTAATAAATTATACTGAAAGAAGCCATTTGCAGACAAAAATTGAAATATGGCTAACAAATAGCGTACATCTTTCATGGGGTAGAAAACATTGTTGGAAAATGAGAAAATGCTGCTTACCAGCATTTTCTCCAATTCCTACAATACATGTATTTGTAAAAAGTTATGTTCTAAGGGTCGTTAAAACTTGAGATTGTGTTGTACAAGTAAATGTATAACATAATCAGCAATTATAACTACTTTTAACCCTTTACCAGCCAATGCCGACTTCTAACAACTCTGAGAAAGAAGCCTTGTGAAAACAGTGTGGGAAAGGAGAAAATGCTGGAAACCAGCATTTTCTCTATTATCGACAATGTTTTCTATCCTATGAAATAAAAATTGTACCATTTGAGCCACAATGAAATTGTCGTCTGCAAATGCTTTCATTTCGAACACAACTGAAATTTTGCCGTCTGCTAAAGGCTTAATGGGTGACTTTTCGTGTAACATCGCTTTTCATAGCCGAATCCGTACGACTTGGGCGATAAGAGGCGATGTTACACAAATCCCATTAGGATGCCCTGTGCTCAAAATTCATCATGCAAACAAACACCGACAAGAAAAAGTTGACGCAATGCATCAAAGTCGCCGAAATTTTTTTTATTTAATGCAAGTAAGTAAATGTCAGTTTTCATCAGCAGATTTTTTTAACACATTATGAAATTGATGTGACTGTAAATCTATATCAAAACTTGTCTTCTATTACAGTATCTAATACCCTAGCATAGCACTCTCTTAACTCTTTTCCAAACGACAAATATCAGACTCTTCCAAATTCAAAGAGTTGGCAGAAGACAATTTAAAAAGCTGCAAAAATGGTGGAAAATTCGCTAGTAGTGGGGAAAAGGTATTTGATAAAGGAGAAATTGCTTATAACGAGCAATTTCTCCTTATCCAACATGTTTTTCCGAAAGAATTTGACAGCACACGTGATAACCCGTGTTTGTTTGGGAAAGTGTTGAATACAGGGCTAAGTTACTAAAATGTTGCTGTCCTAGGAAAGTATGGTTCAAGAGAACGGAAGTTTGCAAGGCATGCTTTCAATTTCAACAAACCTAAAACTATACTGTTTGGTGAACAGTGTTAATAAAAAATAATGGTTTTGCATTGCGATTTATGAACAACACAGCGAAAAACTGGTCTCTCTCCAGATGTTTTCCCACAAAGTAAATTTATCTAGAACTCGGTGAGAAATAAACAAAAGGGTTCTAAACAATTTTTGTTTTAAAAACTTAACTTAGAAAGAAGTAACTAATAATGGTTAGATACAATCATAACCATCATACTCGTTCTTCGGCGGAATTTAACACAATTTCAGCAATGTACAATTTAAGCAGTGGTCATTCAACAAAAAACACACAAATAGTAGAAAAACTAAGTACTTAATTATCAAAATGATGATTAAACCTGTGTACGAAATGACCAAAGTGGGTACGAAATGAACTGGGTACGAAATGACCAAAATAGAAAGTATAGGTAGGTACGAAATGACCAAAATCGTACGAAATGACCTAGGTACTAAATTAACTAGGTACGAAATGACTGGAAACCTGTACAACCTTGACCAATGGAAACTGGACATTTATTTGGATGAGTCCATTTCTCACGAATAGCAAAAATAAAAGTAATACTTGGGCGTATTTTTTTATGTTGTAAGTATTAACAGAGCAAAAATAGTATCGTATTGTATATACTTCGAAGTTAAGGAATGAATTAAAAAGCCAGATTAAGGCGAAGTAGAAAGATTCCTTGTTAACCTTAACACCCCTATAAAAAAGAAATTCCCATTGTCCATGTCCTAAGTCGAAAAACTATTAAAAATATAGTCGCACGCTTCTGCGCGGCGACTAATAAAAACGTTTGCTCTGAAAATATTTTCTTTTGCACTTTTTCGGTCTATGTACATACCGACGCCTTCTTTCCATTTCTATTCTACATTACGGATGAACTCTCAATGTGTAAGGTAGTTTTGAGGGGTGTGGTCTGCGCGAGTAGCGCGTATTTATACATGATCCTTTGTGTATTCATGGAGGAACTATTTAGTCATGTGTAGGAATCAAGTTTTGTTTACCTTGCGTATCCAGGAAAAAGCTGCCGGATGCAAGAATTCTCGACCTAGATAAATATCGTAAGCGTTGAAAATCAGTAACTCATGCGCGGGGACTATGACAGCGGGTTTCACCCGCTGCCAAAAATTTCATATATCTCACCAAAAAGGAAGCTAACAAACCATCAATAAATATGAAAGGCAACTGAACTACGCCAAATGTTTGTCTAAGTATTCCTTTAATTCTTTACCAAAAACCAAAATTTTAGACTGATCCAATTTGAAAGCATTTGCATACGACAAAATAAACCCAACTCAAAAACTGATTTTTTTTTCGGCCGGGTAGAAAACATTGTGCGAAAAGGAGAAATGCTGGTTACCAGTATCTTCTTTTCCCACAATGTTTTCAAAAGGCTTAGAACTATCTCAGGGTCGTAAAAAGTTGAAACTGTTTGGTAAAGGGTTAAGATCAAGAACAAACGAAGAATTTTTACTAAATAAAGTACAACTGCAATAATTTGCTGACTCAAAAGTTAAACAAATCCAATGTCGCTTCGTGAGAAGAATCTAACCTTAAATAATATAATAGTGTCTGTATGAAAGAAAGCACCCTCCACTTTGGCATCTCATTTTGTATTCCATAATAGTAATGTTTGTCTTGATCGACAACCACACAAAAGCCTTTTTATAAAAACAGATTTTTATCAGCTATAATTTCAAAAAACCTAATTTGAAAAGAGAGCGTCGTTCAATGGTTTTTTGTACAGTGTATAATAATGTCACGTACTTCAAAAATATGTCCTCCCCTGCAACGAATATCAAGATCTCCCACCCTTACCCTGCTTAACCCTTTCCCAAACGATAAATTTTGGACCCTTCCAAACCGAAAGAGTTTATAGACAACAATTTTAGATTTGGAGAAAATGGCAGAAAGTTCTCAAAAAGGGTGGAAAACAATGGGGGAAAAGGAGAAATTGCTCGTTACGAGCAATTTCTCCTTTTCCCTCAGTGTTTTCAAAAGGCTTTTACTACAGACACGTAAAAACTAGGGCTTGTTTGAGAAAGAGTTAATGCGACCTAGGGGCCCTGCGCGAATAGTGTAGATCAAGATCAGACTGCACTGCATGTATAGTAGGATTTTCGACCTACTTTGTTCCATACGGAGATATTTTCTCAAAAGTATATCTTTGAAATAAATAAAAAAGTATTTTTTATTGTCGGCTTGAAAATTACATTTTATTTATTTAACAAGGTAAAAAATAACCTTTATCCTGCTAAAGAGATGAAATAGAATTTCTGTGCAGCCTGATCTTGATCTACACTTCCTGAAAAAGAACCATTTTATAAAAAAAAAATTATATGCAATCCCTCAGACTTAAGGTAAATGAAACGGAATGGATATTGCAATTTAACTTGCCCAAATTGAAACCATTTGCAGGCAACAGAATGAATGTGACTTAACCTTTTACCTGATACGCCAATTTGAGGCTCTTCCAACAACAACAACAACAACATACTTTTAATTACACCCAGGTATACATGGTATACAATAAGGGCAATATACATATATAAAAGACTACTTCCGAAAAAAAATAACACATGTAAGCTGGAGATGATATGGAGGAAGGATTTAGAGGGATAGAGCCGCTTACGCGCACCTGCTGGTCACGTGACCTCACGTGCGAAATACAGGTCGCGTAAACCCTACTTGAAAGCAGCAGGTAAGTTGTTTTTATTATTCATAAGTACTGCTAGATCAATTTATTGATAACACTTGAAGAAAGGGTGGAAAACAGACGGGGCTAGCGTCATTGTGCACATGAGGGTGTCAACAATGAGGCCAGCTTAGCCTGTTATATCGCCAGCCATGTGGGTAAAATTGCAAATTCGTCATTTTTCATGAGATGAAATGAAATATTCCAGACTCCAAACTAATTAATAAAACTATCACATTAATGTGTTGGTCTAGTGTCTCAATAAAGAGGAATAAACGTCTTTCCCTGTTGTACGCCCCTGTGACATTCGTAAAATTGTTATTTTAGCCAACCAATCAATTAAATTACACGTTTGCGGTCTGATATGCGTGTAGAGAGAAGTAAACAAGCGATTATGAATGGAATTCTTATCAGTTTTAAAAGGTTTGTTTACATTTACTAGTAATTGTATATACAAAATGGGCGAGGCCAGCTGGTAGCTAACAAGAGCGCAGGTTGGCCTTCGTCCACATAGTGTAGAAGGCATTGCACTACGAAAAGACATAAAAAAATTTTGTCTTGTCACAGGGACTACAGTACTACATTTTATATTCTTGGATTACAGTTCATTATATATATTCATTGGTTGGGAATATCTAGAAAACGTATAAATACAAAGAGAAAATACTGGTGGTCCTATATACTGACTTGACCCCTCACCATACAGCAGAAATAATGTGGCTGGAAAGGTGGGATTATCCTTGGATGAATGTAGGACGTTTTGGCCACGGACGTTTTGGCCAGGACGTTTTGGCCAGGACGTTTTGGCCACGGACGTTTTGGCCACATATAGTGAAAAAATGGACGTTTTGGCCAAAATAATTTTATATGTACTTTTTATGTAAAATAAAGCTAAAAATTTTTTTTTTTTTTTTATTTGATCAATTGTTTAGACTTTTGTTGAACTTTTGTTGAAATTTGGTAATAAATTTTAGAGTTTTACAGTTTTATTTATTCCTTTGAAGTAAAGGAAAACATCAACAATTTAATGTTTTTAAATTATCTTCAATTTTCAAGTTTTGTCTTTTGATTGACAAACAGTTTGATTGACTAATTGCTTATTAATGATACTTTCTTGCATTTAATGTTGTTATTATTAGAAGTGTAAAGAGTTTCATTGTTCTTGTCTTTTAACACTAATGAATCTGTAGATCACACCACACTTTAATCATCTATTTCAATTAAAGAAATATGTGATTAATTAATTTGTTTGAAAAACTGTTAAGAAATATCAAAGTTGCTAGTATAGAATTAATATATTTGTTTGATATGTAAATTTTTCTGAAATACAAAGTCTTGAAACCATCTGTTATAATAAAAAATTGCAATAAAGGTCTAAAATGTTGATCAAATAAGTAAATTAAATATGTTTGTAGCTTTAATATCTATAATAAGTACATATATAATAGATTTGGCCAAAACGTCCGTTTTTTCAATATAGGTGGCCAAAACGTCCGTGGCCAAAACGTCCTGGCCAAAACGTCCTGGCCAAAACGTCCGTGGCCAAAACGTCCGTCCTCCTCCTTGGATGGGAATGAAAACAGTGTTAGGAAAGGAGAAAATTCTGGTTGCCAGCACTTTCCTCTTACCTACAACGCATTCAATAAGCATAATTTTCATGGTTTGTAAACATTGGTATACTGGTTAACCCATTACCAACACAAGAAAGATTTAGACTGGTCCAAATTGAAAGCATTTGCAGATGACAAGATAATGCGACCGAAAAATAGAAGCCTATTCTGGCAAGGGTGGGAAAAGTAGAAAATGCTGGTTACCAGTATCTTCCCCTTTTCCCACAGGGCCTTGAAGAGGTTTCTTTCTCAGGGGCGTCAAAAGTGGGAGTTGTGTGGCAATGGATTAAAGGGTTCAACTCTTACCAAATAGCAAAATTTTAGTCTAGCCCAAATTGAAAGCATTTACATTATAACAAATATGCATACAATATTTCTAATATTATTATAGACAGGTCCAAGTTGAAAGCAGCTGAATATAACAATTTTAGTGAGGCTAAAATGATTTAGTTTGGCCCAGATTCAAGGTTCCATTTGTAATAGATATAATTTGACTGAAATGTTATCTATTTTTTCTTTTTTATACTCTGGCCCTGATTGAGAGTTATTTACAGATAAAGAATATAACATGGCTGAAATGGTTTTGGACAGGTCCAAAATAACTTCTGATTGCTTGACCAAATGTGGCCATAGGATTAAGGCCTGACAGTGGGGTAGTGAGACATGGGAAACATTGTGGGAGAAGGAAAAAATAATGAATAATCATCATTTTTCTCTTTTGCCAATAAGTTTCCAGAGGCTTTGTATATCCACCAAAAATGTACTCAAGAATTTTAATTCTGGGTTAAAAATGAGACAAGGTATTATGGATAACTCTTAGCTAATTTACAGTTTTCTTGTGGAGGCAAGGATTAGCTTCTCAATATACTCTGACTCGCAGAAGACAGTGGTTAACCCTTTCCCAAACGGCAAATTTTGGATCAGATCAACTTGAAAGCATTTTGCAGGTGACAAATTAACAGCTGCTAAAAAGATAATTTTTCTATATGACAGGATTGAAAACATTGTGGGAAAAGGAGAAAATGCTGGTTACCAGCATTTTCTCCTTTTCCCACAATGTTTTCAAAAGGCTTTTATTCCAGACCCGTAAAAACCATGGATTTTTTGGGAAAGGGTTAAGAACAGTTGACACTTGATTCACATAGACATGTGTTTGACAGGAAAGGGGAGATAGATTAATATTTATAGAGGCGGGTTTACATGAACAATACAAAAAAAAAAAACGTAAATATTTACAAGTAAATAAATACACAAAAAAAAAAAAATATTTACAAGTAAGTATCTGGATGATCAATTCAGAATGCACATGTAAATTATGACACATAAGTATTTTCAAATGAGAATGTACATGATGAATAAAATAAGAATGAAACAATGGCAAAAGTCAGACTCTATGTGCTAGGCACTTGAAGGCATACAGGAAACACTTAACCAGCGCTCCCTTACACGAATAGCAGCTATTTGAATTTTTCAAATTTAAAAAAAAAAACTGGGGGAGTAACCAGTTCGAAATGACTCGTAACCCATGCTCATTCGGCTAAGGTTTAGTAAAGTAGATTGTAACTTGCAGGCTGATTTTTTTTAAAAGAAGAACATGTTTCTGTGCCTAACCTAGTGACATGAGAGAGGGGGATCACTTTGTACTGGGTTGTGTAGATCTGATCAGGTTGCACATTTGCACTGCCAGTATGAGGTCTAGTGCAAAGTAAATCAGTGGTAGTGTATATACATTAATAATAATGATAGTGGGAAAAATCAACATGTACAATCTCACAAACAATGTTTTAAATGTCTACATATATTAGATCTATATGTATTTCAACCATACGTTTGTTGGGAATGGAAAAAAAAAAACCTTGTTGCCAATGTTTTTCCCAATAGCAATTATTTCAAGGCTGTCTATTGCAGGCTTGTTAAACCTTTACCAAACATCAATTTTTTTTTTAGACTGGTGCAAATTGAAAGCATTTGCAGACAACAAAATAAACGTAACTCAAAAACTGAAATTTGTTTCCAGTGGGGTAGAAAACATTGTGGAAAAAGAGAGAAAATGCTGGTTGCCAGCATTTTCTCCCTTTCCGGCAATGCCCTCAAAAAGGTTATATCTCACGGTTGTAAAGACCAGGGATTGTTTTGGGAAGGGTTAAAAAAATGGGGTTATGAACTGAAAGGTAACCAGTGATTCTTTTTACTCAAATATTATGTTTATTGTCAGAGGGCTAAGTGGGTATGGATCAGTCTGCAAATGTGTGCAGCATGATCATTGTCCATTCAGCCCTCATGTAACATTCCATGTTATATATATATATATATATATATATATATATATATATATATATATAACATGGAATGTTACATATATATATGGAAGAAGAAAAAAGAATTCATGTATAATAATTATGTCTGTATTTATTATTTCAGGAGGCAATTGGGCTGTATTTAGACTTCTCATTGAAATTCCTTCATGATCAACTTTACAAAAGAGCTTATTCGTTTAAGTTTATATTTTGACTTGGTTTGAAATAATGCTTTAATACTCTGTTCATGACTTTGCAGGTTTCGAAGATAATTTTCTCTTGCATTGTGGAAAAAGATGCAGTCAAATAAATAGTGTTTCTCTGAGCCAACCTGTCCATTTCAGCAGTAAATAAAGATATGATGTCAAAAATATGGACAAATGAGTATACAAATATCTGATTGAATGGAAAACATTGTGGGAAAAGGAGAAATTGCTCGTTACGAGCAATTTCTCCTTTTCCCACATTGTTTTCAGAAGCTATCTGTTGTTGATACGTCAAAATGGGTATCTATAGAGTAAAGGGTTAAAAATTTAAATTTGCCTTGGTTAGAAGGGTAGAAAATATTGCGGGAAAAGGTGAAAATGCTGCTTATACATTTTTCCTTTTCCCACAATGTTTTCAAAAGCCTTCTGTCTCAGGGTCGTAACAGCCAGGGATTGTTTGGTAAAGAATTGATACAATTCACAAATTGGCGGAGACTTAACAATAGACTGTCCTTGCTTTGAAGACACATTTTGCCAATTTTATCTTTATTTTATGAAACTATAATCCTTTTTGTATCTCCTGGTCACATATTGCCCCTGCTAGTTGCAAAGTTGAACAGATTAACCCATTACCACACAATCCCTACTTTTGATGACCCTGAGAAAGAAGCCTTTAGAAAACATTGTGGGAAAAGGAGAAAATGCTGGTAACCAGCATTTTCTCCTCCCCCCCCCCAATGTTTTCTACCCTTAGCGAACCAAATTTCAAATTTTCAGTCACTTCTATTTGGTCGTCTGCAAATGCTTTCGATTTGGAAAAGCCTAACATATTGTCGTTTGGTAATGAGTTAAGACGGATAGAAATTGTATTTCATGTTCTAGGCAATCCAATACATCACTTTAGTTGTTTCTGATTTTAACCTTTAAACTGCTAAGCGCGACTCTCTGACCTTTTGCGGACATTGCAGATCAAGATCAAACTGCACAGAACGTGCAGTCTGATCTTGGATCTACACTGTCCGATAAGGAGCTATTTCCACACCAAAATAACTTTGAAAAAGCAATAGAGTCTATATTTGGGTTTTTGATATCGGCTTAAAATTTTAATATCCGAGTTTCTTTAGCAAGTAAAGTGTTCAATGGAATGCAAATCCATTGAATTTCTATTTCCCAACACGATATAGACTTATAATTTATCTATATTTACACAACTGACTTACTACTACACACCATCAAGTTTTAACAGCGTTTTTTCTCTCTCTGACTGTAAAGATATATCCTACTGTCCGATCTTGATCTGCTCTCTCGACAAGACGAACTTAAAGTTCTACTTCCTACGGTACGTTTTAACCCTTTACCTGATGTGTCAATTTGAGGCTCTTCCATTTCAGCAGCAAATAAAGATATGATGTCAAAAATATGGACAAATGAGGATACAAATATCTGATTGAATAGAAAACATTGTGGGAAAAGGAGAAATTGCTCGTTACGAGCAATTTCTCCTTTTCCCACAATGTTTTTAAAAGCTGTCTGCTGTTGATACGTCAAAATGGGTATCTATAGGGTTAGGGTTTAGGGTTAGCAAAGGGTTAAGTCATTGTTATACATTCAACTGTGGACTTTTGTATTTTAAAACGAAAGAGACAATGAGCTAGTATTTAGTTATTTGCGGAACAATTGGACGAAAGCTTCCGCGGCAAAGACCGACTCACAACACTTTTGCGGACATGCAGACTAGAATAAGACTACAACAAATATGTAAGCTGATCTCGGATTTACATTGTCTACTAAAGATATTTTAACAAAGATTTGAAGGTATAATGTCTGGTCCCTGTTTAATGATGTCTGAAATGTATGTCGTCTATTTAGGAGTCTATACAGGTTGAAATCTATCAAATCATTTCTTTACCCTTCACACACAATCTCAAGCTGTACTGACCTTTCGGAATATGGCTTTTGAAAACACTGTTGGAAAAGAAGAAAATGCTGGTAACCGTCATTTTTTTCCTTTGCCCACAATTTATTTCTTTCCTTCCTAAAACAATATTTTCTGTTTGAGTCACATTTGATTTGTCCATTGCAAAAGTTTTGGATTTGAATTAGTCTAAAATGTTGTGGTTTGGTAAAGAGTTATAAGCGTGATTTGAAGTTTTGTAATGGGAGTCCTCTATAAATCACCTTGATTACGGTTATATTCCGAATTACAATGTTTATAGATCTCTGAAAATAAATAAAAACGAAGGAGTGATAAAGAAGACTTTGGGAGAACCAGTTTTAACTTATGATATCAACGTTTACGCAAACAGTATGAACTGTCCTTTGATAAGTACTTGTGTCTGATTCTGAAGAATAAAGATAAACACATATAGTCGAAAAGGCGGAGTAATAATTTGTAAATTTATCATAAACTTCAGTACTTTTCCCTTTGCCAAGTTTTAGAATCAAGATCAGACAAACGAACAAAACTATCTGATCCTGACTAAATGCTGCTCGATAATGGGTGAGATATTCAGATTAAGTTCCTTTCAGGATTTAATGTCAGGGTTCATTCTACGTTACAGATAAAACACTTTTTGTTACTTACTTAACTTAACACTACAAACTTAAAAAAAAAAAATGTGTCCTCCATGTAGTTTTTTTTTTCAACTTTAAAACTACAGCCTGCACCTTTGTCCCATGTATTACTAGTAATTAACGCAAGTCTAAACAGATGAGAAGAGAGATGGTTCTTTATGCTTGTATTTTCCTAAGTTAACGTTTTTGTATGCACAAGCTTTAAGTGTACAAGTAGAGGACAAAGTCAATTGGTCAGTCACCTTGAATAAAAGATATTGATTACCCGATCGAACTCGATAATAATGGCGTACAATACGCCAAAAGGAGTTTTTGAACATTGGGAGACCAATACATGTAATTTGTTTACATGTAAATCTCTTAGCGAAACATGTTCTTTTTCGAACAACGTGAATCTAGTTTTTAATTTAAAAGATTTTTTGGGACCTTGAAAGTTGATATTTTTGCAACGAAAAGTCGTAGAGACATTATTGTTTACCCTCCGTAACATGTGGAGGCGGGGTAGGGAAAGTGTTGGGGTTAAAAAAAAACTCTCTGAATTTGAACCTGCATCTTTTCTGGCCTGAAGAATTTTTCATAACAAGACCCGACATCTGTATCGACTAAGCTGTTCAGGCTAGCGAATTATTAATTGTTTTGAAAATGCATTTTTACCTTGTCACGCAAATAGTCCATTGATGGTATGTTAATCCTGTAATTTAATGGCATTGTTTTTCTGGACAATATCTGCTTTTCCCACGTTATTTCTACCGTATAAGCTAGGAATTTGAGAGCCACATTTAGTTTGGCATCCACAAATGGTGGAAACTCCAAGGAAAGAATACGTTTTTCTTTTTCAGGCTTGCAAATCGTGTGTAACCCAATTTGAAATTGGGCCAGTTTATTCTATAGCCAAACGTAAGAGAGTAAATTGAATTCGCAATACCACGGCGGGGAATCACGTGACACAACAACAACATTGGCCGACATTTGAGGAAATTCCCCCACTTAGGGTGAGAAAATCTTTAATAATTCCGTTAATAGGTGACCGATTGAAATTTGGTTTGAAGCAGAGAAGGCGGAAGGACGCCAGGGATTTGCTTGATGTGTTAGATCTTTTAAACAACACCTGATAAAAAAGTTATTGACGAGCAAACAAATTGTTTACCCTGGATAACGTTCACATCAAAAATAAATAAAACACACAAACAGGCCACTTTTCTTGTTTTAGTGCATTTATTGTACCCCTGTATGCATAAAATGTGGAAAGCATGAATGAAAAGTCTTGTCACTATCAATATTCTTAAGTAGAAAACGATTTTGTAGGTAAACAACGTTACTTTCAAAAATGATATAGTTCACGTCAGGATTTTTTATGATACTGTTCACGTCATAATTAGCTTTTAATATCAGAATAGTTCTATTAGTTTAAACATATTTTATTGCCATCTATATACAAATCATACAACATACATAGTTTACACAAACAGAGATACAAATCAGGCAAAAGGGTCTGGCCACAAATTCTCACAACTTAGATTCGGCCATTCCCTTTAAATAATTTACAAGCTATGAGAGTCTTCTACAAGTCTAAAATTGTTATAAGTATTTATTTCTGAACTTTTCTCTCGAAAAAGAAGACAATTATGTTCCAGCTATGCAATAAATCATTTCAAGTGTTAGTTATTAAGAATTTACATTTTTAAGGATTGAGAAGTATAGAATACTTGGTTGTCAAGTCAGTTAAATGGACGAGAGTGATTGGAGACAGGGGTGGTAAAATGACTTACAGGCTATAAGACGTTTATGCAAATCTCTCTGAAGCTTTAATGTAGGATTGCACGGCGAGAAAAATAGTGGAATTGTCTTCTGAGATTTTCAGATCCAAAAAGTAATAAATTTTCATTTAAAGGATGAAAGCTGCGAAGTTCATGAAAAAATTGTCGTCTCGGAATTGTGTACCGGGTGCACTGGAAAAAGTAGTGCTCAGCGTCTTCAATGGCGTATCCACAACTACAAGCGCAATCCGAGCAAATATGTTTGGAAAAGAGGTCATACTTCAGATCACTACATTTGTTATGAATTCTTGTGTGAATTATGGATAATTTAAGTTGACCAACAAAGAAATACTTTGGAACTACTGGTGCTGCTAATCTTCCTAGGATATAGGATTTAAATGATGATAAAGATTGTAAAGACTTCACATTGTCCGGAAGTTCGTTCCAAAGAGAAACTGCAGATGGTATGAATGAGCTGGCCAATAATTCTGTTCGACAAGCAATCGAGTCGATTTGGTGAATATTGCGTAATGAGTAAATTGTTCTTGTGCTTACGTTTCTTGGAAAATTTCATAAAGATAGTCAGGAGTTAAACCATTGATTATTTTGTAAATAAGAATGAGTTTTTGATATTTTCGCCTGTTCTCTAGGGTTAACCATCCAATTTCCTTATATATATTATTTATGGACGCAGATCTCGTTATACCTGTGACTATTCTGGCGGCTTCGATTTGGATTTTTTCGAGATTTCGCGCTTGGTGCAGTTGTCCCAGACTACGGAGGCATATTCGAGGACAGGACGTAGGAACGAAACGTAAATTTGATTTAAGGAATCTCTTTTGAGTCTGAATTTCAGAGTTCTCATCATTCCAAGAAATTTGGATGCGGATTGACAAAGATTATTAATGTGTGTTTTCCATTTTCCATTGCTGCTTAATGTTAGTCCTAAATGTTTATGGTTGTCAACGAAGCTGATTCTGACGTCATCAAAAATCAAATTTGGAAGCTGAACATTCCTGTTGTTAGAAAAGACCATTGCCACTGTTTTAGATGGATTAAAAGTAACCAGCCATTGTTTAGCCCAGTGTGAAATCATGATCAAATCGTGGTTTAAAATACCTTCGATGTCGGCTGTGAATGAAGCAGAACAAGCTAGGGAGGTGTCATCAGCGAATAGCCTAGATATACTTAGAAGATTTTCCGAAATATCATTTACATATACAAGAAAGAGCAATGGACCGAGAACAGAGCCCTGTGGAACGCCCGCATTTAGTGACCTTGACCTTGACCTGGACGTATTAACAATGACCGACTGGCTGCGACAAGATAGGTAATCTTTGAACCAGGAAAGGAGAGGCCCACTGATTCCT
This sequence comes from Tridacna crocea, assembly GCA_943736015.1. NCBI lineage: Eukaryota > Metazoa > Mollusca > Bivalvia > Cardiida > Cardiidae > Tridacna > Tridacna crocea. Next base: position 47,761,668 of record OX031068.1, on the reverse strand, counting down.
AGTTGATTTGATTTAAAAATCAGACCTCTGTGCCACACTCTGTCGAATGCTTTTGATAGATCACAAAACACCATACATAAATTTTGCCTAGAATCCAGGGAAGAAACAACTTGGTGATATATCTCGAGCAACTGATGGACAGTTGAGTGACCTTTTAGAAAGCCAGATTGCTTATCATATAATAGGCGGTTAAAGTACAAGTAATTGTAAACATGCTTGTAAACACACCTTTCCATTAGCTTACCGACGCAACTTAGCAGGGAAATGGGTCGATAATTACTTACTAAAGATTTGTCGCCCTTCTTAAATAAAGGGTTTACAATTGATTCTTTCCATTTATACGGAAACGTCCGTTCTTGAAGTGATCTATTAAATAATTTAGAAAGTGGTCTAGCAACACTCCTTTTGATATTCATCAGTAACTTTTGGCTAATCAAATCATGACCTACTGCTTTATTCACGTTTAAAGTGCTAATGATACTCTCAATATCGTTACTAGAAATTTCAATGTTGTCAAGTCTGCTGTCAGTTTTCGATTCAAATTGTGGTAAAAATACTTGTGGATCATCGACAGTGGAGATAGATGAAAAATATTTGTTTAAACATTCTGCTTTTTCTTTGTCCGTGTAATGTAAGACTTCTCGATCGTTTTCGAAAGATTTTAGAATTGGTATTTTGTCGGAGTTTTTTTTCGAATTTACCAATGATCTAAGATATTGCCAGTATTTCTGAGGCCTGTTAACACGAGAATCAGACAGACATTCATCAAGGTGACTAAAGTAGCGTTGTTTAGCAAAACGTATTTGGTTGTTGACTCTGTTTCTCAGTACTTTGTATTTTTCCCAGTCGGAAGGTAGTCCTCGTTTTGTCACAGATTTTTTCTGTCTGTCACGTTTCCTGGTTAGTCGTCTTATGTCCGAGTCATACCAAGGTTTGTCGTTGGGTCTTATGGTGACTTCTTTTGAAGGAATACATCGAGACATCATATCAATTAACTTACTTGTAAAGCAGTCACATCCGTCATTTACGTCCAAAGTGTCTATAAATTCCCAGTTTTCCGTGTCAATTAGTCTATTTAGTTCATTATTGCATAAAACTTGCCTTTTCGGGCCGTTATAAGCATGTATTAACGGGTAAAAATCGGGCGGTTAACGGGAGAAAACGTGTATTAATCAGTAAATTCACGCGCCGTTAACGCCCGGGTTTGTACTATCAATATCCTCGATTCGGGCCTACCTTGTAAACAACGTTTGTCCTTGTCAGATTTTCCCTAGACTCCAACCATCAAACTGTAGGAATTCGTACCATATTCGATCCTTTCCATGGCATGTCTTTGATGATATTAGTACACCACAAACAAACCTTTGCACAGAATCTCAGTCTAATCGAGATCTGAACAAAAATTCACCCGTGAAATGTACTCTAAACCAGCTACATCCCACCCACTTTTTAACGTGATCGGTCTGCTCGCTTTATGTACATATCGAACCCTCTGTCGCCTTCAGTTACAGAAATTTATATCCACGCATTCATCCTAGTTGTAATCGTCCAAAAGTGTGCAAGTTTATTCCACATAAGTCCAGTGTGTATTAAAAATCAATAAAAGTGTATTTACAGCGAGAGAATCAAAACTGGCATACAGGACAAACGGCCCTTTCCTAATCGTAAAAGAAACTTCTTCGCCGACTTCCGGTTTTGACCCATTTGTGTACAGTACATTTGAAATTCGCTTATTTGCATTTCTATGGAAATATTTTTGCTATCTGTGCAAATTATTGTTAGAATACCTTTACTTTATGCAATAATCGCGTTAATTCACGTTTTTTTTCGGTCGTTAACATTCGCAGAGGCCCTCAAAATACTTAAACACCCTCGTTTTTCGCACTCGGGCGTTAAAGCATTTTTCGGGCCTCTGCGAATGTTAACGACCGAAAAAACGTGAATTAACCCTATATTAAAGTGAGCACGGTCGTAGTACCAAACTTTCCTTTTAGAAGATAATTGTGGGAGTGTATTGAATTTTAACAAAACTGTCGTTGCTTTGTGATCGCTTATGTCTTTGTCAGCGTCTAAAGTGTCCGCCTGAATTACTTTCGTAGGATCAGAAACTATTATAGGATCTATTAAGGTAGATGTATTTCTCGTGACGCGAGTAGGTTTTGTTATAACGTTAGTCAAGTTGTTTAGAGACATGATGTTTGATAATTTATTTTCATTTAATAAATAGTTCTATCATGAATACTGGTGTGATTTGAAAGGAGAGAGAGAGAGAGAGAGAGAGAGAGAGTAAATCAAACATGCCGTATTAACTTGCAGAATCATATAACATGCAGATTTTTTTTTAGATAACCAGATATAAATTAATTTCTGCATTTATTAACCATTGTATATAGAAATAAAGACATTTCGGTCATCTGGGCTAGACACGAGAGAGCAAATTGGGGAATGCTCGGCTTACTTGTAGACAGAATCCGCTCTCATTTGTTAAACCATCGAAAAATAAAAATGATTGGACTATTAAACCCCTAAAATCACTTTTCCAAATTCCCTTAGTGACGATCCTTATGAAAATATTGTGGAAAACGGAGAAAATGCTGGTTATCAGGATCTTCTCCTTTAAATGTAATATTTGCCATCCTTCCAAAAGCTCTAAATTCCCGAGTAACATTTGGTTAGGCTGCAAAAGCAACGTCCTTGTCGTAACGTTGAGTCTGGAAACATACTCTGTCAGTGATCCATACTTGGCCATTAGAGAGGAAATGGAATCATTTGATGATACATTCTCTCATTACCTGTTGTTTGGCGATTTCAACTCGCGAACAAAGGATAGGGCTGATTACATTGCCATTGACGAATGTATTTTTCGATCTTTTAACTCAGACGAGTTGATCGACGAATATAATTCAGAACTGAAATCATTTGAAAATACAAACGTTTTTGTGCAGAGGAAACACAGTGATCAGTAAATGAATAATCATGGGTATAAATTGATCGACTTTGCACAAGAAAATAATTCATTTATTCTAAATGGTAGAACTAAGGGTGATCTTACGGGAACTGTAACGTCAAAAAATGTTAGTACGATTGATTATTTTATATGTAGGTCTAGCCTTTTTCGTCACATTGACTATCTCATTGTATGTGAATTTTGACCTCTTTTATCAGATGTTTATTGCCCCGTATCACTATATACCAGCTTTCATACAGAAACTAAGTGCACTTGTTCCGAGCCAGAATATACTGACATTGAAACTTGGGACAGAAATAAAAAAAATCAGTTTGAAGAAAATATCAATCAAACGATGTTAATCAAAATTTTAGATGATATATCTAGAATACCACAAGAAAGTCAGGACCAAGTAAAAGATATTAATTCTGTCATTGATAGTATAGGTAGATTGTTTATGGAAGCTGCTGAAAAAAGCTTTGGATTATCAAAACCAGATCGAAAAGCCAAAATTGTATGGTCCATAACAATTCTAGACTAAATTCTAATTTACCAAGCTGGTTTTAAAGCGATTGCGTTAAAGCAAGAAAAAATTTCACAGAGCAAAGTTTAACTATAAATTACATAAAACTCAAATAAATAAAACGAATCTGAAACGATGTAGTAAGAACTATAAATGTATGTCATCAAAATATTCAAAATTAGAAAAAGTAAAGATCACTGCAAAAATCCAAGAAAATTCTGGAAAATCCTTAACTCGGTCGAACAAAAAAAAAAAAAAAAGAAATCAAATGCAGTTTATCAGATTTTTATGATTATTTTAAGGATGTTAATTCATCGACACAGACCAACCCGCGTGAGCAGGATATGTATTTAATTGACGAAAATGAAAATCAAGAAAATATGACTGTGAAATATCTTTCGATGAAATTGAGAAGGCTGTGAAAAATTAAAAAGCCAATGAATCATGCGGCATCGATAAAATACTTAATGAGCACATTAAGTACAGCTATTCATCTATGAAACATGTATATTACAAATTATTCAATTTGATTTTAGATACGGGTATTTTTCCAAAGTCATGGTCCTCTGACATTATACACACCATATATACAAAAATAAGGGCGACCCATCCATTCCATCTAATTACAGACCGATCACACTCTTAAGCTGTCTCGGAAAATTATTTACTAGTATACTTAATGCACGTTTCAACAAATATGCTGAAGTAAACCATATCATTCATGATAACCAAGCAGGTTTCAGGAAAGGATTTTCAACAACAAACAACATGTTTATATTACACATTTTAAACCAGTTAGCATTCCAGTCTAAAAGAAAATTGTTTTGTGCTTTTATTGATTTAAAGCAGGCTTTTGACTCGGTTTGGAGAGAAGGTCTGTGGAGAAAACTTTTTTCAGTGAATATTAACGGTAAATGCCTACGTCTCATTAAAAATATATATTCTGACATCAAATCCTGTGTTCGCGTTGGCGGCGTATGTTCAAATCTGTTCTCTTGCATGAGCGAGCTAAGGCAAGGGGAAAATATCTCTCCCATATTATTCTCTCTTTACCTGAATGACTTGCACGATTATTTCAGTGAAGCAGGGGTACTTAACGGTATTTAAATACCTTTTAACGATGAACTGTATATGTACCTTAAGATTTTTGTGCTTTTATATGCAGACGACACTGTCCTTCCGGGAGATACAGAAAACGATCTTCAAAATTCTTTAAATCTATATCAAAATTACTGTGATACTTGGAAACTTTCGGTAAATGCTCAGAAATCTAAATAAATAAATAAATGAATAGTGTTTTAAGGCCCGTCGACAACTTAGGTCATATTGGGCGCACTTACTTAGTAAACAATAATGTGAGGTGAAAATAACATACATGTCGAACAACACAAGACAAACATGATAAATGAGGAATGGATGAAACACAAAATGATGCCCCTATTGTTGCCTTTTACGACATGCATGCTGTCACTTTTGTTCCGCCAGATGAAATGGCAGATGTGACGATCGCGGGACTGCAGTGGTTTATTCTTATACCCCCGATTAAACCACACGGGGTCCCACAGGCCAATTGATTCCCACTCCAAACCCTATTTACATCGAGAAAAAAATATAGGATTTGGAATAAGAACTACCCAGCCTGCTGCAATCCTACGAATTACGAGGAAAGCAGCCGTTTGTCTCTAATTTTAGTCGCCTTCTACGACATGCCATAGAGAAAGGCCGAGGTCCTTTTCTATACAGTAAAAACCCCCGGGACCCCACGGGGATCAGAAATCTAAAGTTATTGTATTTTCTAAAGGAAGACAAAGAAATTACAATTTCAAGTACAATCAATCACCGATAGAAACTTTGAATGAGTACAGATATTTAGGAATCATCTTTAGCCGCTCTGGTACCTTTTACAAATCCAAGCAAGCGTTAGCACAACAAGCCACCCGAGCCATGTATAGCCTACTAAAAAAGTTTTTATTACCTATAGATACCCAAATCGAATTATTCGAAAAAAACTGTGAAACCGATTCTACTATACGGACGTGAATTGTGGGCCTTCGAAACTAACGAAGCGTTGGAAAAAGTGCAATTAAAATTTTTGAAACATATACTTTATAAAGTGAAAAAGTTTACCCCTAGTAGTATTATCTATGGAGAAACGGGACTTTTTCCCCTTTCTGTTGAAATAGAAGCCAGATGCATTTCATTTTGGACAACAATTTTATCAAATAAATACAACTCATTACTCTCAAGTATTTATAATTATATGTATAATATGTATTGTAATCCCGAAACTAATTCAAATATCCCATTATTTAAATGGATAAACAATATAAAAACTATATTGATAAAGTGCGGTTTGGTCAATATATGGGACGGCCAAAGTTTCCCAAATGAAAAATGGGTAAAATTAACAGTGAAGCTGAAGACAAAAGACCTCAGTTTCTGAAAAAAAAAAAAAAAAAAACAAAAATCCCTACCTACCCTCCCTACAGCATCGTGGAATGAAACCTTAAAGGTGGCCTTTCAGATTTTGGGACGAAAATTTTACAAGAATACAAAAAAATCATCTTTATGCTCCAAAAGCCTTATAATTTTCATTCTTCATAAAACCCCAGTAGTTGAAAACCATCAGACAACATGAGAAATTAGAGATTTACTGCAGCCCAGGTCGACATCGATGGGAAACACGGTCTATTTTTACATGAGCAAATGGCTCATTTACATACCGGAAATATACAAACGAAGCTTCAAACATAACATCCGAAGAAGACATTATGGAAAATAATTACATGTTTGTTATGTTATGGAATTTCAGAGTCATTAGTCACGTGCCAGTCGCTTAACATTCCCACAATGCGTTTTGTTATTTTTGGCAGAAAATCTACAATAGCTTAAGAAGCTACGTAGCCTTTTAAAGGAATACCATCAAACAATTCTTTTTTTTTTGTAATTTTGTGATTCTTAATCATTGATGATTTGTATTGTTTTCTTATATAAATTTCAGTGATACATATATATGCTTTTTAATTTGGTGGGATGTGAAAATTCTAGATACCCACCTTTTAAAGGTGGGTATTTAAAGGTGGGTATTTAGAATTTTTACATCTCATCAAATTAAAAAATATATATTTCACTGAAATCCATATCAAAAAATAATACAAACCATCAATAATTAAGATTTATAAAATTACAAAAAAAATTTTTTTGATGGTATTCCCTTAAAAGGCTACGTAGCCTCTTAAGCTATTTTAAGATTTCGCGCCAAAAATCAATAAAGCATTGTGGGAATGTCAAGGGACTGACACGTGACTCATACCGCTTGAATTCCCTATCATAATAAACATGTAATAATTATTTTCCTTAATGTCTTCTTCGGACGCTATATTTGAAGCTTCTTCTGTGTATTCCTGTAAGTGCATGAGCGAATTGGTCATCTAAAAATAGAACATGTCTCCCGTTGGTCTCAACCTTGACCGTAGTAAATCTCTAATTACTCGTGCTGTCAGACGGTTTTCAACTACTGGGGTTTTATGCATAAAAATTAAAAGGCTTTGGGAGTAGAAGGATGATTTTTTTGCACTTTTGTAAAATTTTCGTCCCAAAATCTGAAGGGCCACCTTTAAGGTAAGACCTGTGTAATGCACTTCCGGTGAAAATTCAAATTGGTTGATAAATAAGGATAAATAAGGATTTATGCAGAAATAATACTTTTGCACATTTCTAACGGATTAGAAATTCCGTTTATGTCCATCTTTGAAATTATTTTTTGATACTTTTGTCATTTTTCTGAAAAGGGAGGTAATTATTATCTCTTTTTGAATTGAGAATATAGTGGTTTCAGATTTATAAATGATAATTCAAAGAAGCAAAAAATGGAAAAAATGACAAGGTGAAAGTAATTCAATAATACGCATTTTTAATTATAGCTAATTTTGCAGGATGATATTTTAGTGGAAAAAGCTGTTTTCCCTTACACAGGTCTTACTTAAACATATTTTTTTGTTGTTAGGCCAAGGAAAACAAGCCTTTGAACACATTGCGGGAAAAGGAGAAAGTACTCATAGCCAAATTTAACTCATAGATAAAGTGTGATGAAAAGGAGAAAATGCTGGTAAACAGCATTTTCTCCTTTTCTCACAATGTTTTCAAAAGCCTTTGTTCGTCAGGTCGTTAAAATAGGGTTTGCGCAGCAAAGGTTTGATAGAAGAAAAAAACATTTAATTCTTACGCCAAAATACAATCGGGAGTAGATAACATAAAGAACATGTATAGAGTTTCCAATGTAAAAAGAGGACGTATTTGTTCTAGCGAAACCGGTTTCGGTTCCAGACCAGTTCCAGAAACCAGTCATTTTTTTTTTATCGAAACTAGAAGGAAACCAGTTTCGGTTTTCTTCTTTTTTAGGAGTGAAACCGAAACTGGTTAGCGAACCATCGAAACTGCCTGATAGGGTAGTTTCGATAGTTTCGTCTGTCCAAACATAGATACAGTTAGGCCTGCCCTCCACTACAACCCCGATTGCTTGTCGAAGGGTTGCAGATGAAAAATGGCTATTTTCGGGGAGCTTTCGGAATGGAAATGGGTGGAGCTTGGCAAACGGGGTTCGTTCGGCACTGATACGCGGAACAGTATGCGAAAGGTTGCCGAAATCTTACCGAAGTATGCGGATCCAGTACAGAAAAATGCCGATCGGTCCAGGATTGTTGACCGAGTGTTTCCCGATCACGCAGAATGGCTGCAGTTCACTTGCAGAATGATACAGAAGCGTTTAAGAATCAATGCCGACATGTTGGCGATGTGAGTGCCAAGGTATATATAGGCGAGTTATCTTTCCTGAACTGCTCGGGGTGACACAGTGAATAAGACCAGCCCTCCACTAGGACCCCGAAAGGTTCCCGATCGTAATCAAAGTATTGAAAGTACTAATAGAAGGTGATGGCAGAAATTTGCTACTAGGTTTTAACACTGGATCAATTCATTAAACATTTCATTCATCTGATGGTTGATAACATTTTTTTCTCAAATTCTTGCCATTTTTTGTAGAGTCAGCTCAGCAATAACCAGTATAAATTTTGATTTTTAACTTTATTGAACACAGGTTTACATATGGCTTGGGGACTGTTAAAAACGCAGAAAATATAGAACATAGAATTAAGCAGACAAAATACACAAAAAGGGTAATCCGAACTGGAATCTAGGCAGATATGGAATCTGCCTAGACCAAACTGGAATTCTGCCTAGGCCAAAATAAGGTTCTAGTTTGGCTAGGCCGCTCAACAATCTGCCTAGACCAAATTGGAATATTTTCTCGTTTAATATGGTGCAACCACATATAAACCATCTTATTTAACTTAAACACCAACAGAAATTCTGAGTAAGTTTTTTTTTTATTTTTTGCACTTTAGAAAAGAAAAAGCAATGTGGAAAACAGAGAATCTCAGTTGTAAACACATGTGAATTAATATGATTTAACAAATTTGGAAAAGAATCTATTTTGGTCTACAGAAAATTATAATTCTAATTTGGTCTAGGCAGATTCCAGATCTGCATGGGCAGATCTGGCCTATGACATATACATGTACATGTGTCAAAAAAATTTGAAATACTGATTATGTTTGCAAATTCAAAACACTTATTATTTGTTGGTATATTTCTGGTAAAACATGCATACATAAAATTTTGCAAATTTTTTGATTTCGTAAAATCACAGAAAATTCCACATCACATGAATACATCTTCCGCTGTTGGTAATGGATAATCTGCTGTATCAAATACAGGGTTAAACATGACTTTGAAATGTCCTTAATTCTTTACCAAAAGACAAAATTTTAGACTGGTCAAAAGTGAAAGCATTTGCAGACGGTAAAATAAAAGTGACTGAAAAATTGAAATATGTTTTGGGAAGGGAAGAAAAAACTGTGGGAAAAGGAGAAAATGCTGGATACCAGCATTTTCTCCTTTTCCCTCAATGTTTTCAGAAGGCTTCTTTTTCAGGGTCGTTAAAAGTCGGGATTGTGTGGTATCTTAAAGAGTTGAATTCTAACTGTACAGTCAGGTTTGAATACTAGGGCCTCTGCCAACTCTCAGAATTTGAGGAGAAGCTACTTCCCCCTCGCCTGAGAATTGGAGGAGTTTTTTCGAAATGGGGAGAAGTGATCAGGCTTTGACAGACATTAGAAACAGGATATGAGCCGATTAACACAAGGAAATAATATTTTAACAGTTTAACAGTTTAATTAAATAGAAAACCATGTCAATACATGAAATTATATAATACTATCAATTCGATCAATATCCTTATTCCTATAAACAACTATCTAAATCTTTGCAGCATAGCAAAGTTTTAAACCAGTCCAAATTAAAAGCATTTGCAGATGACAAATAAAATTGGGCACAAATGACAGTATCTGTTTAACCCTTTCCCACACTAACATTTTAGACCATTCCAAACTGATAGCGTCTGCAGGCAACAAACCTGACAGAGATACAGATGTTTGAAGTGTTGTTTTATGACAGAGTAGAAAACATGTTGGAAAACAGAGAACATAGTGGTAACCATCATTTTCTCCTTTTCCAACAATGTTTCTAAAGGCCTCTTCTTCAGGGTCATGAAAACAAGGGACTGTTTGGTAAAGGGTTAACTCTTTAGACTGGTCCGAATTGAAAGCACTTGTAGACGACAAATTAAAGGCAACTCAAAAATTGTTATTTATTTCTAGTAGGGTAGAAAACATTGTGGGAAAAGGAGAAAATGCTGGTTACCTGCATTTTCTCCTTTTCCGGCATTTTTTTTCAAAAGGCTCCTATCTCAGGGTCATAAAAACCTGGAACTGTTTGGTGAAGGGTAAAATTCTGAAAACAATATGGGAAAAGAACAAAGTGCTGGTTACCAACAATTCTTTCTTTTCCCACAATGTTTTCAAAAGCCTTTCTCTTCAGGGTCTTCAAACCTAAGGAATGTGTGGAAAAGAAATAAACATGTTTATTATTTCCCCAGCTCTATTCATTCACCTTTTGGATGAAAAACATTATGGAAAGAGGACACATTATTTCGTTGAATAATGGTTTCCCTTGGCACTTTTTTGTTATCTTGTTTATTTAACCCTTTACCACACAACAAAGTTTCAGACCTGTCTGACTTTAAAGCATTTGCAGATGACAGTTTCAGTGTGGCTCATATCAAATTATTTTTCTTTGATAGGGTGGAAAACATTGTGGGAAAAGGAGAAAATGCTGGTAGCCAGCATTTTCTCGTTTTCCCCACAATGTTTTCAAAAGCTTTCTCTTTCAAGTCGTTAGAAGTCATCATTGTGTGGTAAAGGGCTAATCTTCCAAGCACTATTATTTCCAACATACTGGACAGAATTTTTTGCTGAAAATAATTCAGGTAAGATAATTTCTTATTGTCAAATTAAAAGTATTTGCAGCAGACAAATATAGAAAATTACGAAAGCCTATAAGGGTCAAAATGAACAAAAAGAAAAAAAATAAAAACACGTTATAACGCGAAAAAAGTCGCACTTACGCGAAAATTCTCGTTATAACGTGATTATAAAACACGTTATAACACGAAAAAAGTCGCACTAACGCGAAAATTCGCGTTATAACGTGAATATAAAACACGTTATAACGCGAAAATTCTCGTAGTAACGCGAAAATTTCTCGTAATAACGTGAATTCAAAACATGTTATAATGCAAAAACAGTCGAACTAACGCGAAAATTCTCGTAATAACGCGAAAAATCGCGTAATAACGTAAATTCAAAACACATTATAACGCGAAAAAAGTCGCACTAATGCGAAAATTCTCGTTATAACGTGAATATAAAACACGTTATGACTCGAAAAAAAGTCGCACTAACGAAAAAATTCTCGTTATTACGTGAGTATAAAACACGTTATAACGCAAAAAATGTCGCACTTACTCAAATTCATGAAACTGTATCAGTGGTTTCATCAGTACAATGGTAGGGCTCTGAGGTGCATTGCCTAAGGTCAATCAGACGAAAGACCCAGTGCGTCGTGCCCGGACCTCTACTTTACCGATGATTTTATCAGTTAGTCGTTTCGCCGGTAAATTGGAATTAATTGCAAAGTCGCAATGGTCCTTATGAGGCACAATAGATATGAAGAAGTCAATCTTGGTGCGATACGAAACGAACACCATTATTACAGGGCTATTAATCGAATATTTTTGAGTACAATAGTTAGTGTATCTGACTCATGACCTAAAGTTTGTGGGTTCATAGCCGGTTGTGGCGAACTTCCTTTTCGGCGATTTTTTACCTCTCGTCTCTGATGCATGTGAGAAAGTAGTAAGTGGCATGGGGGAAAAATGTTGTGTCAGTACTGGTGTGAAATACAAACACATGCGTGTGTGCATTGGGAGCCATGATGTGACCTGGGCTGTCTAAATGCCGTAAAACTCCAATACTCATTAACAAGCAAAATCAAATGAGCCGTGCTCTAGAAAAAGGGGGCTTATTACATGCCAGTGATGTGTGTCACATGATTATAAGTCTTACGAAAATTTTCGCGTTACTGCGACTTTTTTTGCGTTATAACGTGTTTTAAAACACGTTATTACGAGAATTTTCGCGTGACTGCGACTTTTTTTTTGCGTTATTACGTGTTTGAAAACACGTTATTAAGAGCTTTTTCGCGTTAGTTCGACTTTTTTTTGCGTTATTACGTGTTTTAAATTCACGTTATAACGTGTTTAAAAAAATATTTTATCTTCATTCTGACACTTGTAGGCTTTCGTAGAAAATGCCTTAACTCATTACCAAACGACAATATTTTAGACGTATACAATTGAAAGCATTTGCAGACGACAAAGTAAAAGTGACTGAGAATTTCATTTGTTTATTCTCCTTTTCTCACAATGTTTTCTAGGGCTTCTTTCACAGGGTCGTCAAGAGTAGGGATTGGTGGTAATGCCTTAAAGGATGTAAACAATGTTAAAAAAGTAATGAAAATATTTTGTCTCACCGCCATCTTTTTCTCACATTGCCACAATGTTTTCAACTTTCTCATGGTAAGAAAATCCCAGTTTCAACGAAAATTTTAGGAATAAGATTATATCTTCAAGTCTGGCTTCACTTGTGGCAAAAGTCAACAAAGAGAACATATGTAGAGACAGGAAAATGCTTGCAGCCCCCATTTTCTCCTTTTGCAACAATGTCTCATCTTTCTCATGAAACCTCAGTGTCAGGAAATTTAACACTTCACCTCACAATCCCGACTTTAATGACCCTAACAACAAAAGGCTTTTGAGACATTATAGGAAAAAGGACAAAATGGCATTTTCTCTTTTTTCCACAATGTTTTATACGCTTCCCAGCACAAATTTCAATTTTTAAATCGCATTTATTTTGTCATCTGCAAATAGTGCCAATTTTGAAGTTGTCTAAAATTTTGTAGTTTGGTAGAGAGGTAAGACTTGTTATGACAGAACTTAAAAGAATACTGTTCCTAACTCTTAACCCATTACCGCACAATCCCTACTTTTGACGACCCTGAGAAAGAAGCTTTTAGAAAACATTGTGGGAAAAGGAGAAAACGCTGGTGACCAGCATTTTCTCTTTTTCCCACAATGTTTTCTACCCTTCACAAAACTAATTTCAAATTTTCAGTCACTTTTATTTTATCATATGCAAATGCTTTCGATTTGGACAAGCCTAAAATATTGATGTTTGGTAATGAGTTAATATAAATGTACCAGTCAAACATTCTAGTTCAGTTTTTTAGAGAACTTGCAACCTTTCACAGGACTGGCCGATACAGTGATATTACCGCCTCTATTAATTTTGACAACTTTCAGTTTACTAGTTAGATTATGCAAAGAGCCCTTCAACGAGTTAGCTAGAGACAACGAAGATAAGCCTGTACAGGACAATTCTGGAGTTGCCCTTTCAAAGTACAGTGGAGCTCCGTTATAACGCTGTCGGTGGGAGCCACGGTCGTTAACAGCGTTATATCCGGAGTTAAGTTTAATATGAAAATAGGCAAAGCCTAAATAAGGGTGGAAAGGCAAAGCAAAATTTCCTTTTTAGATTCTACACTTTAACAGCAATTTTTAAAATTCAAATACTGTATCACAAAAATATTTATGTTATAGAGATGACTTGAAACTAGCAATACTAAAATGTTACAAATCATGATACTGACAAAAAATTCCATGTTGCAAACTGAAAACAACTTCCATTTTGCAAAATGAAATCAATTTGCATGAGATTTACATTTACATTACTCAAAAACAATTTTTTATTAGATCACTATGATATCTTATGGTACTTCAAACCCCTGCTGCTTTACATTCATTTAGATCTAGATCTACTAATGAAAATAAGAACAAACTCCACACTAACCTTTTACAAAATTACTAAATGTTACACTGGTCAAAAGAGAAAGCAATAACAGTTAAATGGCTCCAATAACTTGATACTGATGCAGTAGAAAACATTGTCGGAAAAGGAAAAGCACTATTTAACCCTTTCCCAAACAACAAAATTTTGGACTAAAACATATTGAGAAGGTCTGCAGAACAGAAATTAAATGCACCACTCATGATAAAATTTCCTATTTTTGATACATGAGTAGCTGTGATCATGTAAAACTGTACTTGGGTTATGACAAATCCTTTTATTTTTAGATTCACATGATGGCAATATTGTAAATTTGTCCTTTTGACCATCCATGTCTATGTGCCTTCTCAAGTAATTTACTTTTGAACCAGGACACAATGCTTTCAGATACCTTCAGGGTTCTGCCAACATGGGACTTTGAGTCAAACAGGCAAGGGCAAGATTGAAAAAAGTAATGGGTCACGTTTAAGATAAAAAATTATTAGCCAATTTTCTTTTTCTTTCATAGATTGCAATTTTTGTTCTTAAATAATACATAGAATTATGCAGACCAATTTGTTTCTATTTATTAGAGTTAGACTCATTACTGTACTCACCGTACAGGTGAAATACAGAGCTACTACTCACACTGGGCTAAGATGCATCACAAACTAGATTTTTTCACACATGTGAGAAATAATCTGCAATGATTCTATTTGCATAAACGTTGGAAAAGGAGCAGTTGCTTTTGACAAATATATTATTTGTCAAAAGCAACTGCTCCTTTTCCAACTCCTCCTTTTGCAGCATTTTTATCATGTTCTACAGTTGAAGTCTATTAACCCTTTAGCAAACTCCCTACGGAAGATGGCTCTTGAAAACATTATGAGAAAAGAAGAAAAAGCTGGTAACCAGCATTTTCTCCTTTTCTTACAATGTTCTCAATGCCCTTCCAAAACAAATTCCAGTTGTTGAGTTTATTTCATTTTAATGTTTGGAATTGGTTTTAATATGAACAAGACTAAAGTGAGTGGCCAAATATGCAACAAAAAAGGGGATGGGGAGTATTACCTGTCCTTATTGTGGTATCTGTTCTGTAACCGTGTGTTTGATTCTGTCTAGGCGTTGTCTTCTATGGAGAAGTCGTCTTGCAACGTCCGCACGGTTCGCCTGCTCTCAAGAGAGTGAATACTTCGCAGATGGGTCCCGGATGTCGGTTTTTCCCGCCAGAAATGTTGCGAGTAGATATTTTTGCACACGTCACAACACTCCCCCCGACTTTCTTTAAATGGTTATAGTGGTATCCTCACCAAATGTATACATACGGAATTTCCATGGCACTGTCATCGGAATATTCACTCAATGTCATTGGTTATATGGACTAAAAGCCCATTATTACATAATTCTTATAAGACTAAAAGCCTTGTATTTGATCTCTAAGCCCAGATTTAAGTTGCTGTGACAAAACTATAAGCCTTGTCAAAAGTCCTTATGCAGAACTAAAAGTTCTGCTTTTAAAAGTGTCCACTAACTTGATTAATGTCTAAAAATGTTTCTGAGTGTTCACTGAGTAATTGAAGTCTATGCAAAGCTAAAAGCCTTGCGTTACACTAAATTATGATTGTCTGTTCATAAACAAAAGTTAGTCTCAGTAACATTTGGTAGTCTTTAAAAATAAGTTAGCAAAACTAAAAGCTTTGTAAAATTTTTAAGGTAACCCGACATGATTTTCACACAGCCATTTAACCAATTTCCCTGGGTAACTAACCAGTACTAGAGCTTATTTTACTGGAGTGGAGCATGGCTTGAGGCCAGTACTCCACGGTTCTGCCATTACTCGTTCCAATACAGGTTGCGTGCATTTGTTGTTGTAATCTGAAGCACCTTGGTTACAGAAAGGCTTCGGTGACGAGCCATATGTCTTGCCACAGTGTACAATTGTCCCGGTGAAGATATACGATGTCTTCCAACAGTGAAATATGGTGCGTCGGACTCTAACAGTAAATGATCCTCTCCCAGCATCTTAAGCGCATCAGTTTGATCTGGTCTAAAAGACTTAATCTTGTTTGTGAAGCCGAAAAAGGTGTTGGGGAAAGCTTGTAACCATCTTTCAACAACATAACAGTTTCCCGTAAAACAATGTAAGTGGATACGATGAGCAGGCTTGACATGTTTACGTACAAAAAGTAGTAATTGCAGGAAGGCTTCTGTTCCACAATCTCCATCCATCCCCCTACAGTGCAATACAAGAACGTGTCTATCCTGTAGCAATGGCAGAACTTTTTCCAGTAGCATCAGCTGGCTAGACCAATCCCTCATCGGTTCTGTTCTATCCAATCCTACTTCCCCCAGAGCACAAACACGTGCTGGATTAAAGATGTAAAACACCTGATGGCTTCATCCATCTTGCGAACTGGGAAAGAAGCATGTCTTGGATGAAGGTCCACCGCAACCTTCATTTCTGGCTTAATCTCTAGAAGAGACTGAGGCGTTGGAAAGGTATTGGGATCACAGTAGACTGCTACGGTTCCAACAAGGGTAATCTGCTCGTCCGGGTCCACTGGAATAGCCTGTAGGATATCCTGCAAAGAAACTTTACCAGAGATGCCTAATTTGTTTAGAGTACGGTCAAGGTGAAGATGAGAGTCTATAGCAGCAGGATATCGAGAAGTTTGACCTACGTTGCACTCATCAGTTGACTCTCCAAAATTTGTCTTCCAGTACTCTCTTTCTTCCTGGTTCAAGACAGCCACTATCAAAAGAAGTACCTTCCAGTGGACCAGAACACCTGGAGAGTTGGCTCCAGCCAAATCGAAGACCTCTGGTTGCTTGGCTTTCAGATGCTTGCACATACCAATCATGGCATTCCTTTGTACCTCTGAAACCTCACAGTGCTCTACAGTGTCTAAAAGACACTGAATCCTTAGAAAGGATAGTAGGTCCTCCAAAGTGGCTGGTTTCCCAAGTAACCATCTTGCGGCTTGCTCCAAGGCTTTAACCCTGCGTGTATTCACGTGCTGATCATTGTAAGGAAGCCACTCATGGAATATCCCAGGAATGTGCTCCCTAAAAGCGTGCGGTTTCATAAAACGGGTTTCCGAGGAAGCACATCCTGGAACACTGCATGCTCGCACTTTTGTAGCCTTTTTCGTGATTTTGCTTCTTTCTTCTCGGGTTTGTTGTACTGTTTTTTCTGTCCACTGCTTTTTCCTTATTTGAGGAGAAGAGTCTTTCAATGGTCTTTTCTTCTCTGTATAACAGCCAACATTCCTTAACTGGACTTGAATACCCGCAGGTCCAGCTGACGTGACTGTGCGCTGTCGGTTACCTTTTCCTAACTTAGAGAGCTTTTCTTTGGTAGTTTCCGTCGGGGTATCTTTGGTCTTTTTACCCTCCGCACTAGCAGGACTAGAAGCCGCCGCCAGCCTTTGGGATCTTCTGGGACTAGAAGTCCCTTCTGCCTCTACTCTACCATCCGGACACGGTGTGCTGGGTTGACCATGCGCACTCTCTGTAGGCTCATACGCCTCATTTCTGTCTTGCGGCAGCTGTTCTGCCTGCACATCCGTGATGTCATCCACGAAGAAGGATACCAAACTAGAAGTCTGATCCCCCTCCCGCCTGGGCAGGCCTTCTACGGTGAAGTCACCACCCAAGAGTTTATTCACCTCTGATAAGTCTGACATCTTGAAATCTGAAATGGAGTATAAACATTCTTAATACTCTACCCTGGTTTCATTCATCTTACAGTTTTCACACTTATGTTTGTCAATTTGCAAGGAGTCTGAAATGCTTATATTTACACATGACCCATGATACCATTCATTGCAAAAGTCACACTGTATCATGAACCTGCTTTTCCAAGGCTCACGACAAATACAATAAAGAGTATCATCATCATCAGGGGGCATTATTTGGTCGTCTGCTGACTCCTTGTATTTTTTTATCCAAGCAGGTAAGTTACGATCCCTGCAAGGCATCATTCTATCATGGTTTACGACAAATATAGACTTATTTAATTTCACTCTATAAATGTAAGGTGACAGTTTCTTCATGATAATTGCCGGGCCCTTCCATGGTGAACATAATTTTCTGCACTTACCCTTAATGACAGCGGTATCTAAAAGATACACAATGTCACCCTCGGCATAAGGTCTTAATAAGATCTTGAGATCATAGTTTCTTTTCATTCGCTTTGAGGAACATTTCAGGTTTGCTCTTGCTGTATCGTGAGCGATTTGTAAATTTCTTTCAAGATCTGCTACATACTCACAATAGTCTTTTGATTGGATTTTTTGATTTGCAAACATTAATTGTGCTGGAGTATTAACTTCTCTCCCCAACATTAATTTGTTATGAGTGAACCCAGTACTTCTATTTACTGATGCCCTCATAGCCATTGCTATTTGTTGGATGTATTGATCCCACTTACCTTGTTTTCTTCCCAAGAAACACCTGACAGCATCCAACAAGGTACGGTTGAATCTCTCAACCTGACCGTTGGCCGAAGGCCGATACGGAGTAGTCCTTGCCTTGTGGATCTGTAAGCTCTTACAAACGGACTCAAACAACTTACCATCAATTTTTTTTCCCTGATCAGATAGAATCTGGAAAGCGAACCCCATTCGCGAAAAGAAGTTATCTACTGCAGCTTTCGCAATTTCTTCAGCCCGCTGAGATGGTAGTGGGATACATTCCACCCACTTTGTAAATTGGTCCACCATCATTAAACAATGTTCATTGCCATTTTTTGTTTTTGGTAATCGGTATAAAATCAATATGAACCCTTTCCATAGGTGCACCGGCCTGAAATTCTTTAAGGGGAACTTTGCCATATTGTTTGTTTTTCTTGTTTTTGTTACACACATTACATGTGAGAACATAATTTTCAATGTCCCGAGTCATATGAAACCAGTAGAACTTTTCTTTAAGTTTTTGTTTAGTCCTTGCTACTCCCTGATGACCGGATGATGGAATATCATGATGCAGGGACATAGCAGATTCTTTGAGGCTTTCAGGAATCACTAAAAGCGAATCCCCACCTGACTTCTCCTTTTCATCATACTTAAACGATACTCCATTTCTGAGATGATACATCTCCTTATTTAACCAGTGGTTCTTCTATTCGACGTTAGCTAAGAAGAGATCCTTCTCACTTGGTTGCTTGTTGTGTTCTAGCCACGCTAAAAGCATGCCTAGATTCTTGTCGCTTTGTTGTGCTTCCCTTATGTCGTTATTCGAGTAACCCCAGATATGTGGTTCGTCAACCCCATTACGAGCACTAGAAGTGCTTGTTTGTACATTGCAACATGAAATGTGATGACCAAAGTCTTCCCGAGATGCCACAATGTCAAAATGGGCCTGTGACTCCCCCAAACCTTGGATATTGCCCGAGACCATGAGATCTAAAAGATCTCTCTGACCCCCTTGCTCTACCCTTGGGGCCTCTTTAGTGATTTTATTAATTCCCACTGAACTTGGTTTAACTTTTTGGGCATCTGCCTCTTTATGGTGCACCCCCTGGGGGGTTGCCTCCCTTACGCGCTTTGCTAAACCTACTGCCTCATCGATGTCTTCGCAAAATCTTGTCCATTGTCGATGTGCCCTTGAGCAGTAGTGGCAACCTCCACATGGCAGATCTTCAGGCTTAATGCCAGCTACATAATCAGAACATGGACTTAAAGGATCTGGGATCCTTGAGAGTGCATCCGCATTTCCATGTCTGATTCCCGCACGGTGTTTTACTGCCATATGGTATTGAGATAGTTCCCCAATCCATCTAGCTAGCTGGCCTTGCGGTTCTTTGAACCGCAATAACCAAGTAAGACTGGAGTGGTCTGTACATACAGTAAAGGTATTACCTAAAAGGTAGTATCGAAACTGTCTTGTAAATCTAACTATAAGAAGCTCCTTTCTGGTAGTGCAGTAGTTCTTTTGCTCTGGTGTTAGAGAGAAACTGCTATAAGCAATGATTCTCTCTGCACCATTTTGAACTTGAATAAGTTCAGCACCTATGGCGACATTGGATGCATCTACATCCAAGATAAATTGGTCTGTTGTGTTAGGCATTGCTAACACTGGTGGGCTTGTCAATGCTGCTTTTAAAGATTCAAAGGACTTTTTCTCCCTTTCTCCCCAAACAAAGGGAAACCCCCTGTCAGTTTGTACAAGGGTTGGGCTAACTCTGCAAAATTCTTGACAAATAATCTGTGATAATTTGCCAGCCCAAGGAACCTTTCTACATCTTTTGCAGAAATTGGCTCAGGCCAATTTCTGACCGTTTCTGTGTCTTTCTGTGTCATTGAGAGGGAATCGCCATTGACATTTCTCCCCAGAAATTCCACTTCTGGTTGAAAGAAAACACATTTCCTTGGCTTTAATTTCATGCCATGTACTCTGAACCTTTGCAAGACATCACACAATGAATGAATAAATGAATGTTGTTTTATGGCGCATCGACAGCTTTGGTCATTTAGCGCGCATATCTATGTTAAAAGATAATAAACGAGGAGTTGTTTAAACTGAATAAAGTTGGAATGACAATAAAAGAATTGAATTAAGAAAATTTAATGCATAAAGGGCATCATCGAGTTACAGGGCAATCCCTATATACTCAAAAGTTTTAAATGATAAGAACTGAATTAAGAAGTATGCATAAAGGGCATTATCGAGTTATATAAGAGTATATAAGGGCCGATTTTTCCCTGGAAGAGTCAGAACTATCAGGTCTCTCCTTGGGTAAGGATTATTTAACCTCCTTACGAAATTGTATTAAAATAATAAACGGTAAGAGTTACATATAGAATAATTATACATGCACGAGAATAAAAGAAAGAACTGGAAATATATTAAGTCTGTGCTTATTATTGGACGCCCCATACTTTACCATACTGATCCCTCATATGAAGTGATCAGGATCGTAACAGCATATTCCATTTACACTGTGGTGACTGGAGTGGGATATGCTTTTCGACTATAACATTGGTCCAATAGTAGATCTTGCAATTATCTGAGAGAAACTGACCCAAATCATTTTTCCGGACGGTACAATCACCGTCCATTCGAAGCTCCATAAACATGTTGTTTCTAATGTCAAGCTGCTCTAGTTCCTGGCTTTCAAGCTTCGGGCCTTCAGTTAAGTACACTGTGTTTTATTCATTTATCCAACGATAGCGCCACTGTTTATTATTTGGGTAATTTATTTTATACAGGCACGGATGTTTGAACAAATTCAGAACATATTTTGCGTCTACGTATAAAATATCATTACCAAACGGCTTCGTTGTGGGCAATTCACCATTTAAAAGTGTGCAGCAAAGGTGAGAATGATCGTTGAGGAACCCTGTCTTCATGATTGCATCCTTATTGTTGGTGATGTGGTACATGTACGTCAATGGTTCCCTGAAATATAGTAACAAAATATGAATTAGACTTTTCGTACTAACAGCAATCATTCCCAAGACTACAAGATCTGCGATCCGATTGGCTGTGACATTCGCTAGATAGATTGACTGAAAAGCAATTTACACACAGTTTTATTTATTTATTTATTTATTCTCTTTATTTCCTCCTAATGGAGAGTAATAAATAATTAGTATATGGAACAATTAACAGTGAAACTGTGAAAACAAAAACTTTGACATAGACAAAAGGAAATGACGATGAAGCTCTATGTGATAGAATGTTATGTACAAGGTAGACTAGGATCTACACAACTGATACCATAGTACGTAGGAGCATGCATGAATCAAACAATAAGCGATAGCTGTTCTTAGTCGCTTTTACAGTAGTCGCTCGAGGCAGTCGTACGAGTATTGTGCAGAATATTGCAAAAGTAGATCTTTCTGTTCTTCTTGGATATTTGAGTTAATCTCCGACCCAAGAACTTTTAATGTAAAAATGTTCGGTGGGTCAGAGCTTAACTCGTTTGCAATGTTACGGTCCACGTACATCATGATATTGGAAATATATGTTGTTTTGAGTGCATTCAACTCCATGCAGTTAGAAAGAACATGCTCTATCTCGTCGGTAATGGGTTCGAGACATAGAGGACAAGTGGACGGGATTTCATAAGGGAGAACAACCCAAATCTTAGATATCAGTCTAATGATTTTCGGGTTAATCTCAGAATTATAAAGCCTGTAGAGTGCACATGGTCGAATGGTACGATGAAGGTGTCTAAACCTCGAGAAATCTGGGTCGACACTTGTCCTATATCTCCAAACATCAGTTTCGTACCTATTTACTATGGTGTTAACTATAGATTTCCATGTCGATTTCGGAGGCAAGGATTCTGGATTGACTATATATGAATGCATAATATTCCACAGTCCATATTTGTTTAAAATATTACATATGTCTGGAATGAATCCCATCGTTACTGATTTACGCTTTTCGATAAATGTAAAATAGCGCTTAAGAAACAACTGTTTACTAAGCGTGTTATTTGCCAGACTCAATAGTTTATGAAGAAAAGCCAGTTTGCTTTTGTCGACTGTTGAAGATAGAGGATGTAATCCGACCATAGACTCGCACATGTCTGATCTTGTTCTCACATTAAAACCTTGTACGCTTTTAAGTATATAATGTTGTATCTTATCGATAGACTTTATTTCAGTTTGCTTTAGTCCGTTCCATATTTCACACCCGTACAACACTGTAGGTATAATAATTGTTTCGTACAATTTAACTGCAGTAATGATATTAAGACCATCAGACCGCATACCTATTCCGGACAGTGCAAAGAAAGTATTTTTTCCTTTTTGGCATCTCTCGGCTATTCTAGAGCCAAGCTTCATAGAAGAGTCCTGTCTAATACCGAGTTGCATCGCATGGTCACTTTCTCGGATTAAAACGTCGCCTTTCGATAAAGAGAGTGGTAAATTTTTTCTCGACTTATTAAATACAATTATGTTGGATTTATCGACACTAATTTCAAATCGCCATCTACTGGCATACTGGTATACTATGTCTAACATTATCTGAAGCTTATGTGGCGATAGCGCTATTAAAGATAGGTCATCTGCAAAAGATGGATTTCTGCATTTTATATGGTTACAAATCTGAAGTGCGCAGTTAGACTTTTGCAGTTGGTGGAGTAGTTCATCAATATATACCAGATAGTAGAAGGTAGAACCAACTCCGCCTTGTCGAACGCCCCTCTCTATTTTGACTATGTCTGACGTCATGCCATTGAGTCGTATTCGACATGAAAGATCGCTGTATGTGTTCATTATAATACGAAGAATTTTTCCTTTCAGGCCTAATTCGAAGAGTTTTTCAGATAATCCTTCATGCCAGACTGAGTCAAATGCAGCTTTAAAGTCTAAAAAGGCTACGTATACCAGACTGTTTTTCTCTACGCAATGAAATATTGATTCTTGAAGATTGAATGCTGCAGTTATACAGCTTAGTTGTTTCTGAAAACCTTGTTGCTGTATATTTGGGAACGAAATATTTTCTCTTGAAAGAAAATTTTGAACTCGATTTATAAGAAGTTTTTCAAAGATTTTACAGAAGCATGGGATGAGCGATATAGGCCGATAACTGGCGGGATCAGATTTATCTTTTCCTTTTCTTTTATAAATGGGTATTATAAGGCTCTCACGCCAACTGTCTGGAATTTGTTCATGATACAGGATAGCATTAAATAAGTCCGTTAAACTTTTGTACAGAGCGTCGCCCCCGTAAATGACATGCTCATTAAGAATAAGGTCGTGCGACGGACTTTTTCCTGGTTTAAGATCCTTCGAGGTTTTCTTTATGTCATTTGTATTGAAAGGGGCTAATAGTAATTCATACTTTGGGTCGGTATCGTATGAGTTGTCGTTACTGCCCAGTGTGACAGTTTTTGTCTCGTTTATGTAAGATTCGTTCCAAGACGGATTTGTTCCCTCTGGGTATTCGAATATATCTTCAAAATACCTAGAAAATCCTAGCGGGATATTTTCATCGTAGTATGATATATTCCTATACACAATAGTAGGACAAACGTTACAGCCAGTTTCTTTCTACGTTTGACCAATTTCCAGAACTGGTTTAGGTCTGACTGAGCCGTTTTATTCAGCTCGTCGAACATGTGGTTTATATACTGGTTGAAAGCTAAACGTTGTTTGCAACGAAAATAACGTTTGGCAGCTTTATAGTTACGGTAACTTTCGTGCTCATTGCCCCTCAGTCTACCCAGGTTGATCCATATCCGACGCAGACGTCGCGATTCAGCATGCGCTTGTTTAATTTCTTGTGACCAACAGGGTTTCGAATGACGATTGTACTTAACTTTTGGTAAGCATTCGCTTGATGCTTTCAAAACGGCATGCACGATAGAATCGGAAATACTACCAGGGGGAGTTGTGTAATTTGCCGGCTTGGGTAGTAGGTTCGATAACTTATGCTGGTAGTAGGATATGTCATGATCGGTGCACTTATCCCACGCGACGCGATTGCTGGGCTCTTTGACTAACTGACGTTTGCCTTTTACACATAGGGAGAGTACAAATGGTAGGTGGTCTGATGTCAAAATTTCAATGTCGGTTATAGTATTGAAACTTTTAACTGCATATGTCAAATAATTCTCTATTAAAATATAATCAATTTTTGTTCTGTTTCGGACATATGAGTAACTGCATTTACTGTCATGTAGAGTTATCAAATCATTATTTGCTAGATAATGCTGCAGTACAGCTGTCTTTTCATTGTTTCTATAATCATGCCCTTTGTCTGTATGGGGTAACTGTGAGTTAAAATCTCCCAATACGATGACTTTTCCTCTCTCTATACAAGTTTTGGTCACAGCTTCCAGTTCACTGATCGCATCTATATAACTATCGACATAACTGTCTGCTGGCATATATACCCCTATTATAAATACAGATTCCATGGGTTCAGATTTCATTTCAAGACACAGCACTCTTTCATTATTTACACAATCAACCTCACTGATAAAGTTGGATAAGGACTTTTTGTATAGAATAGAAACACCTCCAGTAGCTTGTGCTCGGACACAATGAAAACATCGATTTCATGCTTTTCCAGTAATTCGGACAGGACATAAGCTGAGGACATAATACCTCTTACGTTCCAACACATTATATTGAGAACACTCATTGAAATATAGTAAGTTTGATTCTTGATCATTTTGACTGTAAGTAGACGATAAAGCTATCCTGGTCAATACGCTTCAGCACGTGAGTCGGCCCAATGTTCGATATCGATGTTCCAATCATCATGATTTGAAGTATTCCAGCTGTTAGAATGGTACGTGTCGTTTGTATCGTTGTCATAGTCGTTGTCTTGTTCGTAATTATTGTACCTTTTATAACGTCTTTTCACGTTTGTATTCATCTGTCTGTGATTTTGTCGCCTGTAATTGTAGCCTGAATTGCCGTTTTCTTTTTGCCACAATGTTTCGGTTTGACATTTTCGAAATGTAATGTCGACTGGCCAGAACGATTCTGACTCCACTTGTTTTTCGAAATCAGCAGGTACATTGATTTTAGCAGCAGATCCGTATCTGCCATAGAACATAACAATATTGGTGCACTTTACTTTTCTTTCAGATATGTAATCATAAATATCCGTGTCGGTAGTTTCGGGGTCGATATTGCCTAGATAGTAGGAGTTAATATTTTTTCTACGTACTGCTACGAACTTACTTTGCACCGTTACTGGTCTAGTCTGAATATTTTCTTGTTTTTTGGTTTTTATCGGGGGTTTTGCTACCCTATTAGTATTTGCTTTAATGCTTCGTTCGCTTTGCAGATTCCTACCGTCTCGTAATGGTTCCCGGTCTAATTTGAATTTTCCTGTGTTTCGTTTTCGACACTTAATTCTACCTGCACTACGCAGTTTTCGCACTTTCCGTTAGAGTTCCCTAAGATTGGAGATACCTGGCTCTCACTAATATTTGAAGACTGGGTGTCATTAGACGTTACCCCAGGGCTTTTCACTTTTTCGGAATATAAAGTGTGTCTGCCCTCTGAACATTTATCTGTTGTAGATACAAGTTTATCAATTTTGTCATTCATATTTGCGACGTTTGCGTTAAGTTGCGTTAAGTCTGTTTGTAACTTGGTTACAGCTAGTGAATCTGTAGCACGTGACCGGAGTCCATTTACAGAAGCTGTCATAGTCTTGACGTTTATCGTGACTTGTTTGAAGTCTTCCAAGAGGCTTTTCAGTATGGCGTTATTTTGCTCTGTGATTTTTTTTACGGACGCCAGATCCGATTGTACATTAAGTAGCATCGTGACTATCTCTGGGAGATCAAGTTTAGCAGCATGAAATTGTCCAGAGGCTGTTTGGGAATATACAGTGTCATTTTCTACTGGCAAGGCATGAGTAAAGTCAAGATTATTCTGTACGTTAATGAATACGTCGAGAATGTCCTTCGATCTCACCCCGTTAAGAAACATATGCATTATATAGCAATCCTGTGCATACTTCTGGGCCTTAGACGAACCGGTCGAGTTCCTTCTGTTTACTAGTTTTGCTTGCTGAAAGTTCGATGTTGCACGCACGCGTTCTGCTAAGCGCTCTCTGTAGTCACCAATATAGTCAGGATCATTGTAACAAAGGTCCATGAGACGTCGCATATAGTCATCTCTCGGTAAATTATCTAGTGCGTTATCGAGGTCTTGATAGAACTGTTGGGGTCTAGGTCCTTGAGACACAGAGTCATCTGCCTCAGTATAGGACATATCGCTTATATCAGTCACTGTTCCTGCACTGTTCGATCTGCTCATTGTGAGTTCGATCGGAAATTAGTAATCAAAGTATGACCGTATGACTGTATCAAGTTTCCTTTCGAGGGCCCCTTCGATAACAGATGAAACGTGAGATCTCTTTATAATAGCTTTAGTCACATATACGACCCCTCCCCCCTTATTTTTGGCCGCAGGGCAAATGTTAGTATGGCTGACTGCACATTAGTGTTTATGTAGCCAGGTCATGTTTTTCAGATACATCAGTACTTTGATTTCCTTTTTGGCAGTTTTTTCCTTTTGGCCCATTTCTCCTCTTTGTTGCAATAAGCATTCTATGCACGTGATCCCTGCTTAAATTCAGAGAGGCAGTAGAAATCTCACAGAGAAGACGTGTCTTGTGGCTTAAAAAATTGTCTTTGTCTTACCAGTTGAGCGGGAAAAAAATCTAGCCTTTGTGCATTAACAGCACAGCGTATGGTTGGTGGTATGTGTGTGGCAGATTATTTGTAGTCAATTCTTTAAATTGATGCAAACCCTCTTTATACGAGATTAAAAGCTGTAAACCTTTTGTGCCAGTGTTCTCACTAGTAGCTGTAAGGAGTCGAATCCACCAGTAGAGCTGTGCAGTACTATTTTACATTTTTCTTTACTGTAGCAGTGTTTTGTTGTCTGCGTGGACTGAGCTAGCAAGGGAGCTCACATAAACACTTGTTACATTCGGCGCCCAACGTAAATAACCCACTTATTAAAAAGTAGTGATTGAGAGATTCGTGGACGAATCTTCATGTGGTTGGGAAGTATGTAATATACTGGTCTATCCCATAGATAGATACAAAGGTATAAAGTAGTCGGGTACAGGTATTTGGTGATATATCGTGCGGCCGTATCGACATGTGGTTCGGTAGCTCAGTTGGTTAGAGTGCAGGAACGGTATTCCTGAGGCCCTGGGTTCGAATCCCGGTCGAGCCGCGATATTTTATGTGAGCTCCCTTGCTAACCCAACTTCGACATACAATATAGGTCTGGATATAAGAATGCAGATGCTGATGGCTTGAGCAGATATCCTTATGACAGAGTCAAGTCTGATGACTTAGTGACTATAGAAGATAAAACTGTTAAAGCCATTTGCAACATGACCGTACCAGCTCTTCTGGACACGTTACCTACTGGAAAAATCAATCTTGTTGATGTTATCGAAGAGCCAGGTCAACCTTTAGCGCAAAAGGAGATGATGGAAATTAGACGTGCTCAGCGCCAAGACAGAACCATTGATAAATGGAGAATAGCTGTCATAGACAAGCAACTAACCTCCAGTTTTTCTAGTAAAGAAGATCTCTGTTTCAGGAAACAGTATAAAAACCTTATTATTAGAAGAAGAATTCTTTTTAGAGTACTGAAAGAAGAAGACTCTGTAATAGAGCAACTTGTGGTCCCACCTTGTTACAGAGAGGAAATATTGCGAGGTCTCTACAATGATGTTGGTCACCCAGGACAAGAGCGCACCATGCGTCTCATTCGTGATCGTTTTTACTGGCCATGAGTAGGTGCAGATGTGACTAATTGGATTAACGCTTGTGAGCGATTTATCCGCCGCAAATCCACAATTGCGAAAGAACCTTTGATCAATGTTCAGAGCTCATACCCTCTTGATCTGGTATGCATCGACTTTCTTTCATTGGAACCAGCTAAGGGTAATATTGGCAATGTGTTAATCATCACCGACCACTACACAAAGTTTGCCAAAGCAGTACCAACTAGGAATCAGACTGCTAAAACCACAGCTGAGGCTTTGTTTAATGAGTTTATTACAAACTTTGGTATACCTACCAGGTTGCACTCCGATCAAGGAGCAAATTTTGAGAGTCAGATTATCACTGAACTTTGTAACCTAATGGGGATGAAGAAGAGTCACACGACGCCTTATCACCCACAAGGAAACGCAATTTAAGCGATTTAATCGTACCTTGCTCAGCATGCTCGGCACATTGGAAGAGGATGAGAAGAAGGATTGGAAGATATATGTCAGCTCATTAGTGTACTATTATAATTGTACTCCACATGAGACCACCAAGACATCACCCTTCGAGCTACTCTTCGGCCGAAAGCCCAAATTACCCATTGATGCCGTTTTCCAGAACGCAAGACAGGACACTGATGTTTCAGAGTCAACACAGCAATATTTGGAAGATCTCCAAATGAGGATCTCTAAAG
The DNA here is from genome assembly GCA_943736015.1 of Tridacna crocea. Classification (NCBI taxonomy): domain Eukaryota; kingdom Metazoa; phylum Mollusca; class Bivalvia; order Cardiida; family Cardiidae; genus Tridacna; species Tridacna crocea. The sequence continues at coordinate 47,732,940 of OX031068.1, read as the reverse complement.
CTCACGAAGTAGTGAAGCAAGTGACTGAAAAATCACAAGTTAAGCAAAAGGCTTACTACGACAGGAAAACCAAAAAGGTGACATTATCACCCGGCGATAAGGTACTGGTGAAGAAGTTGGCTTTTGAAGGCAAACACAAGATCAAGGAAAAGTTTGAGCCAGACCTTTTCATCATAACAGAAGAGCCTAGGCCAGACATTCCTGTTTACAGACTCAGATCAGAAGAAAATGGTTTAGAGAGGACTCTGCATCGCAACCATTTACTCTTGGTAGACTATCAAGAAACAGGTGAAGGGAAGGCGGAGTGTGGTGCAAATGCAGAAGATCCAGATCAACAAAGGGATGCATCCAAGGATACAGAAGAAAAAGGAGAAACAAATTGTGACGTCACAGAAGATTCGCCTGATACAGACTCTGAGAATGGGATTAGTGTTTATGCTCCTGATGCATACAAAAATGGGGACGCTCATAGTATAGATTTAGATCAGGTTGAGAGAAATAATGAGTCTGAGAGATTAGATGTTGTTGAATGTTTGGAAGATAGTGAAGATGAGAGTTTGATCATTGAGAATTTCAATGAAAATGCAGAGCATGTTCAGAGTAATGATCAATCTTCTTTTCCTTTACAGGCAGAAGAACAGGCTGTAGAAAATGTAGAAGATGTTAAAGATGATGATAAAGTTGACAATGTTGATGATGCTGATGATGATGCAGACCAGAAAGAAGAGAACTGTACCGGGCCAAAGACCAACACTGCCTCCCGACCAGTGCCAGCACCACGACCAGTGAGACAAAGGAAGCCACCCGACCGATATTCCGACTATGTCATGTACCAGATGACTAGAACAGTAGACAGTAGGATTCAGGCACTAGATGCGCTGGTGAAGTCAGGTGTGCTCAATGAAGTGGACAGCTACACAGCACAGAAGTTGGTGGGAGCAGTCATGAAATGATTTTTTTAGCTTTGATGACTATTTTTTTATCACTGTCTTGAATTGTATTGATTTCCATTGAATTTTGAATGTCAATAAATACAAGTTTTTGTGACCAAACCTCTTCAGATTTCTTTTTAATTCTTATCCTTAGAGGTCATAGACCCTTTTGAACAGGGGGGGGGGGAATAGTTAGATGTTGTATAAGCAATATTTACAGTAAGTAGATGTAACTGTCCCTGTAGTTGTACTTTTTGTATGATAGCTAGTGTATGTAGTACATATGTAGTTATTTTTTGTAGTCGTGATAAGTTACACTGACTTGACAGACTGACCTTTGATATACTTGGCCCTTTTCATTTTCCATGCCGTTGTAAGGAGTATGACGGGACGTCATTTTCGATGGACGGGGAGTATGTAGCCAGGTCATGTTTTTCAGATACATCAGTACTTTGATTTCCTTTTTGGCAGTTTTTTCCTTTTGGCCCATTTCTCCTCTTTGTTGCAATAAGCATTCTATGCACGTGATCCCTGCTTAAATTCAGAGCGGCAGTAGAAATCTCACAGAGAAGACGTGTCTTGTGGCTTAAAAAATTGTCTTTGTCTTACCAGTTGAGCGGGAAAAAAAATCTAGCCTTTGTGCATTAACAGCACAGCGTATGGTTGGTGGTATGTGTGTGGCAGATTATTTGTAGTCAATTCTTTAAATTGATGCAAACCCTCTTTATACGAGATTAAAAGCTGTAAACCTTTTGTGCCAGTGTTCTCACTAGTAGCTGTAAGGAGTCGAATCCACCAGTAGAGCTGTGCAGTACTATTTTACATTTTTCTTTACTGTAGCAGTGTTTTGTTGTCTGCGTGGACTGAGCTAGCAACGTCTCATCTTTACCTTGAAAACCGTTCTCGTCGATTTTTCAATTTATCTCACATTCTCTGCGGTGGTGATTCGGACACGTCTTGTCGGACGTATCAATCTTCCCAACAATCAACACACAGTTTTAACATCATTTCAGTTATATCACGGCTATAGTTTCTTTATTCGTGAATATGTATCCATACGGTCCACACTGTTACCACTAATCTAAATAGATTGGTCACCTCCATTGATACAGCCCCTTTTGGCTTTTACATATTAAGGGGTTAGCACAAGACTATTGTAAGTGCATATACAATGTATACGCACTTACAATAGTCTTGCACTTGTAAACCCCTCGATATATTTTTCAAACATTTTCTCTGAAACCGTGTCAAAGTGTTCCTGTCTGTTGAATAATATTGCCCTCAAATGAATAGTCCATACAAATAGCTGCACGCCACATGTCCCAGTACCGCATTGCGAAGGTAAACAAACCTACTATGATGATGATGATACAGCAAGGGTCCCTATAAAGTAGAAACGGAAACGAAACGTAACGCAACGAAACGAAACGGAATAAAACAGAGCGAAATGCAACGAAATGGTATAAAACGAGAACGAAACGGGATGAAACGAAACGGAATGGTAATTTTGGAACACAATCAAGTAGAGGCAAAACCGTTATATGCTCTTTCTTATGATTTTCCTTACTTTTAATCGCAGAAAGTGTAACAAAAATAAAAATTAAAATTTGATGGCGGAAGTGAGCACGATAGTCGTGCTACTATTGTGAATCATGATTATTTAAATGAAAATATTTTAATAATCATATTTTGATTGAACTGCTATAATTTACTTTGTTTTAACATAAATCACGAATAAAATATTCTTCATGTTTCCAGCAGCCTTTAAATACAGTTAATTAATATTGCAGTTCCTTTTACCATTACTTCTCATAATATCCTTCCCAAGCTTTCCATTGCTAACCATCGTTGATAAGGGGTGAGAAATGAATGAATCTGTCGCAATGACTATCTTCAATCTTCGTAAAGATCTTTGTCGAGTGGGTATTTGAACTAGCGACCCTTGTTCTCAAGTCCTGTACGCTACCAACTGTGCTACCGAGGCACGGCATATTCCGGCGCCCTGTGATTGTACAATGGTATCACAATGACAGAAAAACAGAAAAAGAAACAAAATAAGATTTTCCGTGCATGCCAAATCTTTAAAATCACACCAAATATGTTACATATATTTAAATTGTGCAACTTCCAAAGCCACAGGTCCTGATAGAAGGGTTATGGTTTTAAGTACTTAATCTTGACTCTGACCAGATTTTCAAGCAATGAGATAACGGCAAAAATTCAGCAACATATTCCTATGATGTCCTACTTAAAACATGTGATAAAACAATGAAAACGGTACAACAGAAAAAACGATAAATTGAGACAAAAAGATTAGTTAAAAAAAAAAATTACTGCTGAAGTCCGTCTCATTCGTTTTGTTGCATTTCCTTTTGTTCCGTTTCCTTTTATTCCGTTTTGTTTTATTTCTTTACGTTTTGCTTCGGTGCGTTTTATTTTTAAGTTTATATGGATCCATAAAGCAAAGTGTATACTTACTGGTACAGGCAAGTAGTACAATGCGGAAAAAATTATGCTTATTAATCGTTGTCTGCGCATGTCATATTCCTTGAAGATTCGACCTGTCTTATATGACTCATCACTCTCCCCGATATCGGGGTGAGGGGGAGGGGGCTGCAGTAATACGTCCTATAAAGTAGCAATGGAGAAAATGGCTTTTATCTATACGTTTGAGGAAAATTCAGGCCTGTTTTAGCTCCAGATTTCTCTAAACTGCTGATCATAGATGAGTAAATCGCACGAGGTAGCGTTTTATTGAGTAAACGTTTATTTTAGTTTGAAATCAAAGTAACGGTTGTCGCGTACGAAAGTGGTTCGGTTCTGTACTCAGGATGCTCAAATTAGATGGATGAGTATTTATAGAATGCCATCTAGCGCGAGATAATGGCTTATTTATATTTAGAATAATGGGAGGTCACTCTTGCCTACTTTACATTCAGGCATTCAGGGGAGGTCGATCACAAAGCAAACTGTGTCAAAGCGATTTTTTTTGTATCAAATCAAAGGCAGATTTTAATTATTAGTAAAGCACCTATATGTATCCATATACGAGCAACAATCTACTGCTTGGCTATAGGATAACTTATCATGACTCGACAGAGCGTCGTCATGATAAATTCTCCCAACCTCTCCTTATAAACTTGATATCATAAGATACTAACGTTAGCATATTATTCCCTATTTTCTTTATAAACAGAGGCAGCTAAGGCAAAAGATGACGTAACGCTTGAAGGTATGTTACGTCATTTGTCTCTCCATTTCAAGGCATGCATTATTTTGCACCTTGACAAGTTATAGCCAGCCATGTGAATAAGACACAGTGAACCCTTTCCCACATGACAAGGTTTTGACGTTCCTAAATTAAAAACATCTCCAATTACAAATCAGTAATTAATATGTTCAAAAGATCTTGGGTTTCTGATAGGATAGAAAACATTATCGAAAAAGGGGAAAATGGTGATTGGTAGATCTAGATCTAGTAGATCTATTTCTATTTTTTCCACATTTTTTTCCAAGAGCTTTCTCCCACAAAAGCCATAATCTTTTCTCGAAATTTTTTTAAAAGATTTCTCCGACAAGACCATTAACTCAGGATTGTTTGGAAAGACTGTAGATCTAGATCTACTCAGAATCTTTTCACTGTGCTATTGTTTACTATAAAATGTTTGAAGCAGACACAGAAACATTAGACTTTGAGTAATTATAGGAAAAAAGTAGTGTAGTTCCGCCAAACATTCTAAAACTATATCATCACTAGTGATGTTATTCACCGTGAAAAACTGAAAAAAATAATACACGGCGAAATCCCAGTCGATCTAATTCATTGATAGGGATACAATGAAACTTCTTCAAAAGGAAAGGGTAAAGGGTTAAAAATATCCAGTTACCGGTAGTTACATGTAAACAGGCAGCAAACATGGACTTACATTGGATAGTAAGGGATTCCAGATGGGGTTACAAAGGTAAAAGCGTACAAGTCATGGCTTACATTCACATAGAGATTAGATTTAATAAAAAAAACCCTAGAACTGTCATAAAGCTGACACCCCCCTCCTCCCTCCTCTCCCCACCAGCACCTATTCATTGAAGTAGCACGATAATAAAACAACTGATTTTCAAAACATAGTTCACATGTGACATTGACTTTTGAACCTTGTGATCCGAATAAACAAGGGCACCTCATTGGTACATGAGCAATCCTTGTATAAATTTTCAGGGTTCTATGTCAAACATTTTTTAAAGGTTCGGTTTTTCACATCTCACCAAATTGAAATATATATACATGTATATAACACTGAAATTTATAGGAAAAAAAAAACAATACATTCATTAATAATTAAGAATCATAAAATTACAAAAAAAAAAATGGTGTTGCCTTAAAGGTGGGTATTCAGATTTTTCACATCACACCAAATTAAAGAACATATATATCACTGAAATTTACATGAAAAAAAAAAAAAGCAATACAAATCATCAATAATTAAGAATCATAAAATTACAAAGTTGAGTTGTAATAAAAATAGTTTAAATTTTCTCAAAGCTTTTAGATGGCATTCCACTAATACTCATCCGTTGTCTCCGCATCTCATATTCTTCGAAGATTCGACTGTCTTATATGACGCATCACTACTAGCCCCGAAAGTGGGCTGACTGTAATATTACGCTCTATAAAGTGGCAATGTTGAAAATAGCTTTTACGTATCAATACGTTTGAGGAGAAATGAGACCTGCTTTAGCAACAGATTTCTCTAAACTGGTGATCATAGTTGAGTGAATTGCCCGAGGTAGCGTTTTATTGGGTAAACCTTTTTTTTTTTTTGTTTTAAATTCAAAGTAATGGTTGTCGCGTAGGAAAGTGGTTCGGTTCTGTACCCAGGATGCCCATATCACATAGATGAGTATTTATAGAATGCCATCTAGCGGGAGATAATGTTACTCATCTAACGTGATTCTACATAGAGAAATAAACCCAGAGGGTTATTTCTCTACGTAGAATAATGATCCGGATCATTTCTCTACGTAGAAATTCAGATTTTTTTTTTAAATCTGTTCGTTAGAAAGTATGTATTTATCAAAGATTAACCTTTAATTCGGTCAAACCATCTCCGTTACTAACTGAATGGGCACATTCTATAACTCTTTCCCAAACAATCGCTGGTTTTTAGGGGTCTGGAATATTAGCCTTTTGAAAACATTGTGGGAAAAGGAGAAAATACTGGTAACCAGCATTTTCTCCTTTTCCCACAATGTTTTCTACCCTATCATAGACAGAAATCATCTTTTCTGCACGAGTTGAATTGTCGTCTGAAAATGCTTTCAATTTGGTGTAGTCCAAAAGTTTGTCGTTTGGAAAAGGGTTAACATGCAATTTTGGTCATTTACCATGCTCAAAACCAGGTTTTTGTATATTTTCATTAGAATGATGTATATTTGCATATTCTTCTGGTAATTTTCCAGTATAACTGACTATTAAAGAAAAGTGTGTCAGTTTCAAATTAACCTAAATTTTGAAGCTGTTTACCCTTTTCAACGACAAATATCTCAGAAACGAGGACAGTGACCCATATTTCTTTTTTACTGTAATCTTTTATAAACAAAATGAGTTTTACATGTGCAAAGTTTTATAAAAGAATTGTCCGGTAGAAAAAAATGTGATATACATAATTGCATGTATTTCGGTCGATACAAAAATTTAAGTCCTATTTCTTGAAGCGCTTCGTATCATTTATCCAACGTCTAAATACGAATTAAAGGCAATGGCGAATTCAACTGAAAATAGTGGCAAATTCAACCTCAAAAAGTTCATACTCACATTTTCAGCTCTTTATTTTTCTTCTATTTGTCGAAAAAATATCATACATGCCCTTCAAATATTGAACAAATGCCACAAAAAACGATATATAGTCACAAGGTACCTTGTGCACCAATCAGGTGGCATCATCTATAAATTCCCAGTGACAGAGATTTTAAAATAGCAGAATGGAAAACTCCCCACAAATTTCCTTGAAGTAGAAATCCCAGAAATACATGTGATACTTTCTACCCTTCCAAAATACCTCGACACCCTGGTACCACAAATGCGACGGTCAGTGAAAGAAAAAACTATTAACATGGCGGCACCCGTGTAAACCGATTAGCAACGACATCATATACCAACAAGAAAAAGTTGATGCAAAGCATCAAAGTCGCCGCAAAAAGAAATTGTTTAATGCTTCAAGAAAGCCAGGGCAAGTAAATGTCAGTTTTCATCAGCAGATTTTTTAACACATTATGAAATTGAGATAACTGTGAATCTATATCAAAACTTGTCTTCTGTTACAGTATCTATTACCCTCGAACAGCGCTCTCTTAGCTCTTTTCCAAACGACAAATATCAGACTCTTCCAAATTCAAAGAGTTGACAGACGACAATTTAAAAAGCTGAAAAAATGGCGGAAACTTCGCTAGTACTGGGGGAAAAGTATTTGATAAAGGAGAAATTGCTTATAACGAGCAATTTATCCTTATCCAACATGTTTTTTCGTAAAGAATTTGACAGCACACGTGATAACCCGTGTTTGTTTGGGAAAGTGTTGAAAACAGGGCCAAGTTACTAAAATGTTGCTGTCCTAGGAAAGTATGATTCAAGAGGACGTAAGTTTGCAAGGCATGCTTTCAATTTAAACAAGTATAAAATTATATTGTTTTGTGAACATTGTTAATAAAGAATCATGGTTTTGCATCGCGTTTTATGAAGAACACAGCGAAAACGCTGGTCTCTCTCTAGATTTTTTCCACAAATTAAGTTTATGCAGAGGTAGTAAGAAATGAACAAAGAAGTTCTAAATAATTAATTTTTGTTTTAAAAACTAAACTTAGAAAGAAGTAACTAATAATGGTCAGATACAATCATAACCATCATAATCGCTCTTCGGCGAAATTAAACACAATTTCAGCAATGTACAATTTTAGCAGTGGTCAATCAACAAAAAACACACAAATGGTAGGAAAAACTAGGTACTAAATAATCAAAATGACAATTAAACCTGTGTACGAAATTACCAAAGTGGGTACGAAATGACCAAAATAGAAAGTATAGGTAGGTACGAAATGACCAAAATCGTACGAAATGACCTAGGTACGAGATTAACTAGGTACGAAATGACTGAAAACCTGTACAGCTTTGACCAATGGAACCAAGGCATTTATTTGGATGAGTCCATTTCTCACGAATAGCGAAAATAAAAGTAATAATTGTGCGGATTTTTTTATGTTGTAAGTATTAACAGAACAAAAATAGTATCGTATTTTATATACTTCGTAGTTTAAGAATGAATCAGAAAGCCAGTTTAGGCGAGGTAGAAAGATTCCTTGTTAACCTTAACACCCCTATAAAAAAGAAATTCCCATTGTCCATGTTTTAACTCGAAAAACTATTAAAAATATAGTCACGCGCTTCTGCGGGGCGACTAATGAAGAAACACATTTAGAAACGTATGAAAGAAAATAAACTTTGCAAAAAGTCTACCTGAGTTTAAACAGCATACTACTGAAATCTTCATATGGCTTGCAACACACGAAAAGGGTCATTCGGACAATTGTGTGAAGAGTCTTCTCAGATCAGCCTGCGCAGACTGAGCAGGCTAATCAGTGACGAAACTTTCCGATCAAGTGTGATTTTCTGTTTCACGCAAGTCTACTGTTGAACAAAATCTACCACTGCCGTAAAGTGCTGTCCTGGATTAGCCTGCGCGGACTGCGCGCGCAGACTGCGCAGGCTAATCCGAGACGACACTTTACGCAAATGTCCGAACGCCCCTTTTTGCGTGTTGCAGGCCATATTGTGTTACTTGAGTTTCTGTGATACTATTAGTTTTTCTAGTTTTTCTTGCAGAAATAATTACTTTGTATCTTTACCATCCTTATACGCAGAGAGTGTCTCGTGGGACAAGTTTGCGCTGACCGTATGATGCTTTCAGCTAGCCTCCTGTTCAAGCCATAGCTTAATTGGTGATTAATAAACCGCTTTTAGATTACTCTCTGTTTCACTTCGGGCACATTTCTGTTTTTTCTTTCATATCGGATGCAATTAAAGAAATATTAAGTGTATGTAAAATATGCATTTGCAGTGTAAACTTTAGGTTGCGTATTAAGGAAGTAGACCCCTAATACCTCTAGTGCTGCATTGCATAAAGTTTTCTTGATAGTTGATAAATACGGATTTATACAGGTATAATACTTTTGCACATTTTTAACCGACAAGAAATTTCTTTATGCGTATCTTGAAATCATTTGTAGATAATTTTGTTAGTTTCCAGAAAAGGCAGGTAATTACTATCTCTCTTTGTAATGAAAATATAGTAGTTTTAGATTTATAAATGATAATTCTAAAAAAGACAAAAAGGGAAAAGTGGCTTGGTTAAAGCAGTACAATAACATCTTTTTTTAAATCATAGCAAATATTGTTGGATAATATTATTGTGAAAATAGCTGTTTTCTATTAGGGGTCTACTACGTTAAATTCGTATTGCGTTGATTATGTCCGTCCGGGTGGATTGAAGCGGTTAGCTAACCCCACTCGTGATTCGGGGCTTGGGGCTCGATACTCGGTCGAAGTAAACCTTCGTCCCGGCGATTTTTTTTGCCTGTCGACTCTGGTGCATGTAGGAAAAGTGGCCAGTAAACTCAAATACAAACAAAGAAATATTGTTTGTACCTATTTTAACCCTTCACCACACAATGGCGACTTTTGACGACTTTTGGAAAGAAGACTTTTGCAAACATTGTGGGAAAAGGAGAAAATGCTGGTAACCAGCATTTTCTCCTTTTCCAACTATGTTTTCTACCCAATCACTACACAATTGCAGGGTTTAAGCCACATTGAAATTGTCTGCAAATGCTTTTAATTTGGACAGGTCTAAAATTTTGTCGTCTGGTAAAGGGTTGAGAATCAAGGTATAATATTCAATGCATAGGTAGACCTGTCTTGTGCCTTGAAAATGAAGCATCATTTGGGTATATCGTAATCCTATTGATCCCTTACTTGGATGGACAATGTTTCAAATTTAGATTGTTTGTTTTGTGCAGTTTTCTGAGTCGTCTACATTGTCGGCACAAAGTACATCTAGTCGCTCTGAGCAGTCTAACCCTCTTCCGAGAAAAAAAGAAAAATAAAAAGTAAAAAATGTTGACACTTCCACATTGATAGCATCTACAAACGGCACTTTGAGGTTCATACCAATGAGCTAAATTCTCTGATAGAGTAGAAAATAATGTATGATTATAAACAAAAAGATTTTCAATGTTTTTTAGATAAAATGCCAAGTAAAACGTTACACGCCTAAAACAGGGCTAATTGCAATCCCAGGGCCCGTATTCACCAACCATTCTTAAGAACGTTCTTTGTCTTATTCTCCAGAAATTTCTACATTTGTAAGTAACACAACTTCTGATTGGCTAAACCATTCAGTTTAGCCAATCAGAAGTTGTGTTACTTACACATCTAGAAAACCTTGGAGAATAAGACTTAGAATATTCTAAAGAATGGTTGGTGAAGACGGGCCCAGGGCTAGATTTTGAATAAAGTCTTAGGTGAAACTCAGAATGGTTATGCTACGTGCCACTTTTGGTGGCCCTAGGATTGATGGTTCGGAGCAAGAAGAGTTTTTAGATTTTCAGACTGTAAACACTGGCCAAAGGGATTGGGCCAATTTTGGAAGAGGCCTAGATAATAACACTCACGATCAGAAACTAGAAGATTTTAAAAGTTTTCACTATACAAGCTAATTTAAAACTTGTGGGGCTAAGTTATTTGAACAGTCTAGGAAGATTGATTGATTATTTTCGTTTATTTATCGTCGCTACCGGTTGCCCATCTGAGCGACGCCCCCAGAAGACGGTTAGTTGTTACGGGGGATAGTGCAAGGATACAGGACGAAACTACTGAGAATTTCGCCTGGTTCTTTAGCGTGCTCGGTGTATAGCACCGTCACACTGGACCTCGGTTTAATGTCTCATCCGAAAGACTATCAATAATGTTTTTGTTTTTTTAGTAGGCCAGCCGGGGACTCGAACCCACAACCTGTAGGGACCCGAAACATTGTGTTCACGAGTCCTACGCTCTACCTACTGAGCTAATCGGCCGGTTAGTCTAGGAAGAGGTCCATAATACAAAATTTATGCATGCAAAACTTGTTAGCCTTCGGTCTTCCGATTAAGGTATTACCATCCTAACGCTTCTAATGCAACATGGGATGAAATTTCTTATTAGTTGATAAATAAGGATTTATAAATACTGATATAATATTTTTGAAAATTTCTAACCGACCAGAAATTCTTTTGTTGTCTGTCTTGAAATTATATGATGATATTTTTTGTTAGTTTTCTGAAAAGGGAGGTAATTATTTTATTCTTTTGTATTGAAAATAGAAAATAGCTTTATATATAATAATTCTAAGGAAGAAAAAATGGAAAAAGTGGCTCAATCAAAGCATTACAATAATACTCATTTTCAACCACAGCAATTTTTTTTTAGGATAATAATATTGTGGGGATGACTGTTTTTCATTAGAATGATACTACCTTAACCAAACTTGACCCCAGGGCTATAATTTAGGCAATCTTTGTAGAGGCCCAATAGATCAAGCTAAATGCGAAATTTGGTAGCCCTAGGCCGTATGGCTAGGAACTAGAAGATGTTTAAATTTTTCCTTAACTAAGCCCACGTAGAAATTGTGATCTCCGGGGCAGAGCCAAACTTGACCCCAGGGCTATAACTTTGGCACTCTTGGTAAATGCCTACTAGAAAAAGCTACATGCATAATTTGGTAGCTCTAGGCCTTATGGCTAGATACCAGAAGATTTCTGAAATTTTGAGCGTATAAGCCCATGCAAAACATATGACCCCGGGACCGAGCAAATTGTGACCCAAGAGCTACAATGTGAAGAAATTTGGTGGAGATCTATTATATAATCTACATGCCAAGTTTGGTGGAGGTCTATGAGATAATCTACATGCCAAGTTTGTTGGAGATCTATTAGATAATCTACTTGCCAAGTTTTGTGGACCTGAGCCCTATGCCCTTTGGTTTCAGACAAGAAGATTTTCAAAGATTATCACTTTTCTTTTTTCAGTTTTAGCGCCATGGCAACCAGAGTTTTTGAAGAAATCAAATCCCTTCAAGAGACTCGGAAGAGGACTATGGCAGGATCATTCCTGTGAAGTCTCATAAAAACCGGATGGGTTGCTTTAGAGAAGATGATTTGAATAAAAAAGTTAACGAGCACACGACTGCCAGTGGTTCTAAAATTATTTTACATGCCTACTAATCCATGGACAAATCCTGAGACAGTTTTCAAAGGCAGTCTGTATTGGGCGACTAGGACGAGAAAAAGACTCCCTTGAACTTTTTATTCATGCTCTGATTGCCTCTTTACCGTACAATTCCAACTTTGAACGACTCTGGGAAAGAAACCTTTTGAAAACATTGCGGGAAAAGGAGAAAATGAACTAAAGAGTAAATGTAATGTTTACTCTTATTTTAAGCGAGAACCATTACAGCTTTTTTCACAAAGGGAGGTAATAATGCTAGTATTTCTGAAGGTGTTGTCTGCGCATGTCATATTCTTGGAAGATTCGATCTGTCTCTTATGACGCATCACTCTATCCGATATCGGAGAGACTGTAATAATACGCGCTATAAAGTACCAATGGAGAAAATGGCTTTTATCAATACGTTTGAGGAAAAGTCAAGCCTGTTTTAGCGCCAGATTTCTCTAAACTGCTGATCATAGCTGAGTGAATAGCACCAGGTAGCGTTTTATTGAGTAAACTATTGGTCATTTTTTTCAATGTCTAAGGACCAGTCTACGGTAGTCATAATAAAGTTGTTTTATACAAAAAGTGGATATTGTGAGTCCATAAGTATGTGATGGTTTGCTTTGTACTGTGGATCACAGAGATGGATTAAAGGTGGGTATTTAGATATTTCACATCTAAACAAATTAAAACGGTGGTATTTCCTTAAAAGGCTACCAAGCCTCTCATGGTATGTTTAGATTTCGCGCCAGAAATCATTAAAAGCATTGTGGGAATGTCAAGTGACTGGCACGTGACTAATGATGCTTCAATTCCATAACATAACAAACATGTACATGTAATTATTTTCCGTAATGTCTTCTTCGGACGCTGTGTTTGAAGCTTCGTCTATGTATTTCCGGTATGTAAATGAACGAGTAGCTCATGTAAAAATAGACTATGTTTCCCGTCAGTGACGACCTGGACCATAGTAAATCTCTAATTTTCTCTTTTTCTTTGATGGTTTTCGACTACTGGGGTTTTATATATGAAAATTCAAAGGCTTTGGGAATATAAGGATATTTTTTTGTATTTTTGTAAAATTTTCGTTAAAAAATCTGAAGGGCCACCTTTAAGTCTGCTTTTGGCGGAGCATGATATATTTACAAGTCAAATGAAATATTCAACCTGAAAATAAAGACCGACATACTACTACTTCAAAATTATTCTTATGGGTGGAAATGTCTCCTTATAGGACAGTGTAGATCAAGATCAGACTGCACGTTCTGTGCAGTCTAATCTTGATCTACACTGTCCCTAAACAGTCTTTCAGTCGCGTGTAGCAGTCAAATGGTTAACATATTGTTAACGTAGAGCCTTTTTGTTTTTGGTATTGTGTGAACACTGTACCACTGTACCAACTTCTGACGACCCTGAGAGAGATGGATCTTGAAAACATGTTACCCTAAAAAGAGGCCTTATAAAAACATTGTGGGAAAAAGAGAAACCATGGTAAAGGCATTTTCTCTTTTTCCCACAATGTTTTCTCCCCTATCACAGACAGAAATCATCATATGAGCTACATTTCTTTTCTGAAAATGCTTCCAATTTCACCTGATTTAAAAAAAACACACACAAAAGCCTACTTAGGCTTTTTAAGCCTTTACCACACAACAATATTTTAGACTGTACCAAAACTATAGCATTAATTTTGCAGACAACATAATAAATATGGCAGATGTTATGGGATTTATTGTGTAACCAGCATTTTGTCCTCTTCCAACAAGGTTTTCAAAGGATTTCATTTTCAGGGTCGATTGTGTGGTGAAAGGCTAAAGCATTTAACTTGCAGACCAAAAAGTGTAAGGCTAAACCTTTTGCCACGTGGACTTAATATATGAAAATGAACAGAACTTAATAAGAAAAACTGACATTGTGAAATTTTGACCAAAATACCCATACCTCCCTTCAACCCCTTTCCTGGTTATGGCATCTTCGACTGTTTTCAATTTGAGAGCCAGTAAGGAGTTGTATTAGGAACTGGGTGCCCTTTTACTACTGTAGTTATTAACAAAATTTGCATAAGTTTAACGTAATACAGGATACTGGCATTAATCTGCCACGAAATACAAGATAGCTTTCATGATTATTTTAGAAAACTACATGTATTACGATATATCAAAGTTTCTTGGGAATGTTATCTTTTCTTTTTAACTTAATGAAATTTCTAGGAAACTATAATTAATCACAATAGTGTTCTAAAATAATCATGATAGTTATCTCGTATCTTGTGGCTAAAATATGCCACCATATTATAATAATGCAAAACTTTGAAAATCATTAACCTGCTGCCATATTATAATATGTACATCTTAGCTCCATACTTAAACTTCACGTGAAGTTTGACTGCAATCCATCTGATAGATACCGAGTAATGGACCGGAGAAAAAAATCATGAAAGGGCCATAACTCCTAAAGAAATTATTCAACTGTAACAAAATTATTATATGCACATCTTCACTTCATTATAAAACATCCCATTAAGTTTGACTGAAATCTGTCCTGTAGTTATTGAGAAATAGAGCCGACAAAAAAATCATGGAAGGGCCATAACTCCTTTGAAAATCATTGAACTGTAACCAAATTATAATATGCACATCTTGACTTCATAATGGAACTTCCCATGAACTTTGACTAACATCCATCCAGTAGATACTGATCTATTGGGCCTTTACCTTGTGACCTTTCTTTTGACACAATGTGTGCCAAGCACCCATGGTTGATAGCCTGCAAGCTTGAGAACAGGGAGTCGTTGATTTGATCACTGGCTTGGCCAATTCAGACTTTTTCTTTTCAGAAACAAGAGGGCCATGATGGCTCTGAAGTTGCTTACCTGAGCCTTTTGACCACACAGTCATGCCCCATTTCAAATCACTTGAAAAAGTGGCCATTGGAGTGTATACAAGGCTTTTCTAGGACTTGACTTAGTGACATAGTTTTTTTTTTTTACCCAACATGACCCACTTTAAACTCATCTAGGATATTATTAACCCTTTGGTACACAATGACTACTTTTAACGCCCCCTGAAAGAGAAGGCTTTTGAAAACATTGTGGTAAAAGGAGAAAATGCTGGTCACCAGCATTTTCTCCTTTTCTCACAATGTTTTCTACCCTATCAAAGAAAAATCATTTCATATGAGTCATGTTAAAACTGTCATCTACAGATACTTTTAATTTCGTCAGATCTAAAATTGTGTCATGTGGTAAAGGGTTAAGGCAAATATTCTGACAAAGTTACATGAGAATCAGATTGACAATGTGGCCTGTAGAGTGTACACAAAGTTTTCCTAAGATTAGACCCAGTTACCTATTTTTTGATTGGTGGCTTTACCAATTCAATTACATGTATAT
Organism: Tridacna crocea; assembly: GCA_943736015.1. Classification (NCBI taxonomy): domain Eukaryota; kingdom Metazoa; phylum Mollusca; class Bivalvia; order Cardiida; family Cardiidae; genus Tridacna; species Tridacna crocea. The sequence goes on along the minus strand of OX031068.1, from coordinate 47,717,321 downwards.
GTAAAACTTACACTATACCAAGCAATCCCATATTTTGAAGACCCTGAGACAGCCATCTTTTGATACATTGTGGGAGAAGAAAAAAAGGCAAATAAACAGCATTTTCATTTTCCTCCCGACATACTTTCTCCTGGGCTGTTAAAACATGGGATTCTGTCGTATAGGCTGATTATACTCTGCACAAATAACAAAGAAATGATCTATGCTCTAACAAAGGGAAATTAGAGCATCCCAGAGATCAATTGTGCCAAACAAGTAGTCACATATTTGTGGGTCCATAAAGGATCCATATAATAATTTTTTCCCAATAATTGAGTGGACCATGAGGTGGAGTGGTCCTTTAGCATGCAGAAAAAAATAATGAAATGCTCTGACCCATATTCAGACACACAGACTGACATATCTCATTGCTTTTTTGCTGGTGCATCAGAGGATGGCTATTTTTATTTGACATTATGTTCGGTTATGACCCAAAATAATGATTGTTACAAGTGAACAGTCATTCAAAACATCAACAAAAAATAATCTGCCCACCGAAAAAGAAACAACCTTTTTCCGAGTATTGGACAGGAGGTTTTTCAAGAGTCTATCTCGGTGACCTAGTTTTTGACCCTATGTGACCCATTTTATATCTCGTTAGAGTTCTCATTAACTCTTTACTGAACAACAAAATTCTAGACTGGTTCAATTAGAAAGCATGTGCAGATGATACAATAAATATTAAACAAAAAAGGAAATTTGTCTTGTCTCTTGTGAAAACTAGAAAACATTGTGGAAAGGGAAAAATGCCAGTTACCATAATTTTCTCCTACACTTCCAAATGTCTTCTCTCCCAGTGCCGTAAAATGGTGGGATTGTGTGATAAGGAGTCAAGACATATATTCTTGCCAACTTTCATAAGTATTGAACATAACACTTGGTATCTAGGATATACAGAGTTTATCTAAAATTTGACCAAGTGACCTAGTTTTTAATCCTTTCCCAAACAACAAAATTCTAGACTGGTCCAACTTGAAAGCATTTGCAGATGACAACATACATGTGACTCAAAAACTGAAAATTGTTTGGGGAAGGGTAGAAAACATTGTTGGAAAAGGAGAAAATGCTGGTTACCTGTTTTTTCTCCCTTTCCCACAATGTTTACAAAATGCCTCTATCTCCAGGCCATAAAAAACTGGGAAAAGGGTTGGGGGAGGGGATAACCCTGTTTTGTAAGTCTGTTTTTCTGTACCAGCCGAAAATCTCCATCCAAAATTAAAGCTATTTTCATCTTCTTGTAAAAAGTTCCTGTATTGACTCCCCAGGCTATGGCCAAAGTGTGAGCCACAAGCAACCAATCAATACAATTGATGAAATTTATTTCTAATCTTTTATGAAATCCCATGCCTGTCCAGAAAGTCAGTAGCTGTTGTTCTATAGATACATCTCCAGTAACATCTACAATAGAAATGAAAGTACATTGACATTGCTTTTTAGATAGTGCAGTTATATTTCCAAATTTTGAAAAAAAAGTCATGAAAAATGTTCATAGAAATGAAACAAAATGATGGTTCTATAGTGCCACCATAATATTTTTACTACATGACAATCTATATGTAATTAAGAAATAATCTTCCTTCTATCGTGGTATATCGTTCAATAAACCACGTTGTGAGTTATGAGGTGTAATGAATAACCCACTCGGGCTATCGCCCTCGTGGATTAATTATTGCGCCTCATAACTCACAACTGTGGTTTATTGAACGATATACCACGATAGAAAGAAGATTATTTCGATTCTAACGTGACTAATTCTAAATGAAAGGAAAACAAGTTCAAACTTAGAGTAAAAATGCGGATGAAGATTATGTTCCATTGAATAACTCACTCATTGAATGACGTCACTCTACATGGATTGTCGCAGATTTTACCACGCTTTCCTTGCACTGTGTTTATAGAGCCAAATTCGTGTGTCATGTTAGAATCCATTTTATACCACTGTCCAGGTAAAGAATCACTAGACTGAATTTCTTCAGATACATTTATTTTCACCCTTATGAAAAGCACAAGTTTTGCTGCCTAAGAGCATGCCATAAAAATCACAAATAAGCCATCATATATAATTTCAAAATTGTCAAATTCAAATACCTGAAATTACACACTGAATAGCTCAATTTGACAATTCGCAAAATTTCTATTACATTTCAAAGACAAGGGTTTCGCAAAGCAGCCCATAATACACCCTAAGGGGATTGTCGGTCAAATCATTAATTTCAGAATTCAAAGGCAGATAACTCTAGACCTCATGAACAGAACCAAATGAAAAACGTCCCATGCACAACTACACATCATAGAGATTCATACTGCTATGTTTGAACTTATTCCAATGGAAACTGTAGGAGTTGTGCTCACAAGAAATTGCTCCTGGAAGGACAGATGTACGGAAGAATGACTGGTGCCATAACATAATATGACCCTTTTTACAGTTTACTTCACTAAAGTATGGTACACAATTGCTACAAAAAGTACAGCTGGCAAATTGAAAATGGCATGGCATCTTACCAACAGTTCTGTCACTGCAAGTCCCTCAACATTTTCAGGAATGGTAAAATTGGTTCCAGTTGAGTGGGACTGCAACCACATCTACACCTTCAATATACATGTACTTCAATCCTGTTGCATTTGTGAATTGCAACTGTACCGTCTCTTAGTCCAGCATACCACCACATATTTCAATGAAAACACCCTTATTTTTTAGTGCAGAAGCTACATAAATGCATCTACCTGCAAGAGAAAAAATATAAATAAAATACATCTCTGTGTGTGTGTGTGTGTGTGTGTCCATATACAGATATATATATGAACCATGCTCTTGCAGAAGGGGACCAAATGCATCTACGAAATGTGCTAACCTAGGCTTACCTGGTATGAAAAATTTCGCCATTTGTCAAATTTTCGGTGTGTTCAAGGACCAGTCTACCTTGTGATAAACTCTTTACCAAACAACAAAATTTTACACAGGTCCAAACTGAAAGCATTTGCAGACAGCAAATTAAATGTTGTTAAAATGGTGATTTGTTTTTCCAATGGGTAGAAACTGGGGAAAGGAGAAAATGCTGGTTTCTAGCATTTTCTCCTTTTAGCACAAAGATTGTGTGGTAAAGGATTAAAAATGTTGTTAAATAAGGTGGATATTACTGATTCACAATTATGTGATGACTTGCTGGGTATCATGCATGGATTATAGAGATACCTTTAGCTCCTTTTTGCCTGATCATGGCTCATACATGTTTAACCCTTTTTAAACCAACAAAATTTAACCTAGACCAAATAAAAAGAGTCTACAGATGACAATATAAATGTGACTGAAAAATTGCAAATTGTTTTGGGAAGGATAGAGAACAATGTGGTATATGTAACTGGAGAAAAAACAACTGGTTAGCAGTATTTCTTCTTTTCCCACATTTCAAATGTCTTTTTTCTTTGGGTCACTAAAACTTGGGATTGTGCGGTAAAGAATTAAAGTTTTTCTAAACAATGGGTGTTTACACAGCATCATGTTCAACCAACAAAAACTAAACTGGTTAGACTTTATGTAGCCTTCAAAAATTTGAAGGTGAACAAATCCCTGAAAAATGCTGGTGAGTTGAACTCCTTTATATCACTTCAAAGTATGGCAGTCATTGGTTTAAAAGTTTCCAAGTCTTTAAATGTAGTTGAGATTTGGCTGTTCTAGCACTGACTGGAACTTGGATTGACTGTATTTAAACAGATTGTAAGATTCATAATTACTGCCATATTTGAGAATGTAATGATTTAATCTACCAGCATTTTTATCACCAATTTGTTCACTTTTGGCCAACAGTGTTACTTTGATTTTATCACCAATTTGTTCATTATTAGCTGACATTATTACTTTACCCTTTACTTAACAATGACGACTTTCAACGACCCTGCAGTAAAGGACTTTTTACTCACATTTATTTTGTTGTCTGCAAATGCTTTCAATTTGGACCACTCTATAAGATTAATTTGTGATTTGGTAAAGAGTTAATTAATATAATCAGGTTTCTTTCTGCCAGAAGAGAAAATTCTCTCTCTCCCAGCCTTTCTATCAATTAAGCAAAAAAAGCAGTGATTTAGTGCCATGTTGATACAGAGCATTCTCTCTAACCTTGTTAAAATTTCCAGCTCAGCCATTCTCCTTTTGAGAATTTATGATTGTCAATGCGACAGGATTCATTCATTTTTCAGTGCTCTCCAACTACTTATCATTGTTTAGATGACAGATTCATTCATACTTCATATATATCATTATTGTACAAACTACTGGCAAAGGGACTCGATGGCATGGATAAGCATACTGGCCTCTGTGATATGAATGAAATATGCTGAAAACTGCTATGAACATGGCCTTAAACAACACATACAAAATTTGTACTTGTTCTTTACCATAACCACTTATCCAAACTATCATGTTTAAAGAAGTCTGCGGCAGATGACATTTTGTCTTCAAAAAGCATAAGACAATAAACTTGTCAGAGAAGAAAGTGCAAAGAGTTATTAATGTAAGAAAAAGGCATAGCCCAATATCACACAATCCTAATACAGATAACTGTCCCCAAAGGCAATGTTACTTTTTGACTAATCGCCTCTGGGTACAGAGACAATCAAGACAAAATCAGTTGAAAGTTTGGCACAGATTTTGTGTGCAAGTTTGAACTCTTAAAACTGCTGAACATGATAGAAAACCCTGCCTTTAATCAGTTAAATTTACGACGGACTTGAGACGGACTTGAGACGGTATAGTGTACAATAAATGTCCAAATATGAAAAAGATCACCATAGCCTCTCATTATTGAGAGTACACACAATCCTTACTTTAGAAAACATTGTGGGAAAAGAAGAAAATGCTGGTAACCAGCATTTTCTCCTTTTCCCATAATGTTTTCTACCATTCACAATACAAATTTCAAAGTTTTAGTCTACAAATGCTTTCGATTTAGACAAGCCTAAAATACTGTCAGTTAGTAAATGAGATAAAGCTTTGAAATATTTCTACAAAATTTAAAGTATAGTCGTCCTCGCTGGTACTGCGTCATCTATGATACCGCGGTAATCCGGAAAATACCTAATTTGCATATGTAGCGCCACCTAACCACTGTTTACTCCTTCAAATCGAGAGCAGAAGTTTTCTTTGTATTGCATCGGTCAAAAATAATAGATATTTCTTCATTAATAATAGATACTTTCAATATTCACAAATTGCGATATTAAAGCACAATTTTCCTCCATGTTTTGAAATTAATTACCCACAACTCTTCAAAAAACCGACAATTTATTTTTGACAAGTAAAGGTCATCTTCTTTGGCGTCATAGTCCTCGCCGGAAACAAAAAAAAAGGGTACTCAAGTCATATTTTGACTATAAATCCCATATTTTTCATGATTTTTCAAATTTCAGGTGATAACGCGGTACCATAGCGGACTCCTTTTGGAGCACATGTAGTCAACATGTTTGCTTGACCTAGATATTTTTGTCTGAAAAACACGACTGAAGCTTTGATAGTTCAGTTATTGTACCTTTAGATGCAACTGTTTATTACAGTATTAGAAAATAATACATGTGAGTTTCCTATCTTGTAGTAATTTTCGGCAAAATTAAGTACCGCGGTACCATCGAGGACCATCCTACTTTTATAGAATCAATTCTGTAACAGAACATAGCTTTGTACATTCATTAAGTCCCTTTTTGCAAGAGCATGACTCCTGTGATTTAGAAGGTGTTCAGAATTTCAATGCAACCTCTAATGCAAGTGCATTCCGATTTTCTGTCCATCGCGGTATATGTTTCAATAAAATCCAGTAACTTAAATGGTTTCCGGTGCATTCCGGTGAACTTTCGCCGCTCTAAATCTTATGGCGAAAAGTAAACCTGTAAATGGCACTGCTTCCACAAAAAAACGTTCATGTCAAATATTAGCATTTATGTCATGCATTTGAAATAATTCAACAAATGCAACTTTTCTATGGAAATTAATTAAAATAAATAATTTTCCACTTACTTAATACGGGCGTAAAGGCCTTGGAGCCAGTCTATAGGTAACACGTATGTGTACCAGTCTACAAAATCCCACTAGGCTAGGGAAAAAAAATTCCGAGAAGTTGCAAAGATGTACAGGGAATATCTCGGTTTTCTCTAGGTGCGGTTACAATGGTAGAGTCACGCGCAAATTTCTTTCGAAAAGGTGGGGGGGGGGGGGGGGGACCGTAAACATCACTCAGGAAATATCGGCGATTTGGTTTACACATATTGGACGTGTCTGGGATCTCTTGCATATTCGAATATCTGTCCCCAAATCAATGTAAATTTGCGTCACAGCAGTCATTTGTCATTAACAATGGATAGAGAAATTTCTTTTGCCGAATTTAATGAAGTTTTGAGTAAAGTCAATTTACAGAATACGTGTTCGAGAGATTCCGGTTCATGTTACGGAAATGGCCGAGTGACGACAGTGTTTACCAATGGATACGGGATTTCCCAGAGCTTTCCATACCGGCATTGCACTTCAGTAGCCCTTAGCCTTACCAAGGTAAGATAAGAATGTCGGTGTTTTATCTTTTAACTTTCTAAATGTTTATTTTGCCATCATCACTTTCATGAACATACGCGACTGCAAACTTGCAAATAAATATGTAAAGAAGGGAAGCGACTCTACGCAAATTATCTAATGACCACCATTTTCTTACACGGTATGTATTTTCCTATGTTGTTGCAACTACACGCTAGACCTGTGTAAAATTTCTGTAAGTAGAAAAATTGTAACACGATTATTGCAGTTATTGCACTGTTTGCATAGGTACTGGTACTGAAGAAAGCCTAGAGTTGATGACGATACGAAATTGGTTTTCGTGCACCATGAAACACTGCTCAGGTCACCGGTTTTTTCTCCTTTACCCGCAATGTTTTCATAAGCCTTCTCTCATAGGGTTGTTTAAAGTATGGGGAAGGGTTTAAGAGTTTACATCTGCACCAATCTGAATGTCTACAATTAAAAACATTGTGACAAGTACAGATAGGCCTACTATTTTCTCCTTTGTCACAATGTTTTCAATAAGGATGCAGAGGCAGGGGAAAAAAAGCCTTGAATTTTGTTGATCTCCAAATAATTTTATAACTAGCCCAGGTTGATAAAATGATATTTTATGATTTTCATGAATATATCCTATATCTAGATCTTTACCACACAATCCCGACTTTTCACGTCCCCAAGAAAAAAGCCTTTTGAAAACATTGTGGGAAAAGGAGAAAATGCTGGTAACCAGCATTTTCTTCTTTTCTCACAATATTTTGTACTCTTCCCAAAACAAATTTCAATTTTTGAGCAACATTTATTTTGTTGTCTGCAAATGCATTCAGTTTTGGCTGTCTACAATTTTGTCATTTGGTAAAGAGTTAACAGTGTTTTATGCCATTTTCAACATCATTGAATATAGATCTAGTATGACATTTCTTTAAAGTGTTTTATGCCATTTTCAACATTATTTCAGACATATAATGGTAACAGATAACACATATGAAAGAGAAGTATGACAGAATTTATAGAATTGTATTTCCATAAAGTGACAAAAATGCTGTTGAAAGTTGACAGAGGTAAGAATGGTTCGGAAGTAAGTCATGTAAACACATAAAACACCAATATATATTGTTGTAACTTGTAAGGGTTGAGGGATTTATCTTTGATTTAAAACCAGAGATGACAGCAGTCGTTTCTTTGATGACCGCAAGAAAATAAAATGCATTTTCTCTCCGACATAATCTGTGCAACCTTTAAACAGTTTGGGACAATATTAAGTATGAAAATACAAGTATAAAATAAATATGAAATGGATTTAAAATGACTGAAAAATTAGTGCATGTTTACTCCTTTTCTAGAATCAGATTGGTTCAACTTGAAAGCATTTACAGGTGACAAATGTGCCTCAAACAATTGGTTTTGTCACTGAAAGGATAGAAAGAAATTTATTTTCAGCAAATTAATTCAATTTTGACAAGTCTCACATTTTGTCATAAATTATAGTGAAGAATTTACCATAGAAATGATTCACAAAGGCCTGTTTGGGGATGTCACGTGATCAGTTTTACGTGTGTATTATGTGGGATCACATTCAAATACCGGTAGATACAGTAACGTTATTTTCTATCTCATGAAGGTAGACAGATTTCCCAACTGAAAAATGACTGTCGCCTTATTCAACCTTTGAAGGGCTACACTCAGATTGCATTGCTAATGCAGAAAATTCAAAATGAGCAGTTTTATCTTGAATCCACAATTTGCTTCTTTGCTAAATATTATGGAAAAACTGCTTTGAAATCACAATATATGCAGCTTTAGTTGAGATGTAGAATATACATTTTATTTGTTTAGCACGATCAGTATTTCACAAGTAATTCCAACTTGCACTAGAAAAGTTAAATTTATACTAGTATGCATTGAGCTGCTAGGTTTTGGCAGTACATGTCTTATACTTAACCATGGTATTTTAACCATGCTGTCTGAAAAGGGGGATTAACCCTTTACCAAACTGCAAATTTTGTATTGGTCCAAATTGAAAGCATTTGCAGACAACAAAATAAATGTGAATCAAACACTGAAAACTGATTCGGGTAGTGTATAAAACATTGTGGGAAAGGAGAAAATCCTGGCTACCAGCAATTTCTCCTTTTCCCACAATGTTTTCAAAGGTTTTCTTTCTTGGGGTCATTAAAAGTCGAGATTGTGTGATGAAGAGTTAATGCATCTGCTAAAAGTATCGACCAAGGTCAGCCTACACAGTCTGTGCAGTCCTCGCAGGCTGACCTGGGTTGAAACGTTTTGCTATCAGTCAATTTTCAGTATATCAACGGACCATTCTGCAATCTACTTTATTCAGTTGGTAGACAAAATTGGTTTTATGGATCTATAATCATGATATGACTTGTTTGGTAAAAAGGATCACAGAGAAGCATTAATTCTTCATCAAACAATTCCTGGTTTTATTGAAACTGGGGAAAAAAGTCTTTGAAGACATTGTAGGTAAAGGAGAATCGCTTATTACTGTTAATTTCTCCATTACCACAACATTTTTTTAAACTAAGGAACTTTAGCTCATTGGTATCATTTTTGAATTTGTCGCCTAAAGATGCTATCAACTTGGATATGTGCAAATCTTGTCACTTTGGACAGTGTTTCTTTTGCCCGAACGATACATTTATTACAAACTTATGCCTTGAAAAAATGTGCCTCAGACATTTTTATTTAGAAAATCCAGTCTAACTGGAATTTTCTTTGACCAAAGTAAAAAGAAAAATAAAGGTCAAGAAATCTTAATCTCTGAAAATATATGTAGAATATTGCTCACTTATGTGAAATATGTAATGAGATATATCTACACCAGAAAAAAAAAGTTTTTTTTTTGCTGTAAGCAGGTAAACATAAGAAGCTCACAGACAACCATGAGCTTTACACAATTACATGCTGCTTCTCTAATATTTCAAAATTTTTATTTCTTTCAGGTAGTTGCATAAAATTACAAGTTTGAACATTCTGGAGGCTAGATAAAGAAACAGTCAACTACCAGAGAGTTTGTGAAGTGAAAGTGATTATTGACTAATTAGCCACTAACTATACCATTAGTCGAATTGGACCTTCTTTTAGAACCCTAATCAAAACTGTATGATAAAAGGAGCATTTGCTTGAATATACATTAAAAAGAACACACTGTAGTCCCTTTTCTCACAAATACTTTTGTTAGCTGTGTTACAAATCACTCTTTACACAATTATAGCTTAACTCTTTACCATATGGAAAATTATAGTCTTGTTCAAACTGAAACCAATTGCAAACATCAAAATAAGTTAAACTCGACAACTGAAATTTGTTTTGGGAAGGGCAGAGAACAATGTAAGAAAACGAGAAAATGCTGATTACCAGCAATTTTTTCTTTTCACTCAATGTTTACAAGAGCCATCTTCCTTAGGGTCTGGGATTTTGCTGAACCCATTACCACACAATCCCTACTTTTGACAACCCTGAGAAAGAAACCTTTAGAAAACATTGTGGGAAAAGGAGAAAATGCTGGTAACCAGCATTTTCTCCTTTTCCCACAATGTTTTCTACCCTTCACAAAACAAATTTCAAATTTTCATTCACTTTTATTTTGTTGTCTGCAAATGCTTTTGATTTGGACAAGTCTAAAATATTATTGTTTGGTAATGGGTTAAAGGGTTAATAGACTTCAACCGCAGAATATTGTAAAAATGCTGCAAAAGGAGGTACATGTAATGTATTTGTCAAAAGTAACTGCTCCTTTTCCAATGTTTATGCAAATAGAATCATTGCAGATTATTTCTCACATGTGCTAAAAGATCTAGTTTGTGAGGCATAGTAGCCCATTGTGAGCGGAGGCTCTGTATTTTACCTGTACAGTGTGTACAGTAATGAGTTAAACTGTAATAACTGGAAACGAATTGGTCTGCATAATTCTATGTATTATTTAAGAATAAAAAATGCAATCTATGAAAGAAAAAGAAAGTTGGCTAATAGATTTTTATCTTAAACATGTCCTATTACTTTTTCAACCTTGCCTTTGCCTGTTTAACTCAAAGTCCCATGTTGGCACAACCCTGAAGGTATCTGAAAATATTATGTCCTGGTTCAAAAGTAATAGAAGGCACATAGACATGGATGGTCAAAAAGATAAATTTACAATATTGCTATCATGTGATCTAAAACAAAAGGATTTGTCATAACCCAAATACAGTTTTACATCATCACAGCTACTCTTGTATCAAAGTACTGAAAGTACTGTTAGCCAGCGAAGCATGACTGCTTCAGGAAATTTAACCTTGGTCACATGTTGAATCAAGGGCAGCAAGTGTGTAATGATCCGTGGTTATACATAAAATAGCTACAGAGTTAGAGCACAGGAACCTTTGACCTATGAGACGAAAATACAATAGGGCAACCCGTCGGCTGATGGGCAACACTTGAATTAAGTTTCTTGGTCCTACATAGAACAGCTTTTCAGTTAGAGCACGAAACATACGAACGGACAGACATGGTGAAACCATTATACCTCCTTTCTTTTGTACTTTGTAGGTGTATGTATGTATGGGTGTGTGTGTGTGGGGGGGAGGGTTATAACAATCTATTGACAAGAACTGCAGAGTTGCAATGTTTCAATGTGGACCAGTCTAATTTTTTCTCGTGTGGTAATGGGTTAAGAGGCTACGTAGCCTTTTAAGGGAATACCATCAAAAAAAAATTTTTTTTTGTAACTTTATGATTCTTAAGTATTGATGATTTCTATTGTTTTTCCATATAAATTTCGGTGATATATATATTTTTTTATTTTGTGTGATGTGAAAATTCTAAATACCCACCTTTAATTATCTTCAAACTAGATCTATGAAAAGAAATGGCCATAATTTTAGACTTTGATACCCTCGTAATATTAGATCTAAGTCTAAAATTATGGCCAATTCTTCCTCTGCTTACGAAACATTGAAATAGCCGGCCATCTTCTTCATACTTTGGCCGAATCTTCTCGTATGTGGGCCGAACCTTCTGCAGTTTTCAGGTTAGGCCGAATCTTCTCGGGTCCGAATCTTCTTCTACTCAGAAAATCTAGGCCTACTGTTACAAGTTAGGCCTACTAATCGTCAGCAGAACAAATTTTTGCATTTCATTAGACACTTTTATTTCACAAGTCCTGAACAATCGCTTCGAACAGTTTAACAATCACAGAGAGCATAAAAAATGCGAGCAATAGGCCTAAACCATAAGACTGTGACAACAGGAAATGTCTCGATATGTGACAAGGCCCCATTACGATTGAGAAGTCGGCCTGCATCTGCACTGTGAGAATCAGTATTATTTTCACATTCCGGGCCAATACAATGCATATTAAATAAGGGAAAACGAAACTTATGACTTACCGTAACGGTTTAGGTAGAAATCTATTTGTCCGCTTCCTCAACGTGACCTTCTTTCGTGAAAGATTCGCGTTCAATTTAGGCCTTCTTCAGTTGTTTCGGTAACAGACGAGTTCGGGAACATAGGCTTATAGGGTAAATTCATTGGATGTTTCGGTAACAAAGCAACTATATAGTGTTTATGTATCGTGACATTCTTCACACCCAACGCATGGATTTATTTTCTTTTTTCAAACCTTCGTTATTTAAAACTTTAATTTGTAATTTCCACTATGTTTCATATATAATATTTTTGTTATGTACCCCATTTCATGCTGTATGTATCGACCATGTGGATTGCCTATCTTTCAAGCGGAAAGCGGTAGAGAGTGAACAAATAAATGTTTTGAACCTATAGATTTATCAATGGATGAAAAGTGCAAAAGTAAAAGCCATATTTTGGGTGTAAAGAACGTCACAGAACACAAACACAATAATGATTGCTTTGTTACCGAAACATCCAATCGATTTACTCTGTAAGTCTATGTTACCGAACTCGTCTGTTACTGAAACATCTGTCACCCCTTCAGCTATGACGGAAATAGTATTGCGCTAAACTTTATGGCCAACCTTTGTATTTAGATCTATAAATGAACACATGTCCAGGTTTTATGTCTGAATTTCTCACATAAATCTATTCATTTTAAATGCAAATATATAGATACTTGTTCAGTTGTTAAGCCTCCAAGGGCAGTTTGAACTGGTTTTTGGACAGAATTTTGTATGTTAACTTAAGTCCGCGAAGCTGAGAGCTTCGCTGACTAAAAACAGAAAATAATCATGAGTGGTGCATTTAATTTCTGATCTGCAGACTTTCTCAATTTGGTTTAGTCCATTTTTTTTTGTTTGGGAAAGGGTTAAACGGTGCTTTTCCTTGTCAAGCAATTTTTTTCTACTGCAAGTTAATGGAGCCACATAAAGTCCCTTTACCACACTACGATACTTTTAATGCCCGTGAAAGAGAATACTAGTTACCAGTATTGTCTCCTTTTTCCACAATGTTTTGTACCCAATCAAAGAAATTTTTTTTATGAGCCAAACTGAAACTGTCATCTGCAAATGTTTTCAATTCAGACAAGTCTGAAATTTTGTAGAGTGGTAAAGGATTAGCTGTTAATGCTTTCGGTTTAGACCAGTCTAACATTTAGTTATTTTGTAAAAGGTTAGTGCGGAGTTGGTTTTTTTTTTCATTAGTAAATGAATTGTAAAGCAGCAGCTGTTTATATCATACTGAACTATACAAAATAATTCTTTTTAAATAATGAAAATATAAATCCCATGCAAATTGATTTCATTTTGCAAAATGGAAGTTGTTTTCAGTTTGCAACATGGAAATTTTTTGGCAGTATCATGATTTGTAGCATTTTAGTGTTAAATCTACTAGATTCTAGTTCCAAGTCATTATAACATATGTATTTTTGTGATAGAGTAATTGAATTTTGAAAATTGCTGATTAAATGTGTAGAATCTAAAAAGGTAATTTTGTTTTGCCTTTCCGCCCGTGTTTAGGCTTTGCCTATTTTCATATTATAGTCTGGTGGGCAGGCGGCGTCTGTTGTGTAGCCATGATGGGAATCTAACAACATCATTGTCCAATCAAATAAGCCGTTACTAAATGGGCTTTCCCAAATCTCATTGGTCAATTATCGAATGAATATTTTTTCCACTGCAAACTTGTAACTTTTTATATGTTACAATTTTTTTTTTTTTTTTCATTGGATAATTTTTTTTTTGTATTCGACATTTTCTCTTATATTGAATGTATGTTTCTTCATTTTAGAACGTTTATATTTTTATTGAATGAATATTTTTTTGTTTTTGAATGAAAATTTTGTTTTCGAATGAATTCTTTTTCGTTTTAGAATGATAATTTTGATATCGAATATTGCAACGTTTGTTACGCCATAGTGGTCATTCAACAAAAAACACACAAATAGTAGGAAAAATTAGGTGCTAAATAATCAAAATGATAATTAAACCTGTGTACAAAATTACCAAAGTGGGTACGAAATGACCAAAATAGAAAGTATAGGTAGGTACGAAATGACCAAAATCGTACGAAATGACCTAGGTACGAGATTAACTAGGTACGAAATGACTGAAAACCTGTACAGCTTTGACCAATGGAAACAAGCCATTTATTTGGATGAGTCCATTTCTCGCGAATAGCGAAAATAAAAGTTATAATTGAACGGATTTTTGTATGTTGTAAGTATTAACAGAACAAAAATAGTATTGTATTGTTTATACTTCGTAGTTTAAGAATGAATTAAAAAGCCAGTTTAGGCGACGTAGAAAGATTCCTTGTTAACTTTAACACCCCTATAAAAAAGAAATTCCCATTGTCCATGCCCTAACTCGAAAAACTATTAAAAATATAGTCGCGCGCTTCTGCGCAGTGACTAATGAAGAAACACATTTAGAAACGTATGAAAGAAAATAAACTTTGCAAAAAGTCTACCTGGGTTTAAACAACATACTACTGAAATCTTCATATGGCTTGCAACACACGAAAAGGGTCATTTGGACATTTGTGTGAAGTGTCTTCTCAGATCAGCATGCGCAGACTGAGCAGGCTAATCTGTGACGAAACTTTCCGATCAATTGTGATTTTCTGTTTCACGCAAGTCTACTGTTGAACAAAATCTACCACTGCCGTAAAATGTTGTCCCGGATTAGCCTGCGCGGACTGCGCACGCAAACTGCGCAGGCTAATCCGAGACGACACTTTACGCAAATGTCCGAATGCCCCTTTTTGCGTGTTGCAGGTCGTATTGTGTTACACAAGTTTCTGTAATACTAGTAGTTTTTCTAGTTTTTCTTGCAGAAAGAATTACTTTGTATCTTTACCATCCTTATACGCAGAGAGTGTCTCATGGGACAAGTTTGCGCTGACCGTACATGATGCTTTCAGCTAGCCTCCTGTTCAAGCCATGGCTTATTTGGTGATTAATAAACCGCTTTAGATTACTCTCTGTTTCACCTCGGGCGCATTTCTTTTTTTTTCATATCGGATGCAATGAAAGAAATATTAAGTGTATGTAAAATATGCATTTGCAGTGTAAACTTTAGGTTGCGTATTAAGGAAGTAGACCCCTAATACCTCTAGTGCTGCATTGCATAAAGTTTTCTTGATAGTTGATAAATACGGATTTATACAGGTATAATACTTTTGCACATTTTTAACCGACAAGAAATTTCTTTATGCGTATCTTGAAATTATTTGTAGATACTTTTGTTAGTTTCCAGAAGAGGGAGGTAATTACTATCTCTCTTTGTAATGAAAATATAGTGGTTTTAGATTTATAAATGATAATTCTAGAAAAGACAAAAAGGGAAAAATGGCTTGGTTAAAACAGTACAATAACACTCTTATTTAATCATAGTAAATTTTGTAGGATAATGTTATTGGGGAAATAGCTGTTTTCTTCTAGGGGTCTACTACGTTAAATTCGTATTGCGTTGATTGTGTCCGTCCGGGTGGATTGAAGCGGTTAGCGCACCCCACTCATGATTCGGGGCTTGGGGCTCGATACTTGGTCGAAGTAAACTTTCGTCCCGGCGATTTTTTTTTGCCTGTCGTCTCTGGTGCGTGTAGGAAGGTGGCCAGTAAACTCAAATACAAACAAAGAAATACTGTTTGTACCTATTTTAACCCTTTACCACACAATGACGACTTTTGACGACTTTTGGAAAAAAGCCTTTTGCAAACATTGTGGGAAAAGGAGAAAATGCTGGTAACCAGCATTTTCTCCTTTTCCCACCATGTTTTCTACCCTATCACTACACAATTGCAGGGTTTAAGCCACATTGACATTGTCGTCTGCAAATGCTTTTAATTTGGACAGGTCTAAAATTTTGTACTGTGGTAAAGGGTTGAGAATCAAGGTATAATATTCAATGCATAGGTAGACCTGTCTTGTGCCTTGAAAATGAAGCATCATTTGGGTATATCGTAATCCTATTGATCCCTTACTTGGATGGACAATGTTTCAAATTTAGATTGTTTGTTTTGTGCAGTTTTCTGAGTCGTCTACATTGTCGGCACAAAGTACATCTAGTCGCTCTGAGCAGTTTAAACCTCTTCCTAGCAAAAAAGAAAAATAAAAAGTAAAAAATATTGACACTTCCACATTGATAGCATCTGCAAACCGCACTTTGAAGTTCATACCAATGAGCTAAATTCTCTGATAGAGTAGAAAATAATGTATGATTATAAACAAGAAGATTTTCCATGTTTTCTAGATAAAATGCCAAGTAAAACATTACACGCCTCAAACAGGGCTAATTGCGATCCCAGGGCCCGTATTCACCAACCATTCTTAAGAACGTTCTTTGTCTTATTCTCCAGAAATTTCTACATTTGTAAGTAACACAACTTCTGATTGGCTAAACCATTCAGTTTAGCCAATCAGAAGTTGTGTTACTTACACATCTAGAAAACCTTGGAGAATAAGACTTAGAATATTCTAAAGAATGGTTGGGGAAGACGGGCCCAGGGCTAAATTTTGAATAAAGTCTTAGGTGAGACTCAGAATGGTTATGCTACGTGCCACATTTGGTGGCTCTAGGATTGATGGTTCGGAGCAAGAAGAGTTTTCAGATTTTCAGACTGTAAACACTGGCCAAAGGGATTGGGCCAATTTTGGAAGAGGCCTAGATAATAACACTCATAAAGTATTACATGTATTTTTTTTTAAACTGTACGTAATATAATGATCAACCCTTTTTTTATAGGTCCTGTCAGAGAGGGCCTCGTTTATTTCTCTATAATATAGTACACAAATTACAATAACATATAAGATCGATCCTGCACCTTAAATTTTTAACAAACGGCAAAAATTTTAGGCCTGCCCAAACTGAAAACATTTGCAGTCGCGTTTGCAGTCGACAAAGGAAATGTGACTCAAAAATTGAAATTTGTATTTGAAAGGGCAGTAAACATTTTAGAAAAAGGAGAAAACGCTGGTTACAGCATTTTCTCCTTTTCCCTACATGTATACCTCACGATCAGAAACTAGGAGATTTTTAAAGTTTTCACTATAAAACTTGTGGGGATAAGTTATTTGAACAGTCTAGGAAGAGGTCCATAATACAAAATTTATGCTTGCAAAACTTAGTAGCCTTTGGTCTTCCGATTAAGGTGTTACCATCCTAACGCTTCTAATGCAACATGGGATGAAATTTCTTATCAGTTGATAAATAAGGATTTATAAGTACTGATATAATATTTTTGAAAATTTCTAACCGACCAGAAATTCTTTTCTTCTGTCTTGAAATTATATGATGATATTTTTGTTAGTTTTCTGAAAAGGGGGGTAATTATTTTATCCTTTTTGTATTGAGAATAGAGTGGCTTTAGATTTATATATAATAATTCTAAGGAGGAAATTTGGTAGCCCTAGGCCGTATGGCTAGGAACTAGAAGATATTTAAATTTTTCCTTAACTAAGCCCATGTAGAAATTGTGATCTCCGGGGCAGAGCCAAACTTGACCCTAGGGCTATAACTTTGGCACTCTTGGTAAATGCCTACTAGAAAAAGCTACATGCATAATTTGGTAGCTCTAGGCCTTATGGCTAGATACCAGAAGATTTTTTGAAATTTTGAGCATATAAGCCCATGCAAAACATATGACCCCGGGACCGAGCAAATTGTGACCCAAGAGCTACAAAGTGAAGAAATTTGGTGGAGATCTATGACATAATCTACATGCCAAGTTTGGTGGAGATCTATGAGATAATCTACATGCCAAGTTTGGTGGCCCTGAGCCCTGTGCCCTTTGGTTTCAGACAAGAAGATTTTCAAAGATTATGATTTTTCTTTTTTTTCAGTTTTAGCGCCATGGCAACCAGAGTTGTTGAAGAAATCAAATCCCTTCAAGAGAGTCGGAAGAGGACTATGGCAGGATCATTCCTGTGAAGTCTCATAAAAACCGGTTGGGTTGCTTTAGAGAAGAAGATGATTTGAATAAAAAAGTTAACGCACGAACGCACGGACTGAAGAGCACATGACTGCCAGTGGTGCTAAAATTGTTTTACAGGCCTACTAATCCTTGGGCAAATCCTGAGACAGTTTTCAAAGGCAGTCTGTATTGGGCGACTAGGACGAGAAAAAGACTTCCTTGAACTTTTCATTCATGCTCGGATTGCCTCTTTACCGTACAATTCCAAATTTGAACGACTCTGGGAAAGAAGCCTTTTGAAAACATTGCGGGAAAAGGAGAAAATGAACTAAAGAGTAAATGTAATGTTTACTCTTATTTTAAGCGAGAACCACTACAGCTTTTTCCACAAATGGAGGTAATAATGCTAGTATTTCTGAAGGCGTTGTCTGCGCATGTCATATTCTTGGAAGACTCGATCTGTCTTATATGACGCATCACTCTATCCGACATCGGGGAAACTGTAATAATACGCGCTACAAAGTACCAATGGAGAAATGGCTTTTATCAATACGTTTGAGGAAAAAACAGGCCTGTTTTAGCGCCAGATTTCTCTAAACTGCTGATCATAGCTGAGTGAATAGCACCAGGTAGCGTTTTATTGAGTAAACTATTGGTCATTTTTTTCAATGTCTAAGGACAAGTCTACGGTAGTCATAATAAAGTTGTTTTATACAAAAAGTGGATATTGTGAGTCCATAAGTATGTGATGGTTTGCTTTGTACTGTGGATCACAGAGATGGATTAAAGGTGGGTATTTAGATATTTCACATCTAAACAAATTAAAACGGTGGTATTTCCTTAACTCATTACCACAGGAGAAAATTTTAGACTGGTCCAAATTGATAGCATTTGCAGACGACAAAATAAAAGTGACTGAAAATTTGAAACTTGTTTTGTGAGGGATGGAAAATATTGTGGGAAAAGAAGAAAATGCTGGTTACCAGCATTTTCTCCTTTTCCCACAATGTTTTCAAAAGGCTTCCTTCTCAGGGTCGTCAAAAGTAGGGATTGTGTGGTAATGGGTTAAAGTTGGGTATTTAGATATTTTACATCAAAACAAATTAAAACGGTGGTTTTTCCTTAAAAGGCTACCTAGCCTCTCATGGTATTTTTAGATTTCGTGCCAGAAATCATTAAAAGCATTGTGGGAATGTCAAGTGACTGGCACGTGACTAATGATGCTTCAATTCCATAACATAACAAACATGTACATGTAATTATTTTTGTCTTCGGACGCTGTGTTTGAAGCTTCGTCTATGTATTTCCGGTATGTAAATGAACGAGTAGCTCATGTAAAAATAGACCATGTTTCCCGTCAGGGACGACCTGGACCATAGTAAATCTCTAATTTTCTCTTTTTCTTTGATGGTTTTCGACTTCTAGGGTTTTATATATGAAAATTAAAAGGCTTTGGGAATATAAGGATTTTTTTCTATTTTTGTAAAATTTTCGTTAAAAAATCTGAAGGGCCACCTTTAAGTCTGCTTTTGGCGGAGCATGATATATTTACAAGTCAAATGAAATATTCAACCTGAAAATAAAGACCGACATATTACTACTTCAAAATTATTCTTATGGGTGGAAATGTCTCCTTATAGGACAGTGTAGATCAAGATCAGACTGCACGCTCTGTACAGTCTGATTTTGATCTACACTGTCCCTAAACAGTCCTTCAGTCGCGTGTAGCAGTCAAATGGTTAACATATTGTTAACGTAGAGCCTTTTTGTTTTTGGTATTGTATGAACACTGTACCACTGTACCAACTTCTGACGACCCCGAGAGAGATGGATCTTGAAAACATGTTACCCTAAAAAGAGGCCTTATAAAAACATCGTGGGAAAAAGAGAAACCATGGTAACCAGCATTTTCTCTTTTTCCCACAATGTTTTCTCCCCTATCACAGACAGAAATCATCATATGAGCTACATTTCTTTTCTGAAAATGCTTCCAATTTGCACAAGTCTGATATCTAGTTGTTTTGTAAAGAGCTAAAGAGAGGTAATTTTGCAAGTCAAAACAATCGCCATTATATAGAGAATACGAATTACTCTCAGACGATAGCAGTGTCTTTTCAGGGTCGACTGACTTCATAATTACAGGGGTAACAGGTATTCCTCACAACTTAATCCTTTACTCCATAGATACTCATTTCTACGCATTGCTTGTAGGAGCCTTTGGAAAACATTGTGGCAAAAGGTGAAATTGCTCGTCACGAGCAATTTCACCTTTTGCCACAATGTTTTCTACACTATCAAAAGGTGTCATATACACAGAAGAAACGGCTTTATCCTTGCTCTTATTTATGGTCAATTAGAGATACCATAGAAATGCCTGATGGGGTAAAGGGTTAAATACCCGCTGTCTACGTAATGAAGCAATGCATTTTACCTGTCTTACCCGTTATGTGTTTGTTTTGTTATGTTGTGTATGTCAACAAGAGCTTAAATTCTCATCTGAGAGTAATACCTAGTGTTGTAGAATTTGTTATGTTGTGTATGTCAACAAGAGCTTAAATTCTCATCTGAGAGTAATACCTAGTGTTGTAGAATATCAAAAATATCTAACGAGGTTGGGAGAATTGATAATTGTCGAGCCTTGGCGAGACAATTATCAATTCTCACAACCGAGTTAGATATTTTTGATATTCTACAACACTAGGTACGTATTCTATTTATCTTTCAACGTCTGATTGGTCGGTTTTTGTTATTCCTGTTTATTATTCAACAAGAAAAAACACGAATTTATCGCTATATGCAAATTAGCTAATGATACAGCACGCGCTTTTAATCTAATACACAAACAATTTACTTATAGACGTACAAGCCTGCACAAAGAAAGAAGTTCAAGATGTTTCTTCGTTTTTGTACACAGTCAAACGGTTTTCAAAAAAACAAACCGACAGAAATTGAATTTTTGTCAATATTGTAACAGAAATCAAGTGTGCATTTGACCAGAAATACGTTGGATAAGCCGTCGCTTAAAAAAAATATGTCACGGGTAACCGGCAAACTGTTTGTGTACTCTCAAACGGTCGTGTAGTACAAACCATTGAATTTTAAACGCAGGAGAAAAGTACATAGAGTTTTTGACAATTCTATCGATCAGATAAGATTATGATATGGATACACATTTGACGTTTAAGACGGTTCCGTAGAACATTGGAGTTGTCACACTGCTATTCCTAGTGGAGATATTCAAATTTGGAAAATGCATCTGTTCGGGTATGGCGGGTGGAGTTACTTGGCCTTCACACACTGGATTTTCATGGACTCTAGCTTCATTTGCAAATGCGAATTGATTGGAAAGCTGAGATTGGGCTGTGGAGATTTGAGACACGCTATTACTGGGTGGGGGACAGTGATTTTCAAGACCTGACAGCCGGTGAAAGGTACGTGTCACCGCTGCTTGTGTTTGCCAAAATGTTTGACCATATTTTATCCCGTTTCCACGATATTTTCTACATGTTTCAAAACTAATTTTTTCAAGATGCGCGTTGAATTTGATTTGTCATCTGCAAATGATTTCAATTTGGACTGTTGTATAATTTTAAAGAATTACATTACGTATTTTTTCTTTGATATATTGAAAACAATGTGGGAAATGGATAAAATGTGCATAACAATTTTTTTTCATCCTCCTGTACTGTTTAATTACTGTACTTGTACTGTTTAAAAACCTGTCTTCCTTATGGTGGATAATTTGGAATTGTGTGCTAAAGGGATAAATTGTTTTGAAGTATGAATGAGAAAGAAAATCAAATATGCCAACATATAGAATATCAAGGAAACTCTCCCCTCAAGTAGATCTGCCATTCTAATAGTCACTGTGCTATTCTGTAAATCTTCATTCAGAAAATCAAGAAAATGTGCTCATAACAAGACAATTTTCCATTACTGCAATACTTTCTACTGTAAAAGTCTGCTTACTCTGAAAACGACATAATTATGATGTGAAGGGTTACTCTGCTGATTTTCTTTCTCATAATTAGGCATTCAATTTATAATTTCTTTTTTTCTAATTTCAGTGCAAGACAACTCAAGATTTTAACTGAAATAAGGCATGGAGTTATGGAAGAAGTTTTAGTAAACATTTAAAGATTTTGGAAGACAGTCAGCATTTTACCTGCCTACAGAACTATACCAGACCTGCAGTGTGACATATTCTGTATTTGTTTAATTTAAATAAAGACAACAAAAGTACTGTTTTTGCTCTATAGATTTTTTTTCTAGCGACTGTTGTCTTGCTTGAATTTGTGTATTGACAAAATGTCAACACGAGGTCATGTTTTAGGTCGAAAGTAGTTCCGGCATGTGCTATAAATATCCGTGGTATATCATTGTTCTAAAAATAACCGTGGTATATCAAAAAAAATATATCATGGGTGATATTGCATGGATATTCGCGTAGTTGAAAGATAAAAACAAAAACAATAAACTTGGCAAAAGATAGGCGTTTAATACAGATTCTATTGCACAGCACATTTACACAAAGATTTAAAGTTCATGACAGATGCAGTCGATGTCGAGTATTCTCTTTTAGTCGTAGTACAGTAACTGTTTATTTTCCGTATTTCTTCTTGTATGGATACAATCCGCCATAGCCCCCGCCGTAACCGCCACCATAGCCCCCGCCGTATCCGCCACCGTAACCGCCACCATACTTGCCGCCGTAACCGCCGCCATAGCCCCCGCCGTATCCGCCACCGTAACCGCCACCATACTTGCCGCCGTAACCGCCGCCATAGCCCCCGCCGTATCCGCCACCGTAACCGCCACCATACTTGCCGCCATAACCGCCGCCAAAGCCTCCGCCATAGCCTAGACCGCCTCCATAACCGCCGCCATAGCCGCCACCATAACCGCCGCCGTAGCCGCCCCCAAATCCACCGCCGTAACCGCCGCCGTAACCGCCGCCATAGCCGCCGTAGTATTTACACGGCCATTTTTTGCATGGCCCTCCACTTCTAGAGCCTGGAAATAAATTGAATAGTGTTTTACGTCGCTTTAAACTTTATATCAGTTACATCGCGACAACAGATTCCTTATTCGTGTATGTTCTGGTTGTCACCAGTACTAAGCTGGGGCTTTGAAATGCCTTTCACAAAGACACTCCCATGATAAGCCAAGTGCTTTCACTGAGGTTCGACCCTGGGACCTACATTGAGGTTTAGAGTCCCACATATCACCACAGAGCCACCTAGGTACCCGACCGGAAATAAAAGATGTACCCGTGATGGTTCCGGATGAGAATCTAGATACATTTGTATATTTGTATATGCAATGGCTCGGTAGCAATTCTAATATGGCTGTATTCATGTTCGAAATTTAACTTGAAATGGCAAAGCAAGATCATGGTCATTATTCACCAACCTTTCTTAACAACATTCTTAGTCTTATCCTTCAAAATTTTGTCATTGTGAAAGATACAGAACTTCTGATTGACTAAACAGAAGTTCTGTTACTTTCACTGACAAAAAATCTTGAAGAATAAGAATGTTCTTTAGAATGGTTGGTGAATACGGACCGTGGGTCAATTTTCACCAACCCTTGTTTAGAACGTTCTTAGTCTTACTACTTTCTAAATTTGAAATAAATACTTTTGATTGGCTGAACCAAATGCATAGATCTAATTAGCCCCTTACTAAATGATTTTACTCTTTACCAAACAACAAAATTTTTGACCGGTCCAAATTCAAAGCATTTGCAGAGGACAAAATAAATGTGATTCAAAAATTGAAGTTTGATTCGGGGAGGGAAGAAAACATTGTGGTAAAAGGACACACAAATTTAGCAAGCTCTGTGATCTTAAATATTTCTACCTTCAAAAATTGGAAAAAAAAAACATGATTTTTTTCTTCTTTTCGCTGCTTCGTTATTGACTCGTACATGACATTTCAATTGAATTTGCTGGTTACCAGCATTTGCTCCTTTTCCGACAATATTGCATAAGCGTACTTTCGCAGGGTCATTAAAAGTCGGGATTGCGTGGTAAAGAGTTAAATGAACGTGTAATCCAATTGTAACAAAACACAAACTTTGCCATTCATTTTCTTTTAAATTATTTTTTGCGTGGAAATTATCTCCTTATTGGACAGTGAATATCCAAGATCAGACTGCACGTTCTGTGAAGTCTAATCTTAATCTACACTGTCCGCAAAAGCACCTCGAGCCACGCTTAGCAACCTGCGGGGTTAAGCTACGCCAGTTGTCCGAACCAATCAAATAAACCTTACAACATAACATCAAGAACTTTTATAATATTCCAATCATACAAACGTTCAAATAATGCCAAAATGAAAACAACAACAACAACAAAGGGCAAATTTTTAAACGTTACATTCCTATGGAAATCGAAGTGAAAATAGTTTTCAGAAATTCATTTGAAAATCGAATGGAATGGAAGTGAAGTCAAGTTTTTATTTCTTTCCCCCTGTAATTCGGACAGAATTTATGTGAGCTCATTTGGACTGCACAGGCCATAAGTGCCAAAGCTGTAGAAAATTTAGCCCATTACCACACAATCCCTACTTTTGACGCCCCTGAGAAAGAAGCCGTTCGAAAACACTGTGGGAAAAGGAGAAAATGCTAGTAACCAGCATTTTCTCCTTTTCCCACAGTGTTTTCTACCTTTCCCAGAACAAATTTCAATTTTTCAGTCACCTTAATTTTGATGTCTGCAAATGCTTTCAATTTGGACCAGTCTAAAATGTTCTCGTGTGGTAAACAGTTAAACAAGAGATATCTTTGAAAAAAGATAGACGGCGTATACTCTTATTTGCCCGCAAATAAATATAGGCCCTTAGAGTGAACATGTCTACATTTTTTTAACCAATCACAAATTTTCATTTATTTATTTGTTATCAGTGCCAAAAAAGTAGGTCAAAAGCCACCATAATTAACAACGCGGAAACAATTACAACAAAAATATTTTTTATTTCAAATGGCTGCTTGTTTTGTATCTGGCAAAGTCGTTATGTTTTTCTTTGCGTAGGAAAGGACCCGCATTCATCAGCCATTCTTTGTTTCATCTAGTTATGGATTTAGAAAGTAACACAACGTCTGATTGGCTAAACCATTTGGTATGGCCAATCAGACGCTCTGTTACTTTTAAATTAAAAAAGAAAAATAGGACAAATAAAAAATCTTAAGAATAAAACTGAAAATTATATTCGTAATGGCTACAATAACAATATAAAGCATTACAATATTTTATCGTTGACTTAGGCCTCGGGGCCCCTATTACACATAAACATTACAGCACGGAAAATATATAATTGAGCTCTGCTCTGGCAAAAGGGAGCTTGATGCATCACCTTTTTACACGATACTGGTCCAAGTCATCGCATAAGTATGGATCCAAAGGAGCCATCTTCTTTTAAATAACCCACTTAATCATGTGGTAGATTGGTCCTTTGAAAAACAGAAAATTGATCGATAGAGAAAAGTTTAGTCTCGGGTCAGCCAGGCGGACTGCCCATGCTGACCCGGGTCGATACTTTTTGAAGATGCATTAAGCCCTCGTTTAAAAAGGCATGGTCTATATTTTGGTAAGTACGGAAGTCCTATGGTCGTTTTGAACTGGAAAGAAAAGTACGTTATTCTTTTGAATTATAAATATATTGGGTCACAAACCAGTGCTTAAAAGAGAACCTTACTGTAAAATGTGACTATTAAGTTTAACTCCTTACCACACGACAACATTTCAGACTGGTTCAAATTGAAAGCATTTGCAGACGATCATTCTTCAGAACATTCAAGGTCTGATCGGCTAATACAAACGATTTAGCAAATCAGAAGTTGTGTTACTTTCAAATTAATAAATTTTGGACAATAAGCCTGCAACTAAAAATGTTCTTAGGCATAGTTTGTGAAACGATCATTCATCACAATAAAATTAAATTATTGAAGATGTATTAACAAAAGATATAGCTGCTCTCTGTTTCAAATGCCGTTATAAAATTCATAAGTAAATGAACTTACCCTCTGATGGCACTATCGCACCAAGAAGAAGGACGGCAAGAAGGAAAGCTATAGCTCTATACATCTTGATGATAAGTCGGCTCTGGTGTGATCAGCTGCTATGGTCCGTGTTCTCAAAAGGCCGGGGTTTTATACCAGTTCTTCCACGTCACAGACTGGTCTAGGGGTTGACGTTACAAGCAAGCGTTACGTGCTTGTACGACAAAAACATGAACGAAGTGTGAACTCGTATACAATTGTGGTTTATGTGTTTCCTTTTGAAAGACAAGAATAAATATATTATGTAAATAAATCAAATTGTATCCTATTACAAGGTCTAAAATGGTATTTTAAGAAACAAACAAACAAACAAACAAAAAACCAATTTTAAAAGCAGCTCTTTGCGGTCACGTCACGACAGTGCTTCGTGGTTACAATGCATTTGCAGTGAAACCAACTTCCTCATTACCAAACGACAAAATTTTCGGACTGGACCAAATTAAGAACAACTGCAGACGAAAATTTTTAAAGTTGCTAGACTGATGATTTCTGTCTCTGGTAGGATAGAAAACATCGTGGGAAAAGATTCAAGGCTAGTTACCAGCACTAATTCCTTTTCCATCAAAGTTGTCAAACGCCATTTCTTTGTTTGATTCGTTGAAAGTTGTGATTGAGTGGTAAAGCCAAATGCGTAGACTATATAGACCACAGCTTGCAATTCATTCATTTTGCATCGTTATTGCAAACTACATCTATTGACGTCAATAATTCATGAAAGAAGCCAGTATGTGAGCAATCTATGTACAGTCTGCGATTGGAAAATATACCGTAAGCCTTGTTCTATCAAAATGAAGTTCGTTCATCTGCAAAAAGTATCGACCCAGGTCAGCAGTCCGAGCAGGCTGACCTGGGCCGAAACTTTTTGCTATTGTTTATTTTTTCTGCTTCCCAAAGGACCATTACCTCATAATCCAGTCTGTTGTTAGATACACAAATTGGATTTAATTGGCCCATCATACTGGGGTGACAATGATGAATTGAATTGGTATCATTTATCGCGGACATGCATTGAGGCCCCCTTTTGCCACAGCATTGCTCATTGTATACCTTACACTGCATCAGACGACAAAATCTTTGACATGTCCATATTAAAAACAAGGAAATATACATTTTCTTTTCTTAAAAAAAAAAAAAAAAGATGATGATGGTGTGAAGCTGGCCGCAAATAGCCAGGGGCCCGTAAAATAAACATGTCTACATTTTGGACCAATCACAAATTTCTATTTATTCATGTGTTATGAAAAAAAGTCAAAAGCCATTAAATTCAACCATGCCGAAAACTGCGGAGAATAAATTCTGTGTGGCTCAAATCACAAGATTTGTCTTTGAAAGTATCATCTAGAAGACCGTAATTATCTCCCGCTAAACGGCATTCTACAAATACACATCTATCTGATTTAAGCAGGCTGGGTAAAGAACCGGACTACTTTTCAAAACAACTGTTACTCATTATCTCCCGCTAGATGGCATTCTATAAATACTCGTCTAATATGGGCATCCTGGGTACAGAACCGAACCACTCTCCTACGCGACAACCGTTACTTTGAATTTAAAACTAAAATAAAGGTTTACTCAATAAAACGTTACCTCGTGCAATTCACTCAGCTATGATCATCAGTTGAGAGAAATCTGGAGCTAAAGCAGGTCTCATTTCTCCTCAGACGTATTGATTAAAGCAATTTTCAACATTGCTACTTTATAGAGCGTAATATTACAGTCAGCCCGCTTTCGGGGCTAGTGATGCGTCATATAAGACAGTCGAATCTTCGAAGAATATGACATGCGCAGACAACGAACTGTTACTTCGTTGTCTGCGCATGTCATATTCTTTGAGGATTCGACCTGTCTTATATGACGCATCAATTCCCCAAATATTGGGGGGATTGTAGTAACATGCCCTCTAAAGTAGCAACGGAGAAAATAGATTTTATCAATACGTTTGAGGAAAAATCAGGCCTGTTTTAGCTCCAGATTTCTCGAAAGTGCTGATCATAGCTGAATGAATCGCACCAGGTAGCGTTTTATTGAGTAAACGTCTATTTTAGTTTGAAATTCAAAGTAACGGTGGTCACGTAGAAAAGTAGTCCGGTTCTGTACCCAGGATGCCCAAATTAGATTTATGTGTGTTTGTAGAATGCCATCTAGTTGGAGATAACGCAGACAAAGTCAACAGGTCAAACGTTTCTGAGTCTTATCTCGATCTACACCTTCGGCAAAAGTACGGACAAAGGGCAAGCTCTGTGATATGAAAAAAAAAACCTGATTTTTTCCGTCTTTTCGCTGCTTCGTTTTTGACTCGTACATGACATTTCAATTCAATTTGAACATAAATTACTCTTCTCAATTTGGAGAATATAAATCACACAGTCACGTGATTAAGTGCAATTGCGTCGCAATATTAATTTTCTTGTTATTTTGACATTTCCATGTTAAAAAAATCGAATACTTCACCCAAAAACCGTCTTTAACGTTTGAAAAGTAATCGTGCTATGTGAATATGGCTTTAATAATGCACGAGTAAAAAGTATCCACCCAGGTCAGCCTGCACGTACTGACGTACGTTTACTTTCAGTGATTTTTCTGTATGTCTAAGAACCATCATGACTAGCCCAGGATTCTGTCGGTTGTTAGACTAAAAAAGATTTTATGGGTTCATAATCGTGATGGCTTGCTGGGCATCAATAAGGTGCATTAACAACACCCCCTCCTTTTTGGCGGGGCATGACTGAATCGTTCTTAACAATTTTCTCTCAAATTTACAAGGAAGGACTAACCATTGGCAATGCATTATGTTACTCTTCTTATATTTCGGCATAGCTGAATGGGTGGATTGGCTTTTGAACTCACGACTGTCAGTTTTAGTACTCATTTCAAATGAATACATGGAAATTTGTCATTGGTAAATAATGTAGACGTGTTCATTTTAAGGTCCCTGTGGTACAAAAAAAAATGGAGATGTATTTATTCTAAGGGTCCCTGCGTATCTGCGGGCAATTTACGCCGTCTATCTCTTTTAACTCTTTACTAAACAATCCCTCCCAGTGTCTTCTACCTTTCACAAAACAAATTCCAATTTTTGAGTCACTTCAATTTTCTGATCTGCTAATGCTTTCAATGTGGAACAGTCTAAAAGTTTTGTCGTTTGGTAAACAGTTAAAGATATTTCTTGTTATCCTTTATAAAATACTCCTCCACACAGATTAAATGAGACTTGTGTTATGGTAGCTGCCCTTGAAACAACATGTAGGTTCTCTTAAACCCGAAGGACATTATGAAGAGGTAAAAAAAGACAGTTTGAACCGAACAATCCTTGCAAACCCTTTCGGTTCCCTTGGCGATTCCATTTTAATGCGAGGAAAGTATCAAGACGGGGATCTAGGAAAATTTGCCCGATCCCATAAACTGCGGATGGTTATCTGTTATTGTACAGCAGGGATCGGATCGTATATACACTAGCAGGTATATACGATCCGTTCCCTGTGTACAGCCAGTTCAAGTGTTAGACACCAGCAGAAAAATGAATGTTAAAACTTCGTAAAAGTTGTTTAGTCGCTCAACCTGTCGTTTTCTGTATACCATGAATAAAAAAAATAAACCCTACTTTTACACAATGTTTTCAATTTAAGCCTTCTTCCTGCCTTTGGATCGTTCAAAATGTTATACAATCAGTAAAACTGAAATATTGTAATGAGGTGGTCTGTCCTCCAGGAAGTTGTCAGACTAATATTAATAATGGTTTTTGTCAGACCCACCATGCATACAACGAAAATCAAAGTCCTGAAAGCCCTGACAGTTACTACTTGTCATTTGTTTGCTAATTAAGTGTTTCGCAAAAGCTTTTGCAAAAGGAGTAGATAAGGATCAGACTGCATGGAATGTATATTGTCTCATTTTGTATCTATACCGTCCTAGAGGATAACCTGTACTATGCAAAATTATATGTTTTAATTATGCTCCTGCTTTCTGTAGAAAAGACTGAGCTTTTCCTATCACTTGATTCAAATTAATTCAAAGCAGAAGCACTAATTTAATAAACAACTGCGTATGATTAACTCTTAACCTATTACCACACAATCCCTACATTTGACAACCCTGAGAAAGAAGCCTTTAGAAAACATTGTGGAAAAAGGAGAACATGTTGGTAACCAGCATTTTCTCCTTCTCCCACAATGTTTTCTACCATTCACAAAACAAATTAAAATTTTCAGACACTTTTACTCTGTCGCCTGCAAATGCTTTCGATTTGGACAAACCTAAAATTTTGTCGTTTGGTAATGATTTAACTCATTACCTAACAACAATATTTTACGCTTCTCCAAATCGAAGGCATTTGCAAATGACAAAATAAAAGTGACCGAAGATTTGAAATTGTTTTGTGAAGGGTAGAAAACATTGTGGGTTACAAGCATTTTCTCCTTTTCCCACAATGTTTTCTAAAGGCTTCTTTCTGAGGGTGTCAAAAGTATGGATTGTTTACTAATGCGTTAAACAAGTACCAAAATTTTGGACTGGACCAAATTGAAAGCATTTGCAGTTGACAAATCAAATAGTGCTAAAGTGATGATCTCTGTCTTTGATAGGGTAAATACATGTAATATTGAGTAAAACAGGAAAAATTGCTGGTATTTTACAGGCCACAAAATTTAAGCTTTGTCAAAATTGAAATCATTTGCAAACAACAATATCAGTGTGGCTAAAATAGTGTATTTTTTCTTTGATAGAGTAGAAAACATTGTGGGAAAAGGAGAAAATGTTGGTTACCAGCATTTTCTTCTTTTCCCACATTATTTTCAAAAGGCTCCTTTTCAAAGAGAGACAAAAGTCAGCATTGTGTATTAAAGGGTTAAAGCACTCACAGCTTAATTGTGGCTAAAATAATAGTATTTGTTTATTGTAGAGTACAAGGCAATGTGGGAGAAGGAGGGAATGCTGTCAACTAATATTTTTCTCACATTTCCACCATATCTTCAAAAGTCTTTTATCTCTCGGTTATTAAAACTCTCGATAAACTACGAAAGGATTGAATTGCAGACGCTTGTCCTTTTTTCCAGCACCAAAATAAACAATGATATATATACATATATATATGATCCATGCCCCAGCAATAGGGAGCTTAATGCATCTCCGTGATCCATGGTACAAAAAGCCATCACATACGGATCGTACTTATGGATCCACAATATGCTATTTTTGTTTTTGTTTTTTTAAATCAGACAATGCAATCATGAGGTAAACTCATCCTTGGACATAAAGAAAATTGACTAATAACGAAACGTTGCAGCCTAGGTCAGCTTGCATGGACTGTGCAGGCTGACCTCCCTTGATACTCTTTTGCAGATGCATTAACTCTTTACCAAATGACAAAATTATAGACCAGTCCCAATTCAAAGCATTTGCATACAACAAAATGAATGTGACTGGAAATTTGAAATCAGCTTTGGGTAGGGTAGAAAACATTGTAGGAAAAGGAGAAAATGCTGGTTACCAGCATTTTGTCCTTTTCTCACAATGTTTTCAAAAGTTTTTTTTTCTCAGGGTGGTTAAAAGTCAGGATTGTGTGGTAAAGGGTTAAGCCCCCTTTTCAATGGGCATGACTTGTGTACTTTCAGCTAATATTTGATACTTTTGAGGGAGTTTTCCTTCTTTTGTTATCTCTTCCATAAAACCTTCACAACAGAGAGATTTGTCCCCAAACTTTCTACAACAGTTCTTCATCTCTTCAATCACATGTTCACACTTTGATTCTTGGTAGTTGAAATCTGCAATTAAAGAAGATAATCATAATATTTACTGTTGTTCACATGAGAGGCGCAGATTTTTTTTCTTAACCCATTACCATGTTGTTGGTTGTATTGGGAGTTTAACGCCACGTTAACAGCTAAGGTCATATCATGGCGATCGGTGACGCACATGTGTTTCCTGGCTTTCTCACACCGGTACTTACACAACTTTCTTTCCAAAGCCACCAACTACTTTTCTCATATGCTTCAGCAGAGTTGAGAGGCGAAAATACACCGGAAAGAAACTTCGCCTCAACCTGGTATCAAACTCACAACCACCAGGTCATGAGTCCGACACGCTCACCACTGAGCCACCCCGGTGGGCTAACCCATTACCACACAATCTCTACTATTGAAGACCTCAGAGAGAAGCCTTTAGAAAACATTGTGGGAAAAGGAGAAAATACTGGTAACCAGTAAATAGATACAGTAAATTTCTTTCCTTTGAAGTTAACATTCAAATCTTAATATTTCTGTCTTACTTCTGAGTGGAATTTTTTATTTCATTTGGTTGTAACAGTTTAACTCATTACCAAACAACTAAATTTTAGGTTTGTCCAATCGAAAGCATTTGGAGACGACAATATAAAAGTGACTGAAAATTTGAAAATTGTTTTGTGAAGGGTAGAAAACATTGTGGGAAAAGGAGAAAATGCTGGTTACAGCATTTTCTCTTTTTCCCATAGCGTTTTCATGGTTACCAGCATTTTCTCTTTTTCCCATAGTGTTTTCAAAAGGTTTCTTTCTCAGGGGTGTCAAAAGTAGGGATTGTGTGGTAATGGGTTAACTCTTTACCGAACAATCCTGGATTTAACCCTTTGCCACATGGCAAAGTTTTAGACCTATCCGAATTGAAACAATTTGCAGATTCAATTTCATTGTGGCTAACATGAATCAATATTCCTTTGATAGGTTAAAAACTTTGTGGGAAAAGAAGAAAATTCTGGAAACTAGCATTTGCTCCTTTTCCCAAAATGTTTCTAAAAAGCTTTGGCCTACAGGAGTTCGACAGCCGCTTGTGAATTGAAACAAATGTTCACCTGCAAAACACTTCTGGATCCGACATGCCTGACGCTGACATGGATCTGTCTTTTTAGCCATTTTCTCCAACACTTTACATAATAATGTCAGTGTCAATGAATCAAGTCTCAATGGCTGGTTTTCCGAAATCTGAAATACAAGACAAATTCTTCAAATAACACTTGCTGTGAAATACGTAAATTCTGTCTTCATAAAATCTTATTGTCTTATGGAATAGTAAAAAGAACAGATCTTCTAGAAAGGAACTTCAATATAATTCAGAGCTCCAGATAAGAGGTAGCACTTGATGCTATTCGAAAGTCATTATTTCTCATAGAAACTCTATGTTGTGGGTACTCATTAGAATCGTCTCGATGAGACGATTCTAATGAGTACCCACAACATAGGGTTTAGTGGAGAATAATGAATATTTTCTGTCCTGAAATCAAAATCACTCCCTCTATCTGCTGCTCTATAATTCATAATGTAGATTAGTTGCACTATTTCCTGGCACCAACCACAGGAATTTGACATTCTATTGTAAAATATGATAAAATATGTAAAAAAAAATTACTGTCCTATATATAAAGTGTTTCTTGATATATGGGGTGTATTTTTTCATGTTTCATAATTTCTTTTTTTTTAACATTATAGAATGTCAAATTCCTCAGCACCAATATAGCGAAAACATTTTGGACGAATCATAAACCGCATTTCTCACAAATCGAGACGACAATGTCCCCTATTAACATACTTGGGAATGCGATATACACACTTGATGAACGTTTTAAAATTCGACGGTAAAATCAACTATTTATTGATAAACTCTGAACGGTAGGCTTTAGAGATCGTTCTTCTGTGGATGAAACGAAAGTAGCCTAACAACGCATCATTATCTCCCGCTAGATGGCATTCTATAAATACTCATCTATCTGATATGGGCATCCTGGGTACAGAACCGAACCACTTTCCTACGCGACAACCGTTACTTTTAATTTAAAACAAAAAAAGGTTTACCCAATAAAACGCTGCCTCGTGCAATTCACTCAATTATGATCACCAGTTTAGAGAAATCTGTTGCTAAAGCAGGTCTCATTTCTCCTCAAACGTATTGATACGTAAAAGCTATTTTCAACATTGCTACTTTATAGAGCGTAATATTACAGTCAGCTCGCTTTCAGGGCTAGCAGTGATGCGTCATATAAGACAGTCGAATCTTCGAAGAATATGACATGCGCAGACAACGAACAACGCATGCTCAAAATTATACCGGAAGTTGCGATTTAAATGTTTGTTGGTGTCTAAACATGTCTGCCGAGCGTTTGGCGCTGAGACTCGAATGATGTTAAACGTAACAGAGAGAGAAGACTGGGTATAAATCAAGAGCAGGTGAGACAAAAGAAGGTCGAGTTTCAATTCTGCGGATAAAACATTGTTCCAAACTGCATTAACGAAGAGTTTGAATGAACATTCTGGACTGAGTCTGAATTTTACAATTCTGGTCTTAGAAGTTAGTAGGCGTAAGATTTGAGTGTTTTTCTTCCATAAACTCTCCAAAAATTTCATTTTTGATGGCCTGGGACCAAAGGATGAAATCCAGACCAGGTCTTCATTCGCCATAATAAATCTCCACAGTCTGATTCATCATTTTAGCCTGAAAGACTAAATTAGTCTTCTGCCCTTGGCTGGAAATACTGCCATCATGCATGCTTTTCAAGTCTTTGCCAAATGACCGAATTTTAGCCCGGTGCAAAATGAGACCAAAAGTAAATTGGAGCAGAAAAGTGTGCCAGACATGGAACTCAAACCCACGACCTCCAGAAAACTAGTATGATACTGCATGTCTGCCTATACCTTCAGTCTGAACTTGTCTGCTCTGATGCTATTTTTGTGACTGGTCTTCGCATTCACCTTCAGACCAACATTCATTAAAAGTATCTGGAACAAATACGATTTTACCAGCACCTTTTCGAACAGCTCTATGCGACAGAATTTCCAATGACAACTAACAAAATGGGCATGGATCGATAGATAAATGATTAATCTTTACAAAATAACTAATGTTCTTTATTATCTATATCTTACCTTCATGCAAATCTGTACTTTTCAACGTAAATAACCGCTGACCTATTTCAGCAGAAATCAAAACATGGTGATATCATCAATGTGTATGTCTCGGCAAAAATCGCAGTATCTCTGACACGCTACAGGACGGTTTAGTTGCGAATTTCGCTGTTGACAGAGGAACCTTGAGCAAAAATGGTTGTTAGGGTTAAGGAACCAGACTGTTCAAAATTCAAAAATTCCGTTCAGTGCGCATGCCTGTTTAACGGAAGTCGCCGTGTTAGTTGTCTACAAATTACACTGGATTTATTTACGTTGGGGAAAAAAGGTAAATTTCTTTTGATTTAATTGGTATTTCGCTGCACAGTTTGTGTGATGGTAAAGATTTATCATTTATCTAACGATCCATGCCCATTTTATTAGCTGTCATTGAAAATTTTGTCGCATAGAGCCCTTTGAAAAGATGCGGGTAAAATCATATTTGTTCCAGATACTTTTAATGAATGTTGGTCTGAAGGTGAATGCGAAGACCAGTCACAAAAATAGCATCGAAGCAGACATCTTCAGACTGAAGGTGCCTACTGAGCTAGCCGAGCAACTATTATTGAGTCTTCCTAACACCAAGAACAACACTCCTCCACATCTTGATTTTCTTGGAGTCATCAACTGCCCCTTTGGTCACAACGCACCACTGGTGCTGCATACCCCATGCTCACCAATTGACATCTTCGTCAATAAAGTTAATTAAGGGAGAAAAGTGTGCCAGATGTGGGGCTCAAATCCACGATCTGCAGATCATGGGTAGTGCAGCTCTAACAACTGAGCTAGCCTGGCAACTGGAACCTTACAAGTCTACCCAATGTCAAATACAACAGCGACTTCTTTCAACAAAATAGATTATGGCTATGGTAATTTAATTGAATTCATATCGGAAAAGGTAGAAAACATTGTGGAAAAAGAAGAAAATGCTGGTTGCCAGCATTTTCTTCATTTCCCTCAATGTTTTCCAAAGCTTTCTTTCTCAGTGTCATCAAAACCCAAAAGTGTTTGCTAAAGGGTTAACTACTTGTAGCTTGATGAGATATACATTAAAACATCGATGTATAGCTAGTTCTACAGATAGCTTGCTTTTACATGTTTGTATATATGCCAAAGTTTGAAATATTATGAACACTTAACCATTTACGGCACAATGCAAACCTTTAACAACTCTGGGAAAGAAGCATTTCAAAACGTCACTCTAGGAAAAGGAGAAAATGCTGGTAACAGTGCTAAATTTTCTACTTTTACCACAATGTTTTCTTGTCTATCAAAGAATAATTGTATCATTTTAGCCACACTGAAATAGTTGTATGCAGATGCTTTAAATTTGGACTAGGCTAAAAAATTTTCGTCTGGTAAAGGGTTGACTCTTTACCATACAATCACGACTTTTAATAACCCTGAGAAAGAAACCTTTTGAAAACATTGTGGGAAAAGGAGAAAATGCTGGTAACCAGCATTTTCTCCTTTTCCCACAATGTTTTCTACTTTTTAGGGGGGGGGGGAAATAACATTTTTGAGTCACTTTAATTTTGTAGTCTGCTAATGCTTTCAATTTGGAACAGTGAAAAATTTTGTTGTCTGGTAAAGGGATATAACCAAGCTTGATCATTGAGCTAAAAACTACTTGATTACATTACTCCATGCTTCAAGAAAGCTTGACAAAGAGACAATTAAATTAGGGGAATACTAGTATAGAAATCGAAAACCCCAGTCTGGCAGTTGTCAAAGGTAACATTCCACTAATGCCATCATACAGCATTGCTGTAAAAGCTAGCTCAACTGCATGGTTGGTTTTAAGCTTGTATGTCAAAGCACTCTCTCTGTATATGCTTTACCTAGACAGAGTTTTTCATTTATCCATTACTGAAAATGCTATGTGGGCAACAAAGCGAAATACTGGTGAGATAACCAGATTTTTTCTCTCCAGGAGTAAAATCCTAGCAATAATACATGTAGCTGTCTTGTATGATTTTCGCAGTGGTAGCTCATAAAAGGAAACATGCAGCTTGTTAACAATAGTCTTTTAAGTGCATATATATCATGCTTGTTTTAATTGCTTATATATTAAAGGACTCTCTCTGACAGTGCTTTACATTTGTCTATTACTGAAAACACTATGTTGGGAACAAAGGGAAATGTTTTTGAGATTACCAGAATTTTTCTTTCCAGGAGTGAACTCATACCAATAATAGCTGTCTTGTATGATTTTTAGGTTGGCAGCTTGTAATAGGAAACATGAGGCTTATTAGCTCATAAAAGGAACCATGTGGCTTATGAAAAAACTAGCACCCCTTTCTTTGATATACACATGTATATGGGCACATTATGTTAAAAAAGTCTTAGTACAATATATTTGAAATATAACTGAAGTAATGGCATGGGTAAAAATGTTGTAAGTTTGGAACTCAATTCCAGGACCCTTCATGTGCAAGTGTAGTACTCTTGAGCTTCCAGGACTTCTTTACATGTACACTACTTTTTATCACTACATTTCTCCCATTTCTGATTTATTTAGGGCTCCATTCCAGTTTGTCACTAGGAAAATGCTTTCAATTCAGTTAACTCTTTACCACATAATCCTGACTTTTAACGACCTTGAGAAAGAAGCCTTTGGAAAACACTGTGGGAAAAGCAGAAAATGCTGGTAACCAGCATTTTCTCCTTTTCCCACAGTGTTTTCTTCACTTTCCAAAACAAATTTTAATTTTGCACTTTTTGTTACAGAGTTAACTCATTACCAAACGACAATATTTTAGGCTAGTCCAAATTGAAAGCATTTGTAGGCGACAAAATAAAAGTGACCGAAAATTTGAAACGAAGGGTAGAAAACATTGTGGGAAAAGAAGAAATGCTGGTTACCTGCATTTTCTCCTTTTCCCACAATGTTTTCTAAAGGTTTCTTTCTCAGGGGCGTCAAAAGTAGGGATTGTGTGGTAATGGGTTTAGTCTAAAATTTTGTTGATTGGTAAAAAGATAACTGAAAGCATTGCAGGCCACAAATTAAATGTTACTCAAAGCATGAAATTTGTCATTTAACTCTTTACCAAAAGATTATGTCTGGACTGTACCAAATTGAAAGCATCAGCAGACAACAA
The DNA here is from genome assembly GCA_943736015.1 of Tridacna crocea. Taxonomy (NCBI): domain Eukaryota; kingdom Metazoa; phylum Mollusca; class Bivalvia; order Cardiida; family Cardiidae; genus Tridacna; species Tridacna crocea. Next base: position 47,679,357 of record OX031068.1, on the reverse strand, counting down.
TTTAAATCTTGGTAATATGATGATTTCTGACTTTGATAGAGTAAAAAATAATGTTGAAAAAGGAGAAAATGCTGGTTACCACTTACCAGCATTTTCTCCCTTTCACAGAATGTTTTCTATAGGCTTCTTTCTCAGGGTCGTTAAAAGTCAGGGTTATGTGGTAAAGAGTTAAAGAGTAGAAAACATTTTGGGAAAAGGAGAAAATGCTGGTTACTCCTTTTCTCGCAATGTTTTCAAAATCTTTCTTCCTTGTTGTTATAAGTTGGGATGGCATGGTAAAGGGTTAAAGTGCAACATGATTCTTAACCCTTTCCCACACAATGAAGACTTTTGACGACCCTTGGAGAGAAGCCTTTTAAAAACATTGTGGTAAAAGGAGAAAATGCTGGTAATCAGCATTTTCTCCTTTTCCTACAATGCTTTCTTCCCTATCGTTAAACAATTACACCATTTGAGCCACATTGAAATTGTCATCTGCAAATGCTTTCAGTTTGGACAGGGCTGGAATTTCGTCGTCTGGTAAAGGGTTAACAAATACACAAAGTGTTTCGTGCCTTGTGAAGTTGTCCCAATTAGCCCCAGGTAAAGGATCCTGCAAGGCTCCATGCCTGGAGGTGCTGGATATTTTATGGGAAATTCCTTGCACAAGGCACTACAGAACCCCAACCTTGCTCAAGCGAATCATAGAAGGTGATTGAATAGATAAGCTGTCAATATGATATGACTTGGATGATTTTGATAGTGAAACACCAATTGACTTTCTTTTTGCAGCATATTGATATTCAGTGTTTTGTGCAAATAAGGGAGGCAACTTTAGATAGCTTTTTTGTTAGAGTGGAAATGGTTATTTCCCTTATGAAAAGTTTAAGCTGATTTAGTGTAAAGTCAGTTTGGAGAGAATACTCAGAAATCTGATTTTTGCAATTTGACCCTTTACCACAAAGTGCTGACTTTTAAAGCCCCTGGAAAAGAAGGTTTTTGAAAACATTGTGGGAAAAGGAGAAAATACTGGTAACCAGCCTTTTCTCCTTTTCCCACAATGTTTTCTATGCTGTCTAAGAAACTTTGTACCATTGAGCCACAATGAAATTGTCATCTGCAAATACTTTCAATTTGGTCGAGGCTAAAATTTTGTCATCTGATAAAGGGTTAACAAACAATTCTATGTTTCAAGAACCATTAATAGTGACAAGTTTTTGAAGATATTCTGACCATGGGAAGAAATGCTGATAGCCAGATGTTTTCTCCTTTTCCCACAATGTTTTCAAAAGCCTCCCCCTCTCAGGATCTTTAGAACTTGAGCTTCTAAAGTTAACTTTTTACACCTGAGTTAAGTCGTTTCTGCGCATGTTATATTCTTCAAAGATTTGACCTGTCTTATCTGAAGCATCACTCTCCCCTATATCGGGGAGACTGTAATAATATGGGCTATAAAGTACCAATAGAGAAAATGGCTTATTTCAATATGTTAGAGGAAAAATCAGGCCTGTTTTAGCTCCAGATTTCTGTCAACTGGTGATCATAGCTGAGTGAATCACATCAGGTACCGTTTTATTGAGTAAATGTTTGTTTTATTTTGAAATTCAAAGTAACGGTTGTCGCATAGAAATGTGGTCCTGTCCTGTACCCAGGATTGCCAAATTAGATGAGTATAAATTTTGTAGAATGGCATCTGGCGGGAGATAATGGAGTTATGTAAACAATGGGCGAGAAAACAGGCTTTAGAAAACATTGTGGGAAAAGAAGATATTGCAATAAACCAGCTTTTGCTTCTTTTCTCACCATGTTTTCTACCCCTTTCTGTAACAAATTACATACTTTGGATACATCTAATTTTTTGTCTGCAAATGCTCGCAATTTGGACAAGGCTAATAAAGTGTTGTTTCAGTAAAGAGTTAACCCATTACCACACAATCCCTACTTTTGATGACCCTCAGAAAGAAGCCTTTAGAAAACATTATGGAAAAGGAGAAAATGCTGGTAACACCAGCATTTTCTCCTTTTCCCACAATGTTTCTACCTTTCACAAACCAAATTTCAAATTGTCAGTCACTTTTATTTTGTGCTCTGCAAATGCTTTCAATTTGGACAAGCCTAACATATTGTTGTTTGGTAATGAATTAAGGGTGTTTGGCACTGTAAGAGTTAATTTTAGTAAAATTCATTTTCAAACGGAATTGTAAAATGACACTGTCTTTTCATTATGTCTACGATATGTTTCAACATGTCACTCAGATAACTGTTTTAATTGATTTGTTTTAAAAAACTGGAAATAAAATGGATTTGTTTTAGAAAAATCAAAATACATACATGTACCATGAAAAAGCTATATAATTAAAGAGGAGGAAATGATAACAAATTAAGCATAGGAATCCTGGATAAGATTTCTTTTTTCATCAACAATTGTGTGGTAAGTGAAAATTATGTCAGTTCTTTATCAAAGCCCGTAGTCTTGTCATAAACACCAATTCAGACCACAAGTGGACAGCTAGCGACAGCTAGTGACATCGTCTCAAATGAGGCAGCGCTTAACTTTTTACCAAACTACAAGTCTTAAGACTGATCCACATTAGAAACAATTTCAGATGATAAATTGAAAGTGGCCAGAATAGTAAAATATGTCTCTGATAAGGCAGAAAATATTGTGGAAAAAGAGCAAAATGCTGGTTATTTCTTTTACTCGTCTTTTCCCACAGAGTTTTTAGATGCTTTCCTTTATGTTTTAACATAACACAGCAGTTCTATCATGGAATTTTTATGGAAGACAGATTATTCTGAACATGATCAGTTCACTGAACTCACTAATGACTTCAACATTTTATCTTTAAATACTATTTTGGTGAGTAAATAATATTACAGTTCAAAGTACAGATTGTCATCTTCACAATAATTTCCATACATTTAACCCATTACCACACAATCCTTACTTTTGACGCCCCTGAGAAAGAAGCCTTTTGAAAACATGGTAGGAAAAGGAGAAAATGCTGGTAACCAGCATTTTCTCCTTTTCCCACAGTGTTTTCTACCCTTCCCAGAACAAATTTCAATTTTTCAATCACCTCTATTTTGTTGTCTTCAAATGCTTTCAATATGAACCAGTCTAAAATTTGTCGTGTGGTAAGGGGTTAAATGGTATGAGTGAAAGTTATATGCATTTTTACATACTCCCACTGTTTACTTTTTGCAGGTATTGCAGCTTTAACTCTTTAACAAACGACAAAATTTTGGACTTGTTCAAATTGAAAGCATATGCAGACGACAAGATAAATGTGAATCAAAAATTGAATTTTGACTTTGGAAAGGTAGAAAACATTGTAGGAAAAGGAGAAAATGCTGGTTACCAGCATTTTCTCATTTTCCTACAATGTTTTCAAACAGCTTCTTCCTCAGGGTTGTTAAAAGTTGGGATTGTTTGGTAAAGGGTTAAGGGGGCTTAAAGGTAGTAGACCCCTCATAGCAATGAAAGAAATATTAAGTGTATGTAAAATATGCATTTGCAGTGTAAACTTTAGGTTGCGTATTAAGGAAGTAGACCCCTAATACCTCTAGTGCTGCATTGCATAAAGTTTTCTTGATAGTTGATAAATACGGATTTATACAGGTATAATACTTTTGCACATTTTTAACCGACAAGAAATTTCTTTATGCGTATCTTGAAATTATTTGTAGATACTTTTGTTAGTTTCCAGAAAAGGGAGGTACATGTAATTACTATCTCTCTTTGTAATGAAAACATAGTGGTTTTAGATTTATAAATGATAATTCCAGAAAAGACAAAAACGGAAAAGTAGCTTTGTAAAAGCAGTACAATAACATTCTTTTTTAATCATAGCAAATTTTGTAGGATAATATTATTGTGGAAATAGCTGTTTTCTGTTAGGGGTCTACTATGTTAAATTCCTATTACGTTGATTGTGTCCGTCCGGGTGGATTGAAGTGATTAGCGCACCCCACTCGTGATTCGGGGCTTGAGGCTCGATTCTCGGTCGAAGTAAACCTTCGTCCCGGCGATTTGCATGTCGTCTCTGGTGCGTGTAGGAAAAGTGGCCAGTAAACTCAAATACAAACAAAGAAATATTGTTTGTACCTATTTTAACCCTTCACCACACAATGGAGACTTTTGGAAAGAAGCCTTTTGAAAACATTGTGGGAAAAGGAGAAAATGCTGGTAACCAGCATTTTCTCCTTTTCCCACAACGTTTTCTATCCAATCACTACACAATTGCAGGGTTTAAGCCACATTGAAATTGTCGTCTGCAAATGCTTTTAATTTGGACAGGTCTAAAATGTTGTACTGTGGTAAAGGGTTGAGAATCAAGGTATAATATTCAGTGCATAGGTAGACCTGTCTTGTGCCTTGAAAATGAAGCATCATTTGGGTATATCGTAATCCTATTGATCCCTTACTTGGATGGACAATGTTTCAAGTTTAGATTGTTTGTTTTGTGCAGTTTTCTGAGTCGTCTACGTTGTCGGCACAAAGTACATCTAGTCGCTCTGAGCAGTTTAAACCTCTTCCGAGCAAAAAAGAAAAATAAAAAGTAAAAAATGTTGACACTTCCACATTGATAGCATCTACAAACGGCACTTTGAAGTTCATGCCAATGAGCTAAACTCTCTGATAGAGTAGAAAATAATGTATGATTATAAACAAGAAGATTTTCCATGTTTTTTAGATAAAATGCCAAGTAAAACGTTACACGCCTCAAACAGGGCTAATTGCGATCCCAGGGCTAAATTTTTTAATAAAGTCCGAGGCGAGACTGGGAATGGTTATGCTACGTGCCACATTTGGTGGCCCTAGGATTGATGGTTTGGAGCAAGAAGATGTTTTAGATTTTCAGACTGTAAACACTGGCCAAAGGGATTGGGCCAATTTTGGAAGAGGCCTAGATAATAACACTCACGATCAGAAACTAGAAGATTTTAAAAGTTTTCACTATATCAGCTAATTTAAAACTTGTGGGGCTAAGTTATTTGAACAGTCTATGAAGATTGATTGATTATTTTCGTTTATTTATCGTCGCTACCGGTTGCCCATCTGAGCGACGCCCCCAGAAGACGGTTAGTTGTTACGGGGGATAGTGCAAGGATACAGGACGAAACTACTGAGAATCCCGCCTGGTTCTTTAGCGTGCTTGGTGTATAGCACCGTCACACTGGACCTCGGTTTAACGTCTCATCCAAAAGATTATCAATAATGTTTTTTTTTTAGTAGGCCAGCCGGGAACTCGAACCCATAACCTGTAGAGACCCGAAACATTGTGTTCACGAGTCCTACGCTCTACCTACTGAGCTAATCGGCCGGTAAGTCTAGGAAGAGGTCCATAATACAAAATTTATGCATGCAAAACTTGGTAGCCTTTGGTCTTGCGATTAAGGTATTACCATCCTAACGCTTCTATTGCAACATGGGATGAAATTTCTTATTAGTTGATAAATAAGGATTTATAAAAACTGATATAATATTTTTGAAAATTTCTAACCGACCAGAAATTCATTTGTTGTCTGTATTGAAATTATATGATGATCTTTTTGTTAGTTTTCTGAAAAGGGAGGTAATTATTTTATCCTTTTGTATTGAGAATGGAGTGGCTTTAGCTTTATATATAATAATTCTAAGGAGGAAAAAATGGAAGAAGTGGCTCGATCAAAGCATTACAATAATACTCATTTTCAACCACAGCAATTTCTTTTTAGGATAATAATATTGTGGGGATGACTGTTTTTCATTAGAATGACACTACCTTAACCAAACTTGACCCCGGGGCTATAATTTAGGCAATCTTGGTAGAGGCCCAATAGATCAAGCTAAATGCGAAATTTGGTAGCCCTAGGCCGTATGGCTAGGAACTAGAAGATATTTAAATTTTTCCTTAACTAAGCCCACGTAGAAATTGTGATCTCCGGGGCAGAGCCAAACTTGACCCCAGGGCTATAACTTTGGCACTCTTGGTAAATGCCTACTAGAAAAAGCTACATGCATAATTTGGTAGCTATAGGCCTTATGGCTAGATACCAGAAGATTTCTGAAATTTTGAACATATAAGCCCATGCAAAACATACGACCCCGGGACCGAGCAAATTGTGACCCAAGAGCTACAATGTGAAAAAATTTGGTGGAGATCTATTAGACAATGTACATGCCAAATTTGGTGGCCCTGAGCCCTGTGCCCTTTGGTTTCAGACAAGAAGATTTTCAAAGATTATCATTTTTCTTTTTTCAGTTTTAGCGCCATGGCAACCAGAGTTGTTGAAGAAATCAAATCCCTTCAAGAGATTCGGAAGAGGACTATGGCAGGATCATTCCTGTGAAGTCTCATAAAAACCGGATGGGTTGCATTAGAGAAGAAGATGATTTGAATAAAAAATTTAACGCACGAACACACGGACTTAAGGGCACGCGACTGCCAGTGGTGCTAAAAATGTTTTACAGGCCTACTAATCCATGGACAAATCCTGAGACAGTTTTCAAAGGCAGTCTGTATTGGGCGACTAGGAGGAGAAAAAGACTTCCTTGAACTTTTCATTCATGCTCGGATTGCCTCTTTACCGTACAATTTCAACTTTGAACGACTCTGGGAAAGAAGCCTTTTGAAAACATTGCGGGAAAAGGAGAAAATGAACTAAAGAGTAAATGTAATGTTTACTCTTATTTTAAGCGAGAACCACTACAGCTTTTTTCACAAAGGGAGGTAATAATGCTAGTATTTCTGAAGGTGTTGTCTGCGCATGTCATATTCTTGGAAGATTTGATCTGTCTTATATGACGCATCACTCTATCCGATATCGGGGAGACTGTAATAATACGCGCTACAAAGTAACATTAGAGAAAATGGCTTTTATCAATACATTTGAGGAAAAATCAGGCCTGTTTTAGCGCCAGATTTCTCTAAACTGCTGATCATAGCTGAGTGAATAGCACCAGGTAGCGTTTTATTGAGTAAACTATTGGTCATTTTTTTCAATGTCTAAGGACCAGTCTACGGTAGTCATAATAAAGTTGTTTTATACAAAAAGTGGATATTGTGAGTCCATAAGTATGTGATGGTTTGCTTTGTACTGTGGATCACAGAGATGGATTAAAGGTGGGTATTTAGATATTTCACATCTAAACAAATTAAAAAGATGGTGTTCCCTTAAAAGGCAACGTGGCCTCTCATGGTATTTTTAGATTTCGCGCCAGAAATCATTAAAAGCATTGTGGGGATGTCAAGTGACTGGCACGTGACTAATGATGCTTCAATTCCATAACATAACAAACATGTACATTCTTACGAACAAAGTCCGTAACAACGAAACAAATGAATAAATGCATGGCAGAAATAAGGGTCCGAGCGGGATTCGAACCCCGAACTCCCGGACGCAAGGCCAATACCCTAACCACTGAGCCAAAGAGATATCTCTCTGACGCAGTAGCCAGGTATTGTATTTAAATCGGGAGAATGCCATGCAGGAAGGAGTGGTCTCCCGTAACAACATGTAATTATTTTCCGTAATGTCTTCTTCGGACGCTGTGTTTGAAGCTTCGTCTATGTATTTCCGGTATGTAAATGAACGAGTAGCTCATGTAATCAAAGTACTGAAAGTACTGTTGGAAGGCGAGTTTAGAATATAGGCATAACATATTGCAACACATTTTCCTGTACTTAAATCGCCTCTCCTAATACAGCAAAGTCTATAGAGTTGTGCAATGTTCTTGTGCAATGAAGACCAGTTTACCATCCTGAGTTTAAACAAACTTGAAGAAGGCTTGTGAAAATATGTAGAAAAAAATTAAAACGAATGGACTTTTCTGAAACTCCTTTCCATTTCATTTGAAGGAAAAGTTTTATGTGATGGCAAAGAGTTTTAATTTGCTGTTACCTGTATATGTTTTTACGTTGTATAGAAACGTAGATCTAACCCTCTATTACCCCAATAATGAATTTAAAAGTTCCAGGAAGAAGACTTGAGAACTTTTGGTCTGAAAAGGAGAATACGGTGCTATTTGACATTTTTTCCTTTTCCTAAAATGTCTTCCATCCTATTTCATACAGGTTCCATAAATGGTTCCAGATCAAAAACTTGCTACCTGAAAATGCATTCAATTTTGGAAAGTCTGAATTTTTTTCTTCATGTAAAGAGTCAAGAAAGTTTCTCCTTTTCAAAATTAAGTTTTTAAATGGCCTCTTTCTCAGGGTTGTTAAAACTGTACTTGATGGGGTATGGTAAAGGATTAAAGAATAGTTTTTGCTTGAAAATGCAATCAATTTTGATAGGTCTAAAACTGTAATTCTGTAATGAGATGATTAATTCCTTGAAAGTCTTTACCATTTTATTCCATGGATAATTTTATTGAGAGAGCAAAGAGTTTTTAGAAAGGTACATTTTAGAGTATAGAAACTGAGATTCAGCCTTTTAGATCACAATACTGACTTTCAACAATGTTGAAGAAGAGGCTTTTCAAAGCATTGTAGGAAAAGTAGCAAATAATGATAATCAACCTTTTGTTTGACTTTCCTACAATGTTTTCCATCTAAGTAACCCTTTACAAAACCCTTCAGAAAATAACAAAAAACTAGTACCGTCTACATTAAAGCATTTAAAGCAGATAATAAGTTAAGAGCAGCTGAAAATGTGCCGTTTGGCTGGGAAAAAGTACAAAACATAGTGGTAAAAAGAGAAAATAATGGTGACTAGCGGTTTTTTTTTTTTTCCTTTTCCAAAAGTATTTTGAAACTTTTTTTCCCTTGAGGTTGTCAAAATTTCAGTGTCGTTCAGTTAAAAGGCTTTTTTTTTTCTAATTTGTTTACCATTTTATATGAAATATACTTTATCAAGACTTAAAAAGACTTTCAAAACAAACGACTTTCAATATTCAAAACGGAGATTTAACATTTAGATTACAATACATGTGCTGGGTTTTAATGACCTTAAAGAATGAGACTTTTTAGAAAGGGAAGGGTATTTTGAAAGCATGCAGGAACATGAGAAAATACTGGCAACGAACATTTTCTCCGTTTTGCGCAATGTTTACCATCCTATTAAGAATAACCAACCAACATCATTTGATGGTTGACTTCTTAGGTCCTATAAGGAACGTCAGAAGGTGTTCTTCGTTTGTACGATTCTTGTAATCTATGACTCAGTTAACCCTTATACTAGAGTGCTGGATTGATGAAAATGGCATTTTACATCTCGGGAAAAATGTTTTATTATTGCAACTGCACCCTGGGCTGTTTGGGTCGGGTTATCCGACATAAGATTGCATATTCTGTGCAGACTATAGAATCGTCTGCCTAGTCTTCAAAAGAGACAGGCGTAACAAACGATTTAAGAGTTCATTGACATAAACGCTTGTCTTTCATTAATCCCGCGTAACCGGAATTTACGTTCAGCTTGTTGGCAAACATGAAAGCAAAATGATTGCCAACTCGTCAATATTGAGATACACCCTATTCCCTTGTTCGACAAAAATATATCGTGTACAGTTACACAGATACAGGCCTTTGGTGTGTGTTCTTAGAAAATCATGAACACGTCCGATGCACTCTAGGACAGTGGGATTCTCCCTGTCAAGTTAATTTTATCATTGTGTTATTCAGTTTTGGAAAAAAAGTGTGTAGTTGAAGGAAATTATTTCGAAGAAAACAAATGGGAATATATAAGGTAAAGATTTCAGTTCTAATAATGACGGAGGTAAGTGATTATGATAACAATTCATTGCGATAGGCATTTATTCTTTACCTGACAAAGAAATTTCAGAATAAGTTGAATTTGAAAGCACTGATTCATACAGATGACAAATTCAGGGTGGCCCAAATTAGCGACATAATTTGTTCTTGATAGGGTAGAAACATTGTGGTAAAATGAAAAAAAAAAATCCGATTTCCGATTGTAATTTCCCCTCTCCTCTCGACGTTTTTAAAAGCTTGATTTTCAGAGTCGTTTCAAGGTAAAGGGTTAAATATTTATGAATAATTGCTGAACGTTAAGCAACGTGACGACCAAAAGAAAAGGTTAAAATTCTTTGCATGTTAACTCATTCCCAAACGACAAACTTGTAGACTGGTCCAAATTGAAAGCATTTGCAGACAACAAAATAAAAGTGACTGAAAAATCGAAATTTGACTTGGAAAGGGTTGAAAACATTGTGGAAAAAGGAGAAAATGCTGGTTACCGGCATTTTCTCCTTTTCCCACAATGTTTTCTAAAGGCTTCTTTCTCAAGGGCGTCAAAAGTAGGGATTGTGTGGTAATGGGTTAAAACGGTTACAAATCATGTTATTGTCATTTTTGACGTAGGAAAGAAGTGATCAGCCTGGAACCCAGGCTATACATCGGTTCATCATACTGACCAGAACTACTTCGAAATGACACATCTATTGTGATTTAAACTGATTTACCTTTTTCTTTTCACAGGTCTCCGGAATCAAAACTCGGCCACGCCGATGCGTAACAATAACCTAGTCATTAATCATAAAGTCAAGCATAACTTTGATAAAGAAAAATATTTCTTTGAAAGAGAAAATTTTGTTTAAACACTTGATTCAAAGGAATTTATTTCATTGAAATTTTACTCTTCACAAAGACAGAATAAGGTTGCCAACAGAGGAAAGGGGTCTATCAGTGGTACGTCATTCAAAGAAGGTATCCAATTGGTTAGTTCTGGGATAGTAAATTTACATGTAGGATCCCACTGGTGAGTTGTTTATGCGTTGTGAAGTGGAAGTAGGTCCGAATGACGTCATGTTAGTAGCTTTCGATTGGCTTATAATAGCTATGGTTTATTTGTTGCTGTAGCAACGTGATGATATCAATGAACTGATCCAAAGTATTTTGCATTTGTCAAAAACGATGCTTTTTACGAATTCGATTTCATTCCTTCTATAGAAACTTGAAGTTTCTTCTTGCTGTTCTGATTAAATTTACAATGGTCTCGACACTATTTTGTTCAAATGCACTCGAGAAGTATCGAACTATTTGAAAGGCGTTTTGATAATGCTGTTCAGAGGCATTTTCAGCAAGCTGCCGAGCGTTGACATATGAAGGCGAGAATGAAAATCTCGCCTTCCAAAAATAGACCGTGTTTCCCGTCAGTGACGACCTGGACCATAGTAAGTCTCTAATTTTCTCTTTTTCTTTGATGGTTTTCGACTACTGGGGTTTTATATATGAAAATTAAAAGGCTTTGGGAATATAAGGATATTTTTTTGTATTTTTGTAAAATTTTCGTTAAAAAATCTGAAGGGCCACCTTTAAGTCTGCTTTTGGCGGAGCATGATGTATTTACAAGTCAAATGAAATATTCAACCTGAAAATAAAGACCGACATATTACTACTTCAAAATTATTCTTATGGGTGGAAATGTCTCCTTATCGGACAGTGTAGATCAAGATCAGACTGCACGTTCTGTGCAGTCTAATCTTAATCTACACTGTCCCTAAACAGTCCTTCAGTCGCGTGTAGCAGTCAAATGGTTAACATATTGTTAACGTAGAGCCTTTTTGTTTTTGGTATTGTATGAACACTGTACCACTGTACCAACTTTTGACGACCCCGAGAGAGATGGATCTTGAAAACATGTTACCCTAAAAAGAGGCCTTATAAAAACATTGTGGGAAAAAGAGAAACCATGGTAACCAGCATTTTCTCTTTTTCCCACAATGTTTTGTCCCCTAACACAGACAGAAATCATCATATGAGCTACATTTCTTTCCTGAAAATGCTTCCAATTTGCACAAGTCTGAAATCTAGTTGTTTTGTAAAGAGCTAAAGAGAGGTAATTTTCCAAGTCAAAACAATCGCCATTATAAACAAAAACAATAAACTTGGCAAAAGATAGGCGTTTAATACAGATTCTATTGCACAGCACATTTACACAAAGATTTAAAGTTCATGACAGATGCAGTCGATGTCGAGTATTCTCTGTTAGTCGTAGTACAGTAACTGTTTATTTTCCGTATTTCTTCTTGTATGGATACCATCCGCCATAGCCCCCGCCGTAACCGCCGCCATAGCCCCCGCCGTATCCGCCACCGTAACCGCCTCCATAACCGCCGCCGTAACCGCCGCCATAGCCGCCGCCATAGCCGCCGCCGTAACCTCCGCCAATTCCCATACCGCCACCATAGCCGCCGCCATAACCGCCGCCATAGCCTCCCCCATAGCCGCCTCCCATACCTCCGCCATATCCTAGACCGCCTCCATAGCCGCCGCCATAGCCGCCACCATAACCGCCGCCGTAGCCGCCCCCAAATCCACCGCCGTAACCGCCGCCATAGCCGCCGTAGTATTTACACGGCCATTTTTTGCATCGCCATTTCCATCTAAAGCCTGGAAATAAATTGAGTAGTGTTTTACGTCGCTTTAAACTTTATATCAGTTACATTGCGACAACAGATTCCTTATTCGTGTATGTTCTGGTTGTCACCAGTACTAAGCTGGGGCTTTGAAGTGCCTTGCACAAAGACACTCCCATGATAAGCCAAGTGCTTTCACTGAGGTTCGACCCTGGGACCTACACTGAGGCTAAGAGTCCCACATATCACCACAGAGCCACCTAGGTACCTGACTGGAAATAGAAGATGTACCCGTGATGGTTCCGGATGAGAATCTAGGTACATTTGTATATTTGTATATGGAATGGCTCGGTAGCAATTCTAATATGGCTGTATTCATGTTCGAAATTTAACTTGAAATGGCAAAGCAAGATCATGGTCAATATTCACCTACCATTCTTAACAACATTCTTAGTCTTATCCTTCAAAATTTTGTCAGTGTGAAAGTAACAGAACTTCTGATTGACTAAACCATTTGGTTAAGCCAATCAGAAGTTCTGTTACTTTCACTGACAAAAAATCTTGAAGAATAAGATGAAGAATGTTCTTTAGAATGGTTGGTGAATACGGGCCGTGGGTCAATTTTCATAAGCGTACTTTCGCAGGGTCATTAAAAGTCGGGATTGCGTGGTAAAGAGTTAAATGAACTTTTAATCCAATTGTAACAAAACACAAATTTTGCCATTCATTTTTTTTAAATTATTTTTTGCGTGGAAATTATCTCCTTATTGGACAGTGAATATCCAAGAGTGACTGCACGTTCTGTGAAGTCTAATCTTAATCTATACTGTCCACAAAAGCACCTCGAGCCACGCTTAGCAACCTGCGGGGTTAAGCTGCGCCAGTTGTCCGAACCAATCAAATAAACCTTACAACATAACATCAAAGACTTTTATAATATTCCAATCATACAAACGTTCAAATGATGCTAAAATGAAAACAACAACAACAACAAAGGGCAAATTTTTAAACGTTACATTCCTATGGAAATCGAAGTGAAAATAGTAACCAGCATTTTCTCCTTTTCCCACAGTGTTTTCTACCTTTCCCAGAACAAATTTCAATTTTTCAGTCACCTTCATTTTGTCGTCTGCAAATGCTTTCAATTTGGACCAGTCTAGAATTTTCTCGTGTGGTAAAGAGTTAAACAAGAGATATCTTTGAAAAAAGATAGACGGCGTATACTCGTATTTGCCCGCAAATAAACACAGGCCCTTAGAGTGAACATGTCTACATTTTTTTTAACCAATCACAAATTTTCATTTATTTATTTGTTATCAGTGCCAAAAAAGTAGGTCAAAAGCCGCCACATTTAACAACGCCGAAACAATAACAATATATTTTTTTTCAAATGGCTGCTTTTTTTTTTTATCTGGCAAAGTCTTTATGTTTTTCTTTGCGTAGCAAAGGACCCGCATTCATGAGCCATTCTTTGTTTCATCTAGTTATGGATTTAGAAAGTAACACAACGTCTGATTGGCTAAACCATTTGGTATGGCCAATCAGACGCTCTGTTACTTTTAAATAAAAAAAAAAAAATAGGACAAATAAAAAATCTTAAGAATAAAACTGGAAATTATATTCATAATGGCTACAAATACAATATAAAGCATTACAATATTTTATCGTTGACTTAGGCCTCGGGCCCCTATTACACATAAACATTGTAGCACGGTAAATATATAATTGAGCTCTGCTCTGGCAAAAGGGAGCTTGATGCATCACCTTTTTACACGATACTGGTCCAAGTCATCGCATAAGTATGGATCCAAAGGAGCCATTTTTTTTTAAATAACCCACTTAATCATGTGGTAGATTGGTCCTTTGAAAAACAGAAAATTGATCGATAGAGAAAAGTTTAGTCTCAGGTCAGCCTGGCGGACTGGCCATACTGACCCGGGTCGATACTTTTTGAAGATGCATTAACCCATTACCACACAATCCCCATTTTTGACGCCCCTGAGAAAGAAGCCTGGAATGCTAGTAACCAGCATTTTCTCCTTTTCCCACAATGTTTTCTACCCTTCACAAAACAAATTTCAAATTTTCAGTCACTTTTATTTTGTCGTCTGCAAATGCTTTCAATTTGGACCAGTCTAAAATATTATCGTTTGGTAATGGGTTAAGCCCTCGTTTAAAAAGGCATGGTCTATATTTTGGTAAGTACGGAAGTCCTATGGTCGTTTTGAACTGGAAAGATAAGTACGTTATTCTTTTGAATTATAAATATATTGGGTCACAAACCACTGCTTAAAAGAGAACCTTGCTGTAAAATGTGACTATTAAGTTTACCACACGACAAAATTTCAGACTGGTTCAAAATGAAAGCATTTGCAGACGATCATTCTTCAGAGCATTCTACGTCTGATCGGCTAATACAAATGATTTAGCCAATCATAAGTTGTTTTACTTTCAAAATAATAAATTTTGGAAAATAAGCCTGCAACTAAAAATGTTCTTAGGCATAGTTTGTGAAACGATCATTCATCACGATAAAATTAAATTATTGAAGATGTATTAACAAAAGATATAGCTGCTCTCTGTTTCAAATGCCGTTATAAAATTCATAAGTAAATGAACTTACCCTCTGATGGCACTATCGCACCAAGAAGAAGGATGGCAAGAAGGAAAGCTATAGTTCTATACATCTTGATGATAAGTCGGCTCTGGTATGATCAGCTGCTATGGTCCGTGTTCTCAAAAGGCCGGGGTTTTATACCGGTTCTTCCACGTCACAGACTGGTCTAGTGGCTGACGTTACAAGCAAGCGTTACGTGCTTGTTTGACAAAAACATGAACGAAGTGTGAACTCGTCTACAATTGTGGTTTATGAGTTTTCTTTTGAAAGACGACAATAAATATATTATGTCAATAAATCAAATTGTATTACAAGGTATATAATGGTATTTTAAGAAAAAACAAACAAACAAAAAAACAACAATGTTAAAAGCAGGTGCGCGACAGCTCTAAAGTTGCGGTCACGTCACGACAGTGCTTCGTGGTTACAATGCATTTGCAATGAAACCAACTTCCTCATTACCAAACGACAAAATTTTCGGACTGGACCAAATTCAGAACAACTGCAGACGAAAATTTTTAAAGTTGCTAGACTGATGATTTCTGTCTCTGATAGGATAGAAAACATCGTGGGAAAAGATACAATGCTGGTTACCAGCACTATTTCCTTTTCCATCAAAGTTGTCAAACGCCCTTTCTTTTTTTGATTTGTTGAAAGTTGTGATTGAGTGGTAAAGCCAAGGGGTATACTATATAGACCACAGCTTGCAATTCATTCATTTTGCATCGTCATTGCAAACTACATCAATTGACGTCAATAATTCATGAAAGAAGCCAGTATGTGAGCAATCTATGTACAGTCTGCGATTGGAAAATATACCGTTTAAGCATTGTTCTATCAAAATGAATGCCATTCATCTGCAAAAAGTATCGACCCAGGTCAGCCTGCACAGTCCGCGCAGGCTGACCCGGGCCGAAACTTTTTGCTATTGCTTATTTTTTCTGCTTCCCAAAGGACCATGTTATCTCATAATCCAGTCTGTTGTTAGATACACAAATTGGATTTAATTGGCCCATCATACTGTGGTGACAATGATGAATTGGTATCATTTATCGCGGACATGCATTGAGGCCCCCTTTTGCCGCTCATTGTATACCTTAACCTGCATCAGATGACAAAATCTTCGACATGTCCATATTAAAAACAAGGAAATATACATTTTTTTTTTCTTTCTAAAAAAAAAGATGATGACGGTGTGAAGCTGGCCGCAAATAGCCAGGGGTCCGTAAAATAAACATGTCTACATTTTGGACCAATCACAAATTTCTTTTCATTCATGTGTTATCAGTACTAAAAAAAAGGTCAAAAGCCAGTAAATTCAACCATGCCGAAAACTGCCGAGAATAAATTCCGTGTGGCCCTAATCACAAGATTTGTCTTTGAAAGTATCATTTAGAAGATCGTAATTATCTCCCGCTAAATGGCTTTCTACAAATAGACATCTATCTGAGTTAAGCAGGCTGGGTACAGAACCGGACTACTTTTCAAAACTACTGTTACTTCGTTGTCTGCGCATGTCATATTCTTTGAAGATTCGACCTGTCTTATATGACGCATCAATCCCCCCAATATTAGGGAAAGTAGCAACGGAGAAAATAGATTTTATCAATACGTTTGAGGAAAAATCAGGCCTGTTTTAGCTCCAGATTTCTCGAAAGTGCTGATCATAGCTGAATGAATCGCACCAGTAGCGTTTTATTGAGCGAACGTCTATTTAAGTTTGAAATTCAAAGTAACGGTGGTCACGTAGAAAAGTAGTCCGATTCTGTACCCAGGATGCCCAAATTAGATCTACATGTATGTGTGTTTGTAGAATGCCATCTAGTTGGAGATAACGCAGACAAAGTCAACAGGTCAAACGTTTCTGAGTCTTATCTCGATCTACACCTTCGGCAAAAGTACGGACAAAGGGCAAGCTCTGTGATATAAAATATTTCTATATTCAAAATGAAAAAAAAAACATGATTTTTTCCGTCTTTTCGCTGCTTTGTTCTTGACTCGTACATGACATTTCAATTGAATTTGAACATAAATTACTCTTCTCAATTTGGAGAATATAAATCATACAGTCACGTGATTAAGTGCAATGGCGTCGCCATGTTAATTTTCTTGTTATTTTGACATTTACATGTAATTAAACTGATGAATCGAAAATTCAAACAATAACAAATTTTTTTGCGGTAATGTCCACTTTTTTTTTGAAAATCAAATACTTCAC
Source organism: Tridacna crocea (assembly GCA_943736015.1). Taxonomy (NCBI): domain Eukaryota; kingdom Metazoa; phylum Mollusca; class Bivalvia; order Cardiida; family Cardiidae; genus Tridacna; species Tridacna crocea. The sequence continues at coordinate 47,662,239 of OX031068.1, read as the reverse complement.
TCAAAAACCCCCATTAACTCATTACCACACAAGAAAATTTTAGACTGATCCAAACTGAAAGCATTTGCAGACGAAGAAATAAATGTGACTGAAATGTTGAAATATGGTTTGGGAAGGGTAGAAAACATTGTGGGAAAAGGAGAAAATGCTGGTTTCCAGCATTTTCTCCTTTTCCCACAATGTTTTCTAAAGGCTTCTTTCTCAGGGGCGTTAAAAGTAGGGATTGTGTGGTAATGGTTAACGTTTGAAAAGTAATCGCGCTATGTGAATATGGCTTTAATAATGCATGAGTAAAAAAATCCATCAAGGTCAACCTGCACTTACTGACGTACGTTTACTTTCTGCGAGTTTTCTGCATGTCTCAGAACCATACTAGCCCAGGATTCTGTGGGTTGTTAGACTAAAAAAGATTTTATGGGTTCATAATCGTGATGGCTTGCTGGGCATCACTACGGTGCATCAACCCCCCCCCCCCTCCTTTTTGGCGGGCATGACTGAATCGTTCTGAACAATTTTCTCTCAAATTTACAAAGATTAACCATTGGCAATACATATATGGCTTGCAACATGGGAAAAGGGACATTCGGACATTTGCGTAAAGTGTCGTCTCGGATCAAACTGCGCAGTCCACATAGGCTAATCCAAGGGAGCACTTTACGACTGCATCAGATTTTGTGCTACAGTACACTTGCACAAATTAGAAAATTACATTAAAACGGAAAGTGTCGTTTCGGATCAGCCTGCACAGGCTTATCCGAAACGACACTTTACGCAATTGTCCGAATGCCCATTTTCGCGTGTTGTTCGCCACATGTTACTCTTTTTATATTTCGACATAGCTGGATGGCTGGGGTGCCTTTTGAACTCACGACTGTCAGTTTTGGTACTTTTTTTTAAATGAATACATTGAAATTTGTTATTGGTAAATAATGTAGACGTGTTCATTTTAAGGTCCCTGTGGTACAAAAAAAGTGGAGACGTGTTTATTCTAAGGGTCCCTGCGTATCTGCGGGCAATTTACGCCGTCTATCTCTTTTAACTCTTTACCAAACAATCCCTCCCAGTGTCTTCTACCTTTCACAAAACAAATTCCAATTTTTGAGTCTCTTCAATTTTCTGGTCTGCTAATGCTTTCAATATGGAACAGTCTAAAATTTTTGTCGTTTGGTAAACAGTTAAAGATATTTCTTGTTATCCTTTATAAAATACTCCTCCACACACATTAAATGAGACGTGTGTTATGGTAGCTGCCCTTGAAACAACATGTAGGTTCTCTTGAACCCGAAGGACATTATGAAGGGGTAAAAAAAGACAGTTTGAACCGAACAATCCTTGCAAACCTTTTCGGTTCCCTTGGCAATTCCATTTTAATGCGAGGAAAGTATCAAGACGGGGATCTAGGAAAATTTGCCCGATCCCATAAACTGCGGATGGCTATCTGTTATTGTACAGCAGGGATCGGATTGTATATACACCAGCAGGTATATACGATCCGTTCCCTGTGTACAGCCAGTTCAAGTGTTAGACACCAGCAGAAAAATGTTAAAACTTCGTAAAAGTTGTTTAGTCGCTCAACCTGTCGTTTTCTGTATACCATGAATAAAAAAAATAAACCCTACTTTTACACAATGTTTTCAATTTAAGCCTTCTTCCTGCCTTTGGATCGTTCAAAATGTTATGCAATCAGTAAAACTGAAATATTCTAATAAGGTGGTCTGTCCTCCAGGAAGTTGTCACACTAATATTAATAATGGTTTTTGTCAGACCCACCATGCATACAACGAAAATCAAAGTCCTGAAAGCCCTGACAGTTACTACTTGTCATTTGTTTGCTAATTAAGTGTTTCACAAAAGCTTTTGCAAAAGGAATAGATAAGGATCAGACTGCATGGAATGTATATTGTCTCATTTTGCATCTATACCGTCCTAGAGGATAACCTGTACTATGCAAAATTATATGTTTTAATTATGCTCCTGCTTTCTGTAGAAAAGACTGTGCTTTTCCTATCACTTGATTCAAATTAATTCAAAGCAAAAGCACTAATTTAATAAACAACTGCGTATGATTAACTCTTAACATATTACCACATAATCCCTACATTTGACAACCCTGAGAAAGAAGCCTTTAGAAAACATTGTGGAAAAGGAGAAAATGTTGGTAACCAGCATTTTCTCCTTCTCCCACAATGTTTTCTACCCTTCGCAAAACAAATTTAAAATTTTCAGACACTTTTATTCTGTCGTCTGCAAATGCTTTCGATTTGGACAAACCTAAAATTTTGTCTTTTGGTAATGATTTGACTCATTACCTAACAACAATATTTTACGCTTCTCCAAATCGAAGGCATTTGCAAATGACAAAATAAAAGTGACAGAAGATTTGAAATTGTTTTGTAGAAAACATTGTGGGTTACCAGCATTTTCTCCTTTTCCAACAATGTTTTCTAAAGGCTTCTTTCTCAGGGTGTCAAAAGTAGGGATTGTGTGGTAATGGGTTAAACAAGTGACAAAATTTTGGACTGGACCAAATTGAAAGCATTTGCAGTTGACAAATCAAATAGTGCTAAAATGATGATCTCTGTCTTTGATAGGGTAAATACATGTAATGTTGAGTGAAACAGGAAAAATTGCTGGTATTTTACAGGCCACAAAATTCAAGCTTTGTCCAAACTGAAATCATTTGCAAACAACAATTTCAGTGTGGCTAAAATAGCGTATTTTTCTTTGATAGAGTAGAAAACATTGTGGGAAAAGGAGAAAATGCTGGTTACCAGCATTTTCTTCTTTTCCTACATTATTTTCAAAAGGCTCCTTTTCAAGGAGAGACAAAAGTCAGCATTGTGTATTAAAGGGTTAAAGCACTCACAGCTTAATTGTGGCTAAAATAATATTATTTGTTTATTGTAGAGTACAAGGCAATGTGTGAGAAGGAGGGAATACTGGCAAACAACATTTTTCTCACATTTCCATCATATCTTGAAAAGTCTTTTATCTCTCGGTTATTAAAACTCTCGATAAACTACGAAAGGATTGAATATTGCAGATGCTTGTCCTTTTTTCCAGCACCAAAATAAACAATGATATATATACATGTATATATGATCCATGCCCCAGCAATAGGGAGCTTAATGCATCTCCGTGATCCATGGTACAAAAAGCCATCACATACGGATTGTACTTATGGATCCACAATATGCTATTTTTGTTTTTTTTTTTTAAAAATCAGACAATGCAATCATGAGGTAAACTCATCCTTGGACATACAGAAAATTGACTAATAGCGAAACGTTGCAGCCTAGGTCAGCTTGCATGGACTGTGCAGGCTGACCTCCCTTGATACTCTTTTGCAGATGCATTAACTCTTTACCAAATGACAAAATTATAGACCGGTCCAAATTCAAAGCATTTGCATACAACAAAATGAATGTGACTGAAAAATTGAAATCAGCTTTGGGTAGGGTAGAAAACATTGTGGGAAAAGGAGACCAGCATTTTGTCCTTTTCTCACGTTTTCAAAAGTTTTTTTTTTCTCAGGGTGGTTAAAAGTCAGGATTGTGTGGTGAAGAGTTAAGCCCCCTTTTCAATGGGCATGACTTGTGTACTTTCAGCTAATATTTGATACTTTTGAAGGAGTTTTTGTCTGTTTTCCTTCTTTTTTGATCTCTTCCATAAAACCTTCACAACAGAGAGATTTGTCCCTAAACTTTCTACAACAGTTCTTCATCTCTTCAATCACATGTTCACACTTTGATTCTTGGTAGTTGAAATCTGCAATTAAAGAAGATAATCATAATGTTTACTGTTGTTCATATGAGAGGCGCAGATTTTTTTTCTTAACCCATTACCATGTTGTTGGTTGTATTGGGGGTTTAACGCCACGTTAACAGCTAAGGTCATATCATGGCGATCGGTGACGCACATATGTTTCCTGGCTTTCTCACACCGGTACTTACACAACTTTCTTTCCAAAGCCACTAACTACTTTTCTCATATGCTTCAGCAGAGGTGAGAGGCGAAAATACACTGGAAAGAAAATTCGCCTCAACCTGGTATCAAACTCACAACCACCAGGTCATGAGTCCGACACGCTCACCACTGAGCCGCCCCAGTGGGCTAACCCATTTCCACACAATCCCTACTATTGAAGACCTCAGAGAGAAGCCTTTAGAAAACATTGTGGGAAAAGGAGAAAATAGATAGAGTAAATTTCTTTCCTTTGAAGTTAACATTCAAATCATAATATTTCTGTCTTACTTCTGAGTGGAATTTTTTATTTCATTTGGTTGTAACAGTTTAACTCTTAACAAACAATCCTGGATTTAGGGTTAGTGTTTTCAAAAGGTTTCTTTCTCAGGGGCGTCAAAAGTAGGGATTGTGTGGTAATGGGTTAACTCTTTACCGAACAATCCTGGATTTAACCCTTTGCCACATGGCAAAGTTTTAGACCTATCCAAATTGAAACAATTTGCAGATTCAATTTCATTGTGGCTAACATGAATCAATATTCCTTTGATAGGTTAAAAACTTTGTGGGAAAAGGAGAAAATTCTGGAAACTAGCATTTGCTCCTTTTCCCAAAATGTTTCTAAAAGGCTTTGGCCTACAGGAGTTCGACAGCCACTTGTGAATTTAAACAAATGTTCACCTGCAAAACACTTCTGGATCTGGCATGCCTGACGCTGACATGGATCTGTCTTTTTAGCCATTTTCTCCAACACTTTACATAATAATGTCAGTGTCAATGAATCAAGTCTCAATGGCTGGTTTTCCGAAATCTGAAATACAAGACAAATTCTTCAAATAACACTTGCTGTGAAATATGTAAATTCTGTCTTCATAAAATCTTATTGTCGTATGAAATAGTAAACAGAACAGATCTTCTAGAAAGGAACTTCAATATAATTCAGAGCTCCAGATAAGAGGTAGTGATGGTATTCGAAAGTCATTATTTCTCATAGAAACTCTATGTTGTGGGTACTCATTAGAATCGTCTCGATGAGACGATTCTAATAAGTACCCACAACATAGGGTAAAGTGGAGAATAATGAATATTTTCTGTCCTGAAATCAAAATCACTCCCTCTATCCGCAGCTCTATAATTCATAATGTAGATTTGTTGCACTATTTCCTGGCACCAATCACAGGAATTTGACATTCTATAGTAAAATATATGATAAAATATGAAAAAAAAAAAACTCTACTATTTATAAAATGTTTCCTTATGTATAGGGGTATTTTTTTCATGTTTCATCATTTTTGTTACATTATAGAATGTCAAATTCCTGTGCACCAATGTAGCGAAAACATTTTGGACGAATCATAACCCCTTCTATCTCACAAATCGAGATAACAATGTCCCCTATTAACATACTTGGGAATGCGATATACACACTTGATGAATGTTTTAAAATTCGACGGTAAAATCAACTATTTGTTGACAAACTCTGAACGATAGGCTTGATTTAGAGATCGTTCTTCTGTGGATGAAACGAAAGTAGCCTAACAACGCATGCTCAAAATTGTACCGGAAGTTGCGATTTAAATGTTTGTTGGTGTCTAAACATGTCTGCCGAGCATTTGGCGCTGAGACTCGAATGATGTTAAACGTACTAGACAGAGAAGACTGGGTATAAATCAAGAGCAGGTGAGACAAATGAAGGTCGAGTTTCAATTCTGTGGATAAAACATTGTTCCAAATCGCATAAACGAAGAGTTTGAATGAACATTCTGGACTAGGTCCTGAAAATGAAATTGACATTTCTCGTCTTAGAAGTCAGTAGGCGTAAGATCTGAGTATTTTTGGTCCATAGACTCTCCAAGAATTAATTTTTGATGGCCTGGGACCAAAGGATGAAACCTGGACCCGGTCCTCATACGCCATAGTAAATCTCCACAATCTGATTCATCATTTTAGCCTGAAAGTCTTAATAAAGTTCCCCACCTAGAAGAGTTAGTCTTCTGCCCTAAGCTGGAAACACTGCCATCATGCATGCTTTTCAAGTCTTTGCCAAATGACAAAATTTTAGCCTGGTGCAACATGAAACCAAAAGTGAATTGGAGGAGAAAAGTGTGCCAGACTACCTTCAGTCTGAAGGTCTGCTCCAATGCTATTTTTGTTTCTGGTCTCCGCAGGCCTTCATATCAGCCCTCTATAAATACTTCTGGAATTAATATGATTTTACTCACATCTTTTCGAACGGCTCTATGCGACAAAGTTTCCAGTGACAGCTGATAAAATGGGCATGGATCGTTAGATAAATGATTAATCTTTAAGAGCACACAAAATATGCTTCAAAATACCAATTAAATCAGTGGGAATTTACCTTTTTCCCCAACGTAAATAAATCCAGATTTGTAAACAACTTACACGGAGACTTCCGTTAGTCAGGCATGCGCACTCAACGGAATTTGAATTTTGTACAGTCTGGTTCCCTAACCCTATACAGCCAAGTTCGATCAAGGTGCAAGTGTGTACAGCAAAATTCGCAACTAAACCGTCCTGTAGTGTGTCAGAGATACTGCGATTTCTGCCGAGAAATGCGCATTGATAAGATCACCGTGTTTTGATTTCTGGTGAAGTAGGTCAACGGTTATTTACGTTGAAAAGTACAGATTTGCACAAAGGTAAGAGTTGGATATTAACTAACACCAGTTTTTTTGTAAAGATTAATCATTTATCTAACGATCCATGCCCATTTTATTAGCTGTCATTGGAAATTTTGTCGCATAGAGCCGTTCGAAAAGATGCGGGTAAAATCATATTTTTTCCAGATACTTTAAATGAAGGTTGGCCTGAAGGGGTATGCGAAGAACAGTGACAAAAATAGCATCGGAGCAGACACCTTCAGATTGAAGGAAGTGCCAGACATGGGACTCAAACCCACAACCCCCAGAAAACTAGTACGATACTGCATATCTGGCTACTGAGCTAGCCGAGCAACTAGTTTTGAGTCTTCCTAACATCAAGAACAATAATCCTCCACATCTTGATTTTCTTGGAGTCACCAACTGCCCCTTTGGTCACAATGCACCACTGGTGCTGCATACCCCATGCTCACCAGGTGACATCTTCACCAATGAAGATAATTAAGGGAGAAAAGTGTGCCAGATGTGGGACTCAAATCCATGCTTTGCAGATCATGGGTAGTGCAGCTCTAACAACTGAGCTAGCCTGGCAACTGGAACCTTACATATCTACCCAATGTCAAATACAACAGCAATTTCTTTCAACAAAATGGATTATGACTATGGTAAATTAACCCTTTCCCAAACGACAAACTTTTGGACTAGACCAAATTGAAAGCATTTGCAGATGACAATTCAACTCTTGCTGAAAAGATGATTTCTGTCTATGATAGGGTAGAAAACATTGTGGGAAAAGGAGAAAATGCTGGTTATCAGCATTTTCTCCTTTTCCCACAATGTTTTCAAAAGGCTACTATCTCAGGGTCGTAAAAACCAGGGATTGTTTGGGAAAGGATTAATTGAATTTAATTGGCATGATGTGAAAATTCGAAATACCCACCTTTAAACACTTACACCATTTGAGCCACATTGAAATTGTCATCTGCAAATGCTTTCAGTTTGGACAGGGCTAAAATTTTGTCGTCTGGTAAAGGGTTGACAAATAAACAAAGTGTTTTGTGCCTCATCCCAACTCACCCTGGCAGAAGGATTCTGTAAGGCTGCGGAGCTGGAGGTGCTGGATATTTTATGGGAGTTTCCTTGTACAGGGCACTACAGAACCCCAACCTTGCTCAAGTGAATCATAGTGAATGAATAGATAAGATGTCATCATATGACTGAGATGATATTGATATCGAAACACCAATTGATTTTTTAGGCCAGGGAATCCCTCTCAAGGGATTCCCTTGCCTATCGGGATCGTAAGCTGCCTTTTCCGGACTACTTTCAGACAAAATGTTGAACAGTGTGTCCACTCGATATCGCTGAGTCCGCCAAAACAACTAGTTTCCCTCAAAGCTTTCATCTGCAAAGTGCCATGGAATTGCAAGGGTATTACGACCCTTAAATAACTGACAAGTGTTTTATTCCATTTTCGTCATTAACATTGATCTAATAAAGGGTAACCTAATGAACTTAGCTTTATCTGGCTGTTGTGTATTCCTACGCGCTGTACGGTTAATATCTATAAGGTTGTGTTGTTATTTGAACATACATGTGTGACAAAACGCGTCTCCGCTGAAATGCGATTGTAAATAAAGCAAACTACATATTGAATATTGGCCCGTGTTACGTTTATCACTTTTTCTTATGTATATTGACTAAATCTAGGGTACTTTGACTGTGCTGCTTTCTACACCGATAAAAATCAACTATTTCCCACTAGTGTGTCCACTTCTCTGCATACCACCTGCTGTTGTCATAGCAATTTCCGACTGCTGGAGAAATCGGCCCCTGGAAAAAACGTCCCCAAACTGCTTGGAGACGATTTCTCCGGAGAAATCTGGTGAAATCGTCCCCAAATGAAATTTTTAGAGAAATCGATTATTTTTGAAACTTCATTGTCTTTAGTACGTACATTATGTGTATTAGTTTCCTTTTATCCAAGAGTTATTTGGTAGTTTTGCCATTGTTTATAACTGCCTATTTCACACTGATAGGATGTATTTCACACCTTTTATACCTGTCACAAATAGATTACACCTGTGTGGTTCTTAAAATATCTATTTGATTGACTTTGATTTGAAACCAAATAAATGCTTATATTTTTTTTCTGTAGTGGTTCGCTTGTCATTTAAAGGTGGGTATTTAGAGTTTTTACATCTCACCAAATTAAAAAAAAATATATATTACTGAAATTTATATGAAAAAATAATACAAATCATCAATAATTAGGAATCATAAAATTACAGATAAAAAAAAATTGATGTTATTCCCTTAAAAGGCTACGTAGCCTCTTAAGCTATTTTTAGATTTCGCGCCAAAATTCAAAATAGCATTGTGGGAATGTCAAGTGACTGGCATCTGACTAATAACATTTAAATTCCATTACAAAACAAACATGTAATAATTATTTTCCATAATGTCTTCTTCGGACTCTATATTTAAACTTTGTCTGTGTATTCCTGTATGTAAATGAGAGAATTGATCATCTAAAAATAGAACGTGTCTCCCGTTGGTGTCAATCTGGGCTGTAGTAAATCTCTAATTTCTCGTGTTGTCGGTTGGTTTTGGACTACTAGGGTTTTATGAACGCAAATTAAAAGGCTTTGGGAGTATAAGGATGATTTTTTTGCATTTTTGTAAATTTATTGTCCCAATATCTGAAGGGCCACCTTTAATGTATTTTTCTATATTCATATATGCCCATTATTTTGATTTATTGTATGAAGATTTTTTTTCATCCTCTCTCTCTCTCTCTCTCTCTCTGAGACTCTCTCTCTCGTATATTTTCCTGCCCTTTCCTACTTGTACATTTTCCATCACCCTACGAGATTCATGACAAGCTGTCGATCGTGAAGTCACCAGTTCGATCCCATAAAGTGTGTTTTATTGAATCACATCTCTGGTTACTGTATATTGAAACCCTTTTCCACAAAAGCATTTCCTTCTTTTCCCACAATATTTTCTAGCATTTGAAAGACAAATGTTACTTTTTTTGATTAACATTTGATTTGTCTTCTGCAACTGCTTTCAACTTTTTTTCCAGAAAAAAAAAAGTCTTTTGGTTAAGGGAGATTTTTGAAAAAGAAAAACGCTTATTTACAGAGATTCAAAGGACTTAGATTCCAGAGACCTGTATGTTTAGTATATGATGAGAGAGAATTGTACCCTATCACAATACCTATCATTAATCCTCAATAGGAAATTGACCGAGCTTGTGGACTCTTAAAGTGTACTTTGCTACCAACTGAATTATATTTCACTGATAAAACCATCATTTTAGCAACACTTCAGTTTTTCTGCAAGATACTTTCAATGTTGATAATTCTGAAAATTTGGGGATTGGAGGCATACTGACTAGTGCAAGGTACAAATATCTTACAAACAGCATATTTTCTCTCTCTCTCAAAATTACGTTACTCCAGCCAGGCTGATTTAAAGAGCGTGTTGTCCACAGAGCATCCTGATTTTGAGACAAAACCACAATGTTTTTCAAGGCTCTTTCAGCTAACACCATGTTAAATTTTGCTTCTGATGAAGCACCTTAATTTATCATCTGTAAAAGTTGCTTATAAATCTCAGTTTTTAATTGTAATTATATGTTGGTCCTGTAATCTCTCATGAAGTGATTACTAATTTAATGTGGGTCATTAATGGAAATTAAATAGAGGTAGTTGATTTGGCAATTAAAATAGTGATAAAACATTTTTAATACATGTATACAATCTACTGTGCAACGTAATTGACAATAAAGAAACTTGTCATTTGATTAGGATAAATTTTGGGGAAAAATATGCTACTGTTAATAGACGACTCATAAATGTGAAAAATAATGTCATTCAGGACTTCACATGTTTTTAGAAAATTTAGAAAACCAAAGTTGGTATTGCACCGATTGAATAGTTCAATTTTGACTTGAGATTGTTTACAAGCACGACAAATTACTAAGAATTCTAAGCCATTATCAAGCACCCCATAACTGTGAGCAAATGCCTAGCTCTGGCTTAATTAGTTTCTGGCTGGTGCTTTCTTGTATCAGTTCAAAATTTCCTGTTAAAACCAAGATTTCCAGGGGCTTAGTGGACCCTGTCCGTCTACCTGTTTGTATTCATTAAAATTGACCTCTTGTATTGTTCGTATCCTCAATTTCCTGGCCTTCAGTACTATCAGTACTTTGATTTTTTGCAGCATACTGGTATTTACTGTTTTTTGTTAGCTCACCTGAGCACAACGTGCTCAAGGGGAGCTTTTAGGGTCACTGGGTGTCTGTCGTGCGTCGTCCATTGTGCGTCGTGCCTCGTCAGCAATTCTTTAAACATCAACTCCTCCTAAACCGCTGGGCCAATTTGGACCAAACTTGGCAGGAATGTTCCTTGGGAGGTCCTCTTTAAAAATTGTTCACAGAATTTGATTCCATCAAAAACTCTGGTTGCTATGGCAACAAAATGGACTTTTTTAGGAAATTCTTTAAAAATCTTCTCCTCTGAAACCGCTGGTCGGATTTTGAAATTATTTCACAGATATGTTCCTTGGGTGACCCTTTTCAAAAATTGTTCGTGAAATTTTGATCCGTCAAAAAATGTGGCTCTGGTGAATGGGGGCTACTTGCATTATACAGAAATCAAGGAATTCTTTAAAAATCTTCTCCTCTGAAACCGCTTGTCGGATTTTGAAAATAATTTCACAGATATGATCCTTGGGTGACCCTTTTCAAAAATTGTTTGTGAAATTTTGATCCCTCAAAAAATGTGGCTCTGGTGAATGGGGGCTACTTGCACTATACAGAAATGAAGGAATTCTTAAAAAATCTTCTTCTCTGAAACCGCAGGTCAGATTTTGAAATAATTTCACAGAGTTGTTCCTTGGGTGACCGTTTTCAAAAACTGTTCGCGAAATTTTGATAGGTCAAGAAACATGGCTCTGGTGAATGGGGGCTACTTGCACTATAGGGAAATGAGGAAATTCTTAAAGAATTTTCTTCTCTGAAACCGATGGTCAGATTTTGAAATAATTTCTCAAGGATGTTCCTTGGGTGACCCTTTTCAAAAATTTTTCATGAAATTTTGATTGGTCAAGAAATATGGCTCTGGTGAATGGGGGCTACTTGCACTATAGGGAAATGAAGAAATTCTTAAAAATTCTTCTGCTCTGAAACGGCTGGACAGATTTTGAAATGATTTCACAGGGATGATCCTTGGGTGACCCTTTTCAAAAGTTGTTCACAAAATTGTGATCCGTCAAGAAACATGACTCTGGTGAATGGAGGCTACTTGCACTATATGGAAATGAAGAAATTCTTGAAAATTCTTCTTCTCTGAAACCCCTAGTCAGATTTTAAAATAATTTGACAGAGATGTTCCTTGGGTGATCCTTGCTCTTGTGAATGGGAGCTACTTGCACTATATGGACATGATGAAATTCTTGAAAATTCTCTTTCTCTGAAACCCCTCGTCAGATTTAAAAAAAAGAATTCCGAAATGTTCCTTGGGTGACCCATTTGAAAACTTGTTCGTAAATTTTGATCCATCAAGAAACATGGCTCACGTGGGTGGGGGATTCTTGCTCTTATACAGAAATGAAGAATTCTTAAAAATTCTTCTTTTTGAAACTGATGGTCAGATTTCGAAATGACTTTTACAGGTGACCATTTGAAAATTGCTTAGCAAAATTATAAATTTGGTTCCAATGTTTCAATACCTCAAAAAAAATAGGCTATGGTCATCTCAAAAATTCAGGTGAGCGATCCAGGGCCATCTTGGCCCTCTTGTTTAGATAAGGGAGGTAACTTTATATAGCTTTTTTTGTTAGATTGGAAATAGTTATTTCCCTTATGAAAAGTTTAAGCTGATTTAGCGTAAAATCAGTTTCGAGAGAATACTCAGAAGTCCAATTTTGGCCCTTTAACTCTTTACCAAACGACAAAATCTTATATTGGTCCAAATTGAAAGCCCTTGCAGACGTCAAAATAAATGTGACTCAAAAAATGAAATTTGTTTTGTGAAGGGTAGCCAGCATTTTCTCCTTTTCCCACAATGTTTTCAAAAGGCTTCTTTCTCGGGGTCGTTAAAAGTTGGGATTGTGTGGTAAAGAGTTAACTCATTACCAAACGACAAATTTTCAGTTTTGTCCAAATCGAAAGCATTTGCAGACATCAAAATAAAATTGACAGAAAATTTGGAATTGTTTTGTGTAGGAAAGAAAACATTGTGGGAAAAGGAGAAAATGCTGGTTTCAAGCATTTTCTCCTTTTCTCACAATGCTTTCTAGAGGCTTTTTTCTCAAGGTCGTCAAAAGTAGGGATTCATTGTGAAGTAATGGGTAAACCCTATAAGGCTTTGCCACACAATGTCAACTTTTAATGCCCCAAGAAAAGAAAAAGAAAGCTTTTGAAAACATTGTGGGAAAAGGAGAAAATGCTGGTAACCAGCATTTTCTCCTTTTCCCACAATGTTTTCTACACTGTCTAAGAAACTTTGCTTCATTTGAGCCACATTGAAAATGTTGTCTGCAAATACTTCCAATTTTGACGAGGCTAAAATTTTGTCATCTGGTAAAGGGTCAACAAACAATTCTATGTTTTCAAGAACCATTATTCCCTTAACCTACTTCCATGTCCGTAACAAACTAAACAACAACAAGTTCAATAAATGTTTTATTGAAATGCCTGGTAGCACCTGGACTAGTGGCCCGTGAATTGCAAGGGTTTTAAATGAATTTGGAATGTATCTTTATATGTCCCGAACCATCGATGCTTTTTCTTATATCGAGAAATGAGTGAATTTTGCCACGTCCACAGAGGCCAGTCGTCCAGAGCTGAATGACAACGCGTAAGCAAGAAACACGTAAAGCACGTGCACTAACTACAACCCGGACATTACATGCACAGTGAAGGGAAATAAATTTCCTTCTAATTCATACCCAATCAACCGAAGAAAATTATATTTCCCTTAACCTACTTCCATGTCCGTAACAAACTAAACAACAACAAGTTCAATAAATGTTTTATTGAAATGCCTGGTAGCACCTGGACTAGTGGCCCGTGAAAACAAAGAACGGGGAATGTAGAAAGCATCGATGGATCGTTTTCACTGAACTATACAAATAATTCGAAGAATAAATGTAATAACGACAAATAAAAAACAAATGTTTACAGTCCCAAATTAAGAGAAACTTGTAACCTATCATCAACACTGTCTTTAACATAACCGTCCTTTGCACTTTCACTAATCCAACGTCCATGTCTTTTGAACATTCGATCTTTGACACCTTTGTTTGCTGCTGCTGTTGCGCCACCTGATCTTAGAGAATGCAATGAATATTTCTCTATATCTGTAACATGAGGAGATAAAGCCTCAAGAAATAATTCTCTTAAGTTCGTATAAGACATTTGTTTGTTTGTTTTTCTAACAACATAGCCTGTTTTAGTTGCACAAATATTACAAAACATGAAATCATTACCGGACAGCTTAGTCCATGATAAATACTTAGATACATTTTCAACTGGGCATAATTCGGTTCCCGTTTTGGCAATCATAATCCATGCACCGTCTCTATATTTGTCTGTTTTGCTGCTTTCAACAAAAATCGACATATAAGTTGGATTAAAGACAATATCCGAGACTTTGATATTCAGTAATTCTGCACTTCTCATGAAACCAGAAAACCCAACTAAAATAGCACAAATGATGTGCTGAGATTTTATGTTTCCATACTCATACAAAGTTTTATATACAGAAGATATTATTTCTATTGTCACTGGCTGTTTCTTTATCGTCTCCTTTCCCAAAATGCGTTTTCCAGACTCCAGTACATTTACTACAAGCTTTGAATCAGTAGGTGAAAACAAGCCATTTATATCATGATACCACTTAATGGCGTAAAAAGCGGAGATAACCGGACTAGCAGAATTTGACTCTTGAATTAAAGAAGCCAAATAGGTTGCAACCATAAAAGCTTTGGCAGGCAAAGCATCACTGCTCCCTAAACCGTTACAAATTACCCATTTACGGAACTTTTCAAAAGCGTGTCCATATTTCTTAACAGTGCTGTCCGCTCTTGATTTCTGTAACAGCTCCGGGAGAAGACATGCTCCACCAACCATAGCTTCCGGTAGCATCTTGATATCATTCTCGTGAATCTGGAAAAACACATGTATACAACATATTAAATAGAGCAATCCTGCTTCATATGTATAAACAACATAGTCTAACAAAACCAAAGATTTCTAACAAAAACGATCTGTGCACTATACAATGAGATCTAGCAATCCTGCTTTCAGAACCACAATACTGTGACTGAACTGAAGCAATGCTGCTTCTTCTATAACTTTTTGTGCAATCCTGCAACATTTAACCACATACAAATCTGCTTTCATACTGCAAAGCTATGAATAAATTGGAGCAATACTGCCTTGTCAAAAAATTTTTATACAAAAATGGAAATCGTGCACAGTTATAGCAATCCTGCTTTCAAACAACAAAGCTGAGATATAACTGACGCAATACTGCTAGACAACAAGGGAGACAACTAGTACCATACTAACTTTTTCACGGTAAGAGTCGTTTCCCTTCTACTGCAGGGAGAAATCTAAAAACATCGCCAACATACGGAATTGTAAATCTTCATTACCAAAAATGCCTTTACCACTTCTACACTTAACATAAAATTCCTTCTGTGTTGGTAAATCTATCCAATGTTTTACAGGGTCAATGAAAAAACCCTTCTCACATACTAATGGCCAGAAAGAAGCCGACCTCCAGCATGGCAGCACCAAAACCCCTTTTGCTGCATCTACTCGCATTTTTCTAATCACCCGAGCGATAATTGAAATTGGGGGAACAAATAAACCATTTTTACCACCCCAATTTTCTGAAAAAGCATCCATCCCCGTTGAGTGAGGATTCCAAAATCTTGAATAAAAAACTTTAAGTTTTGCATTAGTAGAAGAAGCAAACCAGTCTACTTCTAAATGGCCAAATTCATTTATCAGAATCTGTAAAATATCAAATGATATTCCCCAATCATCTGAATCTCGTATTTTAGATAGATAATCTGCTTTTTCATTTTCCGACCTAGGAATCCATTCTACCTCCATACGGATGGAATTTTGCATACATAACTTGAATATGTCTATGGCAACAACCTGTAAGTCAGGCTTCATAGAACCCTTTGAAATAATAGATTTTGTACCTTGATTATCTGTGTACCACTTAATGCTGTGTTTTTTCAAAAAGGGCAACAATGATTGCAGTACTCTATAAATACCAACCATCTCTCTCCACGTAGAGGAACGTTTAGCCTCATCTGCTGTCCAAATACCATGACTGATACCGAACAGTGTATTTACTACATAACCTGCATAGCCAGTGCTACTGGCATCCGAATAGACCACTTTTGTACATTTAAAAGACTCACATATGTCTCTAGAATTAATTGAGGCCAAGTTAGACTTCCAAAAGTGAAGCTGCTGGACGCTCTCATCCGAGAGCGGTATGAACTGATCCCAGTGCTTAGCAGACAGTACATCCATGCTCAGACTGCGTGTCATAATCTGTGCTATATGACCAATAACAACACTCATAGATATGATCTGACCTACAAGACTTGCGACTGTCCTCACATGAACACGTCGGTGCCCTTTTAGGCTTGAAAAAATGTTTTCAATTGTACTTAATACCTTTTCCACCCTTCTGTCAGGTATATAAATTCTGTTATGCATTGAATCTAGCAAAATGCCTAAAAATTCTAATAACTGGACTGGAACCCAAATACATTTTGAAATATTCGGTATAAAACCTGACAGAAGTAAATCCGATTTGACTTCTTGACTTAGTAAAGCCGTGTTTTCGAAATCTTTTGCGCATCCGTAGCCATCATCTAAAAACATTGTGACTAATTTACCTTCTCCTCGCCATTTGTTGATAAGCGGCCTCATAAGCTTCGTAAATAAATAGCATGCAGTAGAAATGCCGAAAGGAAGTACCAAGAACTTGTAATATATAATATTACCCGATTTATCGGGCCAAGAAAACCCTAAGAATTCTGTATGAGGCTTATAAATTTCTACGAAATGGTAAGCACTAGTGAGATCAAATTTTATTTGATAAAACCCCTTTTCCAAGTAGGACAATGCTATTCTAATATCCTCGAACCTAACTTTTTGTTTCCAAAGATGTTTATTAACAACCCTAAGATCTAAGATCAATCTCTTTTTGCCGCAATGTTGAACTGAAACCGTCAATGGATTAACAACCAAAGGAGAATAATTACATTTTTCTATCAAAGCTCTATCCAAAAGGTCTTGAATGTCTTCACTAACGAAGTCTGCATTTAAAATAGCCGACCTATTATTACAACAAAATGTTATACTTGGAGTTGTTATTAATGGGAGCTTATATCCATTACCTATAACATCTAAAATGAAATCACTGGCCCCTATAGTACGCCAGAAACTAATATTGTCTTTTAATCTATTTCTGACAATAATACTTTTCTGACCTTGTTCATACTCATAAAAGTCATGGGTAAATCTGTTTAAATCAAAATACTCATCTTTCGTTGAATCACTTGCTAGTGTGCTGCGCTGCGGGCTGATCCGTTGCGCATCCTGTTGGTCTGGTATAGGGACAGTTTCTCCGGTAGTGAGAGTATTCTCCACATGCGAAGCAAGGACCTGGTGCTGCTCCAAAGCCCCCAATGTTACCGTAGCTACTGGTTTGGCTGTGTTGGCCACGAAAAAAACGCCCACGGCCAAAAGACTGTGGAAATCCTGCACCGAGAGATGGAATCGCAGGAGTACTGGATGTAGAAGTGCCAGCCACAGAAACACTAGTACTGCTCCTAGTACGAGAAGACTTCTTCTTCTTGAGCGCTCTATTCTCTGCTTTGAAAATTTTGGACTCATCCTCGCTGTTACTGGCAATGGGATTGGATTCGTACTGCCTCACGGTTTCCCAACCTCCGGCTGAAGTGTCAGCTATACGAATGTGTTTGTTCCGGGTATGTAGCTTATCCAGAGCCTCCTTTAACTGGTCAGAGCAATGTTCGAGCTTGTGGTTTTCAATCGCCCACTCCGCTTGTTTGAGAGTGTCCACAATGTCACAATTGAAGTCGTATTGCGACTTATTTCCTTGAAATTTCCAACGCAAATCTTTTTCTGTTTTAAGCTTTTTCACCTCGGTGGCAACATTCTGATTTGTACCATGCACCTCTCGTTTTAAACTGGTTAACTCCGAAAGAATTGTGCTGAGCTGAAGCCGTAATTCGCCATTATCTTCAGCCATAATTTTGCCACGTCCACAGAGGCCAGTCGTCCAGAGCTGAATGACAACGCGTAAGCAAGAAACACGTAAAGCACGTGCACTAACTACAACCCGGACATTACATGCACAGTGAAGGGAAATAAATTTCCTTCTAATTCATACCCAATCAACCGAAGAAAATTATATATAGTGACAAGTTTTTGAAGATATTCTGACCATAGCAGGAAATACGGATAGCCAGACATTTTCTCCTTATCCCACAATGTTTTCAAAAGCCTTTACCTGTTAGGATTGTTAGAAGAAGGGATTGTGTGGTAAAGGGAAAACGTCAGAAGTAATCTAAGAAGGAGTAAGGAAAGAACAATACAAAATGGCTCTGTAGAGTTATAATACAGTAGTTTAGCTCCTATAACTTCAATACAGGTCTTATTGTATTGACTTACTATATTGTATTCACACTTCAATAATTATCTTCTTTGTATTGTTGAGTTTTTTTTATTACAATAATGAGTTGTAATGCTACTGCTTGAGAATTTTTTTGAAAACATTATTGGAAAAGGAGAAAATGCTGGTATCCAGCATTTTCTCCTTTTCCAACAATGTTTTTTAAGTTTTCAGAACTATATCCGATCATTTAAGTCATATTTGATATGTCACCAGCAAAAAAAAACCACAAGAAAGAGACCTTTTGAAAACATTCTTAGAAAAGGAGAAAATGCTGGTATCCAGCATTTTCTCCTTTTCAACAATGTTTTTTAACTTTTCAGAAATATATCCAATCGTTTTAGCCATAATTAATATGTCACCAGCAAAAAATATCACAAGAAAGAGACCTTTTGAAAACATTGTTAGAAAAGGAGAAAATGCTGATACCAGCATTTTCTCCTTTTCCAACAATGTTTCTACCCTGTGAGAGAGAAATCCTTTCATTCTACTAGTATTCAACTGCTTTTCTGCGAATGCTTTCAATTCTGACAAGTTCAAAATAATTCGATAAATAATTCAATAAATTATTCCATAAATAATTTGATAAAGAGTAAAAATATTGTTGGAACAGAAATAAATGCTTGTGTGTAGTACTTTATCAACCAGCATTTTCTCCTTCTCCCACAATGTTTTCTACTTTTTTCAAGGACAGGTCCTATATTTTGTCAGTCCCTTATAATGTCACTTACAAATACTTTCAACTGAAAAGTACTTCATCCTCTTTCCACAATGTTTTCAAAAGCCTCATCTCTCAGGATCTTTAGAACTTGAGCTTCTAAAGTTAACTTTTTACATCTGAGTTAGGTCATTGTCTAGGCGTGTCATATTCTTCAAAGATTTGACCTGTCTTATCTGAAGCATCACTCTCCCTGATATCGGGGAGACTGTAATAATATGGGCTATAAAATACCAATAGAGAAAATGGCTTATTTCAATTCGTTAGAGGAAAAATCGGGCCTGTTTTAGCTCCAGATTTCTGTAAACTGGTGATCAAAGCTGCGTGAATCACATCAGGTACCGTTTTATTGAGTAAATGTTTGTTTTGGTTTGAAATTCAAAGTATTACAGGTGTCGCATAGAAATGTTGTCCTGTTCTGTACCCAGGATGGCCAAATTAGATAGATGAGTATAAATTTCGGAATGCCATCTAGCGGGAGATAATGGAGTTAGGTAAACAATGGGGGAGAAAACAGGCTTTTGAAAATATTGTGGGGAAGGAAGAAATTGCAGTAAACCAGCTTTTGCTTCTTTTCCCACCATGCTTTCTACCCTTTCTGGAACAATTTACATATTTGAGATACATCTGAGTTTTCGTCTGCAAATGCTTGCAATTTGGACAAGGCTAATAAAGTGCTGTTTCAGTAAAGAGTTAACCCTGTCCCAAACAATCCTTGGTTTTTACGACCCTGAGAGGCTTTTTGAAAACATTGTGGGAAAAGGAGAAAATGCTGGTAACCAGCATTTTCTCCTTTTCCCACAATGTTTTTTACCCTGCTGGATACAATTTTCAATTATTGAGTTACGTCTATTTTGTCGTCTGCAAATGCTTTCAATTGGGACCAATGTAAAATTTTGTCATTTGGTAAAGAGTTAAGGGTGTTTGGCACTGTAAGAGTTAATTTTAGTAAAATTCATTTTCAAATGGAATTGTAAAATGACACTGTCTTTTCATTATGTTTACGATATGTTTGAACATGTTGCTCGGATAAATGCTTTAATTGATTTGTTTTAAAAAACTGGAAGTAGAATGGATTTGTTTTTGAAAAATCAAAGTACATACATGTACCATGGAAAAGTTGTATAATTAAAGAGGAGGAAATGGTAACAACATAAGCTTAGGAAACCTTTTCTTTTTCTTTTCATCTGCAATTTTGCGGTAAGTGGAAATTATGTTGACTCTTTATCAAACTACAAAAATGTTGACTAATCTAGCCTATCGGAAAACTTTGTGCCATTCTCATCAAATTCAAAATTGTCATCTGCAAACACTTGTGAGTTTGGGACAGTCTAAAATATGTCTTTTGGGAAAGGGTTAACTCTTTACCAAACGATAAAATTTTGGACTGGTCCAAATTGAAAGCAGTTACAGACAACAAAATAAATGTGACTCAAAAATTGAAATTACAATAATTTGGGAAAAGGAGAAAATACTGGTTACCAGCATTTTCTCCTTTTCCTACAATGTTTTCTAAAGCTCTATTTCTCGGGGTCGTCAAAAGTCGGATTTTGTGGTGAAGGTTTTTACCAAACTACAAAATTTAAAGACTTGCACACATTTGAAACAATTTCAGATGATAAATTGAATGGGTCCGGAATGGTGAAATTTGTCTGTGATAGGGCAGAAAATATTGTGGGAAAAGAAGAAAATGCTGGTTGGCAGCATTTTCTTCTTTTCCCACAATGTTTTCAAATACTTTCCTTTATGTTTTAATGTAACACAGCAATTCTATCAGGGGCCGAAATTTTTATTGAATACAGAGATTATTCTTACCAGGATCAGTTTAATGAACTTGCTAAAAAACTTTTTGTGTTAAGTACTAACTATGTGAGTAAATTACAGTCAAATGTCCAATTGTCATCTTCACAGAATTGAGTAATTTCTGCATATTGAAATTGGTGTTTCCACTAGCTTATTTCAAGGGTACACTTACCCCCTGAGCCGAAAATCTAGGGGGGGGGGGGGGTAAGATTTTATCTTGGAGGATATGATAATGACACTTTGGTGGTTCCCAACTAGAGGTATAGCAATCCATATTGATGATTGGTAGCAAAGGAGTCTACTATTTTCAGATATCTTTGTAAATATACTGCTTAAATTCATTAAAAAGCTGAAAAGGCTGTCTGTCAAAGTGACTCCGATGGGACAATATCAAGGAGTCATTTTGTTCTGTCATGGGTTTCCGTTTTTTGCATCAATCATTTTTTCATGTCACTCTGTTAATTTCTGGATAGGTATTTCTGCATGATTTGACATGAATTTGTCAGTAAGGATTACAAGTTACTTCAAAACCTGTCACTGTATGCAAAATAAGTGGATAATGGTGTTTTTTGGTCATGTATTCTCTTACCTGAGATCTTGCAATATTTGTTACATGAATTTTTTTTCTGTTACATGATTTATGCAATGATTTGCCCGAGTAGAAACACTGAAAATGCATTCTCAGACCCTTACTATTTACTTTTGGCAGCTGTTTGTGCTGTAAGGTTGGTCTGAACTCTTTAACTGCCAACCTACAGTCTGATAATGTGTGGCAGTATCATTATTAATTGGTTATCAAAGCTTTAAACTGTCTGATAGTTCAGTGGTCACTGGAGTCTAAATATCCTGAAAGTGAACTTATCAAAGCATTATGACCATATTCTAAAAGATCTGCTTAAGCAGTTTCGCAGGCCCTTTGTATAACTGAAATTGCCATTGCAGACAGTGTAGATCAAGATCAGACTGTACAAAATATAAATTCTGATCTTGCATCTACTCAGCATACAACAAAGATGGTCCAAAAAATCCACTGGTCCTTTCCTCCTTACTTGCAAAAATTTGGTTAGGGCAAGTGGATTATGCTTCTTTGTCTAACTGTAGGATGAGTGCAAAATGGCAGGAGGACAAGTTCTGAAATTTTTTGGATCCTGAAAGATATTCATTTCAGATGCAGCCTAAAAATTGTGTTACATGGTACCTTTCATACAAACAGACTTGGAGTAGGAGAGATTTGCTATGGCCAAGAGGAAAGGTCATCTCTACCAAACAACAACATTTTTGACATTTCAAAATTGAAAAGTCTTTGCAGACAGCAGACTGAATCTTGCTCGAACATCAGAATTTGTTGTTCAAATTGTATTTAATAACCCCCCCCCCCCCGATATGGAGGGAGGGGGGGTATTGTAGTAATACGCCCTATGAAGTAGTAATGGCGAAAAATGGCTTTTATCAATACGTTCGAGGAGAAATCAGGCCTGTTTTAGCTTCAAATTTCTCTAAATTGCTGATCATAGCTGAATGAATCGCACCAAGAAGGGTTTTATTGAGTAAACGTTTGTTTTAGTTTGAAATTAAAGTAACAGTTATCCTGTAGAAAAGTAGTCTGGTTCTGTACCCAGAATGCCCAAGTTAGATAGATATGTATTTGTAGAATGCCATCTAGCGGGAGATGATGGTTAAATTTGGGATCGTGTAGTAAAGGTTTTATTCTTTGTTGGACAAAATCAATTTAGACTCTTTGAAATTCAAAAGTATTGGCATACGACTAATTAAATGTGGCTTAAATGTCAGAACTTGTTGTTGAAAGTGTAAGATATATTTTGGGAAAAAGAGAAAATGCTGGTTACAAACAGTTTCTTAATTTCCCATTAAGATTTTAAAAACTTTCTTTGCTAGGGTCATTAAAATTAAGAATTGTGTGGTAAAGGGATAAAAATCAGTGGGTCGATACAGGGCCATCATGGTCCTCTTATTTTGAAATGGGAGAAGAAAAAAAAACATTGTGGGATGGTTTCTTATGACCGAGAGGAATTAACCCATTACCAAACAATAAAATTTTAGGTTTGTCAAAAGTAAAAGGAATTGCAGAAGACAAAATAAAAGTGACTGAAAATTTGAAAATTGTTTTGTGAAGGGTAGAAAACATTGTGGGAAAAGGAGAAAATGCTGGTTACCAGCATTTTCTCCTTTTCCCACAATGTTTTCTAAAGGCTTCTTTCTCAGGGATTGTGTGGTAATGGGTCAAACACTCATACACATTATTACAAGAATTTGTAAAGGTTAAATATTGTTCCAAAAATCTATCGGGAATGATAACACGTAAATAAAAGATCGAAAGGTCTAATCCTATAATCGGTGTTCGAATTTATAAAGTAAATACAAACATAAGTATTGGTCAGTCAGAGCTTGAGTATCAATATTGTAAGCCATTCACGACCCTTTACCAGGCAGTCATGAGTTTTAACGACCTCTAAGGGCTTTTGAAAACATTATGAGAAAAGGATTAAATGCTGGTAACCAGCATTTTCTCCTTTTCCCACAATGTTTTTTCATCATAGACAAATTCAATAGTTTAATCCATATTTCAATTAATGTCTGGAAGTGCTTTTAGTTTGGCTATGTCTGTTTATTTGTCATGTGGTAAAGGGTTAAATGGTTGAATTTGTCTTTGATAGAATACAAAACAATGTGAGTAAAGAAGAATGTGATGCTGGCTACCAGGATTTTCTCCTTTTCCCGCAATGTTTTTTAACTGCTCGAAAACAAAGTCTTATATTTCAGTCATATTTGATTGGTCTTCTGCCTACTCTTTCAGTTTGGACAAGCCTGAAAAATTTGTTTTTCAAGCAGAGGTTGAATTTTTCTTTGAAAGAATAGAAAACATTGTGAGTAAAAGAGAAAATGCTGTTTTCAAAAGACTTCAGATGTTAAAACTTCAGATTGTATGGTATAGGATTAAAGGTTATAGATTATGGAGCGATGCAAGTTGTCGTGACACGGCTTAATACTTTTGTCAATAGCTTTCTTAATGTTTTCCTTCATTGATGTGCTTTTTGGGTGATTCTGCAGTCCTTAAGTATTGAAAACATCATGACAGACGGTCGGTCAGACTAGCCATAAATGTAAAAGTTTTCAAATTTTATGCCATTATTTTCATCTGGTTACCAGTAAGCCATCGTTTATCCAGTAACATTTTATGTTTTTGTATCTCAGTTTTCAGTATTTCTTGAATCTAAAAATACGATACAATATGTTGGGATGAATAATATGGAAAATAAGCCTTACAGATTAAACTCTTTACCAAACGACAAAATTTTAGACTAGTCCGAATTGAAAGTATTTCCGACAATATAATAAATGTGAATCAAAAATCGAATTTTGAATTGTAAAGGGTAGAAAACTTTGTGGCAAACAGAAAATGCTGATTACCAGCACTTTCTCCTTTTCCCACAGTGTTTTCGAAGGCTTTCTTTCTCAGGATCGTTAAAAGTCAGGATTGTGTGGGAAAGGGTGAAACTCTTTACTTAACAAGTTTTCATGACCCTGAGAAAAATAGGCTGTAAGAAAACATTTTTGGAAAAGGAGAAAAGAAGATTTTGGGAAAAGAAGAAAATGCTGGTAACCAGCTTTTTCTCCTTTTTCCAAACTATTTTTTACCTTTTTTGTTATACTTTCTATCCTTTCAGCTTCAAAATTCCACTGTTTGAGCAGGGTTAGATTTCTCGTCTGCAAATACTTTCAGTTTGGCCATGTCCAAAATGTTGCGGTTTGGTAAAGAGATAAGTTGGAGTTACTTTGTTAATGAACGTTCAAGTAGGCTGAAGTTGTTTAACTCTTTACCAGATGACAATATTATAAATTTGTCCAAATTGAAAGACTTTGCGGACGGAAAAATCAAAGGTGTCTTAAATGATAAAATTTGACCAGATAGGATAGAAAACAATGTGGAAAAAGGAGAAAATGCTGGTTACCAGCATTTTCTATTTTTTCTACAATGTTTTCCAAAGATCTTTTCCTTTTTCATTTCAAGTTGGGATTGTGTGATACAGGATTAAATTTAGGAACTGTACAGGGATAAGTCACAGACAGAAGTTATTGTTGTGGTTGAAATGTTTGATGAAAAAAGTATCGTTGCAAAATATTTTTTTTTTTTGTGAAATGGATTTTCTTAGTTGTGGATACAAACTGTGGTGCAAATGTTTAATCCTTTACCACACAATGACGACTTTGATGCCCCTGAGGAAGAAGCCTTTTTCCAACATTGTGGGAGAAAGGGAAAATGCAGGTAACCAGTATTTTCTCCTTTTTCCCACAAAGTTTTCTATCCTATCAAAGCAAAATTGCTCCATTAGAGCCACTTTGAAATTGTCGTCTGCAAATGCTTTCGAATTGAATAGGTCTAAAATTCTGCTTTGTGGTAACGAGTTAATGAATCAGTGTTAATTAGGCAAAAGTGTTTGCAACAGTAATCTACATCATTATAATTACATATTAAGTTACACATAACATTGTATCTCTTAGGCATATTCCTTGATAAGGGAGTTAACTCATTACCATACAACAATATTTTCGGCTTGTCCAAATTGAAAGCATTTGCAGACGACAAAATAAAAGTGACAGAAAATTTGAAATTTGTTTCATGAAGGTTAGAAAATATTGTGGGAAAAGGAGAAAATGCTTTTCCCACAATGTTTTCTCAAGGCTTCTTTCTTGGGGCAATCAAAAGTAGGGATTGTGTGGCAATGGTTTCACATGCAAGTCTGTGATACATTATTCGAAGTAAGGCGTCACATAATCATAGATCTGTGATATGAATTTTGTCAAAAAACTGACTGAATCATGAGGTAGAATTGTCCTTGGAACAACAAACTAAATTTTGTCAAACAATTGACTTAACTCTTTACCAAACGACAAAACTTTAGACCGCTCCAAATTGAAAGAGTTTGCAGATGACAAAATAAATGTGGTTGAAAAATTGAAATTTGTTGTCGGAAGGGTAGAAAACATTGTGGGATAAGGAGAAAATGCTGGTTACCAGTATTTTCTCCTTTCCCCACAATGTTTTCAAAAGGCTTCTTTTTCAGGGTCATTAAAAGTCGGGATTATTTGGTAAAGGGTTAATCTTAAGGTAGAATGGTCCATGAACTTACAGAAATTTTACACTAAGAAGCAAAAAGTTACGAACTGTTTCACCCTGCTCAGACTGCACATGCTAACCTAGGTCGATGCTTTTTGCAGATGCAAAGGAATGTGGGCGTGTAAAAGAATGATTCAAAAGAACTTTTCAAATAACAACTCAGTTTTACTTCAACAGTTTACCAAATGACAAAATTTAAGATTTGTCTAAGTCTAAAGCTTTTGCAGATGACATTTAGTTCATATTCGTTGGATTTGCCTGCGGATGATAGAAAATATTGCAGGAAAAGGAGATAATGCTGGTTACCAGCATTTTTCTCCTTTTCCCACAATATATTCATTAGGCTATTTTTTTCAGGATAGTAAATGATATTTTACTTCTTTTCCCATAATACTTTTAAAAGGCTATTTTCCTGGGGCATTATGTCAGGATTGTGTGGTAAAGGGTTTTCAGAAAAAATTCTTCAAGGCTTTACAAACTTTGATTTTGTAAAGTGAGAAGTTTGAAAAATGACTATTAAATTGACTGATGTCTCGAAATTTTTGGGTTGTGAAAATCAAGTATTGAATTATTGAATTTTGTTTGTGCAAGTTTTGAAGCTCCTGTCCGACAAGAAACTTGTCTGAAGTGTAGGAAAATTGCAGACAACAGATTAAACCCTTTACCACACAATCCCGACTTTTAACAACAATATTTTCTACCTTCCTACCCTTCCCAGAACATATTTCAGTTTTTGAGTCATTTTGATATTGTCCTCTGCAAATGTTTTCAATTTAGACCAGTCTAAAATTTTGACATTTGGTAAAGACTTAACTCTTTACCTACCACACAATAACAATTTAGACTTGACCAACTCAAAAAACATCTATAGACAACAATATGAATGTGATTGAAAAGTTAAAATTTGTTTTTAGAAGAGTAGAAAACATCGTGGGAAAAGGAGAAAATGCTGGTTACCAGCATTTTCTCCTTTTCCCACAACGTTTTCAAAAGGCTTCTTTCTCAGGGTCATTAAAAGTCGGGATTGTGTGGTAAAGGGTTATAAGCTTAACCTTTATGCAGGTTGTTAAAACATAGGATGAAATTTTCGCTAAAGAAGCACTGACAGGAAAGAGAAATTGGCTTCTAATAGCTGCTCAAAGCCAAAGTGGGTGTGCATTTATTGACAAAGTGACATTTGAAAAATAACATTAAATTTTGTAACAT
This sequence comes from Tridacna crocea, assembly GCA_943736015.1. Classification (NCBI taxonomy): domain Eukaryota; kingdom Metazoa; phylum Mollusca; class Bivalvia; order Cardiida; family Cardiidae; genus Tridacna; species Tridacna crocea. The sequence goes on along the minus strand of OX031068.1, from coordinate 47,635,044 downwards.
TTAACATGTTAAAAACATAACATTAGTGCATGATTCATTATGTAACATTTGTATCGTGTGTTGGAATTTAACAATTCGTTTATGATGCTTTGTCTACAGCCAGATAACGAGATGCCAAGGCAACTGTATTCACCGTACAGTATCGCCGGATTTATCGTGCCCTATCAGTGCTATGAGCTTAAACAAAAGGAAAGTGCATGTAAGTAACATAGACACTGTTGTTATATAAATAACTGGTCACTGGCAATAGAGGCAAAGGGAGTTATTTTGTTATTGTTTATTTGAGTTATGCTCTTTGCAAAAGGGGAAATGGAGTTATGCTCTTTGTAAAAGGGGAAATGGAGTTATGCTCTTTGTAAAAGGGGAAATAAATGCATCTGCAAAAAGTGTCGACCCAGGTCAGCCTGTGCAGTTTGTGCAGGCTGACCTTGGTTGAAACATTTTGCTTTTTGGTCAATTTTCTGTATGTCATAGAACTGGTGTACCTTGTGATTCTGATGGTTTTGGAGAAAATGAATTTACAGATCTATAATTAATGACATGCATGCTATCTTTGCAAGAGGAAATGGATTTTATAGATCTATAATTATGTGATGACATGCATGTTATCTTTGCAAGAGAGAATGAATTTTATAGATCTATAATTATGTGATGACATGCATGTTAGCTTTGTGAAAAGAAATGGAATTAATTGGTCTGTAATTATGTGATGATGTGTATGTTATCTTTGTAGAAGAAAATGGATTTTATAGATCCAAAATTGTGATGACATTCATGTTATCTTTGTTAGAGAAAATGAATTTTATAGATCTGTAATTATCTGATGACAGGCATGTTTTCTTTTTGAGAAGAAATGGATTTTATAGATCGGTAATTACATGATGACATGCATGTTATCTTTCTAAGAGAAAATTGATTTTTATAGATCCATAATTATGTGATGACATGCATATTATCTCTATAAAGAGAAATTTGATATTATAGATCCATAATTATGTGATGACATACATTTTATCTTTGTAAGAGAAAATGCATATTATAGATTCATATTTATGTGATGACATGCAAATTCTCTGTGTAAGAGAAAATCAATTTCAAAGATCCACAATTATATGACGACATGCATGTTATCATTCTTAAAAAATGTGGATTTTATTGTTTACATGTTTATATGCTGACTTGCATGGTACAACAAAGTCCTGAGATGCATTGCATAAAGCCCCCTTTTACTAGAGCAAGACATGTTTGTTTGTAACAAGTTTTATGTGACAGCACTTTGATATTGTGGTGGAAGGTGAAATGAATGTTACAGTAGAGCTCTAGTCAGATGGGTACAATCGGCTTCTTAGTTTTGTAAGCGGTAAAATCAAATCAATAACTTTAGCATGTGTTATGTGAGATTACTCCTTCCTTACCACAAAGCTTTTTGCGGTATGAAATAAAAGAGCTAACAACTGCATTATGGAGAAATTCTTCTTGGCTCAGTTGTTAATGTGTTAGTATTTTAAGCCTGAATGAATGAGGATCTTTTCCGGACGGATGAGAATCCAAACCAGAGCAGTTTGTGTTTGAGTGATGCATTAAATGTTGTTGTAAACTTTCAGTAGTTTGTAGGATGGGGCTTGACCACGATTGGCCACAGAGCCATTTATTTTCTAAATAATAGACTCAACTCTTTACCAAACGACAAAATTTTAGACTGATCCAAAATGTAAGCCTTTGCAGATGACAAAATAAAATGTGACTACAGAATTGAAATTTATTTTAGGAAGGGAAGAGAACATTGTGGGAAAAGGAGAAAATGCTGGTTACCAGCATTTTCTCCTTTTCCCTCAATGTTTTCAAAAGGCTTTTTCACAGGGGTGTTAAAAGTCTGGATTGTGTGGTCACATTCTAAAATCCTCAGACTCAACTCAGCAACATAAACAGATTCAAGTCCGATATAGCAGACTTAATCCATTTTAGTGTTAGTTTACACATAGTCCATCTTCGTGGATCTTACCTTGACTGATTGAGCCCGATTTCGAGATTCCTGCAATGCGCCCTCTATTGGATGCTGGTTTTTAGCCCCCTTTACATCATATTTCTTAAAGCCAATGAAATACCGTTTTACAAACCGCTCTTACGAATACGCATGAAGCGATAAGCAGGCATTCACGTTGGTTTCCATGTTTACCTTCTATTTGACAGGTAGCGACCTTGTTCTATTTTTATAAAAGATGAATTTCTATGAGCGATTTTATTAGTTTCAGCTAGAGCTGGCTGCATCCAATGAAAAAGCGTATCGGCTCGACCTGCCAAGGGTAGAGTAGCGTAGTGAATCGTCAGCCTTTGCTTGGGAAGATGTACATATGCATCCTACCTATAAAAAAGAAGTTCTTAAAACTTATGCTAACCTCTCTCGATTCTGCTTCCTAGGAACTGTGCCAGCACTCAAGCGGAATGTGACTGGGCCATTGAGTAATTTGAAAGTTCACACCCGCTACTTAGACTGGTATCAAGCCTATTAGTAGATTTGAGCAAAATAAAAAAAAAATTAGTTTTTTCTTGAAGACGGGCCCTGTATTTGATAGACTTCAAAATTGCTTATTCATGATTCAATCAGTTGATACAGAAATCTTCAATTAGTTAACTCTTTACCTGACAACAAATTTTTAGACTGGTTCATATTGAAAGCATTTGCAGATGACAAAATAAATGTGACTGAAAAATTGAAATTTGTTCTGGGAAGGGTAGAAAACACTGTGGGAAAAGGAGAAAATGCTGGTTACCAGCATTTTCTCCTTTTCCCACAGTGTTTTCAAAAGGTTTCTTTCTCAGAGGCGTCAAAAGTAGGGATTGTGTGGTAATGGGTTAACTCTTTACCCCACAACAAATTTGAAACTTGTCAAAATTGACAGCTTTTGCAGTGGAAAAATTAAAAGGTTGCTCAAGTAATGGAATTTGTCTGTGACGGAGTGGAAAACATTGCAGGAAAAGGAGAAAATGCTGGTTACCAGCATTTTGTCCTTTTCTCTCAATGTTTTCAAAAGTCCTCTATGTCAGGGTCATAAAAAGCCAGGATTGTGTAGTAAAGCTCAATTCTTTATAACAGGACCAAAATTTTGATTTGTCAAAATTGGCAGCATTTTCAGACAAAGAATTCATTGTGACTGAAATTATAGGATTTTTTAATTGATAGGGTTGGAAACATTGTGTGCAAAGGAGAAAATGGTTGTTACCAGCAATTTCATCTTGTCCCACAATGTTTTAAAAGGCCTTTTTTCCCTCACATAAAACCAAGGATTATGGTGCAGGGCCAATGCAGATATCTTCAATCAGTAAACCCTTTACCACACAATCCCGAGTTTTTCCAGAGGAAGATTTTGCTTTTTTAAAACATTGTAGGAAAAGTAGAAAATGCTAGTAACCAGTTTTCTAGCCCCCTTAGCGAACTACAGAAATAAAGGTCAGTTCCAGTCATTTTGATGTCGGCAGTAACTTAGATTTTAGACGGGTCTTGAATATTTGTTATGCAGTAAAGAGTATGGGTCTTAAATATTTGTTAAATAGTAAAGGGTTTATATAAAAATCATCACTCAGGGACTAAACAATTATCCGTTTAATTAATTTACAATTAAAACAATTATTTACTCAAGGGCTTTAATCCTTTCCCAAACAAGCCCTGGTTTTTACGTGTCTGTAGTAAAAGTCTTTTGAAAGCAGTGTGGGAAAAGGAGAAATTGCTCGTAACGAGCAATTTCTCCTTTTCCCACACTGTTTTCTACCCTTTTTGTTAACTTTCTGCCATTTTCTCCAAATCTAAAACAGTCGTCTGCAAACTCTTTCGGTTTGGAAGAGTCCAAAATTCGTCGTTTGGGAAAGGGTTAATTGACTACTGGGTTGTATAATGAGAATTGGACCCCTTCTCTCTGTAAATGACCATACATAGCTCAGTTTGTAGGGGGTAGGACTTGTGATCATGAAGGTGTGGGTTCGATCCCCACGGCTGGCCATCTATAATTACTAATAGTCTTTCGGATGAGACGTTAACCCTTTACCACACAAGAAAATTTTAGACTGGTCCAAATCAAAAGCATTTGCAGACGACAAAATAAAGGTAACCGAAAAATTGAAATTTGGTTTGGGAAGGATAGAAAACACTGTGGGAAAAGGAGAAAATGCTGGTTACCAGCATTTTCTCCTTTTCCCACAGTGTTTTCAAAAGGCTTCTTTCTCAGGGTCATTAAAAGTCGGGATTGTGTGGTAATGGGTTAAACCAAAGTCCCGTGTGACGGTGCTGTATATACCAAGTATGTTAAAAAATGTCAGCCATATGGGAAACTGATGGCGACGTTAAATAAACGCAAATTCAATCAATCATTCTCTCTGAAACTGAAATAATGATGGAAATTGCAATAAATAGGGGCAGATAACTATCAGAATAATTTCTACACAGTTATGCCCCCTTTTTTACCTTAAAATTCTCTCTGAAAATCAAGCAACTGCGGCCAAGAATTTCCATCCAAATGCTGTGCTTTTGTGTTTATGCTGAGTCCTGATAGCTCAGTTGGTAGCGCACAGAACAGGGTGTCACTGTTCCTATTCCTGGCTAGGCCAGTTTCTTTCTAAGGATTGATGTTAGTCATTTTGACCGGTTTCATTCCTCTCTCACCGCTGACCACTGTTTCGACAATGGTCATGTTGGAAAACACTGCAGCCAGTGGTTATGAATGAATATTGTGCAGAGAACTGGTAAAAGAAACTCCCTAAGGCAAGGATAGTTGAGCTAGCTGCCGCAATATATCAGTAACTAAAATAATACTCAAAAGGGCATTAACTCTTTCCTAAAGAATCCCTGGTTTAAATGACCATGAGGAAGAAACCTTCAAAAAACATTGTGGTAACCAGCATTTTCTCCTCTTCCCACAACATTTTCTACCCTAGAAACAAATTTCAATACATGAGTTACATTTTTTCGTCTGCAAGTGCTTTCAATTTGGAAAAGTCTTTTATTTTGTCATCTGCAAATGTTTTCAATTTGGACCAGTCTAAAATTTTATCGTTTGGTAAAGAGTTAAGTTAACAAATAGGAACAATGAAGAAGTAACTTGTAATATGGAGCTATTGTTTTTATATACAATTGTGATCATATTTGGTCATTCAACCATAAGCATACAACTGTTTTATCTGTGTATAATATTTGAGTCATGCTCTGTGAAAAGGGGGATTAATGCTTGTTGGTTGTATTGAGGTTTAACGCCTCTTTAACAGCTAAGGTCATATCATGTTGGTCGTTCTTCTGGTTTCCCACAGTGTTTTCTAACCTATGAAAGACAAATTTCATGTTTTAAGTAACTATTACTTTGTCATCTGCAAATGCTTTGAATTTGGAAAAGTCTACAAATTTTTTTGGGGGGTAAAGGTAACCAGCATTTTATCCTTTTCCCACAGTGTTTTCTACCCTATCAAAAGACATGTTCTATCTTTTGGGCCATTTTTAAATTGTCATATGCATATGCTTTCAATTTTGACATATCAAACAATTTGTTGTGGTACTGAATTAACCCTTTCCTAAACAATCCCTGGTTTTTCTGGATCAGGAATGAAAGCCTTTTGAAAACATTGTGGGAAAAGGAGAAAATGCTGGTAACCAGCATTTTCTCCTTTTCCCACAATGTTTTCTACCCTACCATATAGAAAAATAATCTTTTTAGGAACTGTTAATTTGTTATTTACAAAACGCTTTCAATTTGGTCTAGTCCAAAATTTGCTGTTTGGGAAAGGGTTTGACCCTTTTTTGCCAGAGCATGGTTTTCTTGGTTATATTGGTATAGTATTCTACCCTTAACCCTGTATCACAAAATTCCAAGTTTGAATATCCGGTTAGAAAAAGCTTTTGGAAACATTGTGGAAAAAGGAGAAAATGCTGGTTACCAGCATTATCTCCTTTTCCCACAGGGTTTTCTTTCATTTTACAGACAGAAATCACTCCTGTAAGTCAGACTGAATTTGTTGTAAATGCCTTTCAACTTGCTAATATTTTCTGAAAATGGCTCTTCCACAAGATCATTAAAAGACTTGATAGTTTGGTAGAGGGTTATAATGTCTTCTTATAGTACTACACAGTTAGAGGGCAGGCAGTTTGACAAATTTTTGATATTTCAGGATTTTGTGCTTGTTACAAGTGTTTTTTCGAATTCTGGAAAAAGTTGGATATTCTTTTGTTATTAGTAGTACTGTAAGGTTTTTTAGAATACGCAGTACTTTCTGCTCTTTGATTGTTGGAAACTTTTAAGCGCATTTGTGTTTTGACAAAATTTTGTGTACATTTTACTGTTTGACAATATTGTAGTTTTATTCAAAAGACTGATCCAACTTGCAATCCAAAAATAAAATGTAGTTCCCGTATAAGTATTATCATTCTTTACCAAACAACAAAATATTAGACTAGTCCAATTGAAAGCCATGGACGTTTTGGTCAGGATGTTTTGGCCACAGACGTTTTGGCCAGCTAAATGTGCAAAGTGGGACATTTTGGCCAAATCGTCCTATATTGTGTCTGAATAATTTAATTAAGCTTCTAGGAAGCTATTTAAAGATTACTGCTCTCAAGTTTTAATGTCTACAAACCTATTGCATTCTTTTTGTCACTGGTTTGCTTTCTTGATTTATTAGTGCAAACAATTATTTGATGACACTGGCCTAGTACAATATCACAGTGTAGAGCCCATTGCCTGGTGCCACAGGGGTATGCTCTAAAAATATTGACAGATTACAAATTTACAAGTTGTGTTCATTAACCCTTAACCTGTTGATAAAATTTTGGGCTGGTCCAAATTTAAAGACTTGCAGATGTCAAATATATAATGTTGACAGCTTAATAAACATTGTGGGAAAAGTAGAAAATGCTGCTTACCAGCATTTTCTTCCTTTCCTACAATGTTTTCAAAAGCATTTTTTATGACAGTTTGTAAAACTCAGAACTCTTTGAAGTCTATACAGGAAAACTAATATGAACACTCTTCCTAAGTTTAAAAACATTAAATTTTGTGAATAAATCCTCAGTATGTCTTAGCGTAGAAAACATAGTAAGGAAAGCATTTTCTTCTTTTCCCACATTTTTTTCAAAAGCCCTTTATTAAGGGCTATTTACACTTTGTGTGATAAAGGACAAATTGAGGATTAACGCCCTTACCAGCCTGTACTGCCAAACTGTCCTAAGTTTAGGCAATCATGAGAATGGAAATCATTGAAAGCATTGTGGGAAAATAAGAAAATGCTGGTTACCAACATTTTCTTCTTGTCCCACAATGTGTTTTTTATCCTTTTCAAGACAAATCTCCGTATCTTATTTGACTTCTGGAATTTCTTTTAATTCGAACAAGTAGATTTTTTTTTCGTCAAGCCAAGTGTCTAACAAAAAAATGTTCAACAAAACTTAACAATACTGTATAGCTTTTTATTATAAGATGTTGACTCAATCATGTTAACCCTTTCCCAAATGACAAACTTTTGGACTAGACCAAATTAAAAGCATTTGCAGATGACAATTCAACTTATGCTGAAAAGACGATTTCTGTCTATGATAGGGTAGAAAACATTGTGGGAAAAGGAGAAAATGCTGGTTACCAGCATTTTCTCCTTTTCCCACAGTGTTTTCAAAAGGCTACTATTTCAGGGATTGGTTGGGAAAGGGTTAAAAAGGGAATCATTCAAAGTAATTATTGGGGGCACAAATGACTAAATATAAAGATTTATTTAGTTTATACATACCTCTCTGACAATGCTTGTCATCCTTTCACTACACAATCCTGAGTTTTAAGGACACTGGGGAAGTTGCCTTTTGAAACTATTAGGGGCCAATGTTGCTCAGTGGTAAAGAATGGGGCTTCTAACCTAGAGAACCTGGGTTTGAGCTGCTCTGGATCCACTTGGTTTTTTATGAGAGTGTAGTGTAAACATATTTATTTTACATCTATTGAGAAACAAGTTCTTGCAACTTATACTAATCTCTCTCGATTCTGCTTCCTGGAAATTACACCAGTACTCGCACCGAATGTGTGGGCCAATGAAAAATCCCAAAGTTGACACCCGCTCCCGGGTATGGAACTCAGGACCTTTCGGTTGTGAGGCCAACGCTCTACCTCGCGACCACGGACACCACTGAATTTATGAGAGTGTCTTTGGGCAAGACACTTCAGAGTCCTAGCCTAGTACTGGTACAATCCAGAAAATAATACATGAATTTATGAGCTGTCACCATGATATGATTGAAATGATACTGAAAGCAGTGTAAAACACCATTCAATTTATGATTAATCTTATCAAAACTATCGTGGGAAATGGAGGAAAAGCTATAAACCAGTCATTCTGTCCTCCCTACCAAAATTAGCAGTGGGCTTTTGTCCAGTGGGCTTTTTTGGGCTTTTGTCCGTTCCCCTATTTGGCCATATCTCCATTTTTGTTGTAACTTCATCAAAGATCTGCGTTTTAAATTAATTCCCGTCATAGTTTACTGGAAACCTTACAGAGTACCAACACCATGTCGCTGGTACATTTTGTTCCAAAAGTTGAGCCCATTCATCACAAGATTCTATCCTCTTCTTTACCCGTAGTCATACAAGAATCTTTCCGAGTTTTAGTGGATCATATTTTCAGCCATAGAAAAAGGCCAAATTTTTCGCTTGGTTGAAAGTCCTAGCTATTGACCTACTCTTTGAAACTGATAACAAATGAATTAATAGAAATTTGTGATTGGTTAAAAATACAGACATGTTTTTTCCAATGGCCTTTGTGGTAAAAAATTGCAGACCTATTTTTTCTATTGGCCTTTGTGGTAAAAAAAATTTAGATGTTTTTTCTAAGGTCTTTGCGGTAAAAAATCATAGACATGTTTTTTTCTAAGGCCCGGGCTGCCTATTTGCTGGGAAAATTAAGCTGTTTATTTTTTTTAAGGCATTTTCTTGCTATATTTGGTGCTAAAAGAATTAACTTGAAACTGCAAGAAGTGTAATTGTCACATACAGACATAGTCACTTGTGAGAGAAAACTTGAGTCTGTTTTAATTTGTGTCTTGAACAATTATTGACATTAGCAAAGAGATAAGCCATCCATTTAATGACAGAATTGTGTATCATTATAATTCTGTATTCATATAATGATAATACAGTAAGATTCTTCTTCTTTGGCTGTGGTTATGTGTGTTAAAAGCTCAGTGAAATACAACATTAACATTGATATTGCCATGCTGTAAAGTCAGAACTCGTTATCTTGGAAAAAAATCCTACAAGACTCCAAAATGTACCTGGTAATGAAGAGTAAGTATTTTTCTTTTTATAATGGATTTCTTGAACCCTTTACTCCATAGATACTCATTTCTACACATTGTTTGTAGGAGGCTTTGGAAAACATTGTGGCAAAAGGTGAAATTGCTCGTGACGAGCAATTTCACCTTTTGCCGCAATGTTTTCTACTCTATCAAAAGGTGTCATATACACATAAGAAATGGCTTCATCCTTGCTGTTATTTAGGGTCAATTAGAGATACCATAGAAATGCCTTATGGGGTAAAGGGTTAAGGACTCCGCAAAATACCTTTCAGGGCAATTAGTTGAATTTCCTTCGCTTTACCGCTGGCCGAATGCTGGCTTTTCATTGGTTCCATCATCATTTTGTGATGGGCGAGTGTACTGTACGCTATGACGTTTCGTATCGATTTTCGGCGGCTCGCTTTACCGCTGGCCGAATGCTGGCTTTTCATTGGTTCTATCATCATTTTGTGATGGGCGAGTGTACTGTACGGTATGACGTTTAGTATCGATTTTCGGCGGCTGATTCAAAGTTTTATTAGTCAATTGTCCCAGGGTCGATGTAGCGTAGCAAATAGGGAGACCCTGGGGTATCCGAGGATGTAGTTGCCATTGCATGGTGTTTAACTCTGTACCACATGGCAAAAATATAGTCCAAATTGAAAGCATTTGCAGACAACAATTTAAACATGGCTCAAATGACGGAATTTGTACTTGATAGGGTAGAAAACATTGTTGGAAAAGGAGAAAATGCTGGTTACCAGCATTTTCTCCTTTTCCTACAATGTTTTCAAAAGGCTCTTTTCTTGGGGTTGTCAAAATTAGAGATTGTCTGGTAAAGAGTTGATGTGATTTTCAACATTATTTCATTTGTATCACTTTGGACAATGCTCCTAGCTGTGCTGAAGTTTCTTTTACCAGTACTTCCCTCTCTTTGGAGTTCTTGAATACCTTAATTGGTGCTCTTTCCGGAGGACATTGCTCTCCAAATCCCCCAAACCTCTCCTTCGGCATTTGTGCAAGTTTAAAAAAGGTGCAGCTACGATCTTTTGATGTTTTCTTTGATCACCCTAGTGACATGCCAGAGACTCGAATGCTTTTGACAGAGTTTACTACACTACAAAATCAACAAAAGTGCCAAGTTCAAGGCAGTTGCAGACAACAGAATCAAACTTAATGTTGCTCGAAATGTTATAAACATAGTAGAAAAAGGAGAAAATGTTGGATTCCAGAATTTTATCCTGTACCCATAATGTTTTTAAAAGCCCTACCCAGTCAGGGTCATCAAAACAAGGGACTTTGTGCTAAAGGGTAAATGATTTGGTAAACTGTCATTAGCAAATAGTAGAAGTTCATAATGTCTGTTGGCTACAATCTTTGGCATAACTGAACTGAAACAAGTTTTATTGCAGCCTGTTCTTTACTCATTTCAGAGAATGATGGTTTAATGTGGTTTAACTCTTTACCAAACGACAAAATTTTATACTTCTTCAAATTGAAAGCATTTGTAGAAAACAAAGTTAAAGTGACTCAAAAAGTTGAAACTTGTTCTGTGGGGGCAGAAAAAATTGTGGGAAAAGGAGAAAATGCTGGCCACCAGCATTTTCTCCTTTTCCTACAATGTTTTCAAAAGGCCTCTTTCCCAGGGTTGTTAAAAGTCGGGATTATTTGGTAAAGGTTTAAATATTATAAGAATTGACCTGGTTGGGTGTGGCTACCTTTGACATAACTTTATTAAAGCCAACCAGTTTATTTTTCATTTTAGTTCCCTCAAATCACTTCGGAATTTTTCACCTTTAATCTACGTAAACATATGCAACATCACAGAACTGTATCGATCCTTTGCTTTTTGGACACAATGAAGTGCATGCTCATTCACCATCAGAAAACACTATGAGAAAAAAAAGTTGCTTCTTGACCCTGTTGTTCCATTCTCTTTATCTTTATTTTGCATTTCTTTCAGTCCAGATTTCGAATACGACTACTGAAAGTGATTTTTGAATTACTCATTTTACCTCAATCTAAGGTGTTGTGAACTGTAACATAGCTCCGGCCTGCCAGTACAATTCTTATAGCCAATCCTTGGGCTAGAAAGGTATGGTAGAGTTGTTGTAGTAAACTAGTCAGTTCCAAAGACAAAGCGCGCAGAAGTAGTTTTTTGTAAGATTCAGATGTCCGCAATTATCTTGTCAACGAGTGCAGTTGTCAAAATTGTATAGCAGTATGTCTACATTGCCCATGATAGAAACAATGCAATCAGACCTACTGCTATCAATTATATCTATATGACATCGTATCTTTTATACCTATATAAAACTAATAAGAGTTTGCTACGGGTTTATCGTTAAACTAAGGGAGGTAATTATAAAATCGATAGTCGTAAAAATGACTGATATCGGGTTTTTTAAAAATCAAGTTTTGGGGTCTTTCTTTTTTAAGTTTTTGATTTTTGTCAGGTTTACCATTGGCTAAATTAAAAGTTCATTGAGTTTATGCAATGCAGGAAAGTCGCAATTATTCCGCTCTGTAATTATGTGTGTTAACCAGTTACCTCACAGTGGCGACTTTTAACCCATTACCACACAATCCCTACTTTTCCCTGAGAAAGAAGCCTTTAGAAAACATTGTGGGAAAAGGAGAAAATGCTGGTAACCAGCATTTTCTCCTTTTCCCACAATGTTTTCTACCCTTCACAAAACAAATTTCAAATTTTCAGTCACTTTTATTTTGACGTCTGCAAATGCATTCAGTTTGGACAAGTCTGAAATTTTGTCGTCTGGTAAAGAGTTAAGGTCCTCACGCAAGGACGAAATTTTGAACTTTTTCAAAATGAAAGCATTTGCAAATGACGCCATCGTGTAATTTTATTCAGATGATGTGATTTGCCATAGAAAGGGTAGAAAACATTGTGGATAAAGGAGAAAATGCTGGCTACCAGCATTTTCTCCTTTTTCCACAATGTTTTAAAAAGCCTTTTTATGCAGGGTTGTTAAAACTCTGGGTTGTGCGGTAATGGTTTAATTCTTTACCACACGACAATATTTTAGACTGGTTCAAATTGGAAGCATTTGCAGACGACAAAATAAAGGTGACTGAAAAATTGAAATGTGTTCTGGGAAGGTTAGAAAACACTGTGGGAAAAGGAGAAAATGCTGGTTACCAGCATTTTCTCCTTTTCCCACGGTGTTTTATAAAGGCTTCTTTCTCGGGGGCGTCAAAAGTAGGGATTGAGTGTTAATGGTTTAAAATGTAGGGTTCAATGGTGTAAAAGACTCATTATTTGAGTTCCTTTCATAGTACAGGGTGTTTCATTATAAATGTCCTATTCTTCTAAATGTTGATATTGTCAACACATAATTATGAATTTGAAATAAATGTAAAGCTACCACCTGTTTGCAGACAATCATGGGCGGATCCAGAGGCGGGACCAGGGGTCCAGACCCCCCTGTAATTTTGGCAAAAATGTGGTTATCGGATTCATGAAATGGTACTGGTTTTATATTGCACAGCATTTATGTAAAATACAGTCATAAATTAAAAAAAAAAAAAGTTCTAAATGTGGAGACCTCCTCATGGTTAGAACTGGAAACGTTGATTTTTCTTGTAAACGGCTTACATCCACTGAAATCCAGAAGTTAAAGTATCATATAATAAGACGAGTGGGTTTTCGGTGGGAAAGATATCTGGATCCGTGCATGGACAATACAATTTGTCTGGCATGCAATATGTGAAAGCAGCATTCAAACATTTGCGTGAAGTGTAGTCCCGAATCAGCCCTTGCACTCTGTGCTGACTAATATCCGAAATCAGTCTTTGTTTAAATGCAATTTACTGTTTTGTGCAAGTATGCTGTAGGACAAAATCTAATTTAAACATAAAGTGGAGTCTCAGAATTAGCCTTCTCAGACTGCGCGCGCTGATCATAGACGACACTTTATGCAGATGTGCCTTTTCACGTGTTGCAGGCCGAATGTAAGTCATAATTAGACACACAGACCTTACTTAACCCATTACCAAACGACAATATTTGAGACTGGTCCAAATGGAAGGCATTTGCATGTGACAAAATAAAAGTGACTGAAAATTTGAAATTGTTTTGTGAAGGGTAGAAAACATTGTGGGAAAAGGAGAAAATGCTGATTACCAGCATTTTCTCCTTTTCTCACAATGTTTTCTAAAGGCTTCTTTCTCAGGGTCATCAAAAGTAGGGATTTTGTGGTAAAGGATTAACTGTTCGTTGATATACAACCATTTTCTGACCGTTCATTTCACTACAAGACATAATACCAATACAAGGCATTTGACTTATGTAACCTCTTTGTTTCAATTTTAATGTAGAAGAACTACAGACGGTATGTGGTTCCGATGTCTTTTGCATTCTGGTAAAAGTTTGTTTCTGTCAGAAACGGCTACATACATTCTTAAAAATGATTGGTGAATATTGACCCAGGTCTGGTGTCTAGTCTGTCGTAATAATTCTATCTCCTTCTCTGTCGAGTAATAAATTTCCTAAAAGCTTCATCACATTTTTTCTTCATCAGAGGAAGGTGGGGTATCCAACATGTGTATAGCTGGCTCATATTTTGTTTGTGGTACATGTGAAATTGTTCAAATTAAAGGTACTCCAACAGTCAAAATTTATGAATTGTCGTCTCGGAATCACTCTTTGCAATATTGTTAAACCTCTTGATCAGTGGCGGAAAAAGATCTCTAGCTAGCTGCTTCCTCTGTCATCCTGGTATAAAACATGAAGCCATCAGGAAAATAAGATTGAGACCAAAATATTGGAAAACACACCATATAAGCCAGGGAACTTTGGCCAAATCATTTTAGACTGTGAAGATTTGAATGACAGTGACGAAAGCAATGTCAAAGGGAAATATTATTTTGCTGCTATTGTGGTCATTGTGCAAAACTGACAGAGAAAATTATACCCCCATTCCACTGGGCTGCGATCTACGGTGTTCTGTCAGAGCGCTTCAGTTCACCTCAGATCGCTGCCAGATTGGTGATTATGAGGACACTTCTGCTCAGATAACAACCGGATGATGCTCAGCTGGCGATCAAGTAATGACCGTTGAGATTCGATAGCAATGAACTGTGCATGGTCACTATCGTAGCCTGGCTAGGAGTTGCAAGCTTATATGACCTGTTTTTGCTCAGTTAATGACCAGAGGCTTTGATGCCCCTATTGCTCCTTACCCTGGATGGCATACTGTAGTTGACCAAAGAATTTATTGTACCTACACCAGGTGGTTTCCAAGGGCGAAATGATGATATGATGACTTCTTTGTAGGATTAGGGTCCCTCTTGCTCGAAGCATATATATGGTATGGACCATTAGAGAGAAAAAATCAGGTACAAGGAAATCCGAGTACAAGCCACTAGCTCTTCATCGAATAGACCTGCTTGGTTCCTTCCCCGATGTAAAGCAGTGACACACATGAGGCTACCTCTGGGTTCCAAACCAGTTCCCTCTAGTTGGGTAGGAAACACAAGGTGTCTCAGAAAGGTCCTGGTTGGGCCGGGTATCGAACCTCGGGCCTCAGGATTGGAAGTCCAGAGTTTTACCCTGCATAATAGGTTCATCCTGAAATGATGATAGCCGAGACAGACACTCTTTTGTATAGTCCTCCAAAAGCACCATCAGAGCCCAATCATATCAGCACTTGATCACAATGGAGCGCTGACATATCACCACTTGATCGCAATGGAGCGCTATCATTTGGCCGCTTGATCACAACAGAGAGCTATCATATCGCCACTTGATCACAACAGAGAGCTATCGTATCGCCGCTTGATCGCAACAGAGAGCTATCGTATCGCCGCTTGATCGCAACAGAGAGCTATCGTATCGCCGCTTGATCGCAACAGGGAGCCCAATCATATCAGCACTTGATCGCAATGGAGCACTGTCATATCACCACTTGATTGCAATGGAGCGCTATCATTTGGCCGCTTGATCACAACAGAGAGCTATCGTATCGCCGCTTGATCGCAACAGAGAGCTATCGTATCGCCGCTTGATCGCAACAGGGAGCTATCGTATCGCCGCTTGATCGCAACAGGGAGCTATCGTATCGCCGCTTGAATCGCAACAGGGAGCTATCGTATCGCCGCTTGAATCGCAACAGGGAGCTATCGTATCGCCGCTTGAATCGCAACAGGGAGCTATCGTATCGCCGCTTGAATCGCAACAGGGAGCTATCGTATCGCCGCTTGAATCGCAACAGGGAGCTATCGTATCGCCGCTTGAATCGCAACAGGGAGCTCTCGTATCGCCGCTTGAATCGCAACAGGGAGCTATCGTATCGCCGCTTGATCGCAACAGGGAGCTATCGTATTGCCGCTTGATCGCAACAGGGAGCTATCGTATCGCCGCTTGATCGCAACAGAGAGGTATTGTTTCACCACTTGATGGCAACAGAGAGCTGTCGTATCGCCACTTGATCGCAACAGAGAGCTATCGTATCGCCACTTGATCGCAACAGAGAGCTATCATATCACCACTTGATCGCAACAGAGAGCTATCGTATCGCCACTTGATCACCATGGAGCACTTCTGCATCTCTAATGGTTGCTATCGAATCACATAGGAGTGCAATGACAGGCATACTTGTGAACCTTTGCGCTCTTGAGCGATCCGATAGTGCTCCAGTTACAATGTTTATGTGCAAGTTACATTTCAATAGCGATTTGAGCTATTAAGTAGCAATGTAACGGCGTTCTGAACAGATCGCCATGGATCTTTGTGCAAGGAAGTAGATTGATGGCAATCTTGGAGATCTTCATGATCCGTTAAAGATTTATTAAAGTTCTTGGCACTCTGCATAGCAATCTATGGCGCTCTGTGAGATCGCCCCCTAGTGGAAAACGGGGGTATTAAGCTTAAGAACATAAATTTAACACCACTTGAATGGGCAAAATGTTTCTAGTGGAAAGAAAAATTTTGTTGTCAAGAGTTTTTATGGTCGTTTTAAAAGACCTAGAAAAGTTACATAAAAGTCAGTATAAGATTTTTCAGGATACAGTCAAACCTGCCCGATCGGCCACCTGTATAAGAGCGCCACCTGCTTAAGTGAGACACTTCCGTGCATCCCCAGTGCAATTTACTCTAAATGAACCTTGATAAGAGCGCTACCTGCATGACCCAGCCAACGGCCAGTACTTTTGGGTCCGAAAATCGGCCGAAACCTGCATAAACGCGCCACCAAAATTTTATGATGGCCAGTTTTCAAACTTGTATACTCGAGTAAAAAGATAAAAAATGCCGCCGCCATTTTTGTTTACCAATCAGGTAACCCGGCATACATACTCCTGTGTTAAGGGTTTAATGTCACTGACTTGGCTTGATTAGACAATGAAATCAATAATTGGTCATTTGTTAATCGTTTTATGACCACCAAATACTATAAAGAAGATGATTAGCTGGAAACAAACACCCTTCAGCCTTAAAATGGGTCGGAGATTGTCACAGTTTGACAGGTGTCATTATTCAATTATCGATCATTGTAGAACAATATGATGAATTTGAAAACCGATACAGACCAGATTTTAACACATTAATGCGTATTTTTGATAATCCATTTCACACTTATTATGGCTGACACGTATGAATGATTTTGTAGAGGCAAATTTGAGACAATAGCTCTCTCAATCTTCGTAAAGCATTTCTACCAGACTGTGACATAAATTGTGGATTGTAAAATAAGGACTGTACCCTATCTTCCTGAATAAATTAAATATGTTTTTAGATTTTTTTTCTTTAACCCATTACCACACAATAGCTACATTTGACGACTCTGGAGAAGAAACTCTCTAAAAACATTGTGGGAAAAGGAGAAAATGCTGGTAACTAGCTTTTTTTCCTTTTCCCACAATGTTTTCTACCCTTCCCAAAACGAATTTCAATGTTTGACTCACTCTAATTTTGTCATCTGCTTATGCTTTGAATTTGGACCAGTCTAAAATTTTGTAGTCTGGTAAAGAGTTAATCAGGAAATGTCCTATAATTTAATAATTTTGATGGATTCTCAAGTCATTCAGATGGGTTATTAGCTCTTGTCCAAACAGTCCCGAAAAAAATGTAAAAGTTACATGATTTTTGGCTACATCAAATCTATTGCCTGTAGCATCTTTCAAGTTGGGTCAGTCCAAAATTTTGGACATAATGAGTCACCTCGGTTATAGAACCTGGATAAGACAGCCACCTGTATAAGACAGCCACTTTGAGTCAGTCCCAGAGCTGGCTGTCTTATACAGGTTTGACTGTATTTCAAAATACAACTCAACTTGAAATTAATAAAAAAAAATTTGACTCCTAAGATTAAGGACAGATATTATGAAACACCCTGTACAAGGTCATTACGTGTATTGTTAACCCTTTCTTGATTTTTCGGTATCATTCAACTGAGATATTTACTTTTTGCGCTTTCTTTTTTCCTTTTTGTGAAGATTGTTGTAGGTGGTTTAACTCTTTACCACACGAGAAAATTTTAGACTGGTTCAAATTGAAAGCAGATGCAGATGACAAAATAAAGGTAACTAAAAAATAGAAATTTGTTCTGGGAAAGGTAGAAAACACTCTGGTAAAAGGAGAAAATGCTGGTTACCAGCATTTTCTCCTTTTCCCATAGTGTTTTCAAAATGCTTCTTTCTCTGGGGCGTCAAAAGTAGGGATTGAGTGGTAATGGGTTAACTGGGGTCAGGACAAATATTGTTGCATAGTTTTATGGTGTCAGTGAATTAGTCAGTTCTGAAGAAAAGCGAATTAATCCTTTACCAAACTACAAAATTTTACACTTGTCCAAGTTGAAATCATTTGCAGATGACAAATATAAACATGATTGAAAAATTGAAACTTGACTTTACCACAGCAGAAAACATTGTGGGTAAAGGAGAAAATGCTGGTTACCAGCATTTTCTCCTTTTCCCACAATGTTTTCAGAAAGCTTCTTCCTCAGGGTTGTAAAAACCAGGGATTGGTTAGTAAAGGGTTAAAGGGGGTTACAGAATATGCATACAGTTTTAGTGACTGAGTCAGTGCTAAAGAGGAAGTGTATTAAAGCTGATCACAGAGTATTGAAATAGGTTCAGTGAATGGGTCAGTTTGGGAGACAAAGCATATCGAAACCGATCTAAGTTTGTAAAATTAGGTAGCAGTTGCTCTACATTGCCCATCATCTGAATAGCGCAATCAGAACTACTGCTATGTTAAATGTACATTACAACGTACTTTTTATACCAATACATGTGAAAAAAGTAGTTGCTACGGGTTTGATAGTAAAAGGAATAAAGGGAGGTTATTATGCATATCAAAAGTCGTAGACAATTAATAATATCGATATTTTTCAAAGATCGAGTTAGAGACTTCTTTGTACAATAACCATCCCGTGTTTTTCGCTATTCGGTGGAAGAGGCCTTTTGAAAACATTGTGGGAAAAGGAGAAAATGCTGGTAACCAGCATTTTCTGCTTTTCTCACAATGTTTTCTACCCTTTCAAAGATTTAGAGTGTAATTGTGAGTGTTTCAAGTTTGTCATAAGGAAATGCTTTCAATTTGAAAGGATGAAAGTGAAGAGAGGGCCAATTATTAAACTCTTTCATTTGGGTTGGTTGAACTCTTTACCAGACGACAAAATTTTAGACTTTTCCAAATTGAAAGCATTTGCAGACGGCAAATTAAACATGGCTTAACTCTTTACCACACAACCCCAACTTTTGATGACCCCGAGAAAGAACTCTTTTGAAAACATTGTGGTAAAAGTAGTAAATGCTGGTAACCAGCATTTTCTTCTTTTCCTACTTCGTTTTCTACCCTTCTTTAACCAAATGTCAATTTTTCATTTACTCTGTCGTCTGCAAATGCTTTCAATTTGGACAGGTCAGAGGTTTTCCCGTGTTGTAAACAGTTAACCCTTTACCAAAAGACAAAATTTTAGACTGGTTCAAGCATTTGCAGTGACAAAACAAAAGTGACTGAAAATTTGAAACTTGTTTTGGGAAGGGAAGAAACATTGAGAAAAGGAGAGAATGCTGGTTACCAGCATTTTCTACTTTTTCCACAATATTTTCGGAAGCCCTCTCTCTCAGGTTTGTTGAAAATCAGGATTGTGTGGTAAAGAGTTAAATGGTGGAATTTATCTTCAAATGTGTAGAAAACATTGTGGGAGAAGGAGAAAAAATACTTTATTAAAGATTTGAAGGTAAGAAGAATTGCCATTAATATTCCTTTCACAACTTAAGTTGGGTTGTCTGTGCATGCCATACTCTTTGAAGATTCGACCGTCTTATATGATGCATCACTCCCCTCAATATGGGGGGATTGTATTAATGCCCTATAAAGTGGCAATGGTATAAATGTATAAATAGCCTGGTTTCTAGCATTTTCTTTCTTTGTCTTGCAATGTTTTGAAATTGCTTCCATCATCAGGATCGTAAATTACACAGTACAGTCGTGAAAGATGATTTTGTAGTTGCAGATTGTAAGGGTAGGTCGGGTATCGATCCTGACAATAGGTAGGTGTTTAATGACCAGCGATTTGAATCCATTGGAAACAATGGAAGCTTTTGTGTTGATGATAAGGAATTTCAAATTTTAATCTTCGAGTCGTCGTGGATGGATGGAATTTACTCGGTGTAATATTTCTTCTCCAATCAATTTTAAAACCCTTTATGATATGATCCTTACTTTAAACAAGTCTGAAGGAGAAGGCTTTTGAAAAAATTGTAGGAAAAGGAGAAAATGCTGGTAACCAGCATTTACTCTTTTTCCCAGAATGTTTTCAATCTTGTCAAAGATAGAAATAATCATTTGAGCTACTTTTATTTTGTTGTTTTCAAATGCTTTCAGTTTGGTCAAGTCGATAATTTTGATGTGTGGTAAGGGGTAAATCAGTTTTTACCTCAAAACAAAATTTTTTGGACTTTTCCAAATTCAAATTTATCATATGCAGACGATAATTTAGATGTGCCTCAAATAATAGAATAAGTCTTTGATACGGTAGAAAACATCTTGGGTAAAGGAAAAAATGCTGGTTAATAGCATTTTCTTCTTTTCCATCAATATTTTTAAAAGCCTTCTTAAATCTCAGGGTCATTAAAACTTGGGATTGTGTTGTAAAGGGTTAAAAAAGAAAAGATTAGCTTGATAATGTTTACAGATAATCAAGTTATATTTCTTCTTACTTGATATATTATGTATGGGAACAACTTGTCTCAAGTTGTCTGTGGTTCAGAAAAGTTGGGAGTTTATTCATTTGAAGTTTTTGTGTAGAAATGGAATTAAAGTGTTATTAAATTTGTGATAGTTTTCGAGTATTGAATGATTTTGTGCGAGCTAATCTGTTCATCACTCTGCGCTATTCCTAAATTTTGCGTTCATTTGGTAAATGAATGATTTCTTCTGAAATGCCTGATCGACAGAATGTCAATGGTGGTGGGGGGGGGGGGGGGGGGGGTGGAGGGTTTATCATAAGTCAAAGCCCCAGATGAGAGGGAGTGATGATATTCTAAATTGATTTTTTCTGTTTGAAACCCTATGTTGTGGGTAATCATTAGAATCGTCTCTATGAGACGATTCTGAGTATCAACAACATAGGGTTAAGTGGAAAATAATATTTTCAATTGTCTGCCAGAAATTTTGTCCAAATATGATTGAATGTTGCAAAAGACAAAAGATATAGTTCTTTACATAGGTTTTCTAGTAATATATTGTCTGCAGGTATACTAATATACTGGTACACAAAGTGACAGGAAATACAAACATGTTATGACAAAGATAAAAGTATGCAGTCACAAATTTGAATATGTAAAGATTTGATTTGATTTTCCAGGAACAAACCCCTTTCCTGCCATCCCCCACCCCCTTAAAAAGAAACAAAACCTGGATTTGTCCCTGCATAGTACATTACATTATATAGGTTTTGTCAACCTGCTGGTATATTTTTCCACTTATCTTGAAGATCATATAATAAATCTTTGGTTATAAAAAGTTCTTAAATTGTCAAACAGGTAATAAAAAACAGGGCCAATGTGTAAACTCACCTTGCTTAACTCTTTATTTACCAAATGACAGAATTTTGGAATCGTCCAAATTGAAAGCATTTGCAGGCAACAAAAATGTGAAAATCAGTTTAGGAAGAGTTTAGACAAGTAAAAATTTTTCAAGTCAAAAATAGGATGATAACAACAAGTGACTTAAATCGACGTCCATCTTTATTAGCTTGAAGAGTTTGGGACACAGGGGCATAGAATTTAATGTTATAATGTATTATATCATAAAAAGTAACAGTGCACTGTGGTCTAGTGAAGTGCAAACATTTAACCCTTTACACCATAGTTACTCATTTCTACACATTGCTTGTAGGGACCTTTGGAAAATATTATGGCAAAAGGTGAAATTGCTCGTGACGAGCAATTTCACCTTTTGTCACAATGTTTTCTATAGTATCAAAAGGTGTCATTTACACATAAGTAATGGCTTCATCCTTGCTGTTATTTAGGATCAATTAGAGATACCATAGGAATGCCTTATAGAGTAAAGGTTAACCCTTTTCCGAATGACAAAACTGTAGACCTGTCCAAATAGAAAGCATTTGCAGATGACAGTTTCAATGTGGCCCGTATGAAATGATTTTTCTTTGATGGGGTAGAAAACATTGTGGGAAAAGGAGAAAATGCTGGTAACCAGCATTTTCTCCTTTTCCCACAATGTTTTTCAAAGCCTTCTCTTTCAGGAGCGTTAAAAGACATCATTGTGTGGTAAAGGTTAAATTTGACTTGTGAAAATTTCTGAAGTCAGAAAGAGGATGATAACAATAAATGACTGAAATTTAAGTCCATCTTTATTAGCCATGAGGATATGGAAAGATTTTTCCAGGAATTTTTAATGCAGTGCGTTGCTTTCAGTTTTCGAGGGAATAAACATGAATACTATGTGCACAGTTACGGGAAATGCAAGTTTGTTTCCGGAAAAGAAACTTCGGCTTGTCTGCAGACCCGATTTTCAGGGTGTTATACTTATTTATGGTAAAAATTTTCTGTCGATAATGGTGAAAATTTGAATTTTTTTCTAGTTAACCTTCGCCACTCTATCTTGAGATTTCGGGACTGAAAAGGATTTTGAAAACATTGCAGGTAAAAGGAGAAACTGCTGGTAGCCAGCATTTTCTCCTTTTCCTACCATATTGTCAAAAGCTTTATTTCTTCAGGGTGGCTAAAACATTGAATTGTTTGGTGAAAGATTACCCCTTTACCAGACGACAAAATTTTAGCCCTTTTCAAATTGAAGGCATTTACAGACGACAATTTCAGTGTGGCTCAAATGGTGCAGCTGTTTATTGATAGGATAGAAAACATTGTGGGAAAAGGAGAAAATGCTGGTTACCAGCATTTTCTCCTTTTCCCACAATGTTTTCAAAAGGCTTGTTTCCAAGGGTCGTCAAAAATCATCATTGTGTGGTGAAGGATTAACTTTCTACCACACAATACCACTTTTAACAACCCTTAAAAAAACCCCAACTTTTGGAAACATTGTGGAAAAAGAAGAAGATGCTGTAGACCACCATTTTTTTTTTTACCATAATGTTTTCTACCCTTCTAAAAACAAATTTCAATTTTGAGGGCAAATTTACTTTGTTGTTTGCAAATACCTCCAATTGTAGCAAGTTTAAATTTGTCTAATAGGTAAAGAATTAACTAAGGTCAGGATAAACTTTGATGATATCAGAGCTGTAAGCCTTCCAGATTTAACATGATTCTATTTGGCTTGTATCATGTGAAAAGGGGCATTCAAACATTTGTGTTAAGTTTTGTCTGGCTGGTATCAGCCTGCACAATCAGCACATGCTAATCCGAGATGGCACTTCGCGACTACATTAGATTTTGTGCTACAGAAGACTTGTGCTAAGTAGAAAAGTACATAAAAAGGAAAAGTGTTGCTTCAGATAAGCCTGCGGTGACTGCGCAGGCTGATCCGAGACGACACTGCACTTAAATTTAAGTCAATTGATGGACAAGGCATTTTCTCCTTTTCCCACAATGTTTTCTTCACTTCCAAAAACAAATTTCAAATTTTCAGTCACTTTTATTTTGTGGTCAGCAAATGCTTCAATTTGGACAAGTTTAAAATTTTGTCGTTTTTTAGAGTTAACATACATTATCTAGACTTTCGATTTCATTTCAGTGGACCGTAACAAGATGAGGATCAGAAAGGGGAAGTTACGGCTCAGCCCAAATGAAGAGGCACAGCTTATTAAGGAGGAAACGGAAAAGCGTCGAAAACTGCGATTGCAACAAGTTCGAGAACAGAGCAAAGAAAATGCGGCCAAGATCAGGAACGCTGTGAAGCAGGAGAAGCATAGGCAACTTATGAAACTAGCCAATGAGATCAAGGTATTTTGTCATGTGACATAATAACACCAAGTCTTACCCTTTATTTTATAACCAAATGACAAAATTTTAGGCTTGTCCAAATCGAAAGCATTTTGCAGATGACAAAATAAAAGTGGCTGAAAATTTGAAATTTATCTTGTGAAGGGTAGAAAACATTGTGAGAAAAGGAGAAAATGCTGGTAACCAGCATTTTCTCCTTTTCTCTCAGTATTTTCTAAAGGCTTCTTTCCCAGGGTCGTCAAAAGTAGGGATTGTGTGGCAATGGGTTAATACTGATTTCAAAGTTATTTCAGATATTGCACAGGTTAATGCACCTATTCATGTTTTGGTGGAATTTCTTTTACCAGTACTCCGTACAATATTCTTTCCAAGCCACTGGCTGCTTTCCCACATAACCATCATCGAAACAATGATCAGCAGTGACAGAGGACTGAATCCTGTCTCAATGAATACCATCAGTCCTCGGTAAAAAATTGGCCGAGCTGGGGATCAGACCTGTAATCCCATTTTCTTAAGTCCTGTATGCTACCAGTTGAGCTTCCTGGGCTCGGCTTTCAGTGGTTAGGGTATCTGACTTGTGATCTGATGGTTGCAGGTGTGATATCGGGCTGAGGCAAGCTTTCTTTTCTGGCAATATTTTGCCTCTTATCTTTGAACTGTGTGAAAGAAATGGTTAGTGATTCACCAATTATTCTTAGGAACATTCTTTGTCTTATTCTTCAAGATTTTCCAAATTTGAAAGTAAAATAACTTTGATTAGCTAAATCAAATGGTTTAACTCATTACCAAACCACAAAATTTTAGGCTTGTCCAAATTGAAAGCATTTGCAGATGACAAAATAAAAGTGATTTCCAGCATTTTCTCCTTTTCCCACAATGTTTTCTAAAGGCTTCTTTCTCATGGTCATCAAAAGTAGGGATTGAGTGGCAATGGGTAATTTTCTCCTTTCTCTACCACATCTACAAAAGATTTCTTTCTTGAGGGTCTTTAATACTTTAGGATTGCTTATTAAAGGGTTTAAATTGTAAATGGAATAACAATTAATATTCTAGGGTCAACTGGAAGCAGAGAAAGCAGAGCGAGTTAGACATCTAGAACAGCAATACGACAACAGTTTACGCAACATAGGAGTCGGACATAAACTCGCCAGTGAACAGGTTTGGACTTTTTTGGTTATCAGACAATATTGTGAATTGTCAGTAATGCTTCTAACCATTTTAGTTTGACTCTTTTTCATGAAAACATCAAAGTATTATTGTTGTAGCCCTGTTGTGTTCTGCATCTGTAATAATTGACATATTGCAATATCTCTGTTATCACTGAAGATAATCTGTTATCACTGAAGATAATCTTTTATCACTGAAGATAATCTGTTATCACTGAAGATAATTACTTTAACTCTTTACCACACAATCCCAACTTTTAACAAACCAGTGCAAGAAGCCATTTAAAAACATCGTGGGAAAAGGAGAAAATGCTGGTTACCAGCATTTTCTCCTTTTCCCACAATGTTTTCCACCCTATCAAAGAAAAGTCACATAATTTGAGCCACATTGAAATTGTCATCTACAGATGCTTTACAATCAAAAGAGGAACTCAAATCACAGGGGCAGGTAACCGTCAAGTTTTTTAGATATAGGTATGCTCATGTTTTGATGCAGAATTTTCACTGAAAATCAAGCAAGTGCAGCCAAGCTGTGGCACTAATATAGGGTGTTCTTGTTTTGAATTGTCAGCATGGCTGAGGGATACAGTTTCTGTGTTGTTAGTCTGTCTCTCAGTTTGTATGTCGGTCAGTCTGATCATCTGTCCATTGTGAAAGATATGTTCCAAAATTTTTGAAGAAAATTGGCGGAATTTCATACATTTGCTCCTAATGATAGTCTGCCAATGTCCTTTTACTTTTTACTGAATGACAAAATTTTAGACTGGAGCAAATTGAAAGCACGTGCAGAGGACAAAATAAACATAACTCAAAAATTGATTGTTTCCAGCAGGATAGAAAACATTGTGGGTAAAGGAGAAAATGCTGGTTACCAGCACTTTTTTCTCCTTTTACCACAATGTTTTCAAAAGGGTACTTCCTCGGGGATGTTCATACTCTGGATTGTGTGGTAAGGGTTAATGTTGTGTCATAGAAAATGGTCTTTTCAACGGAAAAAATTGATGTTGTGTTTACAGCTGGACCGGAGTGATGAGAGACAGATGATCCTACAAGCTGAAAATCTACGAGCCGAGGCTCGAGGACGATCAGCTCTCGAAAAAGAGAAGAAAGGAATTGCAGAGAAAAAACAGGAAGCCAGGAAGCATATTGTTGCTAGGTAATTGATTTTCAGCTTAACTGTTTACCACACGACAAAATTTTAGACTGGTTCAAATTGAAAGCATTTGCAGACATCAAAGGTGACTCAAAAATTAATATTTGTTCTGGGAAGGGTAGAAAACACTGTGGGAAAAGGAGAAAATGCTGGTTACCAGCATTTTCTCCTTTTCCTACAGTGTTTTCAAAAGGCTTCTTTCTCAAGGGCCTCAAAAGTAGGGATTGTGTGGTAATGGGTTAAACTGTTTACCACACAGTCCCGTCGTTTACCAACTTTAAGAAAGAAACCTATAGAAAACATTATGGGAAAAGAAAATGCTGGTACCCAGCATTTTCTCCTTTTCCCATAATATTTTCTACCCTATGAAAATCAGGAGTCATCTTATTACCAAAATTTAATTTGTTGTTTGCAGATGCTTTGAATTTTGTGCAGTCCAAAAAATTGTTGGTTAGTTAAGAGTCGGGATTATGTGGTTAAGAGTTAATATTGAAATAACACTTGCAGGGGTTCATGACTGTGATATCACATACATCTTTTGAGTCCAGTGCGGCTCAGTGGCAAAACGTAGGACTGGTGCACTGGGCTCCAGCCTCCCTCAGAGCACTTTGTTTTTCCTTATTGTGTCCTTGGGCAAGAAACTTCAGGGCCCTAGCCTAGTACTGATGGAACCAAGGAAATACATGAATATGTAAGCTGTTGCAATGATACAAATAAAATAATGTTTATCGTGTAAAACACCATTTGGTCAATTCCATAACTAACGCCTTAACATTCTATACATAAATGGCAGAGCAAATTTGCAAACTGTTAGGTAAGTATTTACTTCTCATACTTTTGACTCTATATTTTGATTTTTATGTTTGATTACATTGAAGAAAAGGGCTATCTAAATCATTGTGGAAAAAAGTGAAAATGCTGTTTACCAGAGTTTTCTTCTTTGCCCGAAATATTTTCTACCATAACAATGAAAAATGCTTTTGTTTGACATTAAATTAGGTCCCTGTTTCAACACTAAATTTTGTGTTAAACTACACTGAAGAAAAGGCCTTTTGAAACCATTTTGGAAAAAGGAGAAAAATGCTTTTAGCCAGCGTTTTCTTCTTCACATCTGGTGTTTTCAACCTTTTCTAAGCAAAATGCTTTCATTTGAGCCACGTGTGATTTGTTGTCTTCATTGGTTTTTGATTTTGGCTAGTCCAACATTTTATTGTCTGCAATCTAAAATGCTGCTCTCTGCTGCTGTTTTCGATTTGACAAGTCTAAAATTTTCTTCTCTGTTAATGAGTTGACAGAAAAAAAAAAAGATGCAGTTTAAGTGTTGGCCTGGACTGTTTATTTCAGGAAAAATGCCCTTGAAGTAGAGAGACAAAGGTCAGCTGATGTAGCAGCCATGCCCCCACCCCCACCGGACCCATTGCAGAATATCAACATGCCAAAACCTAGTATGTAGAATGGTTCTTTCGTTTTGTACTGCAGATATGTTATATATAACCGAAGGCATTATTGCTTGAATTTTTTAAGTTTGATCTTTGCAAAATGATTTCGAGGTAGGGTCAGGAAACCCTACACATGTACTTTCAGGAAACCCTCAACCCATATTTGTCATGTAGGTCTAAGATAGAAAAAACATTGTGTGGAAAAAGAGAAAATGCTGGTTAGCAGTATTTTCTCTTTTTTCCCACAGTGTTTTCAACAGCTTTCTTTTAGAAGGTTGTTATAACTGCGGATTGTGTAGTGCTAAGCCCTGGTATCTCAGTCAGTAGCGGGCAGGATTTGAGAACATGGGGTCCAGGGTTCGATCCCCTGGCTTGGCCAATTTCTTTCCGAGGATTGATGATAGTCACTGGGACAGGATATATTTTCTCCCATAGCTGACCATCGTTTTGATGATGATCATGTAGGAAAGCAGCCAATGGCTTGAAAAGAATATCGCTCTGAGTACTGGTAAAAGAAACTCTAGGAATGCATGGATAGGTGTACTGGCTGCCGAGAAATAACTGAAATAATGTTGAAAATGGTATTAAACACTTCACAATCAGTCAATCAACAGGATTGTGTAGTAAAGGGTTATCTGGTAAATCACTTTCAGAAGCAGTCAAGGTGACAGACATGGAACATTTCTCCACCTCACACTATCATCTACAGAATGAACATGTTATTGACAAGGCTGGACCGGAGGAACAAGTGAGTCGCTTTTCTTTTGTACTTGTAAACACACTTTTACCCAAAAAGTTGGTGCTGTTATCGTGAACGCTGAGTTGGCAACATACAAAACTAGATGTCCAATGTCACTAACTATTCTTACGAAAATTTCTTGTCCATTTATAGATTTAGAAATTTACTTAACTGCTGATGGGTTTAACCAATTAACTTAGCAATTGACACTTGTTAAACTGATTTTTAAGCAAATAAGAAGTTGTGTTACTTCCAAATTTAGAAAATCGTTATTAGTTTTAACATTTAATTTCACACATGAATCATGTGAATCAGTGTTCTAGAAATGAGATTATAATAATAAATGAGAAAGCTTGTTGACAAAACACCGCATGATTTTTCTTCTTTCACACATGTGTGTTAGACTAGAAAATTTATATTAACTGTCCTTCACTGGAAAAGGGTGAGTTATGTGTTTAACTCATGACCAAACGACAAAATTTTAGGTTTGCCCAAATCGAAAGCATTTGCAGACGACAAAACAAAAGTGACTGAAAATTTGAAATTTGATTTGTGAAGGGTAGAAAACATTGTGGGAAAAGTAGAAAATGCTGGTTACCAGCATTTTCTTCTTTTCCCACAATGTTTTCTAAAGGCGTCTTTCTCAAGGGTGTTAAAAGTAGGGATTGTGTGGTAATGGGTTAAAAAGATTTGTTAACTTTTTCTTCGATAGGAAGATGCAAGGGAGGCGGCAGAGCTGGAGACAGAAAGGATCAAAGAGAGAGCTTTGGAGTTAAAACGGTTGAGACAGGACCAGTTAGAGAGAGCACGATTGAGACACAATCAGGCGTTAGAGAGGGAACTGCTGAAACATGTAAGTACAATAACAAAGAAATGGGATTCAAAGCATTATGAGAAAAGAAGAAAAAGCTGGTTTCTTGAGTTAACCCTTTTCCAAATGACAAACTTTTGGACTAGACCAGATTGAAAGCATTTGCAGACGACAATTCAAGGCTTGCTGAAAAGATGATTTCTGTCCATGATATGGTAGAAAATATTGTGGGAAAAGGAGAAAATAATGTTTACCAGCATTTTCTCCTTTTCCCACAATGTTTTCAAAAGGCTACTATTCTAGACCCATAAAAACCAGGGATTGTTTGGGAAAAGGTCAAAAGCGTCTGCGATAGGAACAGTAAGAGAGCACAAGATTGAGAAAGAATCAGGCTTTAGAGACTGTATGTCTTAACCCTTTGCCACACAGCAAAATTTTAGACCTATCCAAATCGAAAGTATTTGCAGACGACAATTTTATACTGGCTCAAATGATGCAGATTTTCTTTGATAGGTAGAAAACTTTGTGGGAAAAGGAGAAAATGCTGGTTACCAGCATTTTCTACCTTTCCCACAATGTTTTCATTAGGCTTTTTCCTCAGGGATATTAAAAGACGTCATTGTGTTGTATGGAGTTAAATGTGTAAGTACTATATTCTAGCATGAAATGCGACTTTGGCTCTATAAACACAGTGCAAGGAAAAAGTGGTAAAATCTGCGACAATCCATGTAGATTCAATGAGTGACGTCATTCAATGAATGAGTTATTCAATGGAACATAATCTTCATCTGCTTTTTTACTCTTAAGTTTGAACTTGTTTTCATTTCACTAAGAATTGGCCACTAAATGAATAACCCACTCGGGCTATCGCCCTCGTGAATTATTTATTGCGCCGCATAACTCACAACTGTGGTTTATTGAACGATATACCACGATAGAAAGAAGATTATTTCTTAAATAACAAATGAAGGATATATATGCGACTTGTCATGCAAAAAAGGACCATCTTGGAATTGTGACAAGTGTGGACACTTTCTGCTTTTATGATATTTCCTGTAAGAAACCATGCTATACAATCATTTTTGAACTGTCAGTTTAAAGTGACCTGCACTATCTTTGATCTGTTTTCTTTTGATTGATGCAGGGAATTCTCAGATGGTCCCTTTTTGTGTGACAGCTTGCTAAAGATACTAAATATTGCAGCTTTCTGTTGATTGTCAGTTTTGACTGTCAATTTCACACAGGAATCTTTGTCAACAATGTTTTAGAAATGAGATGTATAATAACAGCATGTTGACATTACACGGCACTATTTTCTTATCTCACAAGTGTGTCTAAAATTGAAAACAAGGAGAGTTATATGATAAAGCATTTTCACCAGCATTTTCTCCTTTTCCGACAATGTTTTGTACCCTTTCAATGTCACATTCTAGCTGTTAAGCCGCACTAAATTTGTTGTCTGCAAATGCTTTCAATTTGGGTAAGTCTAAGATTTTGTCGTCTGGTAAAAACCAGGTGCACTGGTTTGAAAAAAAATAAACCCAAAAATAGCTCAGATTGTATCAACCAATACTTGATGAAATGGTATTTACCCTTGACAGATTTTCAGGCATGTCCGACTTTGAAAGCATTTGCAGACTACAAATGAATTGCTGGATTTATTGTTTAACTCATTACCAAACAAAGTATTTTAGGCTTGTCCAAATCGAAAGCATTTGCAGACGACAAAAAAAAAGTGACTGAAAATTAAACATTTGTTTTGTAAAGAGTAGAAAACATTGCTGGAAAAGGAGAAAATGCTGGTTACCAGCATTTTCTCCTCTTCCGACAATGTTTTCTAAAGGCTTCTTTCTCAGGGTCGTCAAAAGTAGGGATTGTGTGGTAATGGGTTAAAAGGTTTGAAAACGTGTGGGAAAAGGAGAAAATGCTGGT
This sequence comes from Tridacna crocea, assembly GCA_943736015.1. Lineage (NCBI taxonomy): Eukaryota > Metazoa > Mollusca > Bivalvia > Cardiida > Cardiidae > Tridacna > Tridacna crocea. Next base: position 47,604,121 of record OX031068.1, on the reverse strand, counting down.
TACCAGCATTTTCTCCTTTTCCCACAGGGTTTTCGAAAGTCTCTTTTCTCAAGGTTGTTTTAAGAAGTAGTGTGTGTAGGGTAGACTTTGCACTCTATGGATTATTAGAGGTCACATAATGCAAAGAATGGTTCTATTAATATTACAAGTGTGTTTATTAACCAATTGTTTTATCCCATTTGCTGTCTTACCCATTGGGGTCATAATGATATTTTGATTGTATGATTGTGTGGTATTTAATGCCATTTTCAAGATTATTTCAGTTATATTGGGGAGGCCAGTGCACCTATCCATGCTTTCTCTGATTTTTTTTTTAAACAGTATTCCACACAATATTCTTTCTAAGCCACTGGCTGCTTTCCCACATACCATCATGAAAACAATGATCAGCGGTGAGAGAGGAATTGAATCCTGTCTCAATGATTTTCATTAATCTTCAGAAAGAATTTGACTGAGCCAGGGATTGAACCTGTGACCCCCCCCCCCCCCCTGTTCTTGGGACCTGTAACTGATGCATTGAAATACAACATAATGTATATCAAATTATGATATATATCAGAGCATGGGAAATTATAATTAGGTTAAATTTTATACCAGATAGCCTAGTATTTATTGTTTTTTCTTATAGCTATTGCAGATACAATTTTTTGGCACCTATTCCTATTTAACCTTTTTCAATAACCCTTTAGCAAACAAGCTCGAGTTTCAATTACCATGTAGAAGAAGGCTTTTGAAAACATTTTTGGAAAAGGAGAAAATGCTGGTTACCAGCATTTTCTCCTTTTCCCAAAATGTTTTATAACCTTACAAGGACAAATTTCAATGTTTGAGCTACTCTTAATTTATCGCCTTCAAATGCTTTTGATTTGGACATGTTAAATTGTTGTGGTTTGGTACAGAGTTAATCAAATGAAGTCAGTTGAGGTAAGTGCATAGGACTATTTACAAACAAAACCAAATACCGGCAGTCATAAATTGTGGACAGTCTTAGTGTCTTTCTGATCTGTGAGTACAAGGTAAATTAATTAATTCTTTAAATTTTTACCACACAATCACAACTTTTAACAAGTTTAGGCCTATTGAAAAATTTCCCACAATGTTTTCTTCACTTCTAAAAACAGATTCAAAATTTTGAAGGGACAGTTATTTTGTTGTCTGCCAATACTTTCAGTTTTAACAAGTCTAAAATTTTGATGTTTGGTAGAGTTAACAAAAGAGACGATAAGCAAGATTTGACACAAATGACTTGATTTCTTATTGAAATGTCAGAAAACTTTGTGAAAAAGGGAGAAAATGCTGGTTATCAGCATCTTCTTTTCCTGTAATGTTTTGAAAGGGTCATTAAAACTTGGGACTTTGTTGTAAAGGGTTAACTCTCTACCAAATGACAAAATTTCTGACTTGTACAAATTCAAAGCATTTGTAGACAAGGAAATAAATGTGACTGAAAAGCTGAAAGATGCTTTTGAAAGGCGAGAAAAATTGTGGACAAGTGAAAAAAAGTAGAATTAGCATTTTATCCTTTTTTAACAAAATACTTTTATCTGAGTTGGTAAAACTTAGACTTGTTTGGTAAAGAGCTGGACAGGTACACAGAGCTATTTACAAACAAAACGAGTTACTTTTTACTAAGTGTTCATTTTTTTGTACATTACAGGACTATAATAACATTCTGCATGACTTGAGTGATTTACAGCGAGAAGACAGAGAAAGACGGTTAAAAGTTGTCCATAACATTCCGGTGAGTAATCTCTTAATTCTTTACCACACGAGAATATTTTAGACTGGTCCAAATTGAAAGCAATTGCAGACAACAAAATAAAGGTGACTAAAAAATAGAAAATTGTTCTGGGAAGGGTAGAAAACACTGTGGGAAAAGGAGAAAATGCTGGTTACCAGCATTTTCTCCTTTTCCCATAATGTTTTCAAAAGGCTTCTTTCTTAGGGGCGTCAAAAGTAGGGATTGTGTGGTAATGGGTTAAGCTACTAATTTTACAGCTTGATTAATTACCTCCCTTTGTGAAATGCATCTAGGATAATCTAGGTAAAGTCTTTTGATTGCTTGAGGCTGTAACATATGGGGCATGCTCACAGTATGTGCAGTCTGAATCTATGATCTACACCATCCTGTACCCTGTGCTAGACTGATCAAAGTCACCTTCGGTAGCAATGGAAATCTATTGTTAGACCTTAGAAGTTGAATTTCTTGATTTGGTAGTGAAATCAAAGTGTAGAGAATGCTGAAGTGGTATTTGTCAAGGAAACCCATTGTGTGGAATTAATAGTTTGAAAGAAAAAGAGACATATTGTTCAAATATTGGCTTAAAAGTCAACCCACTAAGCAAATGAATACCTTTTCGGCTGAAGGGAGAGTGCTCATGTACCTTAAAAGTATAATTTTGAAATATCTTTAGCCATTTACATTTAATTTCCAACATTACAATCAATTACTTCGATCTATAAATATTCATGACCAATCACATGGAGAAGTGCAATAATAGGACGAACAAGCCATGGAACTAATTGGTTTGGAACGAAAAAGCAGGCAAATTTGTATCATTGCGCCATTTGAAGGCTATTAGCGATAGAAGCTATTTTCAATAAAAAATAAGTATCTCAACGATTGATGGCCTCGCCCAACGTATTTTAATATGCCATTTCAAATTATATATCTGAGTGCTACCGAAAAACTCATTTGCTTGGGAAAAAATGAGTTTAACTGGGTGTATTTCCTTCTGCTTTGCACAAAAAAAGATACATGGTTTTCAAAATTCAATCTTGAACTCATAGTGGTATTGTCTTCGACAAATACCACAAAAATTATTTCATCACTGTGATTTATTATACAGTAATCCATATTCACCAACCATTCTGAAGGACATCCTTAGTGTGATCCCCATTGAATTACAGCTGTACATATAGCATTCATTTAGTCTTTTCCAAATAAAATTTTAGACAAGTCCAAATTGAAAACATGTGCAGATGAAAAGATAAATGTCACTAAAAAATTAGCTTGTTCACATGCTCAACCAACCAACCAACAACCAATTACAATCAACCAAAATTATTAATTACTACTTCCAGAAACAAGTGTTCGAGCCTCCCAATTTCCGTATGGATGACAGAGACGATAAACAAAGACAGATGGAACAAGACTTTGAGGACATGTACATGGCAGGAACAGGTATGTTTACCACCAGTTAATGCTTGGTTAACCCTCAACCAGGGGTTTCCCCTGATTCCCTGTGTATTTGATTATAGATCTGGAAATTTGTTTCTAATCACTTCCAGATGACAAATGTAACTCAAAAATTGAAATTTGTTTACAGCAGGGTAGAAAACACTGTTGGAAAAGGAGAAAATGCTGGGTATCAGCATTTTCTCCTTTTCCCACAATGTTCTCAATGGGCATCTATCTCAGGGTCGTAAAAAGTAGAGATTGTTTGGGAAAGGGTTAATATTTTACCATCCAATCTTATCTTTTCAAAGCCCGTGGGAGAAGGGTTTTACAAACTGCAGTGCATTACGAGGTTTTTTGTCCTTCTTCCACAAAGTTTTATATTCTTTCAAAGATAAATACTATCAATTTGAGCTTAGTTTAACCCTCATCAACATTGTTTGGTGTGGTTTCCAGGAAGCAGAAAGCTTGACTGTGAGGGAGAAGGCTTTGGAAAACATTGAAGGCAAAGGAGAAAGTGCTGGTAACCAACATTTTCTTCTATACATAGAATATTCTTTATGGTTTCTAAAACGAATTTCAGTTTTGAGTCATATGTAATTTGTTCTATGCAAAGTGCATTCAATTTTGATCTGTCAATTTGGTTGATAAAAAGTTCCGACAAAAAATCTCCTAGAAAAAAGACCCAAATAGTCACAACTTCATGGTTTTTCTTTTCTCTACAGTGTGTAAGCTGAGCGGAAAGTGTAGATCAAAGATCAGGCTACATGTGTTGTGCAGTCTGATCTTGATCTACACTGGCTGCAAAGGTAACTATAGCAGTGAAAAGTACTTTAACCCATTAACACACAATCCCTACTTTTGATGATCCTGAGGAAGAAGCTGTTAGGAAACATTGTTGGAAAAGGAGGAAATGCTGGTAACCAGCATTTTCTCCTTTTCCCATGATGTTTTCTACCCTTCACTAAACAAATTTCAAATTTTCAGTCATCATCCTTTTGTCGTCTGCAAATGCTTTCGATTTGGACAACCCTAAAATATTGTTGTTTGGTATTGAGTTTTCAACCCTAAAATATTGTTGTTTGGTAATGAGTTTTCTCCTTTTCCCACGATGTTTTGTACCCTTCACAAAACAAATTTCAAATTTTCAGTCAGGTTTAGTTTGTCATCTGCAAATGCTTTTAATTTGGACAACCCTAAAATATTATCGTTTGGTAATGAGTTAAGTATTAATTCTCAATCTATAGATTATCAAGGGGACATAAATATGACACTGGGCCCCACCACTCACCCTGGAGCCCAGACCACAGATGACTCCCTGGATGTGACCCTGACAGAAAATGGGACCCCATTAAGAGAGCCCACGTTACCAGGTGTACCCCCAGTACTAAGGGACATGACTAATATGCCAAGACCCAAATCTCCAGGCAAGAAACCAGGTAGGTTGTTTTACATGAAGCATAGCCTGCTGGCTCGGCTTTTGTCAAAGTAAACATTGAAGTGCTGTTGTAACCCTGGGATTATCATTGTCTGCATTTTCGTTGCGCTAAAACTGCGATGTTTTGTCCTATCTTTGTTATCACAGAAGATATTAACCCTTTACTCCATAGATACTCATTTCTACGCATTGCTTGTAGGAGCCTTTGGAAAATATTGTGGCAAAAGGTGAAATTGCTCATAATGAGCAATTTCACCTTTTGCCACAGTGTTATCAATGCTATCAAAAGGTGTCATATACACATAAGAAACAGCTTCATCCTTGCTGTTATTTAGGTTCAGTTAGAGATACCATAGAAATGCCTTATGGGGTAAAGGGTTAACTTCACATGGAAAGGTTGCTCACCATCAAACTGGGTACCCATACAACTCGGGAAGGTAACTGTTAAAATATTCTTGATAGTTATGCACCCTTTTTGACTTAAAATTTTTACAGAAATTGATTACCTTCAGCCTGCATGTGGTGCTCTAGATCTTTTTCCCTTTCTCACAATATTTACAAAAGCCTTATTTTACGGGATAATTAAACCTTAAAATAGTTCAGGATGGGATTACCCATTAATTAGCCAGATGTTCCCATGATTGACTTGTGGAAGTCTACATTTAACTCTTTACCACACGACAAAATTTTAGACTGGTTCAAATTGAAAGCATTTGCAGACGAAAACATAAAGGTGACTGAAAAATTGAAATTCGATCTGGGAAGGGAAGAAAACACTGTGGGAAAAGGAGAAAATGCTGGTTACCAGCATTTTCTCCTTTTCCTACAGTGTTTTCAAAAGGCTTCTTTTCCAGGGGCATCAAAAGTAGGGATTGCTAGGTAATGGGTTAAACATGATAACCCTCACCACAGAATCAAGTGTTAAACCCTTTAGCAAATGGCAAAATTTTGGACTTGACCAAATTAAAAGCATTTGCAGTTAATAGTTTAAATGTAGCTCAAATGTTGATTTCTCTCTTTTATAGGTTAGAAAACATTGTGGGAAAAGGAGAAAAGTACTGTCTCAGATTAGTTTGCATGGATTTAGCAGACTGATCCGAGACTGCACTTTATATAAATGAATGAATGCCTCTTTTCACATGTTTCAAGTCACTTGTTATCTGCAGATGCTTTCAATTTGCACTGCACAGGTTTGAAACTTAGATGTGTAAAAAAACATATACTAAAAGATAGGAAGGATTGTTATCATTATTTCTCTAGTGTGTAGAGCAAAGTAATGATTGATATATTAGGAATTATTTTTTTCTATTTTTCCAGAAAAAGTTCTACGAAGTTTAATGGATAAAATCAAAACTCAGAGAGAAGACTGGATAAATTCACATTCAGCAATGGAAGTTGGAGATCCCACCCATCAGTGTGAGTTGAACTTTTAACCCATTACCACTCAATCCCTACTTTTGATGCCCCTGAGAAAGAAGCCTTTTGAAAACACTGTGGGAAAAGGAGAAAATGCTGGTAACCTTTCCAGAACAAATTTAAAATTTTCAGTCACTTTTATTTTGTCGTCTTCAAATGTTTTCGATTTGGACACGCCTAAAATATTGTCGTTTGGTAATGAGTTAAAGATAAATCTTTTACTTGTATTCATCCAGGTTTTTGACCAGTTTCATCTTTTTGTTTTATTAAACTGTAACCATCCTTGTATCTTCATACCATGTGTTGGCCCTGACATGAAATGCAGGACAGGATTGTGTGGTAAAGGCTTTCTATGAATTTTAAGAACTTGTTCCACAAATGATGTACCATCGATAAGTTCTGGTTGTAATGCATGGTTCTTTTTTCTGTTTCACAGTTTCAAATGGTGGAGAATTTGTTGAGCTGCTACCAGAAGCTTCTCCTGCACAAGGGAACAATGTAACAGATGACCACATCCCAGCTGGGCCTGGTTTTCAGTTCAACAGACAAACAGCAATGCCAAGTTCTGAATTTTCTGCTAACCTCAGAGCGGCAAATGAAAGACAACAGACAGATGTACAGGTTGGTTGTCTTTTCCGTACAATCCTCTGAGCTGTTTAATTAATTGAATTTGCATTTATTTATCATCACCATTAGTTGCCAAAGGGCACCAAATCAAACAGTTATCCTGTTTTTTTAATGCTCTTCTCTTTAGCTCTTTACCAAAGGACAAAATTTTAGACAGGTCCTAATTGAAAACCCTTGCAGACTACAAAATAGACATAATTCAAAAATTAGAATTTGTTTCCAGTTATGTAGAAAACATTGTAGGAAAAGGAGAAAATGCTGGTTACCAGCATTTTCTCCTTTTCCCACAATGTTTTCAAAAGCCATCTCTTTCAGGGTTGTTAAAAGTCGGGAATGTGTGGTTAAGGGTTCAGCTTTCTTTGTATGTCTAGTTTTTGCTCATTATAAAAGTTTTTCAAGCAAAATAGAACTAGTTGGATATGGACTAGCAGTAAAAATGACATCATGAATCTTGTTGACTATGCCATAAAACTGATGTTCATGTTCTATAGACATCTGTGGTATGTCAAAAGTTAACAAGAAATAATCTTCTTTCTATTATGGTTTATCGTTTGATAGACCACAGTTGTGAGTTATGAGGCACGGTAAATAATCCATGAGCGCGATATCCCGAGTGGGTTAATCATTGTGCCTCATAACTCACAATGTGGTTTATCGAACAATTAATCATGATAGAGAGAAGATTATTTCAATTTTAACATGACCAACTCTTCATGAACAAATTCATACTTGGAGAAAGAATGCAGATGCAGATTTTATTCCGTTGAATAATTTGTTTTCTTACTTTATACAGAATGATGTCGCTCTACACTAAATGGCGTCACTCTACATAGAATAACGTAGATGTTACTAAGCTTTTGTTGCACTGTGTTTATAGTGCTGAATTCACGTGTCATGTTAAAATAAAATTTATAACATTCAACGGAGAAGTATAATATTCACTGTTGAGTTATAAGATTATCATTCGCTGTTAGATTTCTAGAACCTATTGAAAAGCATAAAAGAAAATTTAATCTCTTTTCTCAGGTTGAGCCTGAAACTTTAGCAGGACATCTGAATCAGCCAATAGACCTTCAACAGATTGAACTGGCAGAAATTCTTAAACAGCAAGAAATCATCTTGTAAGTTGTCATACTGTAAAACAGTATACTGTTTATACTTCAGGTTAACTCCTGACCAAACGACAAAACTTTACACTGATCCATATTGAAAGCATTTGCGGATGACAAAGTAAATATAGCTCATATGATGAAATTTGTCTTAATAGGTTAGAAAACATTATTTGGAAAAGGAGAAAAAGCTGGTTTCCAGCATTTTCTCCTATTCCACCCACAGTGATTTAAAATGTTTTTCCCAAAGTCATTAAATAACAGTTTCAATCATTTTCTCCTTTGCTCACATTGTTTTCAAAAGCAGTTTTGTAAGGGTGCTTATAAGAAAGGATCGGTAGTAAAAGGTTAACCCTCCTAAATTACAATATTTAACCTTTCCCAAACAATCCTTGGTTTTTACGACCCTGGTGAAGAGTCCTTTTGGAAACATGGTGGGAAAAGGAGAAAATGCTGGTAACCAGCATTTTCTTTTTTTCCCACTATGTTTTCTACCCTATCAAAAAACAGAAATCATCAGGAGTGGTACATTTCTGTTCTGCAGGCCTTCTCAGTTTAGTCCAAAATCTTGTTGTTTGGGAAAGGGTTTAAACCATATAGGCATCCTCATGTTTTCCTCTTGATTATACTCTAGGTTGATTTCTCTGATTATAGTAATGAAGAGCTCCAGATAATAGGCAGTGATGGTATTCTTAATCCATTATTTGTCTTCCAAACCCTATGTTGTGGGTACTCATGGGGTTTAGTGGAGAATAACTAATATTTTAAATTTTGAAAATGAAATCACTCCCGCTATCTGGAGCTCTGGCATTGTGTTTATAATTCTGCTTCATGGCTCTGAAATGATGAAATTTTCTTTTCAGGGAACAGAAAAAACAGCTGGAACTAAAACTTCAACAGTTGAGCCAGGAACAACAGAAGTTCCAAACAACAGGCATGCCATCTGGACAAACACCATTACAGGGTACCTCCCAAACACAAGTTCAACAACAAGGTCAACTTCCTCAACAATTAGGCCCTGGCCCCAGTGCTCACGGTCAAGTTATATACCAGAATGGCATACCAAAACAACAGACTAACTTACAGATACCCTCTGTAATGTCAAATGGGATGCAAACTTCTGCCATGAATCAAGCTCCTGTATTACCCCAACAACAAGAAGCAGTTTTAAATCAACAACAACTTCAAAAGCAGCAACAACAGATTTTAGCTCTTCAGCAGCAACAACAACAACAAATTGTAGCACAGAATCTTCAACACCAACAGATTGCAGCACAACAACAACAACAGCAGCAGCAGCAGTTTGTCAGTAGTTTGTCCTCCTCTGGTATGTCTTCACAACATCCAATGAACTCTATTCCACCGACTGGTACAACTAATTCTGTTCCCATGGCAACCATGGCTCAAGGTCACCCTCACCCAATGAGGTCAGCCTACCAACCAGCATCAGCGGTATTGACCACTGAACAGCTGGGTATTCAAACACAACCTGTTGGTCAGTATCTTCCCCAGCATCAACAGTATAATGTACAACCAACACATCTTGCTCAAAATATGGTTCAGGTTCAAGGCCATTACCATGGTAACTCATCTCTTTCCAATGGCTGGTCCAATGCTCCAAGTGCTTCCATGTCAGCAAATCTACCCAATCAGACTGTGTCTGTCTCAGGTCATGTGACCCCTGGTTCCCTCACTTCAGATGCACACAATACCCAGATGCAGAGGATAAGGGAGTACCAGCAGCAGCTATTAATGAGACATGAACAAAGTAAAAGAGTACTGGAGGAAACCAAAGCTGAGATCAAGAAGAGACGAGAGAATCTGATGCAGAGATATCCCAAACTGGACTTGACAAGACTGGAAGATTTAGGTGCCAAATATTTACAAAATGGACATGGACAGCCTGTCCCAGTACCACAGCCAACTAGAGATGATAGGGGTCAAGATCTAACTCAAACCAGTGGGGTTGCACAGGGTACCAGTAGAACCAGTCAAGGGCCAGGGGTCCCTGTGACCCAGCTTCTTGCCTCTCTTGCTTCACACCCGTATTATAAAGCTACATTGTCCCAGCCAGGGGCACCAACATCAGGCCCTGCCGCCTCGTCTGCCACACATATCACAATAGGATCAGTTCATATTGCTCAACCACAGCCAGAGATAGATGTTAATACCAACCTGCGGAAAAACAAGTTGGATGGTGTGCGAAAGTCATTACCATTTGATGCGGATGAATCCTTCCAGAATAAAACTCCGCTACGTGTATATGAAGCGTTTTCACAGAAACAGCTAGACACGACATCAGGCACAGAGCCGACTGATGTGGACACCTCCGCTTTGACAGATAAAGAGAGTCCAGCTTTTAAAAACATGAGTGCCGCTGAAGACACAGATGTAGATACGACATTGTCAGGCAGCTTTCTTTCCGATAAAAAAGATCCATCACAGGATAAACAGGAAGAACTTCGACTGCAGTTGTTGGAGATACAGAAGCAGAAGGAGGAAATCATTAAAAAACATGAGGTAAGGTATAGAGGATGTTTGTTTTTATTTGGTGAAAGATTGAATCCTATTTTCTTTAACTCATTACACACAATCTGGACTTTTAATAACCCTGACCCAAAGAAACCTTCTGAAAACATTGAGGGTAAAGGAGAAAATGCTGGTCACCAGCATTTTCTCCTTTTCCCACAATGTTTCCCTCCTTTCCCAAAAGCGATTTAATATTTTCAGTCACTTTTGATTTGCCGTCTGCAAATGCTTTCAGTTTGGACCAGTCTTAAATTTTGTCGTTTGGTAAAGAGTTAAGTGAACATTATTGGTGATATACCACAAGTAGATGCTCATGTTTTGGGGGTCTTCAAAGCAGTGGCAGTTGTAATTTCCTGAGTTAACTCATTACCTTATGACAATACTTTAGGCTTGTCCAAATCGAAAGCATTTGCAGCCGACAAAATAAATGTGACTGAAAATTTGAAATTTGTCTTGTGAAGAATAGAAAACATTGTGGGAAAAGGATAAAATGCTGGTTACCAGCATGTTCCTCCTTTTCTCACAATATTTTCAAAAAGCTTCTACCTTAGGGTCATCAAGTCATCATTTTGTCGTATAGGGTTAACCCATTACCACACAATCCCTACTTTCGACGCCCCTGAGAAAGAACCCTTTTGAAAACACTGTGGGAAAAGGAGAAAATGCTGGTAACCAGCATTTTCTCCTTTTCCCACAGTGTTTTCTACCCTTCCTAGAACAAATTTCTATTTTCAGTCATCTTTATTTTGTCGTCTGCAAATGCTTTCAGTTTGGACCAGTCTAAAATTTTCTCGTGCGGTAAAGAGTTAAATAAATTGCTGTTGTAATCTCCTGAGTTAAAATGAGGACAAAACTTACATGTTTTTCTATACCGTACAGCATTATGTATTTGTAATGCATCTATGTTTACATAGCTGACCTACTGTACACACTTTCAAGTTTTATCCAGGCTTTTTTTTCTCTAGCTGCAGGGATATATCTTTAAATTGCTAAGCCAGTCAGAAGTTGTATGACTTCAAAATTTTAAACAAAACCAAAAAAAAAAAGAAAAACAAAAGGCAGAATGAAATTGTGTAGCAAATCAGAAGTTGTATCTCTTGTTACCAAATGATTTAGCCAATCAGAAGTTGTGTTACTTTCAAAATTTAAACAAAACAAAACAAACAATGTAAAATGAAATCGCTTAGCCAATTAGAAGTTGTGTCACTTTTTACCAAATGATTTAGCCAATCAGAAGTTGTGTTACTTTCAAATTTAGCGATTTGTCAATAATCATTCGTCAAAATAGGCCCTGGAGTTTTACTGAAGCCAAAAGTAAATAGTTGTGTAATGTTTTGTGATTTTAGATGGGCCAGCAGAAACTACAGCAAAAAGAAATAGAGCTAAAGCAGAAGCTTGCTACAGTTGTTTCAAAAGATGTTGTGGATACCAATCAGGTACGTACCATACTCTTGATTTGTCCATATTAGGCAAAGCTGATTAGTGTTACTCTGTATGCCTTTTGTTAACTCTTTACCAAACGACAAAATTTTTGTTTGACTGGTGCAAATTGAAAGCACTTGCAGATGACAAAATAAAGGTAACTCAAAAACTGAACTTGGTTTCCAGTAGGGTAGAAAGCATTGTGGGAAAAGGAGAAAATGCTGGTTACCAGCATTTTCTCCTTTTCCCACAATGTTTTCAGGAGCTCTCTGTCTCGGGGTCGTAAAAACCAGGGATTGTTTGGTAAAGGGGGTTAAAGGCCCAATAGTGGCAAAAAAAAAAAGAAAAAAAGTAAGAATGCATTTCAGCTTAAATCATATATTGAAAGTATGGAAAATGTTATGCATTTTGTGCTCTTGTTTTTAATCTGTATTTTAGACCAAGTAAAACAAAAACCAACAAATCATTTCCTTTCTTCTTTTTCTTAGGAGCAAATCCCACCACCTTCAGTGCAAACTGACTTTCTCACACAAAATGGGCACCAGCCCCACAATCTGTCAACTATACCCGAAGTTGACACCCCAGCCAGTACCCGACCCTCTGATACTGGGAGACTGAGCACGTCGTCAAGCGAAAGTGGGAGTGTGTTGTATCCACAGCAACTTTCCAAGAGAGCCCAAGATTTTATGGGCCCAACCCAACAGAGACCAAGGGTGGAGGTTATAGCAGAAGAGCCCAAACTCGAAGATGTGGAGACACAGATACAGAAGCAGAAACGTGAGGCCACGGACAAAGGTCAGTTGTTGCTTGATTTTGTCAGGTTATAGATCAGTTGATGAGAGAGAGAGAGAGAGAGAGAGAGGGATAGATGGGGAGAGACAGACAGACAGATGAGGGGAGAGAGATATGGGCAGAGAGAGAGCTGGCAGAGAGAGAGAGAGATATGAGGAGAGAGAGAAAGAGAGAGGGTGGGGCAGAGAGAAAGAGAAAGAGAGGGGGATGGAGAGAGAGATGGGGAGAGAGAGAGAGAAAGAGGGTGGGGCAGAGAGAAAGAGAGAGAGAGTGGGAGGGAAAGGGAGGGAAAGGGAGGGAGGGAGGGAGGGAGGGAGAGAGAGAGAGAGAGTATCAAGTGTAGCTGAACTGAGAGTGTGTCATTGTGTATTTTGAAGTAATACTCTACTTTTCCTGTATCAGATTTTTATGGCCCATTATTTAACATAGATATTATATTTCAACAATAGAAATTTAAGCATGAAATTAAAGATTTAATTGAATAGCTACTGAGCCATTAAATGAACCCTTTTACCAATAAATGCTATATTTTAACAACCCTTAGTCCTTAGACTGCTTAGGACTGCTTGAAGCACTTTTGCAGACAGTATAGACAAGATCAGACTGTATAGAATCCACAATCTGATCTTTAATCTGGACTTTGCGATGTGATAAAAAGATATATTTTTCTCAAAAATGATTTTGAGATGCCATTTTTTCTTTTTGTTTTATACACTATTCGCTGTAAAATTTTTATTTAATTTATCAACCCTTTCCCAAACAACAAATTTTTGAACTAGTCCCAATTGAAAGCATTTGCGGAGGACAAAATAAATGTGAATCAAGAATTGAAATTTGATTTGGAAAGGGTAGAAAACTTTGTTGGGAAAGGAGAAAATACTGGTTACCAGCATTTTCTCCTTTTCCCAGAATGTTTTCAAAAGGCTTTTCTCTGAGGGTCATCAAAAGTCGGGACTGTGTGGTAAAGAGTTAAACCTTTACTGCAAAAGGCATTTCTATGGTATCTCTAATTGACCCTTAATAACAACAAGGATGAAGCTGTTTCATCCTTGCTGACACCTTTTGATAGCATAGAAAACATTGTGACAAAAGGTGAAATTGCTCGTCAAGAGCAATTTCACCTTTTGCCACAATGTTTTCCAAAGGCTCCTACAAGCAATGTGTAAAAATGAGTATCTATGGAGTAAAGGGTTTAGCAGGATAAAAGTTAAAAAGAAATCCCAAAACAAATTTCAGTATTTTAGTCACTAAAATTTTGTTGTCTGCAAATGCTTCCAATTTGGATTACTCTAAAATTATGTTGTTTCGTAAAGAAAATCCTTTTTCAAATGACTAAAGTTTACATTTGTCCAATTTGGATGCATTTATAGTCTGCAATTTAACTAGTTACCATGCAGTCCCATGTTGCAACATCTGTGGAGAAGAAGGCTTTTGAAAACACTGTGGAAAAAGGAGTAGCAGCATTTTCTCCTTTTCCCACAGTGTTTTCAGAAGCCATTTTTCCTTTTGGATGTTCAATTTAGACTTTTTATGTGTAAAGGGTTAACCCTTTACCAGGGGCCAAAATTTTAGCCTTGTCCAACTGAAAAGCATTAATTTTGCAGACAACAAATTTAAATATTACTCAGAATGTAAAATTTGTCCCACATAGGACAAAAAACATTGTGGGAAAAGGAGAATTTTCTCACAATATTTTCAGAAGCTTTTTTTTGTTAATCAAAGATGTTAAAAAGAGAACTTTCTGCAGCAAAAAGGGTGAACTATTTTGAGTGCAGTCTTTACAGTATAATTAAATTTAAGTATTAAGTTTGAATTTGCTGAGCTTGATATATACAACAGCTACCTTTGTATTGGGAAATAAAGTTGAATTTCAGTTTGATAGACAGGAATATGCAAGAATATATAAATGTATGTTCAAGTTAGTAATATTTTTACTTGCTCTATAATTTTGTCACATTAGAATTGTTACTGCAATATTTTTTTGTTTGTTTTTGCCTTTTGAAATATTGATTGTCACTGTTTTCATTGACTGTGATCTAGTATGGCCTCAATGGTCAGCCCTGAGCCAACTGACTCAACAAATTGGGATCTGGTATGGCCCAGTGGTCAGCCTGAAGCCACATAATCAAGAATGTAATACTAGAAAAAAAAAATTAGAAAGAATGTATCTATAAAACATTGTGGGAAAAGGCAAAAAATGCTGGTTGTTTCCATTTTCTGCTCTAAGAAAACACTTTCTATAATGACTCACAAACTGGGGTCTAGTGTTGCCCAGTGGTTAACTTTTTACCAGACAACAAAATTTTATAGACTGGTCCAATTTGAGAGCATTTGCACACGAAATCTTCATTGTAGCTCAAATGGTGTCATTTTTCTTTGATAGGGTAGAAAACATTGTGGGAAAAGGAGAAAATGCTGGTTACCAGCATTTTCTCCTTTTCCCAGAATGTTTTCAAACAGCTTCTTTCCCAGGGGTTTTAAAAATTGTCATTGTGTGGTAAAGGGTTAACTGTATACTACATAATTTTGACAAAAATTGAGGAGGAATGCTTTTAAAAACATGGTGAAAAAAGGAGAAAATGCTTATCACTGAAACTGTGAATAACAAGCAAAATGTTACACAAATAATGGTATTTTTCTCTGAAAGGGAAGAAAACCTTGTGGGAAAAGGAGAAAAGCTGGTTACTAGCATTTTCTCTTTATTCTACTATGTTTTCAAAATTCCTTTTTCCTTGGTGTCGTTAAAGATTGGGATTGGGTGGAAAAGGGTTACATAATTAGAGATTATGGGTTTGATACTCACCCTAGACACTGGATTTTTCATTGGCTTGTCCTTGGGAAGGGTATTTGAGGGGCCTAGCACTAGTGCTACTCAAGAAACACATGAATAAATGAGCTGACTCAATTTCAAAGAGGAAAAAAGAATTAAAAAAAAAAACGGCTACTAATATTTTAAAGTCTAAAGAGTAATGTCCTCCAGATAATGCACTATTTGGAAACAAGTAAATGTGTTCTTTTAACCCATTACCACACAATCCCTACTTTTGACGCCCCTGAGAAAGAAGCCTTTAGAAAACATTGTGGGAAAAGGAGAAAATGCTGGTAACCAGCATTTTCTCCTTTTCCCACAATGTTTTCTACCCTTCACAAAACAAATTTCAAATTTTCAGTCACTTTTATTTTGTCGTCTGCAAATGCTTTCAATTTGGACCAGTCTAAACTATTGTCGTTTAGTAATGAGTTAACCCTTTCCCAAACAAAAAAATTTTGGACTAAACCAAATTGAGGTCTGCAGAACAGAAATTAAATGTACCACTCATGATAATTTCTGTTTGTGATAGGGTAGAAAACATTGTGGGAAAAGGAGAAAATGCTGGTTACCAGCATTTTCTCCGTTTCCCTCAATGTTTTCAAAAGGCTACTATTCCGGACCCGTAAAAAGAAGGGATTGTTTGGGAAAGGGTTAAGTTGTGTTGTTTCTGTAACCCTTCACCACACAATGACGACTTTTAACAACCCAGAGAAAGAGGCCTTTTCAAAACTTTGTGGGAAAAGTTACCAGCATTTTCTCCTTTTCCCACAAAGTTTCTTACTCTATCAAAGAAAAACTGCATTATTTGAGGCACTATGAAATTAACATCTGCAAATGCTTTTTAGGTATAAGTCTAAAATTCTGCTGTGTGGTAAAGGGTTAGTATGTGTTTATATTTTAGATTTTTTGTGGGAGTGTCCTTGAAAAGGAAGTTAACCCTTTACTCCATAAATACTAATTTCTACGCTTTGCTCGTGGGAGCCTTTGGAAAACATTGTGGCAAAGGGTGAAATTGCTCATCACGAGCAATTTCACCTTTTGCCATGATGTTTTTTGTGCTATCAAAAGGTGTCATATACCCATTAAAAATGGCTTCATCCCTGCTGTTATTTAGGGTCAATTAGAGATACCACAGAAATGTCTTATGGGGTAAAGGGTTAAGTACAATACAACACAACACAAAGCATTTATTGCCTGAAACATCATTATATTGTGTACAGCAAGAAGACACCCATATAAAACATTTTCATCATTTACTTGATAGGAAAGGGACAGCCAGTAGCAGATTACAGTGGTAAAAACATTGACAATGTTCTGGAAAGAGCAAAAAGGTTTGAAGCTGAAGTGTTGGAGAAGCTGAGAAAACAGACAAACGCTGTGCTCTATGACAACGAATTTGATGATTCTCTAGAGTTCAACACAAGCAGACGACAAGTTTCGGCTGAAAAACTATCCAGCGGCAGTCTGTCACCTGAATCTTTTTCGACAGGTATGGACTTAATTATCATATTCTGTTTCCCAGTCAGACCATGGGTGTATTCCATTCAGAATGTTCTGTGTTCGGAAGTGCTGTTCTGGAATATGCGAAAGGAATATTTCAGAACACATACGCTGTTCCGGAAATATGTTCTGAATGGAGCATTTTCGGATTATTTTCTAAACCATATCAAAATGAAAGTACATTGCCATGATGGTTGTTGCAAGAGCTATTGTCTTAGCTGTGTTAGTGGAAGATATAATTAGCTGTGGAGAGTGAGTAGAGAGAAGTCTACAGTGCTCCTATTTATGGTGTTCATATCCTAAAAAAGACAATGGCAAGTTTGACCATAAAGAATTGTCCACCTTTCAGCCATCTTGTATCACCTAGCAACTGTTCAGCAGGTGCTCTGCACCTTGATTGATTTAGAACAGTCAGAACATGTTCTGAAGAACATGGCACACTGTTCCGAAATACTCCATTGACCTAGAACATAGTCCGGAGTTTTTGGAGTAGCGAAGGAAATGCGCCCCATGTAACAAACAACAGAAATATAGTGATGTTCATGGTCATGAGGTAAAGTGTAGGTATTTGCAACCAAGCCTTAGCACATACACATGCTGCTTTTTTCACATTTCAGGCCCTCTAGAGGACAGTGTAGTGAACAGGTCACAAGATTTGTCTTCAAAGACTGCTTCCACATCAAAAACTTGGGCCGACGAGTTGTCTGAGTATAAAACTAGAACCTCTGGACACTCGGATAAATCTTTCAAAGAGATGCATCCTGATTTAGGGAGAGATTCAACCAGGGACAAATCCATTAGAGAAGATACAATATTTACTGGTGATGTCAACAGATTTGCAGTTTATTCGAAAATCAATGATTTTGTTCATTCAGACAGATCCAGCCTAAGTTCTGATGAGGATAAACCGGGAAGTAAGAACAATGGAACAACAGTAAATGCGGAAGATATGCTAAGTCATTTACGTGACTTACAGAAACAGTTACGAGATGAGGGGGAAGCAAGAGAGGCGTTGGCACGACAACTCCAAGAAGTTCAAAAACAGTCTACATCTTCTTCAATAAAACTTAATGAATCAAATCATGAAAATGATGATAGCAAAGTGTCAAGACCCTTCATGGCAGACGGAAGTAAAAGTGATCTATCGCAGTATTCACTCACAGATAAGTCAACTGATACGTCTATAAATGATTCGTCAAAAGTAAAAACAACTTACGAATCTCCAATACAGTCTGGTACAAGTTCTCGTGAAAGGGAACTTCCTCTCAGACGGTCCCCAATTGGGGATAATGCTAGGTCAGAATCTCCTGCTATAGCAGGGAGCCATCAAATGCAGAAAAGACAGGAAGTGACATCATCAGAATACTCTTTTGGAATGGAGGAGAGTAAACAGAGGTCCACGTCAACACCAGGTAATTCGATCTTTGACAACTTGGCCAAGCAAAAGTACTCTTTATTTTGTCATCTCAGCCCAGTCGAGTAGCTCAGGGGTTGAGCGTATCTGACTTGTGATCTGGGTTTGTATTCACCAACCATTCTTAAGAACATTCTTTGTCTTACTCTTCAAGATTTTCTTCCAATCAGAATTTCTGTTACTTTCTCATTGATGAAAATCTGAAGAATAAGAATAAGAATGTTCTTAACAATGGTTGGTGAATATGGGCCCTGGTGGTTGGCGGGTTTGATACTTAGTTTGGAAACTCTTTCTTTCAGACAATGCTTGGCCTCTCAACTCTGTTGTGTGCGAGAAGTAGTCATTGACTTGGAAAGAAATGTTGAGTCTGTACTGTTGTGAGAAAACAAGGAAAAACATGCCTAGGTGCATTGACTGCTGTGGTGTGACTTATGCTGTCAATCCATTACCAAACGACAAAAATTTAGGGTTGTCAAAATTGAAAGGAATTGCAGACGATAAAATAAAAGTGACTGAAAATTTGAAAATTGTTTCGTGAAGGGTAGAAAACATTGTGGGAAAAGGAGAAAATGCTGGTTACCAGCATTTTCTCCTTTTCCCACAATGTTTTCCAAAGGCTTCTTTCTCAGGGGCATCAAAAATAGGGATTGTGTGGTAATGGTTAAAATGGTGTCAAACTCTAGTACAAACATACCAAAAAAAACAAACAAACAAACAACCATCTCATGCAGACAACATGTAGAAGTAGACTCTTTTGAAAATGTAGTGGCAAAAGAGGTAATTGCTGGTGATTGTTGTTGTGATAGTTTGTAATATGGCACCAAACTTTTACATTTGGACTACCGCAAAGAAAAACATTTTCAAAAATTTTGTTGGAAATTGAGACATTATTAGTTGTCCGGTCAGGTGGCAGGGGACTACGAAACTTGTTCACGGCTGTGGTGAATCATGTCGCCCCGAGCCGAAGGTGAGGTGGCAACATGATTTGACACAGCCGTGAACAAGTTTCCAAGTCCCCTGCCACCTGACCGTACAACAAATTTATTATACTGCAAAATTTTACCCTTTGAAAGGGCGTTAGGCGAAATTTTCCTGCATTGTAATCTCACGAATCGAGTATGCTGACGAAATAGAGTTTCCCTTCTGAGTGCCCCAATTCAATGAAAACTGACATCACTGGAGGCTGACGTCACTAAAACGTGCAGTTTTTGCATAAATGTGCAGTCTGGTGATCGATTGACGCCGCCATTTTGGATGTTGTGTTGCATGTGTATTGATGTTTACAGGGCACTCAAAAGGGATATTGGCTTTACGTGGTTTTTGCAAGGGAACATGATATATGTTACCGGCATGTTAACCAATCAGATCATGAGAAATTTCTTTGCCGTATAATAATAGTAGTTATACAGTCAGGTGGCAGGGGACTTGGAAACTTAATCACAGCTGTGCTGAATCATGTCATCACCTCTTCTTTGATCAGGTGACAGGGACTTGGAAACTTGTTCACGGCTGTGCTGAATCATGTCGCCACCTCACCTTTGGTCAGGTGGCAGGGGACTTGGAAACTTCTTCACGGCTGTTGTGAATCATGTCACCTGAAGCAGTGAACAAGTTTCCAAGTTCCCTGGCACCTGACCATACAACAAATTTATCGTACTGCAAAGTTTTACCCTTTCAAAGTGCATTAAGCGAATTTTCCTGTTTCATAATCTCACAAATCGAGTGTGCTGATGAAAAAGAAATTCCCTTCTGAGTGTCCCAATTCAAGGAAAACTGATGTCACTGGAAACTGACTTCACTAAAA
The DNA here is from genome assembly GCA_943736015.1 of Tridacna crocea. NCBI lineage: Eukaryota > Metazoa > Mollusca > Bivalvia > Cardiida > Cardiidae > Tridacna > Tridacna crocea. The sequence continues at coordinate 47,584,080 of OX031068.1, read as the reverse complement.
CGTGCAGTTTGGTGCATAAACATGCAGTCTGTTGATCGATTGACACCGCCATTTATTGATGTTGTGTGTAGTGATGTTCACGGGGCACTCAAAAGGGAAAATGCCTTTAACCCATTACCACACAATCCCTACTTTTGACGCCCCTGAGAAAGAAGCCTTTGGAAAACACTGCGGGAAAAGGAGAAAATGCTGGTAACCAGCATTTTCTCCTTTTCCCACAGTGTTTTCTACCCTTCCCAGAACAAGTTTCAATTTTTCAGTCAACTTTATTTTGTCGTCTGCAAATGCTTTCAATTTGGACCAGTCTAAAATTTTCTCGTGTGGTAATGAGTTAAGTGGTTTTTGCCAGGGTACATGATATATATGTTCCCGGCATGTTAACCAATCAGGTGATGAGAAATTTCTTTGCAGTATGATAAAAAAATTATGTCTGTTAGTAGTACATGTATTTCCACGCGGTAACTCTTTACCAAATGACAAAATTTTGGACTAGTCCAAATTGAAAGCATTTGCAGACAACAAAATAAATGTGAATCAAAAATTGAATTTTGAATTGGAAAGGGTAGAATACATTGTAGGGAAAGGAGAAAATGCATTTTCTCCTTTTCCAGTAATGTATTCAGGAGGCTTCTTCCTTTTGATTGTAAAAACCAGCGATTGTTTGGTAAAAAGTTTACAGTGGTGAGTACTGTTGAAAACAGTATGAAAAAAAGCAAAAGAATTTTAAATTACTTGTCGTATACATTAGTTACTTTCATGTTTTAGGGGATGAGAGAAGAAAATCATCATTCGGGGGTCAAATGTCAGCAGTGAACCAGTCTGAGCTACCATCAGAGATAACTGTTAAAGAGAAAACTTTGGACCAGTCAAGTGGTGTTAGATTTAGTGTTGATTCAAAGCCATCAAATTTTGAAAACACGAAAAAATCTAGCGAACATTCTGACTTATCTTCTTATACAGCATCATCAATAAACGATTCTTCCAAGTTTGATACTTTATCTCCAGAAAAACGAGAACATACTGTTGAGGAATTGACAACACGCTCCTTCTCAGATGCGGAGGAATCTTTAAACAGTATAAAAGAGGAATTTAAGAAACTGGCTCCTGTTCCTGCTCAGAGACAGAAAATAAAAACATACGCTGTCTCTCGTGATGGAGATCTAATTTCCGAACAATCTGACTCGGACAGATCGTCTGGAAATTTCACAATGAAAACTGCTGAAAGTTTATCAACATATACAATGTCAACACAAGGTTACACAAACGATACAAATAACTTTGGACTAAGTAGTTACTCTGTGAATAATTCCACGAAGGATGACAAGCGAATGTCACAGTTATCGGAATATACCATTAAAAGTTCCGGGACCACTGAATCAAGTCCAAGATCGTCCAATCCCCAATCATCTTCATTTACGAATGTTACCTCCGATCAGTCATTCAATGCCTCAGGCCTGAGCCAATACATGCTAGCTGATAAAAACAATAATAGGTCACAAACTGTAAATGAAAGTAATTATCTTCAACAGAAGTTTGAAAGTTTGGACAATTTGATCAGCCAATCAAAGAGTCTCATAGCTCGTCATAAAGTTATAATTGACAAGAACAAACAAGTGGAAAGTGATCTAGCCCCACCCCCGATTCCAACTTCCTTACCTCCACCATTGAAGAGTCTTTCCAAGGCACCTGTCACAGGTAGGAGAGTTTTTATAGAGGTTTACAGAGCTCCAGAAAAGAGGGAATGATACTTTTCCTTATTCATTATTTCTCATCTAATCCCTATGTTGTGGGTATTCATTAGAATCATCTTGATGAGACAATTCTAATAAGTACCCATAATATAGGGTTTAGAGGAGAGTATCGGTACTTAATTTTTTCTATTTTGAGATCAAAATCGCTCCCTCTATCTGGACTGCGGTGTTTATTATCATCATACTTGTTTGGTTTATTAGTATACTTGCTTGTTTGTTAGTCTAAAAGTTCTCCTGTTTGAGGCTCCTTCAAGTTGGATTTATTTTGTAAAGGATTGAACAAATGGAAGCTTTCCTGCCGTTGAAACTTGTGCATGTTCAATTTGAATTATTCCTCTAGACCAAGTGAATGGCCATCTAGTAGAGGAATGTATATATTTGTCAAGTTTGCAACAATTTGGTCCCCACTTGACTCAACTGTTTTCTAAGAAAATATTCAGGGCCTGTATTCACCAACCATTCTTAACTCATTACCAAACGACAAAATTTTAGGTTTGTCCGAATCGAAAGGATTTGCAGACAAAATGAAAGTGACTGAAAATTTGAAATTTGTTTTGGGAAGGGTAGAAAACATTGTGGGAAAAGGAGAAAATGCTGGTTACCAGCATTTTCTCCTTTTCCCACAATGTTTTCTAAAGGCTTCTTTCTCAGGGTTGTCAAAAGTAGGGATTGTGTGGTAATGGGTTAACAAGGTTCTTGGTCTTATTCTTCAAAATTTCAGGACTGTGAAAGTAACAGAACTTTTGATTGGCAAAACCATTTGGTTTAGCTTGTTTGCTTTTTTGTTTGTGTTACTTTCACATTGACAAAAATTCTGAAGAATAAGACTAAGAATGTTCTTAAGAATGGTTGGTGAATACAGACCCTGGGTAGTGTAGTGTTTTAACCTTTTACCAAACAACAAAATTTTAGACTGGTCCAAATTGAAAGCACTTGCTGAATGCAAAATAAACATAACTCAGTAATCAAAATATGTTTCCAGCAGGGCAGAAAACATTGTTGGAAAAAGGAAAAAATGCTTCTCACCAGCATTTTCTCCTTTTTCCACAATAAAAATTTTCAAAAGGCTTCTATCTCTGAATTGAAACCACTTGCAGAAGGCACTATAAATGTAACTCATTAATCGAAATTTGTTTCCAGCAGGGTAGAAAACATTGTGGGAAAAGGAGAAAATGCTGGTTACCAGCATTTTCTCCTTTTCCCACAATATTTTCAAAAGGCTTCTATCTCAAGGTCGTAAAATCCAGGGATTGTTTGGTAAAGGTTTAACCCTGGCATTGTCATCTTCATTGGTATCGGGCAAAAACTTTGAAATTTTATACTATCTCTGTTATTTCTGAAGATATTTACTTCGGGTTTTCACATGTTTTTCTCTTTCAAGAGGGAAATCCATCAAACAAGGGCAGGTAAAAGTATTTTTGACAGAGTTATGCACTCTTTTCCACTGAAAATCAAGCAGTCAAAGCCAAGGATTGGCATATGCATAGAGTATTCAAATTAATTTCAGCTCTTTCTTCTCTCAATTTCTAGGAGAACTGTTGACAGTGACACCTAGTGTCAGACTCCATGATGATTCCCAGCATTCCAAACATTCTTCCTTGAATGAAAGCAGTAAAACTGGGAACCAGTCCAGTGATGTAGACTTCAAAAGTCTTGATTATGTAAGTCTACTTTTTATTGTAAATGAATAATATTATTTTTTCTGAAGTGATCTGTGCAAACAACAGATTTTTGAAACAAAAAAAAAGTTTTTTTGACAGAATTGACTGGTAATACCAAACAATCTTGTGTTTCAATGACATGAGGAAGAAAGTGCCGTCCGATCTTGATCTGCATTGCCACAGAAGGAACTTCCATAGCTTGAATATTTTATCATTTACCACACAACTCTGAGTATTAACTCTTTACCTAACGACAAAATTATAGACTGGTCCAAATTGAAAGGATATGCAGACGACAAAATAAATGTTACGCAAAAATTGAAACTTTACTTTTGACGAGTAGAAAACATTGTGGGAAAAGGAGAAAATGCTGGTTACCAGCATTTTCTCCTTTTCCCACAGTGTTTTCAGAAGACTTTTTCCTTGGGGTCATTAAAACCAGGTATTGTTTGGTAAAGGGTTAAAGAAGCCTTTTTAAAAGGTATGGGATAAGGAGAAAATAGGTGACAACATTATCTCCTTTTCCCTCAACATTTTCTAACTTTTCAGAAACATTCAAATTACTTGAGCCACCTTAAATTTGTCGCTTCGGAATGCTTCAAATTTGGACCAATCTAAAATTTTGTCATGATTGTGATGAAGGCTTCAACTCTTTACAATCCTAACTTTTAACACTTTACTCTGTTACGACAGACCACTCCTTCCTGCATGGTATACTCTCGATTTAAATACAATACCTGGCTACTGCGTCAGAGAGATATCTCTTTGGCTCAGTGGTTAGGTTATTGGCTTTGCGTCCGGGAGTTCGGAGTTCGAATCCCGCTCCGATCCTTATTTCTGCCATGCATTTATTCATTTGTTTCTTTGTTACGGACTTTGTTCGTAAGATGGGGGCTCGTCCGGGATTGGCCATTGAGCCATTAATCCCATTTGTTGTCCAAAATCGGACTTCCTGCCTAATAAGGCTTTGAGTCATCAATAAATGATGACTTTAAGAGGGGGTGTGTTACGACAGACCACTCCTTCCTGCATAGTATACTCTCAATTTAAATACAATACCTGGCTACTGCGTCAGAGAGATATCTCTTTGGCTCAGTGGTTAGGTTATTGGCTTTGCGTCCGGGAGTTCGGAGTTCGAATCCCGCTCCGATCCTTATTTCTGCCATGCATTTATTCATTTGTTTCTTTGTTACGGACTTTGTTCGTAAGAACTCCATAGATACTAATTTCTAAACATTACTTGTAGGAGCCTTTGGAAAACATTGTGACAAAAGGTGAAATTGCTCGTCATGAGCAATTTCACCTTTTGTCACAATGTTTTCTATGCTATCAAAAGGTGTCATATACACATAAGAAACGGCTTCATCCTTGCTCTTATTTAGGGTCAGTTAGAGATAACATAGAAATTCCTTAATGGGGTAAAGGGTTAATGACCCTGAGTAAAAGCCTATTGAAAACATTTTGGGAAAAGGAGAAATTGCTGGTTACCTGCATTTTCTCCTTTTCCCACAACATTTTCTAACCTGTCAAAGTCAGAAATTATCATATCAACTAGATATTATTTGTACTATGCAGATGCTGTGAATTTCGTCCTCCCCAAAAATTTGTTGTTTGGTAAAGAGTTAAAAGGTAAATTTGTTGATTTTGAAGATGATTATTTCTGTTCCACAGTTGACTGAACATAGTTCCGGAATCACAGAGGAACCAATGCCAGATCTGAGTACGATGACTCTTGGATCTGAGATGTCAATCACCGAGGCCTTCAACAAAACAGAACTATCTGACAGTGGAGATTCTCTCAAATCATTTGAGAAACACGAAATGTCTGAATGCGAGTCATTGACAACATCACATACTTTCGACGATGACACCAAGTCTAAATCTGACAGCTTGCAGGACATCGTCGAAGCCAGAAAACATAACTTTATGGTGCAGTCAGAGCGTGTAGCAGCTGCAGCCAAGGAGAGGGCTTTGTCTCAGAGAAACAGAACGGGAGATGAACATCCCGTATTCAGGGCCGTCCCTGTAAATGTTGTTGCTGCTCCCACACTATCTATGTCTGTAAATGTACCCGGGGCTGAGAACAGAAAGGCTCCCTCTGCAGTTCAGACGAAAGCTGTGGGATCAGTTAGTAATGCAAAGAAGAATTTCGAAGCCAAGGAGAAGGAAAGTAGTTTACCTGTGTCCTCAAAACTCCCTCTTAACAGAGCTCTTCAACCAAGAGGTTCAGAAAGTCCCAGACAACAAGATGTTGATGAAAAAATGTCTTCAAGTAGTGTAAGTAACAGGGGTAGAGAACTTTCTGGAGCCAGCAGTTTTACTCGTAGTTTATCTGCACCTGTATCATCAGGTAAAAGTGCTCTTCTTGGTGAAATAAAGACTTTCGGAGGAGCGTCAGGATTCTCTGATAAACCCCAAACAACAACACCGAAGAGAACCCCACCCAAAGTGTTGCCGAAGCCAGTTCGCAATAAAGTTGGATTTTCCCCGGCAAAAAGTGATAATTCTCGATCAACAAAACCGGCGGCAACTGCGCCTCCAACAAGTGATTTCTCAAAAACTTTGTCGTCCTGGAAAAAAAGTAGAGCTGTCACATCGAAATGTAAGTTTTGCTGTTTTTTTTTTAATGTTGCCTTTTATTGCTTAACCCTTTACTCCACAGATACTCATTTCTACGAGTTTCTTGTAGGGGCCTTTGGAAAACATTGTGGCAAAAGGTGAAATTGCTTCATCCTTGCTTTTATTTAGGGTCAATTAGAGATACCATAGAAATGCCTTATGGGGTATAGGGTTAATTCTGTAAAAAAACAATAAGATCTTGAACCAGAAACTTGGTCAAATAGTTGGTCTTTGAATTGGTCTATTTTTCGTTTAACTCTTTACTAAACAACAAAATTTTTGATTTGTCAAATTTGAAAGCATTTGCAGTTGAAGAAATAAATGTGAATCTAAAATTGAAATTTGACTTTAGAAGAGTAACCAGCATTTTCTCATTTTCCCACCAGGTTTTCAGAAGGCATCTTCTTCCGGGTCAGTAAAACCAGGAATTGTTTGGTAAAGGGTTAAAGCAATTTTATGTTCTCAAATTCTTTGGAGATAGTTCACGTTATTGTCTATTCCATCAGCCACTGTTCCAGAACCCGTAACAAACAAGGATGTGCCCAGAAATTCTATCCGAGTGCTACCGAAGGAAGCCCCAGTTCCGCTGACAGCGGAAGAAAGGAAGGAGAAGATGGAAGAACAACAGTATGAAAAGAATATAAGGTACACTTGGTAGTAGATAGAGAATGAACAGTGTGACAGAGTGAGGCTAGTGGTTGTTGCTGTAGTCTTGTAATCCTGTTCTGCCAAGATGACCTGTATTTTTAGCTCATGAAAGTGCTTTGTCCGCCATACATCGTATGCCATGCATTGTCCACAATTGTAAAAAAAACTGACTTATTTGCACTCTAGAAGTCACATTTTTCGTACAATACTCATGAAACTTGATCATTTTTTCAGTCAAAAAGATAGTTGACTGGGCCAAATCTTAGGAAAATCCTTGTGTGCACTGTAGAGGCCACATTTTCAGTCTGATACTCATGAAACATGATCACAACTAAGATCTCTTCAACTTTATCTAACTTAGATGACTTTATTCAGGTGAGCACCTTAGGGCCATTGGCCCTCTTGTCTCCTTTTTCCACAATACTTTGCAATAACTTTATTGTACAAATGCAATCATATCAGCTACATTTAGATTTTTGTCTGAAAACATTTCCTTGTTTGGTAAGGAGTTAACTTAGTTCTAAACTGTCCATCAAGGTTAACAAATGGCAAGATTAAGTCAGGGTATAACCATTTATTTCTAAATTTTAATTTTTAGGGCATTCTGAGTTGGAAAAATGTCCGATACTTTGTCAGACTGACAGGACAGTTATTGTCCTCAACAGGAAAAATCCTTGGCAGCACATTGATTGATTATACAGGGAGTTTGTTCCTTAAAACTGCCTTTCTTAATTTTTAACTTGACTGTTTTCAAAGAAAACACCAAGGTATTTCTTGTGGTAGCCTCGGAGTCGTCTTCTGTGTTGGTGTCTTTGTGCCAAAACTTTGACATTTTATAATGCCTCAGTTGTTACTGAATATATTTATTTCAAAGTTGGACCAGTTGTTAACCCACTACCACACAGTCCTTACTTTTGATTTGATGACCCTGAGAGAGAAGCCTTTCGAAAACATTGTGGGAAAAGGAGAAAATGCTGGTAATCAGCATTTTCTCCTTTTCCCACAATGTTATCTACCCTTCCCAAACCTAATTTCAATTTTTGAGTCAGATCTATTTTGTTGTCTGCAAGTGCTTTTAATTTGGACAAGCCTAAAATATTGTTGTTTGGTAATGAGTTATCTATCAAAAGGGAAATCCATGAAACAGGGAGCAGGTATCTATGAAAATGTTTTTGACACACTATAGCCTTGCTGCCCTTGGACCTGTCATTGAAAATCAAGCAATAAATTGAATGAAACTTTTCAAGCTGATTATACATACCTAAATAATGTTTCAATGTGTTACTTTTTCTCAGTACCTTCTGTAAAATTCCAGAAAAGTTATCTTCCATGTTTTAACTCTTTACCACACAATCCTGACTTTTAACGACCCTGAGAAAGAAGCCTTTTGAAAACATTGTGGGAAAAGGAGAAAATGCTGGTAACCAGCATTTTCTCCTTTTCCCACAATATTTTCTACCCTTCCTAAAACAAATTTCAATTTTTCAGTCACATGTAATTTGTCGTCTGCAAATGCTTTCAAGTTTGAACTAGTCCAAAATTTTGTCGTTTGGTAAAGAGTAATAGAATTTGCACAAAACAAATGTGGCTCAAAACATGGGATTTGTATTTGAAACAGTAGAAAACATAATGGAAATTAAAGAAAAAAGAAACCTTCTTTTCCCACCGCATTTTTAAAGGCCAAGCCAAGATCTGATAGCTCAATCAGTAGCATACAGGATTTCAGAACAGGGGGTCATGGGTTTGATGTTCGGCCAATTTCTTTTCGAGGGTTGATGATAGTCATTGCAACAGGATTCATTCCTCTCTCACCACTGACAGTTATTCGACTATGGTTATGTGGGAAAGCAGCAAGTGGCTTGGAAAGAATATTGTGTGGAGAACTGGTAAAAGAAAATTCAAGAAAGCATGGATAGATGCACAGGCCCCAGCATGGAAGTGTTTGATAAAAGAGTTAGAAAATTTAAGGAAAACAATGTTAAATGCAGTGATATCTTTGACTGTCAGAGCCAAAATAGGCTATCAACACTTTGTTGTTGGATTACACCCATATTAATGTAGAAGTTGCAGTGTTATTGCATGTGTTTATCTAAAGTCTTTACCATATGACAACTTATTAACTCTTTGCCAAGTAATAAAATTTTAGACTGGTCCAAATTGAAAGCAATTGCAGATGACAATATAAATCTGACCCAAAAAATAAGATTAGTTTTTGTAATAGTAGAAAACATTGTCAGAACAGAAAAGAAGTAAATGCTGGTAACCAGCATTTTCTCCTTTTCCCACAATGTTTTCTGCCCTATTAAAGAAAGATTGCACCATTTGAGCCACATTAACCCTTTACTCCGTAGATACTCATTTCTACACATTGCTTCTATGGGCTTTTGGAAAACATTGTGACGAGCAATTTCACCTTTTGTCACAATGTTTTCTATGCTATCAAAAGGTGTCATTTACACACAAGAAACCGTTTCATCCTTGCTGTTATTTAGGATCAATTAGAGATGCCGTAGAAATGCCTCGTGGGGTAAAGGGTTAAAATTGTCGTCTGCAAATGCTTTCAATTTGGACAAGGCTAAAATTTTGTAGTCTGGTAAAGGGTTAAACTATACAACATAAAAGTTTATTGTGTGATTTCTTGTTTTACATACACACTATAACACATTTACTCTATTTTAATTCGATAGAAAATTGCTAATGTTATGTGATCTGAAATTTTCAATATCATTCTCACAGCAACTAATCTCCTGAATCTCAACTCTGGTGTTGTGAAAAATGTTGGAGGGGATTTCCTGTTTAATTAAACTTTAGGGAATTAAAAATCTTTATGTACTCTATTTTCCCATTATGCTGAAGGATGGAACAATTTCGACTTGGCTACTTCATGGATATGAATCCAAATTGTTCACATACCATTTATTCTAGAAAAAAGATGTATTTCTGTGCATCATTTGGAATCACACTTCATTTAATTCACTTTTGGCTGCTAGTAGGACTTTAAGTGTATTTGAAAGTATATACTGAAGAGTAGGTGTGTTTATGTGTTTACACTGGTTGCATGCTCTATGTTTATAACAAGCCATATATAACCGGGGATGTGGGGTTTGTGTTTGCAAGTGGAAACGGGTTTGAAATGCAAATAGTAGATCATATAAGCATATTCTTCACTTTACACTTTTGAGTATGAAAGCTCTTTGAGCGCTAAATTGCTTCAATCTTAGGTAACATTGCATACAAGAAAATAACATCTGAGAAAAAAAAGATGTGTGTTGGAATAGATTAGAAAACATTTTTTTTTTAATTTCAAAAAGTAAGAAAATTCAATAAACAGAAGCCTTAATGACAAAGACTGAAAATGTTACCAAGACTTTTAATTTGCAGGGGCATAGCTGCTTCACGGCAAAAACCTCAATTTCGTGTCACCATAATTATGCCACCAAAAAGCTACAGATGTTTACTGTAATCTGTGACAAGTTGTTAACTATTAAAAGGGTAACTCATACAACAAAGGCAAATAACTTTTAAAGTATTTTTGACATAGTTATGCCCCTTTGTCATATGATTTTCAGTGAAAATCGAGCGACTGCAGCCAAGCTTTGGCTCCTGCACGAATCACTTTTGTTTCTTAGACTCAAGACAGAAATTCATATCCTTGTAAAGAGTTAGAATTACAAAAACTTTGGACAAGGAAAGACAGTTCAGAAAATTGTGATCATGTGAAGAATTTGCTTACATTAGATGCACCTACCATCAAGATTCATCCATGTTATTTTTATTTCAGTGTTTTAATTCTAAGACCTTCCCCCTTTGCATGATATAATTCTGATATGTATATAACCATGTTGCCGTGGTTTGTTGTGTCTTGATATAATACAAATGAGGGATGCTCTGTGAAAAAGGGGCTAAATGCATTTGCAAAAAGTATCGACCCCTGTCAGCCTGCGCAGTACGCTCAGGCTGACATGGGTCGAAACTTTTTGTTATTAGTCAATTTTTCTGCCTGTCAAAGAACAAGTCTACCTCTTGATTCAGTCATTTGCTTGACAGAATGGATTTTCGTAGATCCGTAATTATTCAACATCTTGCGTCGTACAAAGTATTACACAGATGCAGTAAATCCCTATTTGCAAGAGCATGGCTCAAATCTATAACCTATAACCTGGGTCTGTATTCACCAACCATTCTTAAGAGTGTTCTTAGTCTTATTCTTCAGTATTTTGTGTACTTGAAAGTAACAGAAATTCTTACTGGCTAAACCAAATGGTTTAGCCAATCAGAGGTTCTGTTACTTTCACAATCAGAAAATCTTTAAGAATAAGACTAGTACGTTCTTAAGAATGGTTGCTGAATACAGACCCTGATTTCGAGTGCTTAACAACTGTAAAGTCTTGCAATAACTTGTGTGGTGTCGGTGGTTGGGAGGTAGAGTATCAGCCACATAAGCATAAGGTCCCGAGTTTGATACCCAGGAGCGGGTGTCACTTTTGGGATTCTTCAATGTCCCACACAGTCGGCATGAGTATGGGTGTAGTTCCCAGGAAGCAGAATCAAATTGAGAGAGATGAGTATAAGTTGTAAGAACTTGTTTCTCAATTGATGTAACTTGAAATAATTTAAATAGATTGGTATCAGTTCAGGGTATAAATTCAAGAAAGTATTGTACCAAACAATCCCAAGTTTAAGGATTTAAGACCACAAATTCATGGTAAATATTGTGTAACATTGACTTTCTTGTAAAGGCTATTCGACAAATCTCAGCAGCCTCCATCTTTCAGTATGAGAGGGGCTGTAGACTTTGGGAGTTAAATGACTCCCAATTAGAAGTACTTTTGAAAACATTGTGGGAAAAGGAGAAAATGCTGGTAACTAGAATTTTCTCCATTTCATACGATGTTTTCTACCCTTTCAAAGGAAAATTTCCTAACTTTTGCATCAATTAGTTTGTTGTCTGCAAATGCTTTAAAAACTTGGACAGGTTTAAAATTTTGTTTTAGGACCTTGGAGCAAAAGATCGATTTATAATAGTGTTGGAAAAGGAGAAAATATAAGGTAGCAACTTTAGGGCAGGGTTTATCAAAGTTAAAAGCATTTGTAGTTGGGATAGAAAAAATGTGATGTAGGCAGCAGTTTCCTCCTACTTTTAAGGTAAGACCTGTGTAATGGAAAACAGCTATTTCCACTAAAATATCATTCTGCAAAATTAGCTATAATTAAAAAGGAGTATTATTGAACTACTTTCACCGTTTCATTTTTTCCATTTTTTTCCTTCTTTGAATTATCATTTATCAATCTAAAACCACTATATTCTCAATTCAAAAAGAGATAATAATTACCTCCCTTTTCAGAAAACGAACAATAATATCAAAAAAAGAAAAATTCAAGATAGACATAAACGGAATTTTTGATCCGTTAGAAATGTGCAAAAATATTATTTCTGCATAAAACCTTATTTATCAACCAATTGGAATTTTCACCGGAAGTGTATTACACAGGTCTTACCTTAAGTTCTTTTCTGTGAATAACTAATTGTTTAGTCATTTTTTTTTTCAAGTTTTGATGTTTTATTTACTTATCTGTAATATTATTTCACATTTCTGTTAATGGCACATTAAGGGCCTATGCCCCAGTTTATTCTGCACGTCTTCTTGTTCATATTTCTTTTCCGTTAACTTTAGTATCTCTTTTACATTCAACTGGGTCACTATGAAAATGAGACAGAAAGTGGATAAACCAGTTCATACAGTATCATAGAAATATTTTTATATGTAATGAGTAGATTGCCTTTTGAAGAAAAATTGGGTATTTATGAATCAACGGGATGCAAAATCTTACTGAAAAAGACATATACCATCAAGGGAGATAATTTTGACAGTAAATCTGTCTCATGCCATCATTCTTTCAATTAAGTCATTTTTACAATTGGCAAACATTTCATTTCTAAGAATAAATTTTATTTGAGCAGTACCGTATTTTACCTAATTAATGCTCCCCCCCAATAGTACATCTTTGCAAGCCAAGGTTGACGATCCACTATGCTACTCTACCTTTGGTGGATTGAGCTTAATTTAGACATTCCCATGATGCGCATTTTCATTGGTTGCAGCTAGCTCTAACTGCAGCGAATCAAATCGCTTGTAGCATTTTATTTTTGATAAAAATAGAACAAGGTCACAACCTTTCAAATAAAAATAGAAGGTAAACTGACTTCCTCCATGGATGTGTGCAGGATCTGAAATGATTTATTACCAAAAAAACATAGACAAACAATATTTACAGAAAATATCAGCGTGAGCGATCAATTGTTGGAGGTTTAAGGCTATATTTGAGCACCTGACGACGGAATGTCGAAGTTTGTTTGTGCTTATTGCTTCATGTTGAATTATTGTATTCTTAAGCAGTTTGTAAAATGATATTTGATTGGCTATCAGAAATATGATGTAAAGGGGGATAATAACTAGCATCCAATAGGTGGCATGTTTCGTGGGAATCTAGAAATCGGGCTTGATCTGCCAAGGTTAGATCCACATAGTGATTGTAAGCTTGGCTTGCGAAGATGCTAATAGTAGAGCTCCCCCCAGAATATTAATTACTCCATAGGCCTCAAGACAACCTCCTACCACACCCAACTTTACCAGAAAGTGGGCGACTATAGTGACAAACTTCCACAATTTCATGCAAGATAAGTTCACTAACGAAGATGAAATTTATTTATGACATATCTTATACATAAACTTACCATTGTGGCTTACTCTACTTGATGACACTGAAATTTCAGGAAATTGGCTATGAAATAAGAGTGCCTTTTTGGTGTTTTGTATCGTGCCCCTGTGCATTAGGTAAAATACGGTATTTTAAGAACCATTCTTAACCCATTACCACACAATCCCTACTTTTGACGCCCCTGAGAAAGAAGCTTTTAGAAAACATTGTGGGAAAAGGACGCCCCTGAGAAAGAAGCTTTTAGAAAACATTGTGGGTAACCAGTATCCATTTCTCCATTTCCCACAGTGTTTTCTTCCCTTCACAAAACAAATTTCAAATTCTCTGTCACTTTTATTTTGTCATCTGCAGATGCTTTCAATTTTGACCAGTCAAAAATATTGTCGTTTGGTAATGGTCTTACGAACGAAGTCCGTAACAAAGAAACAAATGAATAAATGCATGGCAGAAATAAGGATCGGAGCGGGATTCGAACTCCGAACTCCCGGACGCAAAGCCAATACCCTAACCACTGAGCCAAAGAGATATCTCTCTGACGCAGTAGCCAGGCATTGTATTTAAATCGGGATTATATGCCATGCAGGAAGGAGTGGTCTCTCGTAACACACCCCCTCTTAAAGTCATCATTTATTGATGACTCAAAGCCTTATTAGGCAGGAAGTCCGATTTTGGACAACAAATGGGATTAATGGCTCAATGGCCAATCCCGGACGAGCCCCCATCTTACGAACGAAGTCCGTAACAAAGAAACAAATGAATAAATGCATGGCAGAAATAAGGATCGGAGCGGGATTCGAACTCCGAACTCCCGGACGCAAAGCCAATACCCTAACCACTGAGCCAAAGAGATATCTCTCTGACGCAGTAGCCAGGCATTGTATTTAAATCGGGATTATATGCCATGCAGGAAGGAGTGGTCTCTCGTAACAATGGGTTAATGTAATTTTTACAAAAATGATCTCCTTTGAAGAACTGTATTTTATTTTGCACCACGTGAAGTGTTACAAGATCACTTTTTGTTGTTACGAGCACATTACAAACTAATGTCTAATTCGAAAGTATTCACAACTAAAAAATGTATGTGGCATACTCTGTAAAAAGAGGGCTTAATGCATCTGCAAAAGGTTTTGGTTGTCTGCCCAGCCTAACCTGGGCCAATACTGTTTTTTTATTGGACAATTTTCTGTATGTCATAGGACCAATGCGTCCCATGATTAAGTCAGTTGTTTAACCCGTTACCACACAATCCCTACTTTTGATGCCCCTGAGAAAGAAGCGTTTAGAAAACATTGTGGGAAAAGGAGAAAATGCTGGTTACCAGCGTTTTCTCATTTTCCTAAAATATTTCCTACCCGTCACAAAACAAATTTCAAATTTTCATTCACTTTTATTTTGTCGTCTGCAAATGCTTTCGATTTGGACAAACCTAAAATATTGTCGTTTGGTAATGAGTTAACTCTTTACCAAATGACAAATTTAAAGACTGGTCCAAATTGAAAGCATTTGCAGACGACAAAATAAATGTGACTGAAAAATTGAAATTTGACATGGAAAGGATAGAAAGCATTGTAGGAAAAGGAGAAAATGCTGATTACCAGCATTTCATCCTTTTCCCATGATGTTTTCTAAAAGCTTCTTTCCCAGGGTCGTCAAAGTCATCGTTGTGTGGTAATGGGTTAAAAAAGTAGCTATTATTCATCCATAATGAATGTGATGTCACGTTGGTATGAAAAATCACGAAGATGCATCTAGCCTCCTTCTGCCAGAGCTCATATGATTCATAATTATTACGAGTAACTCTTTATGAAACAACAAAATTTTAGGACATTGAAAGCATTTACAGACAATAATTTCAATGTGGCTTAGATGGTACAATCTTTGAAAGAGTAGAAAACATTGCAGGGAAAGAAGAAAATGCTGGTTACCAGCATTTTCTCCCTTTCCTACAATGATTTCAAAAGGCTTCTTTCTCCGGGACGTTGAAAGTGCGGTAAAAAGTTAAATACATAGCTGTTTATAAGATTGATGGTATTCTAAATGTGTTTCAAACCATACCATTCCACTTGCAACTTATTTGGGACATGTATTTCTTTTTCTCTCCATCATCGGCTTGTTATCGCGTAGGGCTTACAATCCACGATTGTTTAGGTTGCAACACAAACTGGATACCACAGACGAGGCGGACACGTCACGGGAAAAAGTGCTGGAAAAACCAAAAGAAACAAAAAGGGTAGGTACCAGTCTTAACTAAGATTTTACAAGATAACGATATCATATGTCACAAATATATTTTACCTTTCCCGCAATAATGTGTACATGGATAAATGTATAATGTTGAAAAATTTGCAAACTACAAGTAACTGACATTGTGCATACAGAAATGTTCAAGACTCACAACATATGTTTGTCTACTTATAGTAAAATAAGTGAACAGAAAAGTTTGCAAATTTTTCAAATTTGTGAAACTGCAAAATTTTCCAGGTTTAATTTGTGCTCTTAGAGTTAATGAGCAACAGATAAATCTGTAGAGTAATATTTTAGGTCAGTCTCCCTTCCATTGAAGAAGAAGTTGATGTCCCTAAAGTAGGTGTTCAAAGAGAGTGTTTTTGCTAGAAATCCACTAACCTTTAAAGTCACAATAGCATCTAAAAGAAAATGATTACAGTGTTGAAAGGCATTTAAATTTAGATTTTACCATTTAAAACTTATGAAACTTGTGAAGGTGGATTGTATATCCGAACCATTTTTTATCCAGATCATTGACCTGGTCAAAACTATAAGACCTGTGTTGTTCTGATTAGTTACGTTGTGTATATCTGCTCACACACATGCAGAATTATAGCATTATATGCATGTGTTTGAAATCACAGTAGATCTCTTGTACAGTTAGTCGCCATAAATATCTCAGCATGGTCAGAGTTCCCATCGACTTTCACATATTTCTTTCTTGACTTGTAAATTTATTGTGGGTTAAGAACTGTAGGTTTGAGTTTTACATTGAAGTACATATATTCTAAATCAAAATAAGGGCATACACTGTGTCAAGGAAAAGAAGCTATGGAAACAATGTGGGAAGAAAAAGTTGGTCTCCAGTATTTTTTTCTTATTCTTAAAGATTTTCTAACTCTAAAAATAGCACAACTTCTGATTGGTTAAATCAAATGGTTTAGCCAATCAAAACTTGAGTTACATCCAAATTCAGAAAATTGTTAGTGATACGACCAGGAATGGTCTTATGAATGGTTGTCGAGTACGGGACACCAAGTCAATCTGAAAGATGCTTAGCTAGTGATGCTTTACTTAGAAGTTTACCGCTACTTTCAGCCTAGTCTTATCCCAATCAAGATAAAGTAAACACAAAAGGTTTGAGATGTTTGAGCGTAGTTAGACAGTTTTGAGTTTGAATTCCCCGATTTTGTTTGCTTGTATCCAGACAGAAAGAAATTTAACCATTTTCATAGTATATAGATTAACTATCTTCCTGTATGACATGGAATTTAACTCTTTATCACAAAAGTTTATTTGAGAAATGTCCAAATTGAAAACAGTTGCAGAAAACAATTTTACTGTAGATCATGATATTATTTTTGGATATACCTCAGAATGGGTAGAAAACATTGTTGGAAAAGGAGAAAATGCTGGTATACAGCATTTTCTCCCTTTCCAACAATGTTTTCAAAAGGTATCTTCCTTTGGGTATTTTAAACTTGGCATTGTGTGTTAAAGGGTTAAATTGCATTGTAAATCTAATTCCCCAAGCATACATCAGAGAAAACCTGATTACTGGTAATTAAGTTCTAGTTGTATGCCATACATCTGAACATTTCATGTGTAGGTACGCTGTTTTCGAAGAAAATATCAAGTTACTGCCATAGCCCCATCATCAGTGCCGTCTTCTTTGTCATGCAAAAACTTTGACAATTTACGATATCTCTTTAATGACTGAAGCTATTATCTTCAAATTTGGACAAGTGGTTAACTATCAACGGGGGAACTCATACTGCATGAGTAGGTAACCATCAAAGTACTTTTGAGACAGTTATGCACCTTATGTAACTCTACAATTTTCCATGAAAATTGATCAAGTGCAGCCAAGCATTGCCACCCACATACATGTGCATTGCTTTGAAATAAATGACCAAAGCTGTTGATGCGTCATAAAACAACATTCATTCATTTTTGAAATACGGAACAAAGTTTAACAACTGGTCCCTTTGGCAAGATAGAACTTCTGACGTAATCACTTTTAACAAATATCATACATCAGAAAATATGGTACAACTTCAAGATATTTTGATGAGTACAGAAATATCAAAAACAAAATGAAGAAATGGTGCATTTTGCATGTTTTTGAGTGATAATTAACTCATTTTTTACTGCAAGTAAAATACCTTGGTCATCCTGAGAAAATAATTGGATTAACTCTTTACCACACAATGCCGACTTTTGGCACTCCTGGAAAAGAAGCCTTTTGAAACCATTGTGGAAAAAGAAGAAAATGCTGGTAACCAGCATTATCTCCTTCTCCCGCAAAGTTTTCTATCCTTTCAGAGAAAAACTGCGCCATTTGAACTAAGCTGAAATTGCCGTCTGCAACTGTTTTCAATTTGGACAAGGCTAAAATTTTGTCATCTGCTAAAGGGTTAACTTTTATCTCAAGATAGAATTTTAAGCTTATTGATTTTGAAAACATGTTTGTGACATAGAAAAGGCAGCTCACATGATTTAACTTTTAGTCACAGAAAGGCAAAATTGTTGGAATAAGGAGAAAATGTGCGTTTTTTTCTACTTTTTTCTTCAGTAATTTCTGTCTTGCCTTTCCTCAGGGTGATAAAATAATCCCAGGATTTTTAGTGAATAAAAGTTTGAAGTAACAGTGAGAGTTTTTTTATCTTCAAGATCTGAGTTTGACAGTAGACTGAGTAAACCATGTGTGAGTTGAAATAATATGACTGGTGTTTTAGCTCAATATCGTGCAGTTTTTTGGCATTGTGCTATTTTTGTGCCCCTGCTTTATTTAACTCTTTACCAAACAACAAAAATTTAGACTAGCCTAAATTGAAAGCATTTGCAGATGACAAAAATAAATGTGAAACAAAAATTGAAACTTGACTTCAGAGGAATAGAAAACCTTGTGGGAAGAGCAGAAAATGCTGGTTACCAGCATTTTCTCCTTTACCCACAATGTTTTCAGTAGGCTTCTTAATCTGGATGGTCAAAACTAGCGATTGTTTGGTAACAGATTAAGTTTGATATTGTGTTTCTTTTTGCCAAGTTTGTTTTCTCCACATGTTTTTTACTTTCAAGTAAATGATAAATTCTTACAACTTTGTATGATGTGTGACCTATGTATGGAGTTTGACCTTTGTATGATGTTTGACCTTTGTATAATTGACCTTTGTGTGACCTATATATGATGTTTGACCTTGACCCTTATATAGGACAGGGATGCTGGCAGTGCAATAAGGCTGTCCCAGTACTCCTCCCATAACAAAAGACTGATGGCCTATATATGTAAGTAAGAGCAAGTGTTATTGGAGGTGTATGTATCCAATCACAACTCACATAACATATAACATACTTATCTTTGCTGTCATTCACTTTGTATATTTAAGCTCATAAAGGAAAGTGTTACCTCATTTTCTAGACGCCCTGAACTACAACATGTTTGCTTTAAGAAATGACAGCAGTGAGGGGCATAATTATGATGGTTTTATGGTTGAAGACTTCAACAGAGATTACAGGTTTAACTCTTGACCATTCAATCCCAACTTTTGACAACCCTGGGAAAGACAGCTTTTGAAAACATTGTGGGAAAAGGAAAAAAATGCTGGTAACCAGCATTTTGTCCTTTTTCCCACAATGTTTTCTACACTTCTGAAGCCATATTTCAACTTTTCAGTCACATTTATTTTGTCGTCTGCAAATGCTTTCAATTTGGTCCAGTCCAAAAAATTGTCATTTGGTAAAGAGTTAAGCTTAAAGGGGAGAAATTAGTTGCAGTTATGTTGGGTGGTAAGTGAAGCACACACAAAATAGATATGCGAGAAGCAATAATTTAAGTCTTAATTTGCATGTTTTTACACTTGCTGTTACTCTTTCAAAATAGAATAAAAAAACTTGCACAGAAATTCATATAATAAGGAAAAAGAAAGAACCTACTCATCATTTCTTGCAACAGGGGAATGGTACCATAATTTTTGTTGTTTGTGGTGTCCTCATGTTCTGTGTGTTGCAGGCTTCATTGTTCACATCACAGGTGCCTGACATGTCTGGTGTCATACAACTCTTCGAAGACCATGGCATTGGTGTTTGGATTGGTGTCCCCATTTACATTAGAGCTTTTTTAAGAGCTCACATTTCCCAAACCACATGATGGATTTAGTTCATATTTTGTGTGATGATAGATATGGGTCCAAAGTTTCATTCAGCAGTACCCCTGCCAACAAGGCCTATTGCCATGATCTAAGGTTCAAGGTCAAAGATTTTGATACATCAAAATTTAAGAGCTCATATTTTCTAAACTAATAGATAGATTTGGTTCAAATTAAAATTGATGACAGATACTGCAACCTAGCAGTTTTAATATGCAATACACTAGCCAGGCCCATGCTCCTGATCTTCAGGTCAAGGTCACTGGTTTTGTATTTTTTATGTTGAAAATTTTCTAGATCACCTATTTTTAAGACAAGATTATTAATTTAGTTCATATTTTATTATGATGATAGATATGGGTCTACAGTTTCATTCATCTGTACCCTGACTGATGCCTTTGCCTGGGACTAAAAGATGAAGGTCACAGACAATGTCCTGGACAAAGTACATGAACAGATATTGCACAAACCCTGGCATCAGGGCCCGTATTAACCAACCATTCTTCATGTCATTCTGAGTTTTATTCTAAATTTAGAGAGTAACACAACTTGTGATTGGCTAAACCAGATTTTGGTTTAGCCAATCACAAGTTGTGTTACTTTCAGATTTAGGAAATTTGGAAGAATAAGACTAAGAATGTTCGCAGGGAATACTTAGTGAATAGGGACAGATTTGATGTTGAATATATCGTCCAGGAACAAAAACATGTAACTTTATCAAGGCACCTCCACTTCAAACAATTAACTCTTTCTAAGTGAGCTATGCTGTCATTTGATATTTCTTGTCTTTCACTGTTCTATGAAAAATGCCTATTGATTGTGCAACCTCAGTGTAACCAATACCTTCTCAAGAATGATGAGGATAACTTCATGTCTCTCCTACATAGTACGATCAGCAGTGATTAGTTTGTGACTCAATGTTGTGCCAAGAAAGTGTTATAATTATATTGCCGGTTTACTTCAAAAACCTCATAACTACAGCTTGTATCAAGCTGTAGTTACAAGGTTTTTGAAGTAAACCGATAATTTCTAAGCTTGTATTAACCCTTTGCCTGCTACATAAGTGAAGTAAAACTTTGAAGCCAATAGTTAACCCTTTACCAAAAGACAAAATGTTAGACGGGACCAACTTGAAAGCACTCGCAGACGACAAAATAAACGTAACTGAAAATTTGAAATTTGTTTCCAGCAGGGTAGAAAAGATTGTGGAAAAGGAGAAAATGCTGGTTAGCAGCATTTTCTCCTTTTCCCACAATGTTTTCAAAAGGGTCCTATTTCAGAGTGGTAAAAACCAGAGATTATTTGGTAAAGGGTTAAACCCATAATTGTGATATTTTGAAGGTAATTTTTTGAGGGAAAGAAATACCACCTTATTGGACAGTGTAGATCCAAGATCAGACTACATGACTATTCTGTGCAGTCTGATTTTGCTATACCTTGTCTGCAACATGTCTTTGAGTTACACATAGCAGCCTAAGGGTTAACCCTACATAGTTGTGACACTTTGTGTGATGTGTATTGTAACACTGAGCTTTGCTTGGTCTAATGCCTGACAGAGATACATTAGACCCCGCTTTGCCAGAGCATGGCTCATATAGCCTAGTTGTGATATTTTGTGTGATGTGTATTGTAACACTGAGCTTTGCTTGGTCTAATGCCTGACAGAGATACATTAGACCCCACTTTGCCAGAGCATGGCTCATAATTATAGTTGTGATATTTTGTGTGAAGTGTGTAGTAACACTTTAGTAGTGGACATCTGTTTTCTGGATTTCAATTTTCTCAATGTCATTGAACCTTTGATCTTTTCCAAAGGAAAAAAAATTCAGCCTGTTCCAGCTTTTTGGATAAACACACTATTTAACCCATTACCACACAATCACTACTTTTGACGCCCCTGAGAAAGAAGCCTTTTGAAAACATGTTTATGTTTTCTACCCTTCAACTAAACAAATTTCAAATTTTCAATCAGTCTTATTTTGTCGTCTGCAAATGCTTTCGATTTGGACAAACCTAAAATTTTGTAATTTGGTAAAGAGTTAAATGTATACATGGATAACTAAAGTATACTGTTGAAGTGTATACATCAATAAATCCTTTTCACTGTAGGTTTTTTACCCTAACTGAGAATTGAAGCATTTGTACAAATTTCAAATTTGTCATCTGCAGAACATCATTGGAAAAGAATGTGATCAGCATTTTCTCCTTTCCTTTTCCCAAAATGTTTCCGTAACCTTCTGATGTAATGGGCTTTACAAAATGGCATCGTAAAATAAAGAACTAAAATAGCCATGAACCTGCTAGCCTATAAAAGGGTTTTTCTAGTTCTGAAAGTGGATTCCAATTTGTTAATATACAATGAAGTTCTAGACTTGCAGAGTTGACAGCTTATTTCAGATGATGAAATAACCGACTAGCAAATAGAAATATGCTTTTGAAAGGGCAAAAAAAAATTATGGGGAAAGGAGAAAATGCTGGTATCTAATATTTTCTCTTTTTCGCATTATGTACATGTATTTTAAAGGTTTCTTCTTTAAGAGTGTTAAAATTCTAGATTCTGAACAAAGGGTTAACCCTTTCCCAAACAATCCTGGTTTTTACAACCATGAGATAAAAGCCTTTTGAAAACATTGTGAGAAAAAGAGAAAATGCTGGTAACCAAAACAAATTTCAATTTTTGAGTTATGTTTATTTTGTTGTCTGCAAATACTTTCAATTTGGACCAGACTAAAACTTTGTCGTTTGGTAAAGAGTTTAGCAAATGTAACAAAAGTATTGAATTATAATTTACCATTGTATAGAGACGAAGAAAAAAAAGACGGGTAAGAAATAGTCAGTTTATAAATATTCTACTCTTTTCACTGTATGATTTTTGTTTATCACTTCGTAGAGGAATCCATAGGTATTCTTCAATAACCAAAACTCTACTGAAATAAGTACCTAGATAACTAATATACACTATTGAATTATATACATTGATGGCTAATACTCTATTGAAGTGTTAACATGGACATTTAAAACACACTCTGCAGTGTATCGAGGGATAACTAAACCACACTATTTAAGTGTATACTTAGATGAGTTAAAAATCTAATATTGCATACTTTGATAACTAAATACACTGTTGAAGTGTATACAAGGATAACTAAAATACACCATTGATTTGTATACAGGGATAACTAAAACTCACTACTGAAGTGTAAACATGGAAAACTGAAATAAGCTGGGCCCCATTTTATTAAGGTAGTTAAAAACAAAATTTGTGTAAGTTTTACGAAACTATAGTAAAGTGGCATTTATCTGCCATGAGATACATGATAACTATCATGATATTTTTATTGATGCCACTTTACTATAGTTATGTAAATTTGTGCATATTATGATCATAACTACCTTAACCCACTACCAAATGACAATATTATAGACTTGTCCAAATTGAAAGCATTTGCAGATGACAAAATAAAAGTGACTGAAAATTTGAAATTTGTTTTGTGAAAGGTAGAAAACATTGTGGGTAAAGGAGAAAATGCTGGTTACCAGCATTTTCTCCTTTTCCCACAATGTTTTCTAAAGGCTTCTTTCACAGGGGCATCAAAAATAGGGATTGTGTGGTAATGGGTTAATAAAATGGGGCCCTGTTGAAGTGTAAACATGGATAATTAAAATCCATTATTGAAGAGTGCATATTGATAGCTAAAATCCACTATTGAAGTATGTACATGAATAAGTACAATCCACAATTAAAATGTAGAAATGAATAACTTAAACAATGGAAGTGTAGAGTCACTTCCTTTTCTCATTTATTTTCTGGTATTTGTTTTTAATTTTACTCAGAAAATACTCTTTGGAGCTTTCCTAAAAACCTTTGGGTGAAAAATCAGAAAGTAAATCCACAGGATGCTTTCAATTGAAAAAAAAAAAAACTCCAAAATAGTGCATCTTCTAAGTAGTTTTGTCTATATTTTTGTTGTCAGATGATGAAATAAACTCAATGACATGTAGGTTTTGGGTTTGATTTTTTGGCACGTAATTATACCCCCCAAAACTCTGGGGGGTATATAGGAGTCAGCTTGTCGGTCGGTCTGTAGCTTTTTGTCGGCTCTATTTTACATAAACTACTCGACGAATTTTATTCAAACTTCACAGGTAAACTCAGTATTAAACAGAGATGTGCATATGAAAAGTTGGTTATGGTTCATTGATTTTTCACCGAGTTATGGCCCTTTCATGAAATTTCTTGTCCGCTCTTTTTCTCATCAACTATTGGACAGATTTGGTTCAAACTACACAAATAGACTCAGTATAAAGCAGAGATGTGCATATCCTATTTTGGTTATGGTTTATTTAGGTTTCATGGAGTTATGGCCCTTTGATGATTCTGGACAAATTTCTTTTTCATACTTGAATTTTGTCCGGAGCATATCTCCAAAATTATACTAGCTAGGGTTATGCAATTTCATGGTTGGATAGATCTCATTGAGAGGGAGTGCAGTGCACAGGAATCATAACTCTTGCTAGCTTAATCTTTGAGTTATTGCCCTTTGTTGTTTTTTTAATACTTGAATTTTGTTCGGAGCGTATCTCCAAAACTATACTATCTAGGGTTATGAAATTTCATTGGTGGATAGATCTCACCAAGGGGGAGTGCAGTGCACAGGAATTATAACTCTTGCTCACTTAATTTTTGAGTTATTGCCCTTTGTTGTTTTTAATACTTGAATTTGGTCCGGAGCGTATCTCCAAAACTATACTAGCTAGGGTTATGAAATTTCATGGCTGGTTAGATCTCACCAAGGGGGAGTGCAGTGCACAGGAATCATAACTCCAGCTTGCTTAATATTTGAGTTATTGCCCTTTGTCGTTTTTAATACTTGAATTTGGTCCGGAGCGTATCTCCAAAACTATACTAGCTAGGGTTATGAAATTTCATGGCTGGTTAGATCTCACCAAGGGGGAGTGCAGTGCACAGGAATCATAACTCTGCTTGCTTTATTTTTGAGTTATTGCCCTTTGTGGTTTTTAATACTTGAATTGGGTCCGGTGAATATCTCCAAAATATACTAGCTAGGGTTATGAAATTTCATGGGTGGATAGATTTCTACAAGAGGGAGTGCAGTGCATAGGAATCATAACTCTTGCTCGCTTAATTTTTGAGTTATTGCCCTTTGTCGTTTTTAATACTTGAATTGGGTCCGGTGAATATCTCCAAAATATACTAGCTAGGGTTATGAAATTTCATGGGTGGATAGATCTCATCAAGAGGGAGTGCAGTGCATAGGAATCATAACTTCTGCTCCCTTAATTTTTGAGTTATTGCCTTTTGTTGTTTTTCATACTTGAATTTGGTCCGGAGCGTATCTCCAAAACTATACTAGCTAGGGTTATGAAATTTCATGGATGGATAGATCTCATCAAGGGGGAGTGCAGTGCATAGGAATCATAACTCTTGCTCGCTTAATTTTTGAGTTATTGCCCTTTGTCGTTTTTCAAACTTGAATTTGGTCCGGTGCATGCCCCAGCTTAACAACTTGGGGTAAGAGGGGCGTATCTTGCGACAATTTGCCGCTCATGTTCAACTCTTACTTTTGTACTCAACCATTCTGCATTCTGTGACAAAGACCTGTTTGGTGGCAAGGAGCTGGTGGGGGGGTATGATCACGTTGAGTGATAGCTCTAGTTTTTTCAGTATGAATAATTTCTTTTTTTGGTTTAGAGTTAAGTATACATAAAAGCTTACTAATTTCTTTTCACTTCACTTCTTTAAAAAAGTAGACACTTTGTGGGAAAAGGAGAAATGCTGATTACCAGCATTTTCTCCTTTTCCCTCAGTGTTTTCAAATGTCATCTTTTTTTTTGTAGGGTTTTTTGAAACACATGACTACCACTAATTGGAAAAAAGTTTCCATATAATCTTAGCTTTTACTTTTGCTTACTTTCAACTAAAAGCTACTATTAGTTACTTTTGCTTTGGGAAGGAGCTCAAGACTTTTTTCCTTCCTACTTATTCTTTTTAAACTTTCGGGAGAATAGTTTTACTCGGCATACTCATATTCATACTCATAATTCACTCTTATTCTACATTCTAGGACCATCTATGGCACATCACAGCCAATCATATATCTGGCCTCTAACCTTTCACCACAAAATCCAGAGTTTTAACAACCCTGAAAAAGAAGGGTTTTAAAAAAAGTGGGAAAAGGAGGAAATAGTGGTATCCAGCATTTTCTTCTTTGCCCTCAAAGTTTTCTATTTGTTTTTCATCATTCAAGGAACATTTGTCTACTGCAATTGCTTTCAACTTGAATTTGGCTAAAATTTTGTCATAAGTGAAGAGTTAATTCCAAAAGAAGGCTTTTGTGCGTTGAATTTAGAAATGAGGCCTACGTATTTATCAGATAAGAAATTTTAGACTTTCATCGTTTTAACACTGTTGCAGGTGACAAATTGAAGTTGGTTCAAATAGTTGAAACTGTGTGCACATTGGTAGGAAACATAGTGGACAAAGAAGAAAATGCTGGTCACCAGCATTTTCTTCTTTTCCCATTATGTTTCCTAAAAGCCTACTTTCTATAGGACATAAAAAAGCAGCATTGTTTAATTAACATTTAGCATGAGTGGTATCTATAGCAACATTTTATTATTATTGCAGGATACAGGCAAACAGTTGAGGAAGTAAACAAATGAAGTAAGCAAGACTAACAGCTCCAACCTGCAAATGCTCTCGTATGTAATCTCGGATTAGGACAAGTTTTTTAAGATAATACACAGTCCAGTTTTTGATTGAAGATTATTCCAGCACAGAAAACTTCTGGATGATTGGACAAATTTACGGAGAAAATCTGGACATGCAATCTGTGGTTATGGACCATTTTCCTCAGATTATATATTGGTACATTACAGTTTGTGATTGAAGATTATTCCACACATGAAAGGTTATTCCAACACATGAAAGCTTCTAGATGATTGGCCAAATTTATGGAGAAAATCTGGACATGCAATTGCTGGTTATGAAGAACTTTCCTCAGATAAAATATACTTTACAATTTGTAAATGAAAGTTATTTGCACACCAGAAAACTTCTAGATTATTGGACAAATTTTCGGAGAAAATCTGGACATGCAATCCCTGGTTACCAACAACTTTCCTCAGGTTGTATACATTACAATTTGTAATTGAAAGTTATTTGCGCATGTGAAAACTTGAAATTGCACCCTTATGTGGTGCTCTTCGTTATATAATGTGATGCCATGAAAAGAAAAAATTTAGAGATGAACTCTCATGTTGTTTGTTAGATGATGAAGACATAATGAACTTTTACACAAAAAAGTCTTGTGTTGACACAAGCTTCTTGTTTAGATGTATAGTATAATTATCAGATTGTGATTGATATTAAAAATGTATCAGGAGAATCAGGTGTGTTGAATTTGAAAAACAAGTCTACAGGACAAGTTTAATATCCGCATCATATTCCATTTGAGCCATAGATTTTCTATATCACACGCCATTCAATTATTCTATATGTATTAAATTTGTCATATACATAATTCATCCTTTGTTTCAACACAGGCCTTTGAGGTGTCATTGGTTATCACTGAACCCAAAATTTTCCTTGGTCATTCATTGAACACTTACCCAAAGCACTTAGGTGCATCGCCTATACAAGTATATAAAATGGAAACTCTAGTTTTCATGAGCACCATTACTATAAATAGCTCAATGGTAACTGCCTCTATGTAGTATGCAACAAGACATAACTGCATAGGATATAGAGGCAGTCACCAATGTGCTATATATAGTAACAGTGTCAGAAAATGAAAATCTGTATTAGACTAATGGAGTTTCAGTAGCCTATGGTTTTCAAATTATTACCGAGCACTGTACAAAGATGAGGGACATCATTTTCTTATCTGCGCGTGCAGTATCCAATTTTGGCAGTATGTCATTCCATTGTGTGTATTTGTCATGTAGCTCAAAGATGCTTGTTAGTATTTCATTTGTGGCGCATCACGCAAAAAGGGACCATCTGGGAATTCTGTACATCAATTAGATGAAAATAGATCAACGATAGTACAGGTCAGTTTAAGTTGATAATTCAAAGATGATTGTATAACAAGGTACCATGATCACTTTTCATACAGAAGATGTCATTAAAGCGAAAAGTGTCAACCCTGGTCAGCCTGCGCAATTCGCACAGTCTGACCAGGGTTGACACTTTTTGCAGTTCCCAGAAGGTCCGTTTTTGCGTGATGGGTCACATTTGTAATAGATTTTTATAGATGATTACATGTACTTGCTTGGTACAGTACATCAAAGGGATGTATTAAGCTTTACAAAGGGGTTTAACTCAGTACCAAATGACAAAATTTTAGGTTTATCCAAATCGAACGCATTTGCAGACAACAAAATAAAAGTAACTGAAAATTTCAAATTTGTTTTGTGAAGGGTAGAAAACATTGTGGGAAAAAGAGAAAACAGTGGTTACCAGCATTTTTTCTTTTCCCACAATGTTTTCTGAAAGCTTGTTTCTCAGGGTCATCAAAAGTAGGGATTGTGTGGTAATGGATTAATGCATCTCTGTATTATTGAATAATTTTAGAATTCTTTGATTACTGTTTCCATTGATGTTTTCAAATATTATCACAGAAAAAAAATAGGATCTGAACTGGACAAAGATCTTAGATAGAATATTGACTACATATACTGTATTTATTCGAATAGCTTAGTAGGAATTATTTATAAAAGATATTTATTTTGATGTTTAATTTTGTAAATAAATTTTTGAAATTGACAACGCCAGTTATGTTCTTTGTCAGTTTTAGCTCGACTGGTCAAAGACCGTTCACCTGTGTCTGTCTTTTGTCCATGCAAAAACTTGTATTTCAAACACCTGATGAATCTCTACAGTCAAGTTTCATGCAAGTGTTCCTTTGTTTGTATTCGAGTTTTAACAGTTCTAACAGCTTAGGTCAGTGCAGCTATGTATGTGTTTCCTGGCTTTCTCACACCATGTCCTGGCCTAGAAAACATGGATAGGTGCACTGGCTGCAGCAATATAACTAGAATGATGTTGGAAACTATACAACCAGACATCATACAAACAATTGTCAGTCTTGTTCCATAAAGAAATGGTTACCATGGCAACAAAATTGAAGAACTTCAAAATCTTCATATAAGAAATCTGGAAGACAAAATAACATGAAGAGATGTGGGTGAAAAATAAACAATGCCTTTATTTCTTATTTATCAGCCTTAACAGAAAGCTCTCAAAGGAAAGAAATTTGTACAACAAAACAATTGACTTTCAAAACAAGACGTGTGTGGTATCCATGGTTGTGAGGTAGAGCATCAGCCTTGTAACCATAAGGTCCTGAGTTCAATACCCGGAAGCCAGCAGCAACTTTAGGATTTTTCATTGGCCCACACGTTCGGCGCAAGTACTGGTGTAGTTTCCAGGAAACAGAATTGAGAGAGACTAGCATAAGCTGTTAGAACTTGTTTCTCAATCGATGTAAAATAAATATGTTTAACCCTTTACCACAGGATGACGACGACTTTTAACGATCCTGAGGAAGAAGCCTTTTGAAAACTTTGTGGGAAAAGAAGAAAATGCTGGTAACCAGCATTTTCAACTATACCCACAAAGTTTTCTTCTGACAAAACAAAATTGCACCATTCAAGCCACTTTGAAATTGTCTGCAAATGGTTTCAATTTGGATAGGTCTAATATTTTGCTGTGTGGTAATGGGTTAACCCTTTATCAAACAATCCCTCGGTTTCACGACACTGGAAAGAGACATTTCTTTAGAACAATGTAGGAAAAGGAGAAAATGCTGGTAACCAGCATTTTTCCCTTCTCCCACAGTGCTTTCTACCCTAGTAAAGCAAAATTGTGCCATTTGAGCAACATGGAAATTGTTGTCTGCAAATTCGTTCAATTTGGATAAGGCTAAACTTTTGTCGTCTGGTAAAGGGTTAACACTTTACCAAACGACAGAATTTTATATATAATATATAGTCCAAATTGAAAGCACTTGCAGACGACAGAATCTTCGTAACTCAAAAATTGAAAATTGTTTTCAGCAGAGTAGAAAACATTGTGGGAAAAGGAGAAAATGCTGGTTACCAGCATTTTCTCCTTTTCCCTTAATGTTTTCAGAAGGCATCTATCTCAGGGTTGTAAAAACTAGAGATTGTTTGGAAAAGGTTAAATCCCCTTCTGCCAGAACATGCTCAAAGTAAAAATTTCAATGTAAAGTTCAAGCAGTTAGTACTTTTAACTTTTTTATTTCAATAACAGCAAACTTCTGTATCAAACAAACATAACATTTTTCATTATAAGCTT
Organism: Tridacna crocea; assembly: GCA_943736015.1. Lineage (NCBI taxonomy): Eukaryota > Metazoa > Mollusca > Bivalvia > Cardiida > Cardiidae > Tridacna > Tridacna crocea. Next base: position 47,553,965 of record OX031068.1, on the reverse strand, counting down.
ACAGAATATGAATTCTTAAGCTATACTGCCAAACTAAAGTAACGGGCTACAGGAAGAATTATCTCTTATAACCCAAAAAATGAAAGCCACACCTTCAACTCTTAAACTTGACCAAACTGAAAGAACTTCCTTGCAAATATTCCAAAGGGGGGTGGGGTACTTCTGACTCCTGCTGTGCGAATTAAATTTCTTTGTTAGTGATTTTGTTTATATGAATCAAAAGGTTACATGTAGTATTAAAACATTTCAAGAGTGAAAGTGTTTGCTTTCATTTTTGGGGTTATGAGAGATGATTCTTCTTTTGGCCCTTAACTTTAATTTGGCAGTATATCTATTGGAACAAAATGTGTATTCTTAAACTTTCTATTTGAACAAAATGTGTATTCTTATACTATCTATTCAAACAAAATGTGTATTCTTAAACTATCTATTCGAACAAAAAGTGTATTCTGTAAAGTTCTATATTGCACACAAAGTTTGTTTGTATTTGAGTTTAACTGTTTCAACAGCTTGGGTCATATCGCTACAGTCATTGCACCAACACATGCGTTCCTTTGCTTTCTCACATCAGAACTGACACAACTTTCTTTCCAAATCACTGACTAATTTTCTAAAATGCATCTTGGGACAGAGGTTAAAACTTATCAAATAGAATGTTTGTTTCAGTCTTTTGTGATGAAAGAATAAGAATTTTAAATAAGATCACATCAATTCCTAAAACAGACTAAAAAGATTCATTTACATTAAATAATATATGAAATTTTGAAACATGAAACAATCATATTCATTGCTGTCTGTGTAAGTTTTAATTATATACCTATCTATGATCTGAGTAAAATACGGTCATTAACTAAGTGTCCAATACAACTTGACAGAAAATTTTCCCTTATCAGACTACGTAACGTTTGTTTATTGACATTCGGGTCTTTTCGACAAATTCCTAACATTTTGAAATTTAGTGTAATAAAAGTTATTTCATCTATTATTTGTTATCTAATTTTAAGTGCAGCTTAGCCCATTACCACACAATCCCTATGACAACCCTGAGAAAGAAGCCTTTGGAAAACATTGTGGAAAAAGGAGAAAATGCTGGTAACCAACATTTTCTCCTTTTCCCACAATGTTTTCTACCCCTCACAAAACAAATTTTAAATTTTCAATCACTTTTATTTTGTCGTCTGCAAATGCTTTCGATTTGGACAAACCTAAAATTTTGTCGTTTGGTTACGAGTTAACTCTTTACCAAACGACAAAACTATGGATTGGTCCAAATTGAAGGCATCTGCAGACGACAAATTAAAGATGGCTCAAATGGCAGATTTTTTCCTTGATAAAGTAGAAAACATTGTGGAAAAAGGAGAAAATGCTGGTTACCAGCATTTTCTCCTTTTCCCACAATGTTTTCTTTAGGCTTCTTTCTTAGGGTTGTTAAAAGTCAGAATTGTGCGGTAAAGAGTTAATGCATTTTTGTGATGTACGATACCAAGCAATTCATCATATAGATATGGATCAATAAAATTCTTGTCTTACCACAGGCAGAATCACAAGGTAAACTGGTCCTTTGACAAACAGAAAATTGTCCTATACCAATAAGTTTTGATGCAGGCCAGCATACGAGCATGCATTAAGCCTCCTTTTCACAGAACATGAGTCAAGTGCTTTCCATTTTGACAACTCTGAATATTTATTGTTTTGAAAAGAGTTAAACATGAGAATGTTCCAGAATTGATTAATCTTTCGATTCAATGTTTTTATCTGGGAAAACACAATGTTCATGACACAATATTGCCTGCAACACGTAAAAAGGGGCATTTGGACATTTGCTTAAAGTGTCGTCTCGGATCAGCCAGCTAATCTGAGGTGGCACTTTCTGTTTTTATGTAATTTTTTTTTTTGGCGCATGTCTACTGAAGGACAAAACAAAATGGCATGCAGTCGTAAAGTGATGTCTCCGATTAGCCTGTGCAAACTGCGCAGGCTGATCCGAGACAACACTTTATGCAAATGTCCTAATGCCCCTTTTCGCGTGTTGCAAGCAATACAGTTTCTCCGTTTTACCGATTTTTGTAACACAAATGTCACATATTCAATAATTAGCACCCAATAGCAAAGTACTGGTACATCTTTTACAGTTAACCCATTACCACTCAATCCCTACTTTTGACGCCCCTGAGAAAGAAGCCTTTTGAAAACACTGTGGGAAAAGGAGAAAATGCTGGTAACCAGCATTTTCTCCTTTTCCCACAGTGTTTTCTACCCTTTTCAGAACAAATTTCTATTTTTCAGTCACCTTTATTCTTTCGTCTGCAAATGCTTTCAATTTGGACCAGTCTAAAATATTCTCGTGTGGTAATGGGTTAAGATACAAAAACCTCAAAAACAGGTAATATTTACAGAGAATTTCACTGAAAAACACAGTGTGTTTATTTTTGAAATCATAATGCTGTAACTTACTGAGGTATAACACCCTCAAGTGCAGAATACTGTTTTCCATAGCTGGAATTCTTCAAAGAAAAGGCACTTTTAGACTATTTATAAACAAAAATCAATGGCATCATAAATTATATTAACAAGTACAATAAAACAGGGTTTTATCACATAACTCCCCTTGTATTTCAATATAATACAGCCATTACGAGTTTTCTTGTGTCACATACGTGTGAGATATGAGAAAATAGTACTATATTTGGTTGTACAGTTATGTGATTAAAAGAATCTGACATTTGTTGGCTTTTGAGGTAAAAATTTATTAAACTTGTCTACAAAAAATGTAAATTCTTGTTGTACAATTATGTGATTAAAAGAATCTGACATTTGTTGGCTTTTGAGGTAAAAATTTATTATACTCATCTACAAAGATTTACTAAGCTTGCCAAAGGCTTGCTTAATAACATTTTTTTGTAGACTCATTTAACCCTTAACTCCACAGATACTCATTTTTTTCAGATACTCATTGCTTGTAAGAGCCTTTGGAAAACATTGTGGCAAAAGGTGAGATTGCTCGTGATGAGCAATTTCACCTTTTGTCACAATGTTTTCTAAGGTATCAAAAGGTGTCATATACACATAAGAAACTGCTTCACCCTTGTTGTTATCTTGGGTCAGTTAGAGATACCATAGAAATGCCTTATGGGGTAAAGGGTTAATAAAATTTTATGTCAAACACCAACTCATGTCAGGTCCTATATTTCTGTACTTATTTAAAGTAATCTGCAATTGCTTTCAATCTGGATGAGTCTACCTTTCATTTTTGTCGTTTGGTAAAGAGTTAACGCTTAAATGTATAGCCTGCGTCAGCGTTTACATGGCAGGTGGTATCACTTCAAAAGTCTCCAGAGAAGTTTTGTGTCATACATACGGGAAAACTCCATGCCAGTCTATATTGGCACCATACCACCTGAAATAACAAACAAGAAAAGTCTTATAACTCTTTACTAAACAACAAAATTTTAGCCTTTTCAAAATCGAAAGTATTTGCAGACCACAATTTCAATGTGGCTCAAACGGTTCAATTTTTCTTTGACAGGATAGAAAACATTATGGGAACAGGAGAAAATGCTGGTTACCAGCATTTTCTCCTTTTCCCATGATGTTTTCAAAAGGCTTCTTTCATAGAGTAAGCCATGGCAATGCTCTGTAAATAGTGGTTTCAAAAATGTGCGAGAAAATATGGCAGCAGGTGCCCGCCAAATAAACATGTGTATATTTTTAAGCAATCACAAACTACCATTCATTTATTCATTCATTAAGAGTATCAAAAAGTAGGTCAAAAGCCAGAGCATTCAGCTCGACCAAAGAAATATTTCTTAAGCCAAGCCCTGATAGCATAATCAATAACTTACAGTACTTGAGAACTGGGATAGCTGGTTTCAATGTCAAGCGTAGCCAATTTCTTTTTCGAGAATTGACAGGGCTATGGAAATAACTCGAACATTTCTTTAAAAAAAGCCAAGCTGATACTCGAGCCAAAAAAATATGTCATACTTTGTTAAAATACATTGCTGTAATGGGGGAATTTTCTTTTCTTCCATCTTTCTGGTCAGCCCTGTTTTAGCCCTCAAGCGTCTTGTGTACCGTGTGTCTACAACGAAAAGAGTACATGTATTATGAGTCATGCTCTCTGATTAGTCTCAATAATGAGATGCTACTGTGATTTTTATACGCCCGTCGAAGACGGGACGTATTATGGGATCACCCGTGGCGGGCGGGCGGGCATCCGGGCGGGCGGGCGGGCGGCGTCCAGTTCTTTGTCCGGAGCATATCTCCAAAACTATTCTAGCTAGGGTTATGAAATTTCATGGGTGGATAGATCTCATCGAGGGGGAGTGCAGTGCACAGGAATCATAACTCTTGCTTGCTTAATTGTTGAGTTATTGCCCTTTGTTGTTTTTCATACTTGAATTTTGTCCGGAGCATATCTCCAAAACTATACTACCTAGGGTTATGAAATTTTATGGGTGGATAGATCTCATCGAGGGGGAGTGCAGTGCGCAGGAATCATAACTCTACCTTGCTTAATTTTTGAGTTATTGCCCTTTGTTGTTTTTCATACTTGAATTTTGTCCGGAGCATATCTCCAAAACTATACTAGCTAGGGTTATGAAATTTCATTGCTGGATAGATCTCATCGAGGGGGAGTGCAGTGCGCAAGAATCATAACTCTAGCTCACTTAATTTTTGAGTTATTGCCCTTTGTTGTTTTTCATACTTGATTTTTGTCCGGAGCATATCTCAAAAAGTATACTTGCTAGGGTTATGAAATTTCATGGGTGGATAGATCTCATCGAGGGGGAGTGCAGTGCGCAGGAATCATAACTGTAGCTTGCTTAATTTTTGAGTTATTGCCCTTTGTTGTTTTTCATACTTGAATTTTGTCCGGAGCATATCTCCAAAACTATACTAGCTAGGGTTATGAAATTTCATGGGTGGATAGATCTCATTGAGGGGGAGTGCAGTGCGCAGGAATCATAACTCTTGCTCACTTAATTTTTGAGTTATTGCCCTTTGTTGTTTTCCATACTTGAATTTTGTCCGGAGCATATCTCCAAAACTATACTAGCTAGGGTTATGAAATTTCATGGGTTGATAGATCTCACCGAGGGGGAGTGCAGTGCGCAGGAATCATAACTCTTGCTAGCTTAATTTTTGAGTTATTGCCCTTTGTTGTTTTCCATACTTGAATTTTGTCCGGAGCATATCTCCAAAACTATACTAGCTAGGGTTATGAAATTTCATGGGTGGATAGATCTTATCGAGGGGGAGTGCAATGTGCAGGAATCATAACTCTAGCTTGCTTAATTTTTGAGTTATTGCCCTTTATTGTTTTTCATACTTGAATTTTGTCCAGAGCATATCTCCAAAACTATACTACCTAGGGTTATGAAATTTCATGGGTGGATAGATCTCACGTAGGGGCAGTGCAGTGCAGTGCACAGGAATCATAATCCTTGCTTGCTTAATTTTTGAGTTATTGCCCTTTGTTGTTTTTCATACTTGAATTTTGTCCGGAGCATATCTCCAAAACTATACTACCTAGGGTTATGAAATTTCATAGGTGGATAGATCTCATCAAGGGGGAGTGCAATGCACAGGAATCATAACTCTTGCTCGCTTTATTTTTGTTTTTTATACTTGAATTTTTGTCCAGTGCATGCCCCAGCTTTACAACTTGGGGTAAGACGGGCGTATCTTGCGACAATTTGCCGCTCTTGTTTTCATATTTGGACATTTATTGTGCACCATACCGTCTCAAGTCCAAATAAAAATTTCTGGTAGCAAAGATAGAGCACTATACTGCCTTTCTGTTTTGTCAGTTTAATCTGTATTGCAGCGAAATGCAACTAAATTTAAGTAACTAGCATGATCAAAGACTGATTATTCATCCTTTCATCACTTTAAAAGCTTGTAGAGGTGGTTTATGGCTTGTCAATCTTGGAAAAAACAGTGGCGAAATTTATCTTGCGTGGCGGCCATTTTGATCATTTTCAGGAATGTAAATAACTCAAGTAACAGATAAAATGCACAGTTTTCTATTATTTTCAGCATTTAAATTGAAAATATTTGTATTTCAAACGAAGGATTACCAAATACACAAGCAACAGTTATAGCTAAATCCTAGGTTTTTTTTTTTTTGCGCTATTTGCGAAATTATGAGAGTTCCAACTTGTGAACAAAATTTGTGCGAAACTTTCAACTGGTTTTGTCTTGATCGTCTCTGTACCCAGAGGCGACCAGTCAAAAGTATCATTGCCTTTGGGGACAGTTATCTGTATGTGCTCTCAGATCAACACTGCTCACTATTTTATTTTAGATTGTGACCAAACCATTTCTACATCTTGTGGTGGAATTACATTCAACTTCTGTTTGAACGACATCCGATACATCGACATTTTCACTTACAGACACAAATTTGTGTGGAACAGATTTACACAGTCTATTTTTCATCCATTACAATGGAACTCATGTTTTCCGACACTGACAGTTTTTCTTGGAAGGAAAGTACAGAATCTCTATATATTCTCATTCAATACATGGACACTCTATTGTGTTTTCAGGTAAATTCCCAGCGTTATTTTTAGCACCTCACATTAGGTGATAATCGATAAATTGTGTGCGTGTACTATATGTACGAATAGGGTTTTCCTCTTTGGCAACATCGATTATCATACTGTCTACAGCATGCCCCTAAACAATCATGTTACAGTATTGAAATTTATGTAACAAACATTGGTTACACGCAAGACCTCATATAAGAAAATACATAGTCAAAATTTTCTGTCTAGCAAAAGTCTACTGAGGGACAAAATCTAATTTAGTCGTGCAGTGCCATCCAAGACAACACTTTACTCAAATGTCCAAATGCACCTTTTTGCCTTCAGCGTGCCATACGTGAAATACCATCATACACAGCTGTTTTAATTCAGGCACACTTCAGGAAAGCATGGATATGTGAACTGGCTGCTGTGATATAACTGAACTCTATTAAAAACCATACAAACACATCATCTACATGTACATGTGCAATTGATACAAATGTAGGTACGATAATTGACAACAAAATGAAATATTAAATGTCACAATGTAAAATTCATCAGACATAACTAGTATCTTAAAATCCAAACAACACCAAATGTGCTGTGAGGTGAATCAGCTTTTTTGTAAAACAGTGAACTTGCAAAACATTTTTTTTACCACAGACATAAAACCAGACCAACACCTCGGCTCAAACTGCATACTTGATTTGTGAGGTTATAAAACGGGAAAATTTCGCTTGACATGCTTTAAAAGGGTAAAACTTTGCAGTAGAATAAATTTGTTGTATGGTCAGGTGACAGGGAATTAAGAAACATGTTCGCAGCTGTGTCGAACCATGTCGCCACCTCGCGTTCAGCTCATGGCGACATGATTCACCATAGCCGTGAACAAGTTTCCAAGTCCCCTGCCACCTGACCGTACAACTAATAATGTCAAAGTTTGTGCATGGCAACAATGACAATGCAGATGCAGACAATAACAGGTCTATGACATTTTTTTACTTTTATTTCAAAACAGCTGAGCTAAAAGTGAAAAAAATTAATTTACTTTGTGGCAAGCATAAAATAAAAACAGACATCTTACATTACCTTACTGCCTCAACAAAATTGGTTGAATTTAAAAAAGAAATCATGCACACACATAAATAAACAAACAAACAGCTATATCTTATTTCACAGCAGTATTAGATATAAACACTGAAAACAGCCCTGAAATGAATACATGTATAAAGTTTAAAGGTCAGAAAGTCACTCTTAGAAGCCTAAGGGCTAACCCTTTACCAGATGACAAGGTTTTTTTTCTTAAACTGGTGTAACAAATTACAAATGATTATGTTAAGAATTGGTAAAAACCAAGTTGAGATTTCTTCTTAAATCAAAAAATGCCAAAAACTAGTAAGAGATTTAGAGATTATCTTTTTTTGAAAATTGGTAACTACTTAGAGATTACCTTTTTGTAAAATTGGTAGTAAGAAACTTATTAGAGTTTTTTTTTTTATTGAAATTGGAAAAGCCAATTGGAGATCATTTTTTCGAAAAAATAATAACTAAGAAGTAATTAGGGATTATTGTTATTTTTTTCTTTTCATCTTTTTTTCTCAAAATTGGTAAAAACTGATTAGAGATAATTTTTACAAAATTGGTAAAACTAATTAAAGACTTTTTTATTCAAAATTGGTACAAACTAATAAGAGATTTTATATTGGTAAAACTAGGTAGAGATTATTTGTTCAAAATTGGTGAAAATTACCGATAATTAGATATTTTTTTTCAAAATCGGTAAAAACTATTTAGATATTTTTTTTTTCTTTGCAACAAAATTTATTGACTGCAGAAAGTCAAGACAATTGCAAGGTCTTCTAGCTTTTGTGAAAAACAGCAAATAAAGTAAGTGACTCTGTAAAGTGTGTGGAATGAGATGAGATACCATGAACCATAGTACTGTGAATCGCTCAAGGTCCTTATTAACCAAACATTCTTAAGAATGTTTCTGTCTTATTCTTCAAGATTTTCTGCATGTGAAAATAACTTTTGATTGGCCAAACCAAATGGTTCAGCAAATCAAAAGTTATTTACATTCAGATTTAGAAAATTTCTGAAGAATAAGACTAAGAGCATTCTTAAAAATGGTTGGTGAATAAAGTGCAAGATATCTGGCAAACTACGGTAATCTGAGTGCATTTGTTTACCTTTTTTAACATTGGGAAAGAATAAAAAAAGCCGCACCTTATGGAGATGTATACGAAACATGGCCTGACCCAATGCAAAAGACAGAAATTCAACTCTTTACCAAACAATAAAATTGTAATCAGGCCAAAATGAAAGCATCAGTTGACAACAAAATTAGTAAGCTAAAATAATGAGCTTTATCTTTTGAGGGATTATAAAGCATTGTGGGAACAAGAGCGGCAAACTGTCGCAAGATACGCCCGTCTTACCCCAAGTTGTAAAGCTGGGGCATGCACCAGACTAAATTCAAGTATGAAAAACAACAAAGGGCAGTAACTCAAAAATTAAGCGAGCAAGAGTTATGCTTCCTGCGCACTGCACTCTCCCTTGATGAGATCTATCCACTCATGAAATTTCATAACCCTATCTAGTACAGTTTTGGAGATATTCACCAGACAAAAATCAAGTATGAAAAACAACAAAGGGCAATAACTCAAAAATTAAGCAAGCAAGAGTTATGATTCCTATGCATTGCACTCCCCCGTGATGAGATCTACCCACCCATGAAATTTCATAACCCTAGCTAGTATAGTTGTGGAGATATGCTCCGGACAAAAATCAAGTATGAAAAACGACAAAGGGCAATAACTCAAAAATTAAGCAAGCAAGAGTTATGGTTCTTATGCACTGCACTCTCCCTTGATGAGATCTATCCACCTATGAAATTTCATAACCCTAGCTAGTATAGTTTTGGAGATATTCACCGGACAAAATTCAAGTATGAAAAATGACAAAGGGCAATAACTCAAAAATTAAGCAAGCAAGAGTTATGATTTTGGTGCACTGCACACCCCCTTGATAAGATGTATCCACCCATGAAATTTCATAACCCTAGGTAGTATAGTTTTGGAGATATTCACCGGACAAAATTCAAGTATGAAAAAAGGACAAAGGGCAATAACTCAAAAATTAAGCAAGCAAGAGTTATGGTTCTTATGCACTGCACTCCCCCTTAGTGAGATCTATTTACCCAAGAAATTTCATAACCCTAGCTAGTATAGTTTTGGAGATATGCTCCGGACAAAATTCAAGTATGAAAAATGACAAAGGGCAATAACTCAAAAATTAAGCAAGCAAGAGTTATGGTTCCTCTGCACTGCACTTCCCCTTGGTGAGATCTATCCACCCAAGAAATTTCATAACCCTAGCTAGTATAGTTTTGGAGATATGCTCCGGACAAAATTCAAGTATGAAAAACGACAAAGGGCAGTAACTCAAAAATTAAGCAAGCAAGAGTTATGGTTCCTGTGCACTGCACTCCCCCTTGATGAGATCTATCCACCCATGAAATTTCATAACCCTAGGTAGAATAGTTATTGAGATATGCTCCGGACAAAGAACTGGAAGCCGCCCGCCCGCCCGCCCGCCCGCCCGTCACGGGTGATCCCATAATACGTCCCGTCTTCGACGGGCATATAAAAAGTAGAAAAAGCTGGTAGCATTTTCTGCGTCTCCAAGAAAGTTTTAAAAATTTGTATTTCCACAGGACCATCATAAGGCCAAATTGTGTGGTTAAAAGACTAAATTATCAAGTTAATAAAAGCTCAATGAAAGATGTGTTATGTCAGTACATGTATTATTCTGTGTCCACACCTTTGCTAAAGTCTTACATTTAGAAGGCGCAGGTTCCGGTTCTTTTGGCACAGCTAGCGTTTCTATAGCAACAGATATCATATAGGTGTTTTTTTTTCTATGGGTTCCAAATTCAGTGGTTTTCTTTTCCCTAAAAGAAGGGTGTTAAAATTCCTGCAAACCCTACAGTTTCTGTAATGCCAAATCTGAGCGTTTTTGGCATTTATTATCTGGTGCCAATAAATTACGAGAATTACAGTTGATAGTAATTTTGTTTTTGGACACTTCTGGCTTTCCATAAATACCAGATATCAGACAGATACCCACGCCTGGTCTAAAGGTACTTTTGAAGATTGAAGATTGATAGTTTGAAAATATGCTAAGTTGGTCAGTAGCTATGTTTATTTTCAAAGAGTGTTGAGAGAAGTAATAGTATACATGTTTTTGAAATAGTCTATAAGCTATACATGTATAAAGAGAATTACCAGTTTCCAAAAGTTATTAATCTATGGTAGACAACATTATCACAATTTAGTTTGATACCTAGTTGGGCCAAACTTTCTTCCTGGCAATTTTTTGCCTTTTAATTTTTTTTGCATTTTCTTCTTTTCATACAACGATTTCAAAAGCTTTCTTTCTCATAAGTGGTTCAAACTCCCAACTGTTTGATAAAGAATTAAGGCATAATGTGTACTTTAGGATCAATTTACCTATAGTTAGTTGCGTTGAGGTGTTTGTCGAGAGTCCTGTGAAATAGAAGAGGATAAAGTGATGTTCCACTCTCCAGTCAGACACAAGGTCACGATTTAGGCTAAATATCATGCCATACTGTCCATTCACTAATGTAAGCCATATTGGATACTTTGGGGTTTTCAACATACTGCCTATCTGAAATGTACAGGAGAATCTTTCAAGAACAAGGTCCACAATCACCAACCAATTGAAAAAATCATTTTAACCCATTACCACACAATCCCTACTTTTGACGCCCCTAAAAAAAAAGCCTTTAGAAAACACTGTGGGAAAAGGAGAAAATGCTGGTAACCAGCATTTTCTCCTTTTCCCACAGTGTTTTCTAACCTTCCCAGAACAAATTTAAATTTTTCAATCACCTTCATTTTGTCAGCTGCAAATTGTTTCAATTTGGACCAGTCTAAAATTGTCTCGTGTGGTAAAGAGTTAAGTCTTAATTTTAAATTTAGATTTGGTCATGCTCTGACATAAAGGGGCTTAACGCATCTCTGTGATGTATTGTATGAACCAAGCCATCACTTAATTATGGATCAATTATACCAACTTTTTTAACGCTTTACCAAACGACTAAATTTTAGGCCTATCCAAATCAAAAGCATTTGCAGACGACAAAATAATAGTGACCGAAAATTTGAAATCTGTTTTGTGAAGGGTAGAAACCATTGTGGGAAAAGGAGAAAATACTGGTTACCAGCATTTTCTCCTTTTCCCACAATGGTTTCTAAAGGCTTCCTTCTCTGGGGTGTCAGAAGTAGGGATTGTGTGGTAATGGGTTAAGCAAACAACAGATTTATGAAGCATCTCATAAACAGATGGTGTACAGAACGTTTACTAACATCGAAAACTTTTGGCCCAGATCAGTCTACGCAAATGATTTTACTTTCAATTTGAACAAATGTGTATTTTATCACCTAGGGAGTAATTTTACTTTCAATTTGAACAAGCGTAAAATTTCCTCGCCTAGGGAGTAATTTCACTTTCAATTTGAACAAGCGTAATATTTTCTCGCCTAGGGAGTAATTTAACTTTAAATTTGAAAAAGAGTAAAATTTTCTCACCTAGGGAGTAATTTCACTTTCAAATTGAACAAGCGTAATATCTTCTCACCTAGGGAGTAATTTCACATTCAATTTGAACAAGTGTACAATTTTCTCACCTAGGGAGTAATTTCATTTTCAAATTGAACAAGGGTGCAATTTTTTCGCCTAGGATGTAATTTCCTTTTCAATTTGAACAAGCATAAAATTTCCTCACCTAGGGAGTAATTTCACTTTCAATTCGAACAAGCGTAATATTTTGCTCATCTATGATGTAATTTCACTTTCAATTTGAACAAGTGTAAAATTTTCTCACCAAGGGAGTAACTTCACTTTTAATTTGAACAATCATTTTGAAGGGAACAATATTCCTTTCAATTTGAATAAGTATATAGGATTTTCTCGTCTTAGGGGTACTCTTTCTTGTAACTTGAACAAGTACAAAATTTTCTTATTGAAGGAGTAATTTTGCTTTTGATTTGTAGAAGTTAAAAATTTACTCATCCAGTGAGTACTTTACTTATAATTTGCACAAGGACAAAAGTTTCTCATCTAGAGGGCACTTTTACTTTGAATTAAACAAGTACAAAATTTTCTGGTCTACAGGGTAAATTTATTATCAATTTGAACAACTATAAGATTTTCTCATCTATGGAGTAAAAGAATTATTATTACTTTCAGTTTGGAAAAGTATGAAATTTTTCTCATCTAGGGAATAATTTTACTTTCAATTTCAATAAGTACAAAATTTTCTCATCTAAGAAGTAAATGGATAAGTTTCACTTTCCTCGATAAGGTTTAACCCTTTACCAAACAATCCCTGGTTTTTATGATCATGAGACAGAAGCCTATTGAAAACATTGTTGGAAAAGGAGAAAATGCTGGTTCTCCTTTTCCGACAATGTTTTCTACCCTGCAGGAAACAAATTTCAATTTTTGAGTTACATTTATTTTGTTGTCTGCAAGTGCTTTCAATTTGGACAAGTCTAAATTTGTGTCGTATGGTAAAGAGCTAATAATTAAATGAGTCCCTTCCAAGCACAATAACAATACAAATCCATGGATAAAAATATAAAAAATTTATGTTACTACCTCTGTCTTTTCGTCCTTATTTTCGGATTTATCCCAGTACAACAGCCCCACCTGGCTTCTTTCTTTCACACCTCTCAATGGCATTGGCTATGAATCAAAATAAGTCTTAGTGAGCATATTTGAAAAATTATCTTATAAGTGAATATTGAAGCATTGCAAAGTGGTGCTAAAGCCTGGCTGCAGTAGCTTTAAAAAATGATTGACTTTCAGTGCACTCTTTTCTCAGTAAAAAGGAGGATAACTGTGTCAAAATATTTCTATGGTTACCCACCCCTGTTGAATAGGTTCCCCTTTAATTTGATAGTTAAAATCTAGATTAAGTCTGAAAGAAATAATTTCAATAATAACTTAGATGTCAGTGCTCTATCTAGTTTTGCTTGTATGGGGGTCCATTGGGCCCACAGACATTGAGATAGGGGTCATTTGGGAAAACTGTTTAACCCATTACCGCACAATCCCTACTTTTGACACCCCTGAGAAAGAAGCCTTTTGAAAACACTATGGGAAAAGGAGAAAATGCTGGTAACCAGCATTTTCTCCTTTTCCCGCAGTGTTTTCTACCCTTCCCAGAACAAATTTCTATTTTTTAGTTACCTTTATTTTGTTGTCTGCAAATGCTTTCAATTTGTACCAGTCTAAAATTTTCTCATGTGGTAAAGAGTTAAACTCGCATTTCTGTGAGGTCTCATTACCTTCACTTGAAATTGGGTTAGGAACTGGCCCAGTTGTGCTTTCAAAAGTAATATTTTCAATGGCTGTTACATTTTTCACCTCATTTAGGCTTCAAAATCACTTGAAGGTTTACTTCATTGTTGAATGATCAACAGAGGCTGGAAGATGTATCTCACTTTACTGTCCGCTGGAAATCAACAGCAGAAAACCAGTTTGATCCCAGACCATAATATCTGTTGGGTTACCAATGAATTCTTACTGGAAGGTACATTATTATTTTTATTTAGTGAAAAGGGTAGAAACAGACGAAAACAATCCTATTTAAGGTGTATCTTTTTTACGATTGAGTGCTGCTGATTAGTTTAGAATTGCTCAATCTGGGACTTACAGGGGCCTACAGCCAAAAAGCCAGCTCTAGATTGAACAGTGGAGATGTTATAAATTGTTAAAGTTTTTTAACTTTAAGCAAAAGATTTATCCTTTTACAAGACAATCCTATGTTAAAAGTTTTCAAAACTTGAAAGAGGAGGCTTTTGAAAACATTGTGGTAAGAGTAGAAAGTGCTGACAACCATAGTTTGTCTATATTTCAAAGTATTTTGGTATTAATTCAATTAGCTTTCTACCAGTAAATAGACATTTTACCAGTAGATTCCCATCCTGATCATAGACAATATTGCCATTGTGGTAGTTTTGTACAGCCCGACCAGTCAGCAGCAAGTTTAGTAACGATGGCAGACACTGTTCATTATCCGTCAATAAACGGGCATTTGGGGAGTTCTCCGCAACATTCATGTCCTCTAGTATCCTGAAACAGAATTGTTATCACGTCACAGTACAGTACAGTACAATACAGTGGAGTGCAAGTACTCTGAATTCAGTGCAGTACACACCACATTTAAATTTTCTAATTCCTTATTGCTTAACTCTTTCCCAAACAATCCCTGGTTTTCACATCTCTGAAGAAGAAGCCTATTGAAAACATTGTGGGAAAAGGAGAAAATGCTGGTAACCAATATTTTCTCCTTTTTCCCACAATGTTTTCTACTCTTCCCAAAACAAATTTCAATTTTTGAGTCACATGAATTTTGCCGTCTGCAGATGCTTCCATTTTGGACGAGTCTAAAATTATGTTGTTTGGTACAGAGTTAAATGTAGTTTTATACAGTCACATCATGGAGACAGCTCACTTATTCATGTATGTCCTGGGTTTCATCAGTACTAGGCTGGGGCTCTGAAGTGTCTTGCACAAGGACACTTTCCCAAAAACCCAGTGCTTTCAGTATGGCTCAAACCCAGAGTAACCAGCATTTTCTCTTGTTCCCAAAATGTTTTCTATTTTTTCTAAGACAACTGATATCATTTGAGTCATGTTTGAATTGCTGTCTACAAATGATTTCAATATGAATGAGTCCAAAGTTTCCATATTTGGTGGACAAAGAGCAATAAGACAATCATTAATTTTACGAAACCCTGAGGAACAAGCCTTTAGAAACCAGGATATGTATTCACCAGCCATTCTCGAGAACATTCTTAGTCTTATTCTCAAGAATTTTCTAAATTTAAAAGTAACAGAATTTTTAATTGGCTTAACCAAATGGGTTAGCCAATCAGAAATTGTGTTACTTTCTTGAATCTCAAATAAGTGGTTGGTGGAACGACTTAGCATTTTCTCCTTTTCTTACAATATTTTCTAGCTTTTCAATGATAATTTCATGAAATGGACCATCTTGGTAGGAACTGAATTCTTGGGAAATACAAAAGAATTACCTACCTAACAACAGTTCTAGACAATATAACACTATACAGGAACAATATACATCCATTTGAGCTTTCACTCTCAAACTGAAAAAGACATTGGCCATTTGAAAGAAATAGAGTTTATTTCATCAGCTTGTGGTTAATATGGGGAAATATTTGCCGAAAAAGGGAAAGGTCCGCGAAAATAACGAGTGCCATAAGGCACGAGTTATTTTCGTAGACCTTTCCTTTTCTTGGCAAATATTTCCCCATATTAACCACAAGCTGATGAAATAAATTATATATTATATTTCCTCGGATTATTTTGTCAAAGAATGCCACTTATAAACGAGTGATCTCAAGTCAATTAACCAGATTTTTGGCAGGAGGAAAATATTCACTGTGACGGGGATATAATTCCCTCCAGGTTAAATGACGTCATTTTTTTTACCCATAATATTTCTAAAAATAGACACATGAAATATAATATTGCAAATTAATACATTCATACGAACACGAAGGATCGCAACAAATGCATAGCTGAAATACAAACTGCACCTGGCTGGATTCGGAACCATGTGATCAAGATCCTCATTTTTTTTTTTTTGGCTTAAATTACCAAAACTGTAACTACTGGGCTAAAGAAATACATGTATCTCACTAACGCAGTGGTGAGGTATTGTATTTAAATTGGTATGAAGCCATTTATGAAGGACTGGTCTCCCGTAACACATCCCCTCTTAACTCTTTTTCACACAATCCCAACTTTTAACACCCCTGTGAAAGAAGCATTCTGAAAACATTGTGGGAAATGGAAAAAATGCAGGTTATCAGCATTTTCTCCTTTTCCCACAATGTTTTCTTCCCTTACTAAATCAAATTTTGATTCTTTAATCACATTCATTTTGTCATCTGCAAATGCTTTAAATATGGATTGGTCTAAAATTTTGACGTTTTGTAATGAGTTACTGTCATCATTTATAGATGACTCAAAGCCTTATAAGGAAGAAAGTCCAGTTTTGGACAACAACTGGGATTAATGGCTTAATGGCTGCTACCGGAGGACGAAAGTGATAGTTCACAACAAATGCATAGCATAAATACAAACTGCACTTGGCAGGATTCAAGCCCGTGCAGACAAATATCTTCATTTTTAGAGGTTTAAAAGACCACCACCATAACCATTTAGCTATAGAGAATACGCGTCAGGTATTGTATTTAAATCATTACCAAACGACAATATTTTAGGCTTGTCCAAATCAAAAGCATTTGCAGCCGACAAAAAAGCTACGTATGGAGGAGTGGTCTCCAGTAACAACATGTATTCATTAATACAATGAGAAAATATGAACAAAAACTTGGACTTTTCTTTTGACTGTATTGAATGCTAACACCTATTTAACAGCTTAGGTAGTATCACAGCTGTGCACCTACGAATGTTTTTCCGAACTTTTCCAGACCAATGAATATTGACAAAACTTTCTTTCTGGTCACTGACCCATTTCTCACATGCATCAGAGATAATAAGTGAAAAAATCACCAGAAAGAAGAATTGTAAAAGAAATTTTGTTGATAAAAGAATACTATTAAACAATTTGTACTTTTATTCATGGTAGGTAATTTCAATAAAAAGCATAAATCTACTTGGGTAATTCCACAAAAATGAAAGAAAATCGATATCAGTACTACTTACATGACTTAAATGTCTTTTTACAAACATTTCTAAATCCTGGAACTTTTTAAATTCATATAGATGTAGCTGAAATATAAACAAACATACATGTACATGTATTTCAAAGTGATTAACTCTTTACCACACAAGGAAATTTTAGAGTGGTCCACATTGAAAGCATTTGCAGATGACAAAATAAAGGTGACTGAAAACCTAAAATTTGGTATAGGAAGGGTAGAAAACACTGTGGGAAAAGGAGAAAATGCTGGTTACCAGCATTTTCTCCTTTTTCCACAGTGTTTTCAAAAGGCCTCTTTCTCAGGGTCGTTAAAAGTCGGGATTATGTGGTAAAGAGTTAGTTGTGTCAATTCTGGCTAAACTTGATTAACCTTTATCCTGTATGTGTGACCATGGATAACTTTTGCGGAAGGTGTAAAGCAAGACCAGACTGCACATACATGCAGTCTGATCTTGCTTTACACTCTCCGCTACTTTACTCTTTACCAAACGACGAAATTTTGGACTTGTCGAAATTGAAAGCACTTGCAGATGACATAACGAACATGGCTCAAAAATTGAAATTTGCTTTGTGGAGGGTAGAAAACATTGTGGGAAAAGGAGAAAATACTGTTTAACAGCATTTCCTCCTTTTCTCACAATGTTTTCTAAAGGTTTCTTTCTCAGGGTCATCAAAATTAGGGATTGTGTGGTAATGGGTTAATAGGTAGTTTGAGTCATATATGCACAGCCCATGACTGGTATATTTAGCAAAATAGTTTTGTGCAGTCGACAACAATTTTTATTTGGTAGGAAAAGGGTTAGATTGTTAATTCATGACAATGACAACATTTTGTGAAAAAGGTAGTATTTCAAACTACTGAGGCTGCTTCAAAACATTTTTAGTTTAAAAATAATTATTTTACATTGCTTGAGGAACAAGTTTTTGCAACTTACACTAATCTTGCTTGAAAAAGCATTTTTAGTAAGGGTTGTTAAATGTTGGAATTGTGCAGTAAATGTTAAATGTGTTAAATTTGACTTCAAATGGATAGAAAGAAGTGTGGAAATAAGAAGAAATGCTAGTTACCAGTGTTTTCTCTCCTTTTCACACAATATCTTCAAAAATGTCTTTTGTGGGGGACATGGGACCAGGTTGTGAAAGGGTAAAAATCCTTACTTTTTCTGTGATTCCGTCCACACGGTATGTATAGTCTGTATCAAACAGTGCCTCATCTTGTCGTAGACACACACAACATCTGGTGTGGTTCCCTGCCTGCCACAAAATATCACATATAGCACCACAGAGAGCTTTTCTACGTTCAAATTCACCGGGCTGGACTGCACTGCAAAATGTAAAATAAAATTATGTTTTTCGTAATTTTCAAAAAGCTGCCAAAGGTGACCAAAATGTGCTGTTGCTGTCTGTGTATATTAAGATCAGACTACACAGAATGTGCAGCTTGATCTAGGATGTCCACTGTCTCATACGAAACATGTTTTTCTGCGCAAAAAATAGTTTAACAATTGCAGTATTTGGGTTTTAACTACTGACTAAAAATTAAGCAGTTTGAGGGTAAACTCTTTACCACACCACACTCTTTACCCGACTGATAGAGAAAGCTTCTGAAAACATTATCGGAAAAAGGAGGAAATGCTGGTAACAAGTATTTTCTCTTTTACCCATAATGTTTTCTACTCTATCAAAGAAAAATTACACCATTTGAGCCACACTAAAATTTACCGATAATGTTTTCTACCCACCCAGAACAAATATCAATTTTTGAGTTCACATTAATTTTGCAAATGCTTTCAATTTTTCAATTTGGATAGTCTAAAATTTTGTGGTTTGGTATCGGGTTAAGATACTGACCTTTTTGTACCAAAACTTGAAGAGTACTCTCTAGCAAAGAGGAGGTTTTTCATCAGATAACCTTGTATACACAGCACCATTGCTCTTGCTCCACACTGTAAAAACATGTGCAAAATGGTCTCATTAACAATTTATTACCTACTTCATTTAACCCATTACCACACAATTCCTACTTTTGACGCCCCTGAGAAAACACTGTAGGAAAAGGAGTAAATGCTGGTTACCATTTTCTCCTTTTCCCACAGTGTTCTTCTACCCTTCCCAGTCCAAATTTCAATTTTTCAGGCACCTTTATTTTGTCGTCTGCAAATGCTTTCAATTTGAACCAGTCTAAAATTTCGTCATTTGGTAATGGGTTAACCCGACCCAGGTCAAAATCATTTACAAAATCATTTACCTAAATTAACGTTCTATTTTTATCCTCAGCATCGCTCGTCATATGTCACGGAAATATTTCTGGCGGCATATACGAAATCATCCCTTAATTCTTTACCACACAATCCCGACTTCTTACGACCCTGAGAAAGAAGCCTTTAGAAAACATTGTAGGAAAAGGAGAAAATGCTGGTAACCAGCATTTTCTCCTTTTCCCACAATTTTTTCTGCCATGCGGTGTGGGAAACAAATTTCAATGTTTAAATTATGTTTATTTTGTCATCTGCAAATGCTTTCAATTTAGACCAGTCTAAAATTTTGTCGTTTGGTAAAGAGTTAATCTATTAGATAGATCAGTGAAATTTTCCAGTCAATAGTAAAGTTCAAAGTTATTTCTGAAAGAAATATTTCCTCATTGGACAGTGTAAATCCAAGATCAGACAGCACATTTTGCAGCCAGTGAAGATCAAGATCAGATTGCAAAGAATGTGCAGTCTAAACTCGGATCTACACTGTCCCCAAAAGCACCTTGAGTCACACTTTGTAGGCCTTCCCGTGTATAAATAATTTTCCGAATAATAGTTGGGAGTTCTATTTATATGCTTACTTGAATATTCATCATAAAGGTCGGGACCAGGTTAGCCCATTACCATACAATCCCTACTTTTGACGCTTCTGGAAAAGAAGCCTTTTGAAAACATTGTGGGAAAAGAAGAAAATGCTGGTAACCAGCATTTTCTCCTTTTCCCACAATGTTTTCTACTCTATCAAAGAAAAATTACACCGATTGAGCCACAATGAAATTGTCGTCTGCAAATGCTTTCAATTGGAACAATTGGAATAAAATTTTGTTGTCTGGTAAAGAGTTAAATGAAGTAGACAATATCAACTGACAATATTTTGGACTCAACCCAATTGAAAACATTGCTGTTTAACAGCATTTTCTCCCTCTTCTCAAAATGTTTTCAAACAGCTTCCTTCAGAGTCTTTGAACTCATTACCACACAATCCCTACTTTTGACGCCCCTGAAAGAAGCCTTTAGAAAACATTGTGGGAAAAGGGCAAATGCTGGTAACCAGCATTTTCTCCTTTTTCCACAATGTTTTCTACCCTTCACAAAACAAATTTCAAATTTTCAGTCACTTTTATTTTGTCGTCTGCAAATGCTTTCAATTTGGACCAGTCTAAAATATTGTCACAGTAATGGGTTAAACTTTGCACTCTGTGGTAAAGGGTCTGGATCAACTCTGTTCAGCATTGTGGGTGGAGCAACTCTGAGCACTGATAACTCAACTAGACAGCCAACCTTGGGCCAGTTTATTTCTGTCTGCGTCAAATTTATATATTTGACCTCTTTTGACAGACATAAACACAATCGACTTCAGCTCAAAAAATTTTTTTCGGCGTAACCAAATGTTCTGGCTCTTGACCTACGTCTTGATACTAAACCCCCTCCTTTCGAAAATGTGATAGGACAAGGAGAAGATGCTGGTAACCAGCATGTTTCCCACCATGTTTTCTGCCTTTCCCGATGCGAAGTTCAATTTTTCAGACAGAATTATCCGAAACTTTCAATTCGGATCAATTAAAAAAATGTTGTTCCATAAAGAGTAAAAAAATTCAGATTTTTTGTAAAGGATTTATTTGTTGTCTGCATTTTTCTTTATTAACCCGCACTGCACAATCTGGACTTTTAACGAGCCTGAGAAAGAAGCCTATTGAAAACATTGTAGGAAAAGGAGAAAATGCTGGCAACCAGCATTTTCTCCTTTTCCCACAATGTTTTCTACCCTTTTCAAAGCAAGTTTCAATTTTTCAGCCATATTTATTTCGTTTTCTGCAAATGCTTTCAATCTGGACAAGTCTACAATTTTGTTGTGTGGTAAAGAGTTAAGGAGGACTCTTAAGTTTTGTCAGGTAGTAAACAGTTCATAGATCAACACTTTACCACTCAATCCCGAATTCTAACGACCTTGAAAAAAAAGGCTTTGAAAATATTTTGAGATAAGGAGAAAATGCTAGTAACCAGCATTTCCTCCTTTTCCCACAATCTTCAAAGACAGAAATTATCATTTAATAGAAAAACAGAAACTATACATTTATGTTGTTGTCTGCTGTCAGCTTGATTTGAGTTTAAAATTATAACATTATGATAAAGACTTAACACTCATGTAAGATTCTTTTCCATCATAAATACACATTATTACAGGTATCTATCAATAGCACTTGACTTTGATAATATACATGTACATACCGCGACCTGTCTTCCTTAATAAATCTTTGATAATATTTGAGACAAGACCGGTCTTCCTAAATAAATCTACTGATAAAATGATGTCATAAACATTCTAGTGGGGTAGCAATTTGTTGTGAACTTTTTCAAACCTCTAACATCCAGGGGGTCTTTTTTTTCTTTGTGTACAGGAAGAAATTTTAACTCTTTACCAAATGACAAAATTGTAGACCAGTCCAAACTGCAAGCATTTGCAGACGACAAAATAAATATGGCTCAAAATTGAAAATTATTTTCAGAGGGGTAGAAAACTTTGTGGGAAAAAGGAGAAAATGCTGGTTACCAGCATTTTCTCCTTTTCCTACAATGTTTTCAAAAGGCTTCTTTCTCAGGGTCTTTATAAGTTGGGATTGTGTGGTAAAGGCTTAAGAAATATATGGGAGAAAGGGTCTGGAATAGTAGCCTTTTGAAAACATTGTGGGAAAAGGAGAAAATGCTGGTAACCAGCATTTTCTCCTTTTCCCACAATGTTTTCTACCCTTTCATAGATAGAAATCATCTTTTCAGCAAGAGTTGAATTGTCGTCTGCAAATGCTTTCAATTTGGTCTAGTCCAAAAATTTGATGTTTGGGAAAGGGTTAACTGATTGTATGATGTTTTACACCATTTTCAACATTACTTAAGTTATATTGTGGTGGTCAGTGCACCTATAAACGCTTTCCTGGAGTCTCCTATACCAGTGCTGCACACAATTTTTTTCCAAGCCACCAGCTGCTTTCCCACATGGCCATCGTCCAGAAAATGGTCAGCAGTGGGAGAGGGCTTTTGAGATGAGATTTTATTAAACAAGACAAGGGAAATGTTATTAAATCTATCTCAAACGTCCATGAATGTCAGATTCTTTTTATCACATAAAGACATTTCATAAAATATAGATTTAATGATGTAAAAAGATTCATAAATGCACCTGTGGTAATATCCGTAAGACCCATTCACGCCTATGTTATACATACAAAATGATGTCAAAAATGACGTCACACAAAATGTGATATTAAACATGTATAAGATAAGAAAATCTGTAATTCGCATATTACCCTGAAAACAACTGAGGTTATGTGATAAATAAAAATCTTCCTACCCGACTGGTCTGTAAACCATAGGCATGTTTGGACGATAAATCATGGAAGATCAAGGAAGATTTCCTCCAGTCCAGACTGAACGAATGTACAGCTGATCCCAGGGTGATATTACGCAATTGCTGAAAGCAACAAATAAACAAAAGATTGATTTTTAAAGATTTAAGCACAAAGTTCTCCTTAAACTTACTTTGTAATTGCAGCAGATGATTTTGAAAGCAACCAGGGTATAAGTTCCTGTTTGTTTCTATTGAAGTTTAGCACCTTTATAACAGCTTAGGTCAAATCATGCTGATCAGTGTAATTATGCAAGTGTTCTCCTGACTTTGTTCTAACACCAGTGCTGACTTCTTTTCTTATAGCGTAGGAGGTGAGAGGTAAATATTGCAAGTGACAAAGTTTGCTTCATCCAGATGTCTTACCTGCAACCATCTGGTTACAAGTCAGTTATGCTAACTGCAGAGCTATTGCTACCTAGCTGGGCTTGTAGATACCGGGACAGAATTTCAGGGAAAAACTTACAATTGCAGTCTCCCGAGTGATGGGTGTTCCACCAATCATTGAACGAGCTCTGGCCGACTTTGTGGGCAACTTGGGTATGAGAATGGGATCTGTAAAAAATAAAAAAAATGTGTTTTTTAACTCATTACCAAACGACAAAATTTTAGGTTTGTCAGAGTCAAAGCATTTGCAGACGACAAAAAAAAAAGTGACTGAAAATTTGAAATTCGTTTTGTGAAGGGTAGAAAACATTGTGGGAAAAGGAGAAAATGTTGGTTACCAGCATTTTCTCCTTTTCCCACAATGTTTTCAAAAGCTTTCTTTTTCAAGGTCGTGAAATGTTGAAATGTTGGGATTGTGTAGTAAAGAATTAAATAGAGTTGTTTAACCTTTATTAAACATTCATGAGTTTTTACTTCCATTGGAAAGAACGCTTTTGAAAACAATACAGGAAAAGAAGAAAATGCTGGTAACCAACATTTTCTTCTTTTCCCACAATGTTTTGTACCTTCTCATAGACATATCTCGTCATCTGATTGTCGTCCGCATATGCATACACTGCAGACTGGTTCAAAGTTTTGTCATCCAGATAAACAATAAGAGATATACTGCAATTTAATGTTCGAAATCTACAGGCAAATATAGGAAATATAGGTGGGTTTTAACAAATAGCTAAACTCTCTAAAATATAGAAAAATAGTTTAAAGAATTGTAGTTTAGCAATATAGTCAGACAATATCCTAAAAACATAACATTTCTCTTAGTTTATTAAATTTCTATGCTGGGAATTTCATAAAAGCACTGAGAGTACTAAATTAAAGCACTGATAGAACTAAATCACTGATGGTGCTAAAACAAAGCATTGACAGTATTGAATCAAAGCATTGACAGTGCTAAATCAAAGTACTGATGGTACTAAATCAAAGCACTGACAGTATTAAATCAAAGCACTGACGATATTCAATCAAAGCCCTGATAATACTAAATCAAAGCACTGACAGTACTAAATCAAAGCATTGATAGTATTAAATCAAAGCACTGACAGTATTGAATCAAAGCACTGACAGCACCAAATCAAAGCACTGACAGTACCAAATCAAGGCACTCATAGAACTAAATCAAAGCACTGACAGTACTAAATCAAAGCACTGATAGCACTAAATCAAAGAAACTGAAAGCGCTAAATCAAAGCACTGAAAGCGCTAAATCAAAGCTGAAAGTACTTAATCAAAGCGCTTATAGTGCTTAATCAAAGGGCTTACAAAAGTAAATCAAAGTACTGATAGTACTAAATCAAAGTGCTGATAACACTGAATCAAAACGCTGTTAGCAGTAAATCAAAGCTGATAGAACTAATCAAACCGATAGAACTAAATCAAAGCACTGATGGTGCTAAATAAAAGCACTGACAGTATTAAATCAAAGCAGACGATACTAAATCAAAGAACTGACAGTACTAAATCAAAGCACTGATGGTGCTAAATCAATGCATGGACTGTATTCAATCAAAGCACTGATAGCACTAAATCAAAGCAGTGACAGCACTTAATCAAAGCATTGACAATATTCAATCAAAGCACTGATAGAACTAAATCAAAGCACTGACAGTACTTAATCAAAGCACTGGCAGTACTTAACCGTGGATTTTTGTATGTTTAGAATTATGACAAATTGATTCAAGAATGACCTATGATGCACAAGTCTGTTGCCTGAATTTAGAGCTAAAGCATCAGAACTTGGCCATTTTTATGCAATCCTTCTGCTGGAAACATTTTTGCCAAGCCTTGTAGATCAGTGGATAATGAACAAGACTCACGGGGCAATGGTTATATTCTTATCCCTGCAAAATTCTTTCAACCCTTTACCACACAATGAAGACTTTAAACGACCCTGAGGAAGAAGTCTCCTGGAAACATTGTGGGAAAAGAAGAAATATACCCTTATATAGACAACTTCCATCATTTGAGCTTCATCTAAATTGCTGTCTGCATATGCTTTCAATTTAGATGAGTCTAAAATTTTGCTGATTACTAAAGGGTTCAAGAACTGACAACAGCTATTGAGACCAAATCCATCCTTTTCATCCTTTTCTCACAATTGAAAATTCTCTTTATTGTCATGTAGAAGTGAAGCTAAAGCCTTTAAATGATTGTTTTAACAAGTAATTTCAGAAAAACATGGATACCTGGATTTGCCACCCTAATATAACAAGAAAAAAAATTGAAGAATTTAGAACCAAACAAAATACAGACAAATATTATTAATAAGTGTGTACAATACAGATACCTGTTGTCAATGCATGATCCATATAAAATGTTTTCACTCTCTGTGTCAGATGTGGAATGACCTTGGGTGGTTGTTTTTTGTCATTTAAGGTCACCCTTCTCTGAAAAAAATGCAAATACTAACCTATGAGTTTTACACTTTCATAATAAATAAACAGTTTCTTTGAAAATTAAATATTTCATTTTTACATTTAAAACATAAGTTATAAGAAGTATCACCTGTTTTTTTTCTAACAATATAATTATAACAATATAAGAATTAAACTTTTTTATATCTTGACAAACACTTACAAATAACAACATTAACCTTCTGCAAGTGACAACCCTGCTTAGATATTCAAAGGTAAATACAGCCATGATAAGGTTGCCAAGAGGTAACCTATAATTTTTCTAGTAAATACAGTTTTCATATTACAAGATGACATCCTTAAAACAATAAAGCCATTATAAAACATTCTAACAAGCATTCACGTAAGAGCTAATCACTGAAAAGAACAGTATAATAAGCAGAGACACTACTGACACATATTTTTATTGAACAAACATTTAAGATACCATATTATAAGCTTACTTCTTTTTTTCTAAAACAATTTTTGCTACAAGAGCATATACATGTCTATAAATAAGTTTTCTGTAGTATATTTCCACAATTTTTTAAAATCTATGTTTCTTACTCTAAACAGTAAATTTGTGTTTCAACACCTTAACCTGTTTCCTTATGTGTACAAAATTAATAATTCTATCTCTCCATCCTACAGTTACATCAAAATTCTCATCTTTTATGCAAAGTTGTAGAAAAACAAAATATCATTTTTCATAGATGGTAAAATCAAAACAGTGTTATGATAAAATAAAAATACACATGAATGTAACAGAGTTATGATAAAATAAGTTGACTAAAACACATTGAAATAATTAAATCAAGCACATCATACTAAGAATTACAATATGAGGTTGTGAAAGTCCACAACAAACTTTGAATCATATCACATTTCTTCACACCAAAACATACTTGTTTGCAGCAGTAGATGGATAAATTACAACAACCCTTTACTACACAATCCCGAGACTAAACAACCCTGAAAAAAATGCCTTATGAAAATATAGTAGGAAAAGGAGAAAATGCTGGTAACCAGCATTTTCTCCTTTTTCCCATGATGTTTTCTCCATTTTCAAAAGCAAATCTTACCACTAAAGTCATATTTAATTGGTTGTCTGCAAATAATTTTCTGACAAGTCAATCAGTATGTCATCTGATGCAGAATTTATCCTAACAGCCCTCAACCTGTATTTAATTACCAGTTTACTTTTGCAAACATTGTAGATCAAACCAGATTGCACAAAACATGTATTTGTTTTGTAGTATGAAGATTAAATTCATAAGTCCAACTCTCTGGATATATTAGGTGCTATTGGACCAAGATAAGACCTAGGTCAGGATAAGTATTCACCAACCATTCTTAAGAGTGTTCTTAGTCTTATTCTCCTGAATTTTCTAAATTTGAAAGTAACACAACTTCTGATTGGCTAAACCATTTTGTTTAGCCTATCAGGAGTCGTGTTACTTTTAAATTTAGAAAACCTTGAAGAGTAAGACATAGATCTTCTCAAGGATGGTTGGTAAATACAGAATAAGATTGTACAAAAGATGTAACCAGATTTGAACAGCTATGATGTTTAACATTCGTAACAAAGGAGTCTTTCAATATTTATGTATGCCCTTCAGGTTAAACCTGTCCATTTCATTCTTACATTAGTCTGTGTGTTAATGAAAAGTGACATACGAAAAAAAGATTACTTACAAAAAAACTGTGAAAAACAAACAAGCCTGACAAACAGACTGTCAAAAAACAAACAAACAGAAAATACCTCTTGATCTGCAGCTTCACCCTGTATTTGTGTTGCCACAGGTGGCATACCCTAAATGTTCAAACCCAAATATGTAACAGTATTGTTTAATCAAATAGTAACATGATAAATCAAAGGATAGAGTAAAAAAGAGGAGTCCCTTTTGGAGTAATAAACCAAAGCATATGTTACAGAATAGAATGCCTCTGTGGAATGATAACCCCATGTATATAGTCAAATTCGGCATGCACTTTCAAAATTATAAACCCCAGTATTTGGTACAAAGTGCGATGCCCTTGTAGAATTATAAACCCAAGTGTGTAGTTCAAATGTGATATGCTTTAGTAAATTATAAACCTAAGAATATAGTACAATTATCACATTCTCTTGTAGTATAATAAGCCCAAGTATACATGGATCCGTGGAAATCGATATTTGACCAATCAGGACATCGCATTTATTCTACCCGATGTCCTACCTTGATTTCTGCCATTTCGGCTCACAAATAAACGACTGTTAACGTTGGAAGAATGCAATTCTCATTATTTATGTTGTGTTTTAACGTTTGAATTTTAAAAAAAAAGCATAAAAAATGTGCTTTGTGAACATGTACGGATGACGTGAGATCACGCAGAGGCTATAGACAAGTTTAAATTCTGATGATTACTGAAAATTTTAACTTATGCAAACAGCTGATCGACGCTGGATAATGGATTAATTCAAAGTATTCTATAATTTTTCCTTTCTAAAAGAGAAAACAGAAAAATAAAGGTAAAAATAGACCTATATGAAGTATTGATAAAAAGAAATACTTTTACTTGAATTTTAACCTTGTTCAATAACCTATACACATCCAAAAAGTGGCCGCGTAACTTGTCACCAATTTTCAATTTGACATTTAATCTTAACCCATAGTGCATGAAGAACATGCTGAATGTGTACTGGGATCGTATATACGATCTCTGATGTGTAGATCTAGATCAGATTGCAAATTACATGATGATTAGTCTTGGACTTAAAGAACCTGCTGATTACAAGAAGCACTTTGACGTGTAGTTCTTCCTCACTAGGATCGAGTATATTTCAATTAAAAAAAAAAAATTCTGATCTGGTGGAACTTGGAAATTTTTCTCTTGACTTGATGTTTTAACCGTTAACCACATAACACCGAGTTTTAACGACCCGCAGAAAGCTTTTAAAAGCATTGCGGAAAAAGGAGAAAATGCTTGTAACATTCATTTTATCCTTTTGTCACTGTGTTTTGCTCTCTTTCAAAAACAAATTTCAATTTTTGAATCATTTATTTTGTTGTCTGCAAATATTTGAGTTTGGATTGCTCTAAAAATTTTGTCATTTGGTGACGAGTTTAAATGGATTAGCACATCTGCACATTAGCACAAAGGGTGTTTTGGTAAACTGTTAATTTGATAGGTAGTGTGTTTGATTGCAAAGCAAATTACCGCTCTAATCAACTTGACCACCCGTTGTTATCAGTATATCATACACTACCATCAGTGATATAAACAATTTTCTTAATTGACAACACACTTAACACATTTTATAATCATCTGACAACCCTTTTCCCCTTAACATAATATTGAAAGTTTTCATTAACTTAAAACGCTCTGTTGAATCAGACATTCTATAAACTTTCCGAAAGGCTTGTAATTCAGTGTTATTTAATTTAGTATGATGCTGAGATGACTTTACTAGCCCAACGAAAGCAATAAGTATCGTTAATGCTATTATTCTGTGGTAAAACGGAGATTTGTTGATGTTTTTTATATGTTCAAATTTTTGGTTAAACATGTAAATCTGTTACATTGTACGTCACCCCCGTTAATGGCCCTTTTAATACATCTCCGTATCTAAATAAGTTAAGCATCATTAAATTGCTAACTGAGAATTTATCATCGATAGAAATATATGATTAAAGTATTTTTTCGGGAATTTTATTGAGAGAAACAGTCATGACAGCACGATTTAAGTAGCCTATCTACTATACTGTATATGTATTGAATACGTTTGTTTGTGAGACCTTGGCAACAGTAACTAAGGTAGTCGGTTTATCTTTTCGCCACGGATCCATGTATTATGTTGCAAAACTGGAATGCTTTGGTAGACTTACACACCCCAGTATATGGTACAAATATATCATGCCCCAGTAGAATTATAAATCCAAGTAAATGGCACAAATGCAGGGTGCCTTAGTATATGCCCTGATAAAATTGTTAATCGAAGTATATGGCACAAATTCAGCATGGCCTTCTAGAGTTATAGAGGTTATGATAGTAAAACAGTACAGCTGGTAGATTTACAAATGTTTAACCTGTTTGACATACATATATGATACAAAAGTGGCTCACTCTAGTACAATTATGAATAGTAAACCAAAATAAGAAACAAATACTGGTTTTTCTCATAAATGGTAAAATCTTGTATATTACAGTTAAACTCGAGTATATGTGGTCCATTAGAAAAACTATCTTTACATACTTATACCTGATAAAAGGTGGGTATTTAGAATTTTTACATCTCACCAAATTAAAAAATGTATATATCACTGAAATTCATATGAAAAAATAACACAAATCATCAATAATTAAGATTCATAAAATTACCAAAAAAAATTTTTTTTGATGGTGTTCCCTTAAAAGGCTACGTAGCCTCTTAAGGTATTTTTAGATTTCGTGCCAAAAATCAGTAAAGCATTTTGGGAATACCAGGTGACTGGCACGTGACTCATAACGCTTAAATTCCATTACAAAACAAACATATAATAATTATTTTCCATAATGTCTTCTTCGGACGCTATGTTTGAAATTTTGTCTGTGTATTCCTGTATGTAAATGAGCGAATTGATCAGCTAAATATAGAACGCGGTTCCCGTCGGTGTCGACCTGGGCTGTAGTAAATCTCTAATTTCTCGTGTTGTCAGGCGGTGTTCGACTACTGGAGTTTTATGAATGAAAATTAAAAGGCTTTGGGAGTATAAGGATGATTGTTTTGCACTTTTGTACAATTATCGGCCCAAATTCTGAAGAGCCACCTTTAAATGTAGTTTGAAAAGAAACAATGATGTACTTTTGTGATCACATGTGACAGAACCTTGTAGATTTATAGCTGTGCAAGTGATTATGTTTCATATGTATATACTGTTTGAGCATTTCTAAAAGAATAAACCCATTTACTAAACAATCCGATATTATTACATCCATGTGGAAGAATTTCTCTTGTAAACAGCAAAAACAGAAGAAAATGGCAATAATTTGCATTTTTCCCCTTTTGTCTTGTTTTCAAAAACTTTTCTATTCTCAAAAGTTGTGTCACCTCAAGACTGTTTGATGTAGGATCAGAAGGGAGCCATATGAAGAAATATATTATTTCACAAAAAGCTACAACAAATACCTGTGAGAATCAAGCTTACATTGGCTTCTAAAGTTGAGAAGATTAAGAATAACAAAAAGAAACAAAATTAATAGCAGAAACTGACAGGGAAGTTAAAGTGGCCAAGAATTTTTTACAGATTTTGATTGTTTGTGAACCAATTGATTAGGTAATCCTAATTGATTAGATTTCACTGAAGAAACAAAAATCAACCAATAAGTAGCTTTAAACTGATGTTAAAACTACTTGTATATTGTAAGCCCTATAAATGATGGATAATAGAGTCTTTTATGCTGAATTATTTAAGTCTTATCAATGCAACAGTAGATTTATTCTTATTATTTCAACAGTGCTAAGCTGGTGAGGGCACATCAAAAAAAGCCCATAGCTACCAGGGGAGATTGAACATGATTAAACTTTCATCAAAAAAGATTTTAACATGGAGCCTACTGTGAAAAATTGTTTGGGGATTTTCTTGCTAAATTTAGACAATGAAAATCTATTGGCACAAGTAATTTGTAACATGTCATCTCATTTGTCAAATGTTCCACAAAATGTCACTATGGAACCAATGACATTCTTCCTTAATTGTTCATACAAGCTTTTGTCAGTCAAATAAGCTATAGTACATGGATAAAGAGTAACATAATTGAGGGTAATAAAGAAAGGTGTTTATAGATGGGGAAGGGATAGAGTATATTTTAACCAATTACCAAACAGCCTCAGGTTTTAATGGCATTTAAAGTGACAGTTTTTGAAAACATTCTGGGAAAAGTAGATAAGACCATAAAGTTTTCAAAGGGCCTATTACTCTGGGTAAATAAAAACCAGAAAAACCAGGGATTGTTTGGTAAGGGGTTCAGTGATATGGGGTAATCTAGTAAACTTACTCTGCCATGTTGAGCTACTCTTGGTGTTTCCTATAAAAGTTGTACAACAACCTTATGTATACTATGGTATTGTCGGCTGATAAAATTTCCAGGAAACTCTGATTTATAACATTAGTTTTCTAAAATAACCATGATACTTATCTGGTATCTTGTGGCAGAAATGTGCCACCATACCATAGTTACCAAAAACTTTACGTAAATTCTGTTTGTAACTACCTTAGTTAACCCTTTACCAGACAACAAAATTTTAACCATGTCCAAATTGAAAGCATTTGCAGACGACAATATTAATGCAACTCAAATGGTGCAAATTTTCTTTGATAGTGTAGAAAACATTGTGGAAAAATGAGAAAATGCTGGTTACCAGCATTTTCTCCATTTTCCACAATGTTTTCAAAAAGACTTCTTTCCAAGGGTCCTTAAAGGTCAGATTTGTAAGGTAATTGATTAAACAAGGCCAGGTACTGAAACCAAACCTTATAGCAAAACTCATCCATTACCCAAATTAAACGTGTTTGTAACACAAGAGCATTGTGCTGTCAAACAAATAAACGGTGCAATTTTCACGATCTCATTATCACCTTTCCCTCTTCCATCATAAGCTTATATTTCGGATCTTTACGAATCTTCCAGCCAAGAAAGCCAGCCATTATATTGTCTGCAAGCCCACACTCGTATTCATTCTCCTGGGTGCTGTCAAAGTCAGCTTGTGCTTCAATCACACGAACCAGTGTGGTCTGATTGGTAAATTCCAATTCGTAACATGAGACAACAAAATTAAGATATTACCATCCTAACACTTCTAGCGCAACATGGGATGAAATTTCTTATAAGTTGATAAATAAGGATTTATACTGATATAATATTTTTGCACATTTCTAACCGACCAAAAATTCATTTGATGTCCATCTTGAAATTATTTGTTGATATTTTGTTACTTTTCAGGGAAAGGAGGTAACTATTATCTCCTTTTGTAATGCAAATAGAGTGGCCCTAGATTTATAAATGATAATTCTTAGAAGGAAAAGAAGTGGCTCGTTTAAAGTAGTACAATAAAACTCATTTTCAATCATAGCAACTTTTTTAGGATAATATTATAGTGGAAATGGCTGTTTTCCATTAGAATGTCCATGGTAACATCTTAATGATGTTACACTACTTGGAATATCAAATCTAAACCTAACAGCAACATTTTAAACTCAAAAAATTGAAGGCATTTGCAGACCACAAATTAATTGTAGCCTAGAAATATCCATTAAAACATCTATTTCACTGATTCACATATGGCTTGCAACACGCGAAAAGGGGCATTTGGACTTTTGCATAAAGTTTCATCTCGGATCAGCCTATGCAGTCCTAGGCTGATCCCAGATGGCACTTTATGACAACACTAGATTTTGTTCTTCAGTAGACTTGCACATTTTGTTTTGTAAAAAGGTTGGAAATCAGGACATAACAAACTTTGACACATTTTATACATAAAGTTTGATACTGACCCAATAATAATCAATCATACTTAAACCACTATTTTATACTTGACAAACCAATTAACTCTTTCCTCTTTCATAGAAAATAACAGAGGCTTTTATGGATAGTGTAGATCAAGATTAGACTGCACAGAATGTGCAGTCTGATCTCTGATCTGCACTGTCCACTACTACATTCTAGATTATCACCAACTGTCTCTTAATCTTGAAGCATTATCTCCCACTAGATGGCGTTCTACAAATACACATATGTATCTAATTTTGGCATTCTGGGTAAGGAACCAGACTACTTTTCTATGCAACCGATATTTTAAATTTCGACCTAAAATAAAAGTTTACTCATTAAAACGCTACCTGCTGTGATTTATTCACCTATCATCAGCAGTCTAGAGAAATCTGGAGCCTGATTTCTCCTCAAACGTATTGATAAAAGCCATTTTCTTCATTGCTATTTTACAGTGCATATTAATACGATTCCTCCAACTTTGGGAAGAGTGATGCGTCATATCAGGCAGGTTGAATCTTCAAAGAATATGACATATGCGGACAACAAATCTTGTATTTTTAGCCTTTGAGAAAATGCAGTTTATTTATTCAGTAGTGAAAGACTTAACCCTATCTAAAATGATAACACTTAAGACTTGTCAATAATAAAAACATTCTCAGAACAAAAAAAAAAATCCGTAAACATGTACAAAAAAGATAAATTCAGTCTTTGAATGTTAGAAAACATTGTGGTTGCTGATTGCCAGCATTTTCCTCTTTTCCTTGTTTTTTCCAAGGGCATGCCTCCCAAGGGTCGTTAAAACCTGGGACTGTTTGGTAAAGAGTTTAAACGTGACAAGCTATTTGGATAAATTGGAGAAAAAATATCTTTACACCTCCATGTAAAATAACATATATTGACATGAATCTGATAGGATTATTTGCCAACTTTTGAAACTACAATGTATAAATAATCCATGCTCTAATGAAAGGGGGTTAAATGGATCTGCTTGGGGTATTATAACATTCCATAAAATCCACTTAAGCCAACTTGACCAGTATGTCAGCCTTTTCAGTGCTCCGCATGCTTGTGTGACTATGTATGCAGTGGTAGAATTTTCTTTTTGACTCCGAGAAGAACATTGCAGACATTTTACCAACTAAGCAACAGGGAATAGTAGGCAAAAGAGAAATAAATGAGCCTTGCCCTGGCAAAAGGGGGCTTAACTCCTTACCAAATGACAAATTTTAAAACTGGACCAAATTCGAAGCATCTGCAGACAACTTAAATCTTGTTAATATGATGGTTTCTGACTTAGATAGGGCAGAAAATATTTTGGAAATAGGAGAAAATACTGGTCACTGCATTTTCTCCTTTCTTCAACAATGTCTTCAAAAGGTTTCTTCCTCAGGGTTGTTAACCCTTTACTCCATAGATACTCATTTCTATGCACTGCTTGTAGGAGCATTTGGAAAACATTGTGACCAAAGGTGAAATTGCTCGTGACGAGCAATTTCACCTTTTGTCACAATGTTTTCTATGCCATCAAAAGGTGTCATATACACATAAGCAACAGCTTCATCCTTTCTGTTATTTAAGGTCAGGTAGAGATACCAAAGAAATGCCTTATGGGGTAAAGTGTTAAAAGTCGTTGATGTGTGGTAAAGGGTTAATGCATTGTCATGATCCACGACACCAAGACGGTCACCATATAACTTTGGATCCATAAAATTTAGCTTCCTATTCAACCAATTGAATCATCAGGTAGATTTATCCTTTTGCATGCAGAAACTTTAAAGACAGCAAAAAGTTTCGGCCCATGTCAGCCTGCGCAGACTGAGCAGGCTGATCAGGGTGGATACTTTTTGCAAATGCATTAACTCCTTACCACACAATCACGACTTTTAACACCCCTGAGGAAGAAGCCTTTTGAAAACTTTGTGGGAAAAGGAGAAAATGCTGGTAACCAGCATTTTCTCCTTTTCCCACAAAGTTTTCTACCCTATCAAAGAAAAAATGGTCATTATAGCCACTATGAAATTTTCATCTTCAAACGGTCTCAATTTGGACCAGTCCAAAATTTTCTCGTTTGGTAAAGAATTAAGCCCCCTTTTCACAGGGCATGGCTAAAATGTAATTTAAAGTATATACCCCGATATTTATTCCTGTTCCTCCATTAAAGATTTTCAGGAGTCTATCCAGATTGTCTCTGTCTATGCCCGATGACTTGCTCTCCCTGCTCATGGACGACTCTGTCTCCGCCATCGTCTCAGCCATAGTTACGATATATCTTTTGGAAAAAATGAAAAATTTATTGTAAAATGGCTATTTAGAAATTATTGCAGGTCTGAAATTTCTCTATTTAGTGGCCTCTAGTTATGTTCTTTTAGCAAATGTTTATATTTTTTTTGTTTGCAAAATTTACGCAATACCATTTTAGCATACATGCAGCTGCGCTCCACCTTTACTGAGACATTCTGTACAAAAGATACGATTCTTTACAGCCAGAGAGTAAACAAACGCTGTTAAAGAGTTTTAAACTTGTTGTGTTTAGAATCTAGTTCGCTAGATTTGTAAAGATTTTAACACTTAACAACACAATGCTGACTTTTAACGCACTTAAGAAAGAAGCCTTTTGAAAACATATTGGGAAATTTCCTGGAATGTTTTCTACCATGTCAACGAATAATTTGCACCATTTGAGCCACAATGAACTTGTCATCTGCAGACACTCTCAATTTAGACATAGCTAAAATTTTGCAGTGTGGTAAAGGGTTAAAAAACTACATCAAATGGGTTAACCCTTTACAACAGAATGACGCTTTATAACGACCCTAAGAAAGAGGCCCTTGAAAACATTGTGGGAAAAGGAGAAAATGCTGGTTACCATGGTTACCAGTATTTTCTTCTTTTCCCACAAAGTTTTCTACCCTATTAACCCTTTACCACACAATGCCGACTTTTGACGACCCGAAAAAGAAACCTTTTGAAAACATTGTGGGAAAAGGAGAAAATGCTGGTAACCAGCATTTCCTCCTTTTTCCACAATGTTTTCTGCCCTATCAATAAGAATTTGCACCGTTTTAGCCACATTTAAATTGTCATCTGCAAATACTTTCAATTTGGACCAGTCTAAAATTGTGTCATCGGGTAAAGAGTTAAAGCAAAATTGGGTCATTTGAGCCATTATGAAATTGTCGTCTGCAATGCTTTCAATTGGAATAGGTCATTTTACTGCGTGGTAAAGGGTTAAGCTATAGCTCTAAAATTGCAATTATTTTGGTGAAATTCCCAAAATACGAATGTTTGTCATTGCTTGCTTATTTTTTTTCATTCTATGTTTGGAGCGTTAAATTTCTCATTTATGGATCAAAAATTTTACTCGTCTGTCATGATCAATAGATAAAGGCCAGTAAAAAAAATCAATAAGCTAAACACTGCTAATAGGGTGACATTTTTTCTCTCTAGACATAATGAACTTGTCAATAAAATCTCTAGCTTAACCCTTTACAAAACAATCAATAGTTTTTACGACCCTGAGATAGAAGCCTTTTGAAAACATTGTGGGAAAAAGAGAAAACGCTGTTACCAGCATTTTCTCCTTTTCCCAAAATGTTTTCTACCCTGCAGGAAACAAATTTCAATTTTTGAGTTACGTAAATTTAGTCGTCTGCAAGTTCTTTCAATTTGGACCAGTGTAAAATTTTGTCGTTTGGTAAAGGGTTAACTTTGTGCCAAATGGCGAAATTTTTGCCTCAACAAAATTCAAAGCTTTATCAGATGATGAATAAATTGTTGCTCAAATGTAATTCCTGTCTTTGATAGGGTAGTAAACATTGTAGAAAAGAACCAGCATTTTCTCCCTTTTCAACAATGTTATCAAAAGCTTTCTCTTTTGGGATCAGATTGTGTGGTAAAGGATGAACATATTCAATGCCTGCCAGGGTTTTCCCTGGTTTTTCTCATAAGAGGATTGTTTGACCCCTCTTTAGATAGATACAAGAGAGAAAACATTTAACTCTTTACCAGACGACAAAATTTTAGCCTTGCCCAAATTAAATGTATTTTTGGATAACAACTCCAGTATGGATCAAGTTTAGTAGTTTTTCTTTGATAGGGTAGAAAACAATGTGGGAAAAGGAGAAAATGCTGGTTACCAACTCTCTTAGCAGTGTAACACTGAGTGAAGGCAAAGGAAATGAAAAAAAAAAAACACAACACACCTGAGAATCTTTGATTTGGAAGTTCTTTCACTTTGCCAAAAAGTTTTGAAAACTTATTAAGCTTTCCTCACCAAGCGGTCACTTTTTCACGTCTTTCAACACTAACACTCTATAAATTTGATCTGAAACCGCATTACTGTTATAATTATCTAGTCCTAGATTTATAACGTCATCAACACAATTCTAATGAAACTTTGCTAAGAGCCTAAATCTACTTGTAAACTTGTAAGCTTTGTGAATGAGAACTTTCGTGTTGACATTGTTCGATTTGGAGGTCTTCGGATAATATCCGGTAAAGGTAAATTGATTTTCCGATAATTTCATTGGTCAATTGAGTAACTATGGACGCCAGCCAAAAGTTAAACTGGTGCCCGTTTTAATCTGCCGTATCGTGTATACGAATAGTGACAGCAGGCTGCCAGATCGCTTAAAATTTTCTTAACCCTTATCCTACCAAATAAGATAAAGGAACTTTAAATTAGTCGATGAAAAAAAATGCATATTGCTTTTTTCAAATGATCGTGTTCTGGAGAAAAACAGATCTAGATCTGCTTCTTTATCGAATAGTGAGTATCTACATAAGATCAGACTACACATAACGTGCAGTTT
Source organism: Tridacna crocea (assembly GCA_943736015.1). NCBI lineage: Eukaryota > Metazoa > Mollusca > Bivalvia > Cardiida > Cardiidae > Tridacna > Tridacna crocea. Next base: position 47,515,835 of record OX031068.1, on the reverse strand, counting down.
GTTTTAGATATCTGCATGCTGCATCCTACACAATTTTAGATCGATGAGTCGCGTTTCGTAGCCTAATGCTAATGGTTGAACCCATTATCCCTTATCCTGTTACGTATCTGAAAGTTTTTTTTTTTTCAATTCGATATTGATTAGATCTACCCAAATATTGCTGAACATTAAGTTAAGTTTCGGGGAATAATATCTCCTTATCGGACAGTGTAGATCAAGGATCAGACTGCACGTTCTGTGCAGTCTGATCTTGATCTACACTGTCCGCAAAAAGTCAGCCAATTCCGCTTAGCAGTTAGGGTTAATAAAAAAGGGATCTAAATGGTCATCGTTGGATGGCGTCGCATAGATATTTCTAGTGGGTGGACCAAGGTTAAATTGCACTTGCAGGCTGACCTTTGTCTCCCTTCTCGTCAAAATATGGCTTGCATCAAGCAAAAAAAAGGCATTCGGACATTTGCGTAAGGTGTCCTCTCGGATCAGCTTGTGCAGTACGCGCAGGTTAATCCGAGACGGCACTTTACGACTACATCAGATTTAGTCCTACAGCAGGGAAGTTTGCGCAAATTAGAAAAAATACAGAAAAACGGAAGGTGTCGTTTCGAAATCGCCTGCGAGAACTGTGCAGGCTGATCCGAATCCACACTTTACGCAAATGTTCGAATGCCCCTTTTCGCGTGTTGCAAGCCGTATAAATCTCAAGGACTAGATTAGATTGCCGTGCAGTTTCGGATCGAATATATAGAGTGGATTTTGTGGCCATTTTAACAAACTACACATACAAATTTTTAGACTGGCTGGTCGAAATTTAAAGTACTATATTTCTAGGCGACACACTGGTTCAAGTAGATCTAAATCATATGACGATTCCTTCTTTGGTAGAGTAGAAAACATTTCGGGTAAAAGAAAATCGTCGGTTTACTTCCAAAACCTTGAAACAAGCTGTAGTTACGAGGTTTTGGAAGCAAACCGACGAAATGCTGATTAGACCTAACAGCATTTTTTTCCAATTTCCCACAAAGTATCCAAGACGCTTCTTTCTCAACCTACTTTAAAAAGTTTGTAGCTGTGTCTTATAGGGATAAAATTTTGGTCACGCAGGAATAAGGGTCGCGCTTTTTTTTTGCTTGCAAACATGGCGTGAAAGTAAAAAAATAATCTAGTCAGAAATAGTCTTCGAAAGTATTGTAGTCCACGCGCCTACCTAAGGGAGGCTACTCCCGCTTATACTCTGAAGTTTACATACTAAGGTTACTTCCCTTGGAACATATTGTAAAGCCGAGATACCGAGTAACGGCTTTGAGACATGTACATGTATCTTTTTGATCGCAATAAAACTTCTCTTTTGATTTTTTTTTTCTTTTCAGTATACTCTTTAAGACACAGAATGATTTGTGAATTTGTAAAATAAGCAAAGGTTGCCTCCTTTTACTTAAAAAACTGCACATCTCCGAGGTCCTCTATGATTTAAGGCATAATAATGATCTTTGCCTTAACCCTTTCCCAAACAATCCCTGGTTTTTACGGGTCTGGAATAGTATCCTTTTGAAAACATTGTGGGAAAAGGAGAAAATGCTGGTAACCAGCATTTTCTCCTTTTCCCACAATGTTTTCTAACCTATCATAGACAGAAATCATCTTTTCAGCAAGAGTTGAATTGTCGTCTGCAGATGCTTTCAATTCGGTCTAGTCCAAAAGTTTGTCGTTTGGGAAAGGGTTAAGAAGCAAACGCATCAGACTAGGACCAGGATCCGTAATCACAAATTCTGATTAGCTCAACCAAACGGTTAACCCATTACTACACAATCCCTACTTTTGATGACCCTGAGAAAGAAGCTTTTAAAAAAAACATTGTTGGAAAAGGAGAACATGATGGTAACCAACATTTTCTCCTTTTCCCACAATGTTTTCTATCCGTCACAAAAAAATTTCAAATATTCAGTCACTTTTATTTTTTCAACTGCAAATGCTTTCGATTTGGACAAGCCTAAAATATTGTCGTTTGGTAATGAGTTAAGCAAGTCAGAAACCAAAGAAAAAAATTAAAGTCACAGAGGATGGTCTTTCTTGTCCTGTTTAAAAAAAAAATGATATTTCAGAAGCGTTTCCTAAAAACCTAGTATTACTTTCCAGTAAAATGAGAAATGGTTTGAACATGAAGGCATGATTTCTCGTGAGGCAACGTTTCATTGTTTTATTTCATATTGAACCACAAAACAGTTTGGATATTCTTACGCGGTCTCTTCTTTTACAAAGATATTTTTTATTTCTCTTCCGGTCAGAGTTTTTTCCTCACAGATCTCTTTTTTTTTTTCTTCCACTTCTCTGGCTAAAGCTTTCCAAGAAAACGGTAAAGCCCGTAACTATTCCTCACCCTTTACCATACAATCCCAAGTTTTAAAAAGACCATGAAAAATGCCTTTTGAAAACACTGTGCAAACATGAGAAAATGCTGGTTACCAGCATTTTTCTCCTTTTCGCACAATGTTTTCCATAGGCTTCTTTCTTAGAGTCGTCAAAAGTCGGAATTGTGTGCTAAAGAGTTTTAATCGACCCTTCATCACACAATACCAAGTTCCAACGAGTATTGAATACGTTTGAATCAAAATGATTTTTAGAGCAAAAAAAAATACGTCAAGCTTAGGCCATATCCTGAATCCTAACCAACACAAAAGCTATCATATTTTCTTTAAAAAATTATTCTAAATAACTAACCCGCTCTAAATAAGTTCAAGGAAACGTTCGATAACTAGATCTAGGCACAACGCAGACAAAATATTGCTAAACTTTGGGAGATAAAGGTCTCGTAATCGGACAGTGTCGATCCAAGATCAGTCTGCACGTTCTGTGCAGTCTGATCTTGATCTACAATGTCTGCACAAGTTCATTGAGCCGCGCTAAGTACCTTAACCCTTTACTCCATAGATACTCATTTCTACGCATTGCTTGTAGGAGCCTTTCGAAAACATTGTGGCAAAAGGTGAAATTGCTCGTGACGAGCAATTTCACCTTTTTTCACAAAGTTTTCTATGCTAAAAAAAAATCGACCTAAACATAAAAAAAACGGCTTAATCCTTGCTGTTATGTAAGGTCAATGAGAGATACCATTGAAATGCCTTATGGGGTAAAGGGTTAAGATTAGATACATGTAGATCGAGAAAATTTATTCAGACAAAGATGCAGACTATATATTTAAGGAACTCTTTAGTTTGAGAAGTTACATTGAGTCATTCGGCCGAGCCCAATTCGTCATAACTCGGCCGAGTCCGTATATATGTAGGCTCACCCGAGTTTTGCCGAATGAGGCAAGCCCCTCTCAAAATGGAGGATGCGGGTGAGATCACTTCCGGAATCAAAAAACACTTTCCTTGTCTTCTGCCGATAAATGTCGATTAAGCATCAGAAAAACTAAACTTTTACAATTTTGTTGGTTATTGATTATTCTTGAGTCAGACACAGTCGTTAATCAATGTTTTATTGAAAGATTTTTCTTGATGAGTTGACATATTTTGCCAGTTAAATTGTCAAATGTGCAGTTCAAGTTCAACGTTGTTGTGTCACACATTCAGGCTGTCTGAACTTTGACCGAGTTGATGTGAAACTTCTCGCTTCTCATTAGAAAGTAAATTTGTATGGAATAATGTTATAGCTCGTACAAATGATAACAGATCTGGGTGTGTAGATCGTTCATTTCATGTGTTGATTGTGTTTTGAAAGTCTAGACTAGAGGTTTTGTAATGTCAACAAAAGAAACTCAAGACTTTGGTCTAGTAATGTCGGCGGCATAAATAATCTATCACGCAGTTGGAGCTGTGAATGCAGGCATTGTATCTAAATAGCAGAAGGGATCAAATAACAATTACAGATCTGAGCCAGTCAAAATGAGGGAGTACAAAGTGGTTGTATTAGGTAGTGGTGGGGTGGGGAAGTCAGCATTAACAGTGAAATTTGTGTCAGGAACGTTCATGGAGAAGTATGATCCTACCATCGAGGATTTTTATAGAAAGGAAATAGAAGTGGATAATGCCCCGTCGGTTTTAGAAATTCTTGACACGGCTGGTACGGAACAATTCGCGTCTATGCGAGATCTTTATATTAAGAACGGTCAAGGATTTTTAATAGTGTACAGCATTACCAGTTTACAGACTTTCCAGGATATTAAAACTATGAAAGAACAAATAATAAGAGTGAAAGGTATTGATAAAATCCCAATGATATTGGTAGGTAACAAAAATGACTTGGAACACCAAAGGGAGGTACCAATGAGTGAAGGAGCAGCTCTCTCACAATCCTGGGGCTGTCCCTTTATGGAGACTTCCGCAAAGAGTACAAACAATGTAAACGAAGTGTTTATTGAAATTGTTCGTGAGATGAACACCAGTCCAGTGAAAGAGAAAAAAGGCTGCTGCACTGTATTATAACAAAGGATTAGGAGACATAATGCATAGTTAATTTTACCCTGAAGGTAATACATTGTATCAGAACGCCAGATAGAGGGAGTGATTTTGAATTCAAACTTGAAATAAATAAATAATTCTCCAATAAACCCTATGTTATGGGTACTCATTAGAATCGTCTCATTGAGACGATTCTAATGAGTACCAACAACATAGGGTTTGGAAGAGAAATGATGAAATTGAATACCATTACTCCCTCTTATCTGGAGCTCTGTTGTATGTAACCCTTTAACCCTTTACCAAACAAGCCCTGGTTTTTACGTGTCTGCAGTACAAGTCTTTTGAAAACACTGTGGGAAAAGGAGAAATTGCTCGTAACGAGCAATTTCTCCTTTTCCCACAGTGTTTTCTACCCATTTGGAGGACTTTCTGCCATTTTTATCAAATTTGAACTTGTCGTCAGCAAACTCTTTGAGTTTGGAAGAGTCGAAAATTTGTCGTTTGGGAAAGGGTTAATGCACAATAAGTTTTAGACCAGTCCAAACCTTAAGCATAATTATGGAGAAGCAGAATTAAATGTTGCCAAAATTGTGTAAGTTGTCTTTCATAGGGTAGGAAACTTTGTGGGAAAAAGTCAAAAGAAGAAAATGCTGGTTATGGGCGTTTTCTCCTTTTCCCATAATGTTTTCAAAACCCTTATTTCATAGGGTTATTAAAACTCAGGATTGTTGGGTATAGGGTTAAGCATCCGCAAGGTAAGCCAAGGTTCCATTCTTTATCACAAAGTGTAGAGCAAGATCAGACTGCAGAAAATCTGACTGATTATTAATCTATAGTGTCAGTAAGACTACAGCTTACCTTAACTCTTTACCAAACAATCCCTGGTTTTTACAACCCTGAGATAGAAGCCTTTTGAAAACATTGTGGGAAAAGGAGAAAATGCTGGTTACCAGCATTTTCTCCTTTTCCCACAATGTTTTCTACCATTCACAAAACAAATTTCAAATATTCATTTTCACACTTTTATTTTGTCGTCTGCAAATGCTTTGAATTTAGACAACTCTATGATATTGTCGTCTGGTAATGAGTTATAACTGATTGAGTCCATTTCTGTTGGTACCAAGCTTGCCAATTACCACATAATCCACTGGTTTGATAATCTGGAAGAAAAAGGAGAAAGTGATGGACTCCGGGCTCTCAGTAGGTCCAGAATTCCAAGAGTCATTCATTGATCTTGCGGCCCAAATTTTCAACAGTCAAAATGTATTTTACAAGAGTCAAAGAGAAATGTCCAAGGGTCAAGATTACTTGGATATCATGGAGAGACAGGGATGAAATGGGGACAATTTTTCATTTTATGTTCCTAGATTATAGGCAGAATTTGTACAAGACATATCTGTGACCCATCACTCTTCCCAATATTGGGAGGGTTGTAGTAATACAAGCCATAAGGTAGCAATGGAGAAAATGGCTTTTATCAATACATTGAGGAGAAATCAGGCCTGTTTTAGCTTCAGATTTCACTTAACTGCTGATCATATCTGAATGAATCGCACCAAGTAGCGTTTTATTCTGTAAATGTTTTTTTTTTTAGTTTGAAATTCAAAGTAACGGTTATGGTTGTCACGTAGAAAAGTAGTCTGCCATCTAGCGGGAGAAAATGCTGGATAGGGTGGTTGTTCTGACAGTAGATACATGTAGAGTGGCTGACTCATAGTTTTATGGATGTGGGTTCCTGTGGTGACAATTTTACTTTCATAGTTTGCGTCATTTCTTTTCCTATCTTTTCTGAATCAACTCTGTACCAAAAAACAAAATTTTAGACTGGTCCAAATTGAAAGCACTTGCAGACGAAAAAATAAACATAACTTAAAAATTGAAATTTGTTTCCAGCAGGGTAAAAAACATTGTGGGTAAAGGAGAATTTATGCTGGTCACCAGCATTTTCTTTTCCCACAATGTTTTCAAAAGGCTTCCAGACCTCTGGAAAAGAGGGAGTGATGGTATTCTAAATCCATTATTTCTCTTTGAAACCCTATGTTTTGGGTACTCATTTGAACCGTCTCGATGAGGCCACTGTAATGAGTACCCACATCATAGAGTTCAGTGGAGAATAATTATTGTTTTGAATTTGGTATCAGATTCAGAAAATTTACTCCCTCTTTCTAGAGCTTTGGCTTCTGTCTCAATGTTCGTTAAATCAGGGATTGTTTGGCAAAGGGGCAAGTCAAACTTTTAAATTATTAAATTACTGGACCAAGTATCAAAGAAACAAGGTGTGATCAAATAATCAGATTATAGTGCATGTCATGTATATGTATGAAGAAGTACAGTACTAGCATAGGGGTCCACAGTTTGATTCCTGACACCCATAGACTTACTATATATGATGAGCTTTCAAAGCAAAACCGTTTGGTTGTCATTGATATACATTCTCGGATCCAGATATTTTTCTCATGGGGGGTCCCACCGAAAATGCTCTCGTCCAGTTATATGATGCTTTGTGCAATATCAAACCAGTCCCATTCACGAGTCCGATAAGCTCATTTTTGCCAAAATTCCAGGGGGGTCCAGACCCCTGGTCCCTCCTTCTGGATCCGCGCATGGATATACCTATGGCTGAGTGCAACACTATCCTAATAACTATACTTTGTATAGGCACTTAGGATAGTGTTGCACTCACCCATTGAATTACACTCCCATGTAATGTTATTCTTCTTTTTTATGTAATATCCTTGAACTGGCACCAGTTGATTTTTTCATATATAATTGTAATATACATGTATACAGAGCTGCAGATAGAGGAAGTAATTTTGATTTCAAAATTGAAAATATTCATTATTCTCAACTAAACCCTGTGTTGTGGGTACTCATTAGAATCGTCTTGACAAGACGATTCTAATGAGTACCCACAACACAGGGTTTGGAAGAGAAATAATGGATTTAGAAAACCATCACTCCCTTTTATCTGCAGCTCTGTATATAGTCTATGGGTAACAGGAGTCAAACTACGGACCCCAATGCTATCTAGTGCATCATCAGGTCTTTTTAGTGCTTTACCGGACAATAATATTTTGAACAAGTTGAAAGCATAAGGGAAAACAAAAGGTTGACCCATTACCACACAATCCCTACCATTGATGACCCTGAGAAAGAAGCCTTTAGAAAACATTGTGGGAAACTGAGAAGATGCTGGTAACCAGCATTTTCTCCTCTTTGCTTAATATTTTCTACTCTTCACAAAACAAATTTTTAATTTTCAATCACTTTTATTTTGTCGCTGCAAAAGCTTTTGATTTGGACAAGCCTAAAATATTGTTGTTTGGTAATGAGTTAACAAGTGCACATGATCACATGTACATGTAGAAATCATGAGACATTCACTCTTTTTACCAGACAACATTCTGAAATTTTCCAAATTGAAAGCAGACAACAAATTAGATGTGATTCAAATAATGAAGTTTCTCTTTGAAAGGGTAGAAAACATTTTAATTTTTATCCTTCATTTGATTTTCTCCTTTTCCTACGTTGTTTTGAAAAGATTTCTTGACTAGGGTCAGGGTCATTAAAACCTCTTCCAAGCCCCTGTCATATGGTAGCAACAGGACTCATTCTTCTCTGACTTGCATTGACAATGGCTATGTAGAAAAGTAGCCAGTTGCTTGGAAGGAATATTGTGTGGAGTACCTGTAAAAAAATCTCCAGGAAAGCTTGGGCACATGCACTTGCTGCCATGATGTAATTGAGAAAAATGTTGAATATGATGTTGAACACAATACAACATATACTAGAGCCCCAGATAGGAGTGGTTGATGGTATCAAGGCTAAATCCATTATTTCTCTTTGAAACTTTATGTTGTCACACTGTTGTGGGTACTCTTTAGAATCGTCTCAATGAGACAATTCTAATGAGTACCTATAAAATTTGGTGTAGTGGAGAATAGATAATATCTTTAATTTCAAAATCAGAACCACTCCCTCTATCTGGAGCTCTGAAATACAAAACGGTGTTTAACTTTAATTGTGTTGAAAAGGGTTACACATGATTCACATTTCCGATGTTGCAAACAGATGCCTGTCGATCCTTTACTGCACAATCCAGAACTTTAACGACCCAGAAGAAGAGGCTTTTGAAAATATCGTGGAAAAAGTAGAAAATGCTGGTCACCAGTATTTTCTCCTTTCTGCACAATGTCTTCTATGATCATATTACAGACGTCATATCTTGAGCTATATTTATTTTATATGTCCTGCAAATACCAGTACATCAAATTTCTTCTAGTTCAAGACATTGTGGTTGGGTAAAGAGTTTGTGTTTGTTAATAAAAGGACATTATTATCTAATGTTTCCTTACTCGAGCAGAGAACAATATGTAGAGAAATTGAAAGTAGGGTATTACTCGAACAAAATTGTCCTGAAATTGACGTTTATGCAAAGAATAAGAAGAAAATGAATATTTTTATCATTGCATATATTCGGACATTATGGAAATTCTATATGTAAATGTTCATCCCCTAACCCTGTCGACGCCGTAAACAAAAGAAGAAAAGTTTGCGAATGACATGGATCAAGATCAGACTGTGCAGAAAGGGCATCTGAGATTAATGTTGCCATGTTTTAGCTACATGTATTCAAACCCAAAAAATCATGTTTATTACGGGTACATTAACCTTTTACCAAACAATCCCTGGTTTTTATGACCCAGGGGAAGAAGTCTTCTGAAAACATTGTGGGAAAAGGAGAAAATGCTGGTAAACAGCATTTTCTTCTTTTTCCCACAATGTTTTCTTCTTTGGGAAAGTCAAGTTTCCATTTTTGAGCTTCGCTTAATTTTGTTGTTAGCAAATACTTTTAATTTGGACAAGTCTACAATTTTGTCACTTGGTAAAGAGTTAACCCATTACCACACAATCCTTACTTTTGACGCCTCTGAGAAAGAAGCCTTTAGAAAACATTGTGGGAAAAGGAGAAAATGCTGGTAACCAGCATTTTCTCCTTTTCCCACAATGTTTTCTACTCTTCACAAAACAAATTTCAAATTTTCAGTCACATTTATTTTGTCGTCTGCAAATGCTTTCAATTTGGACCAGTCTAAAATTTTGTCGTTTGGTAATGAGTTAAGCATTCTCTAAAAACACAATAAATCTGTAAGCCGCATAAAGAGTTGAAAATATTCGGGTATCTCCGCACTCGGTCGACACTAGCCGAGGCTAAGTTTGGACAATAATTCAAGCATGTAATATTATAATGTTATTAATGAAGTGATTTCGTATTGGCCCAGTTACAGGTCTGAGGTTAGTGGTATTGGCTTGAGGCTGAAGGCCGAGGGCCAATACGGCTGACCGAAGGCCTGTGACTACAGTAGGCCAATACGAAATCACTTGATTAATGACAATTTTATCAATTAACCCTTTACCAAACAATCCCTGGTTTTTACGGCCCTGAAAAAGAAGCCTTCTGAAAACATTGTTAGAAAAGGAGAAAATGCTGGTAACCAGCATTTTCTCTTTTTTCCCACAATGTTTTCTACCCTGCTGGAAACAAATACCATTTTTTGGGTAACGTTTGCTTTGCTGCCTCCTTGAATGTGATTGGCTAAAAGTAAGCGCAGACGCTCACACGACTGAACTTTTGACTAATCATGTTCAAGGTTTTCTGTATTGGTAGCGGGTCATTAATATTGATACGAGATCAACTGTATTGATCGGAGGTCAAGTCGTATTAAGCCGGGGTCACGACCTGTATACTATATGAAGTCAGAAATGTGACTAGTATCGCATGGACAGGTTTCCATGCGTAACTTCTATATATCCAATAGTTAATTAAAAAGTGGTAATAAAGGTCACTTTTTTCATGTCAATTTGTTGGAGTAAAACATCAGATGATTTGTTTGTTTGTTTGTATTGGAGTTTAACTGTTTACCAAACGAAAAGATTTTAGGCTTGTCTGAATCGAAAGCATTTGCAGACGACAAAATGTAAGTGACTGAAAATTTGAAAATTGTTTTGTGAAGGGTAGAAAACATTGTGGGAAAAGGAGAAAATGCTGGTTACCAGCATTTTCTTCTTTTCCCATAATGTTTTCTAAAGGCTTCTTTCTCAGGGGCGTCAAAAGTAGGGATTGTGTGGTAATGGGTTAACACCATTTTAACAGCTTAGGTCTTGAATATCATAGTTGTTGGTACATCTATGCCTGTGTTGCCTGGCTGTCTATTACACCAGTACTGGCACAGCTTCCTCTTCAAGCCTCTGACTCTTTTTCTCATGTGCATCAGAGGGGAGAAGTGAAAAATCATTGGAAAGACAGTTTGCCAGAACCTTGTATGGGTCCTTTTAACGCCCCTGAAAGAGAAGGCTTTTGAAAACATTGTGTTCCCAGCATTTTCTCCCATTCCCACAAAGTTTTCTACCCAATCACTGAAAAACAAAATGAAATGAGTGGCATTGAAACTGTCATCTGCAAATGCTTTCAATTCAGACAAGTCTAAAATTTTGTCGTGTGGTAAGGGTTAAGAAGCTTTCTACCGTAGTTGTGACCAAAGCTTCTACAGTGCATTTGTACAGCATGCAGATCTTCACTTGAGACTGGGAGGGAGGGGAGCAGTCACAGGTACAAATCCCCACCCCGAACACTCCAGTTTCTTTCTGTGATTGATGATAGTTATTGTGATAGGACTCAATCCTGCCCATCTTCGCGAGCCAAGGTTACGATCACTACGTGGATCTTACCTTGGCTGATTGAGCCCAATTTTGAGTTTCCTGCGATGCACCCTCTATTGGATGCTGGTTATTATCCCCCTTTACATCATATTTCTAAAAGCAAACGAAATATCGTTTTACAAACCGCTTACGAATACACATGAAGTGATAAGCAGACATCCACGTGGGTTTCAATGTTTATCTTCTATTCGAAAGGTAGTGTCCTTGTTCTTTTTTTATCAAAGATGAAATGCTATGAGCGATTTCATTCGTTGCAGTTAGAACTGGCTGCATCCAATGAAAAAGCGTATCGGATGAATGTAAAAATCAAGCTTGATCCGCCAAGGGTAGAGTAGCGTAGTGAATCGTCAGTCTTGGCTTGCGAAGATGAATCCTGTCAAATTGCTGATCACTATTTTGATGAAGACAGTGTGGGAAAGCAGCCAATGGCTTGAGAATAATATTGTAAAAAACGTTGGTAGAAAAACCACTCCAAGAAAGCATGGATAGGTGTACTGGGTTATGAATTAATTGATGTATTTTTTGTAATGTTGAAACTCTTGCTTGTCCAACATTTGTAAACTTCATAAAGTGATCATTGAACATGTTTGATCTAGCATCATGGTTATTGGATTTTTGAGAAACAATACGGCAGATTGACAATACACTCATTATGAACAATATACCCATAATGAAGTAGAAAAATGTATTATGCTTAGAGCTATATCTTTTAATTTTCCATTTACTTGACTCATCCAAATCGAAAGCATAAATTGCAGATGACTATAATGGCTCAAGCAGTGAAAATTGTCTTTGAAGGGCTGGAAATCATTGTGGGAAGAAGAGAAAATGCTGGTAATCCACAATTCCACTCCTTTTCCCACAATGTTTTCATAAAGCCGTCTTTCTTAGGTTGTTAACCCATTACCACACAATCCCTACTTTTGACGCCCCCGAGAAAGAAGCCTTTTGAAAACACTGTGGGAAAAGGAGAAAATGCTGGTAACCAGCATTTTCTCCTTTTTCCACAGTGTTTTCTACCCTTCCCAGAACAAATTTCAATTTTTCAGTCACCTTTATTTTGTCGTCTGCAAATGCTTTCAATTTGGACCAGTCTAAAATTTTCTCGTGTGGTAAAGAATTAAAAGTCGGAATTGTGTGGTCAAGGGTTAATTACACCATACCAGCAGAGAGTAAACACTGTATAGCATCAGGGATGAGTACTGAATAGTTTCTATTTGAAATTTTTAGGTAAAACATAAAATGTAGAAATACATGTACAATAACCAGGAAATTTTGTATCGGACTTTTCAGAATCATGTGCTGTAATTTCCTTGTTTCACCCTTTAAAGGTGGCCCTTCAGATTTTCGGATGAAAATTTTACAAAAATACAAAAAAAATCATCCTTATTCCCAAAGCCTTTTAATTTTCATTTATAAAACCCCAGTAGTCGAAAACCATCTGACAACAAGAGAAGTTGGGGATTTACTATAGTCCAAGTCAACACAAACTGGAAACACAATCTTTTTTTACACGAGCAACTCACTCATTTACAAACCAGAAATACACAGACGAAGCTTCAAACATAGCATCTGAAGAAGACATTATGGAAAATAATTACATATTTGTAATGTTATGGAATTTTATTTAAGAGTCATTAGTCACGTGCCAGTCACTTGACATTTCCACAATGCATTTTTGATTTCTGGCACAAAATCTAAAAATACCCAAAGAGGCTAAGTAGCCTTTTAAGGGGACACCATCAAAAAACAATTTTTTTTTGTAATTTTATGATTCTTAATTACTTATGGTTTGTAATGTTCTTTCACATAACTTTCAGTGATAAAAATATATATTTTGTAAATTGGCGAGATGTAAAAAATCTAAATACCCACCTTTTATCGGTGGGTCAGAGGTCCTGTGTGGCTCAGTATTAACCCTTTACTCCATAGATACTCATTTCTACGCATTGCTTGTAGGAGCCTTTGGAAAACATTGTGGCAAAAGGTGAAATTGCTCATGACGAGCAATTTCACCTTTTGTCACAATGTTTTCTACACAATCACAAGGTGTCATATGCGCATAAGAAACGGCTTCATCCTTGCTGTTATTAAGGGTCAATTAGAGATACCATAGAAATGCCTCATGGGGTAAAGGGTTAAAGTGTAGGACTTGTGACATGGAGGCCTAAGGTTTGAGCTTCACCAGATCCACTTGGCTGTTAATTCCCGCTAGATGGCATTCTGCAAATACACTTCAATCTAATTTGGGCAATCTGGGTACAGAAGCAGACTACTTTTGTACACGACAACAGTTACATTGAATTTCAAAGTAAAAGAAAATTAATGTTTACTCAATAAAGCGCCACATGGTGAACAGAGCTCCGTATAGAAGAGAGTGTAATTCTGATTTCAAAATTGAAAATATTAATTATTCTCCACTAAACTCAATGTTGTGGGTATTCATTAAAATCGTCTCAATGAGACGATTCTAATGAGTACCCTTAACCCTTTCCCAAACAGCAAATTTTGGGCCAGACCAAATTGAAAGCATTTTGGAGGTGACAAATTAACAGTTGCTAAAAAGATGATTTTTCTATATGACAAGGTAGAAAACATTGTGGGAAAAGGAGAAAATGCTGGTTACCAGCATTTTCTCTTTTTCCCACAATGTTTTCAAAAGGCTTCTATTCCTGACCCGTAAAAACCAGGGATTGTTTGGTAACGGCTTAACATAAAGTTTGGAAGACAAATAATGGATTTAGAAAACCATCACTCCTTATCTGGGGCTTTGGTGAAACCCTGGAAGGGAATATGTGAGCTATTGCTGTGATTTGACTGAAGTCACGTTGAAAGAGGCATAAAACACCATTCAATTAATCAATCAATCAATCAATCAATCAGTCAATTGATCAATTGATCAATCAATCAATCAATTTCTTGTGGTGTCTGTGAGGTAGAGCGTGCCCTTGTAACCGAAAGGTGCAGAGTTCGATACCGGGTTGTGAGTGACAACTTTGGGATTTTTCATCGGCTCACATAATTTGGCGCGAGTAATGGTGTAGTTCCTAGGAAGGAGAATTGAGAGAGATTAGTTCAACACTTTACCAGATGACAAAATTTTAGACTCGACCAAACTGAAAGCATTTTTAGACCACAAAATTAATGTAACTCAAAAATTGAAGTTTGCTTTGGGTATAGTAGAAAACATGGTGGGAAAAGGAGAAAATGCTGGTTACCAGCATTTTCTCCTTTTCCCACCATGTTTTCAAAAGGCTTCTTCCTCGGGGTCGTTAAGTCGGGATTGTGTGGTAAAGAGTTAAGTTTAATGAAATTGTTTCCTCAATTGATGTAAAATAAATAAGTTTAACCCTTGAACACACAATGATGACTTTTAACGGCTGAGAAAGAAGCCTTTAGAAAACACTAGGGGAAAAGGAGAAAATGCTGATTACCAGCATTTTCTCCATTTCCCACAATGTTTTCTACCCTTCACAAAACAAATTTCAAATTTTCAGTCACTTTTACTTGGTCATCTGTAAAATATTGTTGATAATGGAGAAAATGGTGGAAACACACTTTTTCTCCAAATTTTATTCATCCTTTCAAACAAATCTCATTACTTTGGCTACCTTCGTCTATTCATCTGCAAGTACTCAGTGGCTCGAGATCTGGACAGAAAGTTGTGTCAGTACTGGTTTGAGAAAGCCTGGAAATAAATGAGTGTGTCACTGACCGCCATGATAATTATGACCTAGGTTGTTAAAATGGCGTTAAACTCCGATACAAACCAATCCTCTGCAAATGCTTTTATTTTGACAAGTCTAAAATTTTGTTGTATGGAGGGTCCTGTGTGGCTCAGTGGTAAAGTGTAAGACTCGTAACTTGGAGGTTCCAGGTTCGAGCCTCGCTGGCTCCACTGGGTTTTTTTCACAGGAGTGTCCTTGGGTAAGACACTTCAGAGCCTAGCCTAGTACTGGTGAAACCCAGGAAACATGAATATGTGAACTGTCGCCGTGATATGACTGAAATACTGTTGAAAGCGGCGTTAAACACCATTCAAATGGTTGTATGGAAAGAGGCTAACTCTTTATCACATGACAAAATCTTAGACTTGATCAAAACTGAAAGCATTTGCAAACAACATTTTAAAATGTGGCTCCAATGGGGGAAATTTGTCTCTTTGATAGGCTAGAAAACATTGTGGGAAAAGGAGAAAATGTTGGTTACCAGCATTTTCTCCTTTTCACACAGTGTTTTCACAAGGCTTTTTTCTCGGGATTGTGTGGTAAAGGGTTAATTGTTGAAGAAAGATTGTCAATAATTTAATTTATTCTGTATCACTTTACTATCTCGGATAGATAACCTTAGTTTGAGCTCATCAAGGTTGTGAGTACATACTCACTAGGGTTTTATGCTTTCGCCAACCATTCCAAGGAATGTAAGAACGTTCCTAATCTGATTATTGATTTAGAAAGCAACACAACTTTTGATTGGCTTAACTAAATAGTTTGTAGCCAGTCACAGATTGTGTTACTTTCAAATTTGAAATCTGGAAAATGCATGATAATAAGTCGAAGCCAGATTTTGCTATTTGTTTATTTTCACCAACCATTCTTAACTCTTTACCAAATGACAAAATTTTAGACTAGTCCAAACTGATAGGATTTGCAGACAACAAAGTTAATGTGACTCAGAAATTGAAGTTTGTTTTGGGAAGGATAGAAAAATTGTGGGAAAAGGAGAAATTGCTAGTTACCAGCATTCTATCCTTTTCCCACAATGTTTTCAAAAAGCTTTGTTGTTCAATGTAGGGAATGTGTGGTAGAGTTAAGGCCATTAAAACAAGGGGTTGTTTGGGAAAGGGTTGAATAACCATAAATTCTATTATAAGGTAGGAAACAATGTGGGAAAAGGAGGATGTACTGGTTACCAACAAAGTGTTCCTATTCAGGGTCCTTAGAATTCAGGATTGTGTGTTGAGGGATTAACTCTACCACACGAGAAAATTTTAGACTGGTCCAAATTGAAAGCATTTGCAGACGACAGAATGAAGTGGACTGAAAAATTGAAATTTGTTCTGGGAAGGGTAGAAAACACTGTGGGAAAAGAAGAAAATGCTGGTTCCCACAGTGTTTTCAAAAGGCTTCTTTCTCGGGGGCGTCAAAAGTAGGGATTGTGTGGTAATGGGTTAAACTTTAGCATTCAATCCATAGTTTGAAAGACCCTGAGAGAAGAAAACTTTGAAAAAAAATTGTGGGAAAAAGGAGAAAATGCTGGTAAACAGCAGTTTCTGCTCTCCTTGCAACATTTTTCTACCTTGTCATTGATGACACTCGCTGAGCCGGTTGCTCACATACAGGACTTGAGAACAGGGGGTCGTGGGTTTGATCTCCTGCTCAGCCAATTTCTTTCTGAGGATTGATGATAGTCATTGTGACAGGATTCATTCCTCCCATGCCGCTGACCATTGTTTTGATGATGATTATGTGGGAAAGCAGCCAGTGGCTTGGAAAGAAAATTGTGCAGAGTACTGGTAAAAGAGACTCCAGGAAAGTGTGGGTAGGTGCACTGGCTGCCACAATATAACTGAAATAATGTTGAAAATGCCATTAAAGAGGCAATAATACTCATTTTAAGCCAGTTTTAACTCATTTTGTTTTTATTTTATCAAAATATAGTCATTCTTATATATCTATGCCAAATATTGCGCCTGACGGTTGCAAGGTTGCTTAGATTACTTACGCCTGATAGAAAATGTATTTCGTGGATTTGCGGCCTTCAAGGTAAACAGACTGGTCGTTTCCGGATTTTGAATCGAAGATTTTCGATATCAGTTACACACTGGGGTAGATTCGTATGATGATCATGCATACTGTAACATGACCTTGGCCTTGATGCGGTAAATAAAGGAAAATGGATGTTTCTCTGTTGCAGCCTCTATTTCTAGACGGAGATCAAGGCCTATATGTAAGTTACACCGAATCCGACTCTAGGCGGAAACCAACGATAAATTTCCGTGAGTCACCGCCATTGTTTACAGCTTCGATCGTCAGCCAGTTTTCTTCTGCCCAATTTTCGGTTTTTCACACAAACCCCCGTGTTTCTTTTTTCATTTACACAATATATGTCAGTAATTTATCCTTGTGTACACAAAGGACAGATTTCTGTTCCATTCTATTTTTCTTTTTGAAATTAACAGCGTTTCTGCTCACCGGCTGTAGATTGGCATCTTTAAATACCATACAATCAATCAATCAATTGATGACTTTAACACAGTTACATTTAATATTTTTGCCTTTGAATGCTTTCAGTTTAAATATTTTTCATGTGGTAAAGGGTTGGGGGGTGGGGGGTGGTAATATTAAAATAAGTTTGTCAAGCTGTGATAAAGATTGAGTTTTTTCTTACCCATTAAAGAAAGTCAACCCTTTACCATGTAATCTCAACTTTCAACAACCCCGAGATGAAAGAAAGCTTTTGAAAACATTTGGGAAAAAGGAGAAAATGCTGCTAATCATAATTTTCTTCTTTTCCCACAATGTTTTCTAAAGGTTGCTTTCTCAGGGTTGTCAAAAGTATGGATTGTGTGATAATGGGTAAAAGTTAAAAAGTTGGATTTTTGCTCACACACCAAATTGCCTAGAATAGCTGACTGAAAACATTTCATGCTTTCATGTATGGTATTGAACCCCACAAATTCTGAAGGCCAATCCAAATTGAAAGCATTTGCAGACGACAATCTTTCTGTGGCTCAATGATGCGATTTTTCTAAGATGGATAGAAAACATTGTGGGAAAAGGAGAAAATGCTGGTTATCAGCATTTTCTCCATTTTCAACAATGTTTTCTAAAGGCCTCTTTTTTTTCTGTTCGCTAAAAATTGGTTTTGTGTTGTAAAGAGTTAAGTTAGATTCCCGAACAATCCCTGGTTTTTACGACCCTGAAGGAGGAGGCTTTTGAAAACATTGTAGGAAAAGGAGAAAATGCTGGTAACCATTTTCTTCTTTTCCCACAATGTTTTCTACCCTACTGGAAACAAATCTCAGTTTTTGAGTTGCATTTACTTTATTGCCTTCAAGTGCTTTAAATTCGGACCAGTCTAAAATCTTGTGGTTTGGGAGAGGGTTAAGTTAGATTCCCACATACTTGCCGCTTTAATAAGTACCTACTCTACACAGTGACGTATGATGTATTTTCCCTGGTTGTTGTATATGTAGACTATACATGCTGCTTTAATGTAAACATAAATTATTCATCTCTCGTCGACAGACCAGTTTGATTTCTCCAAACTGTTAGTGACTGGGTGAGAATATTATGCACATAATGCTAGTAGATTTAACTCTTTACCACACGACAAAATTTTTGGTTCAAATTGAAAGCATTTGCAGTCGACGAAATAAAGGTGACTGAAAAATTGAAATTTGTTCTGGGAAGGGTAGAAAACACTGTGGGAAAAGGAAAAAATGCTGGTTACCAGCATTTTCTCCTTTTCCTACAGTGTTTTAAAATGGCTTCTTTCTCAAGGGCGTCAAAAGTAGGGATTGTGTGGTAATGGGTTAAACTGATCAGAGCCTTATTTTACTTGGGTAGATCTATATGAACAAAAGTTGCTGAACTTTTTACCATGCAATCCTGACTTTTAACGACCCTGAAAGAGAAAGCCTTAAATGAAAACATTGCGGGAAAAAGGAGAAAATGCTGGTAATCAGCATTTTCTCATTTTTCCACAATGTTTTCTACCCTATCAAAGCCAAATTACACCATTTTAGCCACTTTGAAATTGTTATCTGCAGATGCTTTCAATTTAGATTGGTCTAAAATTTTGCTGTGTGGTAACAGGTTAACTCCTTACCACACAATCCCTACTTTTGACGACCCTGAGAAAGAAGCCATAGGAAAACATTGTGGGAAAAGAAGAAAATGCTGGTAACCAGCATTTTCTCCTTTTCCCACAATGTTTTCTTCCCTTCCCAAAACAAATGTCAAATTTCCCGTCAATTTTGTCTTCTGCAAATGCTTTCAGTTTGGACAAGTCTAAGATTTTGTCATTTGGTAAAGGGTTAAATGTAACACAACTTTCGATTGGTTGATTGATTGATTGATTGTATGGTAGTTTATGCTCTTTTCAACATTATATCAGTTATATTCTGGTGACTAGTGCACCTCTCCATGCTTCCTTGGAGTCTATTTTACCTGCTCCGCACAAGATTCTTTTCAAGCCACAGTCTGCTTTCCCCACTAATGATAAATAAATATTGTTGAAACAATGATCAGCAATGAGAGAGGAATGAATCCTGTCACAATGACTATTATCATTCCTTGGAAAGAAATTGGCAAAGCCGAGGATCAAACCCACGGCTCCTTGTTCTCAAATTTTGCAAGCTATCGAATGAGTTACCGAGACTCAGCTGTGAAGGATATGAACTATAAACTTCGAGGATGAATTGCATATTACAACAATTTAGAACAATTCACCTTGAATGATGTGTTTAATAAACTGTTTATTAGAACTACAAACAAGAGCCCATTCCTGATGATTATGTTACCATAACATGATTAAATCCTTCACCACACAGTCCCAAGTTTTAAAAAACTTACATAGAAGGCTTTGGAAAACATTGTGGAAAAAGGAGAAAATGCTGGTTACCAGCATTTTCTCCTTTTCCCACAATGTTTTTTACCCTATCTATGACAGCAATCACTGTTTGCATCACTCTTGATTTGTTGCTTGCAAATGCTTTTAACTCTTTACCACACGAAAAAAATTTGGACTGGTTCAAATTGAAAGCATTTGCAGATGACAAAATAAAAGTGACTGAAATACAAGTGTAGAAAACACAGTGGGAAAAGGAGAAAATGCTGGTTACCAGCATTTTCTCCTTTTCCCACTATGTTTTCTAAAAGCTTCTTTCTCAAGGTCGTCAAAAGTAGGGATTGTATGGAAATGGGTTAATTTGGTATGGTCCGAAAGTTTGTGGTTTGGTGCAAGGTTAAACCCTTACTATATATAATTACATATACATGTATTATATATCTTAAATTTTAGCCATTGGTAACCATACAGAGAAGGCTTTTGAAAACATTATGGGAAAAGGAGAAAATGCTGGTAATCAGCATTTTCTCCTTTTCCCACAATGTTTTCTTCCCAATCAAAGACAAAGTCATCCTTTGAGCCGCCATCTGTAAATGCTTTCAATTTGAGCAAGTCTACAAAATTGGTTGGGTGGAGCAGAGATATTCTTCAGAATTTTGACTGTGAAAGTAACAGAACTTCTGATTTGGTTAAACTGTTTGGTTTATCCAGTCAGAAGTTCTCTTACTTTCACTGTCAGAAAATCTTGAAGAATAAGACAAAGAATGTTCTAAAGAATGATTGGTGAATACAGACCTTGGTGTTGCGAGTTTTTTACATGGTTGAGGCAAACTTTCTTTGCGGCATTTTTTAGCTCACCTGAGCACAACGTGCTCAAGGGGAGCTTTTAGGATCACCCGGTGTGCGTCGTCCGTCGTCCGTCGTGCGTCGTCAACAATTCTTTAAACATCAACTCCTCCTAAACCGCTGGGCGGATTTGGACCAAACTTGGCAGGAATGTTCCTTGGGAGGTCCTCTTTAAAAATTGTTCACAGAATTTGATTCCATCAAAAACTCTGGTTGCCATGGCAACAAAATGGAATTTTTTAGCAAATTCTTTAAAAATCTTCTCCTCTGAAACCGCTGGTCGGATTTTGAAATAATTTCACAGATATGTTCCTTGGGTGACCCTTTTCAAAAATTGTTCGTGAAATTTTGATTCGTCAAAAATTGTGGCTCTGGTGAATGGGGGCTTCTTGCACTATACAGAAATGAAGGAATTCTTTAAAAATCTTCTCCTCTGAAACCGCTGGTCGGATTTTGAAATGATATCACAGATATGTTCCTTGGGTGACCCTTTTCAAAAATTGTTCGTGAAATTTTGATCCGTCAAAAAATGTGGCTCTGGTGAATGGGGGCTTCTTGCACTATACAGAAATGAAGGAATTCTTAAAAAATCTTCTTTTCTGAAACCGCTGGTCAGATTTTGAAATAATTTCACTGAGTTGTTCCATGGGTGACCCTTTTAAAAAGTTGTTCGCGAAATTTTGATTGGTCAAGAAAAATGGCTCTGGTGAATGGGGGCTTCTTGCACTATACAGAAATGAAGAAATTCTTAAAAATTCTTCTTCTCTGAAACAGCTGGTTAGATTTTGAAATAATTTCACAGACTTGTTCCTTGGGTGACCCTTTTCAAAAATTGTTCGTGAAATTTTGATCCGTCAAAAAATGTGGCTCTGGTAAATGGGGGCTTCTTGCACTATACAGAAATGAAGGAATTCTTAAAAAATCTTCTTCTCTGAAACTGCTTGTCAGATTTTGAAATAATTTCACAGAGTTGTTCCATGGGTGACCCTTTTGAAAAATTGATTGCGAAATTTTGATTGGTCAAGAAACATGGCTCTGGTGAATGGGGGCTTCTTGCACTATACAGAAATGAAGAAATTCTTGAAAATTCTTCTTCTCTGAAATGGCTGGACAGATTTTGAATTAATTTCACAGAGATGTTCCTTGGGTGACCCTTTTCTTAAACTGTTCGCGAAATTTTGATTGGCCAAGAAGCATAGCTCTAGTGAATGGGGGCTACTTGCACTATATGAAAATGAAGAAATTCTTGAAAATTCTTCTTCTCTGAAACCCGTGGTCAGATTTTAAAATAATCTGACAGAGATGTTCTTTGGTGATCCTTTCCAAAAGCTGTACGTATAATTTTGATCCGTCAAGAAACATGGCTCTTGTGAATGGGGGCTACTTGCACTATACGGACATGATGAAATTCTTTAAAATTCTCTCTTCTCTGAAACCCCTGGTCAGATTTTGAAATAATTTCAGAGAGATGTTCCTTGAGTGACCCTTTTCAAAACTTGTTTGTAAATTTTGATCCATCAAGAAACATGGCTCTCATGGATGGGGGCTACTTGCTCTTATACAGAGATGAAGAATTCTTAAAAATTCTTCTTTTTGAAACTGATGGTCAGATTTCGAAATGACTTTTACAGGTGACCTTTTGAAAATTGCTTGGCAAAATTATAAATTTGGTTCCAATGTTTCATTACCTCAAAAAGAAAAAAAATAGACTATGGTCATCTCAAAAATTCAGGTGAGCGATCCAGGGCCATCTTGGCCCTCTTGTTTCTTGTAACTGACTGAGATACCGGGCTTGGCTAGCCGGGCTCTATAGCTGAGTGTCAGAAAATCTTGGAAAAGAAGACAAAGAAATTTGTCAGTGTGAAAGTAACAGAACTTCTGATTGGTTAAACTATTTGTTTTAGCCAATCAATCTTCTACAATCCCCCCAATTTTGGGGGGGAGTGATGCGTCATAGCAGATAGGTTGAATGTTCGAAGAATATGACATGAGCAGACAACGCTGTTTGAGGCAAACTTTTATTTTGGCAATATTTTTTGTCTCTCATCTTCAATGCATGTCTCTCATCTGCGATGCAAGTGAGAAAAGCAGTAAGTCACTTTGAAAAAAAGTGTTATTAGTGGTGTAAATAAAGCCTGAAACCACACATGGGTACACTTACCAGAGCGATATGACCAAAGCTGTTAAAACGCTGTTTACTTTAACTCATTACCAAACAACAATATTTTAGGTTTGTTTAAATCGAAAACATTTACAGATGACAAAATAAAAGTGACTGAAAATTTGCTATTTTTTTTGTGAAGGGCAGAAAACAGTGTGGGAAAAGGAGAAAATGCTGGTAACCAGCATTTTCTCCTTTTCCCACACAGTTTTCTACAGGCTTCTTTCTCGGGATCATTAAAAGTTAAAGGATTGTGTGGTAATAGGTCAATTATACATACCAGACTTGGCTTGCATATGAAGTAAATAGTTTCTACAAAAGTTTCTTTTCAGTAAGGATTACTATGTATTAGAAACTTGCATGGCTTACAATGACCAGTCCAGGATCACACAGCTTAACTCTTTACCAAACGGCAAAATTCAGGCCTAGACCAAATTCAAAGCATTTGCATACGACATACATGTATTGAATGTAGCTAAACAGACGATTTCTGTATGTGATATGGTAGAAAACATTGTGGAAAAAGGAGAAAATGCTGGTTACCAGCATTTTCTCCTTTTCCTACAATGTTTTCAAAGGACTTCTTCCCAGGGTCGTTAAAACTCGGGACTGTGTGGTACTCTTTACCAAACGACAAAATTGTAGACGGCCCAAAATTAAAAACATTTGCAGACAACAATTTCAGTGTTGCTCAGATGGTGCAATTGCTTATTGATAGGATATAAATCATTGTTGGAAAAGGAGAAAATGCTTAAATGGTTACCAGCATTTTCTCCTTTTGCCACAATATTTTCATATGACTTCTTTCAAAGGGTCGTCAAAAGTGGTCATTGTGTGGGAAAGGGTTTAGGCTACCAAATGACCAGATCGTTTACTGTCCCTAATTGAAAGAATTTACAGAGGACAAAATAAAGTTGACTGAAAAAGTTAAACTTGGTTTGGGTGGGTAGAAAACATTGTGGGAGAAGGAGAAAATGCTGTTACCAGCATTTTTTCCTTTTCCCACAATGTTTTCAACAGGCTTCTTTCTCTAGGTAGTCAAAGGTCGGGGTTGTTTGGTAATGGGTTAAATCTTCACCTCTAGGAAAAAGTTTGGTCATTACAAACTTGAAAGTATTTGCAGAAGACAAGGTAAATGTAACCCAAATGATTATTTCTGTCTGATAAGGTTTGAAAACATTGCTGGTTACCAGCATTTCTCCTTTTCCCACAATGTTTTCTAAGGGCTTCTTTCTCAGGGTTGTCTAAAGTAGGGATTAAATGGTAAAGGGTTAAATAGCTAGAAAACATATTAGGAAGAAAAAGATGCTGGTATCTCAAATTAGTCGCTGGTGTTCCAAGAATCTGTCCTCTTTGTGGAGACTGGACTGTTCAGCAAAAGGTGAAACAAATACATGTACCTTGTTATCAACCGGCATGAGTTTGTAGGTTGATCGAAGTTGACTCTTTTACTTAACACATTACCAGACGACAAAATTTAGCCTTGTCCGAATTGAAAGCATAATTATGCAGATGTCAACTTCAATGTGGCTCAAATTTTCTTTGATAGGGTAGAAAACATTGTGGGAAAAGGAGCAAAAACACTGCTTACCAGCATTTTCTACTCTTCCCTCAATGTTCTCTAAAGGCTTCTGTTCCAGAAGCGGCAAAAGTCGGTATTGTGTGGTAAAGGGTTAATACTTACTCAAACAACAAATTTTAGACTTCACGGTTAAAAGCATTCTGTTATACCACCCATTCCATGGGATCACGATTCCACTATGCTTTGAAATTTCGGTCGGAAGGCCGAAAGATAATTAGCAACAGCTCAGAAGGTATGCCATGATACACTGTATGATTGAAATAGCATTGAAAGGGAAGTAAAATACTATCCGTCCAATTAATGAATGAACATTTTTTTTTTCAGATTTACGATGGACCACAGCTATACCATACCTGTACCTGAGGTTTAAGCAAGCCCGCTGGAAGAAATGCATCTTAATACTTTCTGCCAATGGTTACATTAGGGATGAATGTATACCCAAAGAAGATTGTTCATAGACAGCATTGCCACAACTCCAAGCTTCTGAGAAAACAAGGGGATTTGTGCAAGACAGCAGTGCCACAATTGAACAGCTTCTAAGAAAACAAGGTGATTGTGAAACACAGCAATGATACAACTTAGCTACTTCCAAAAAAGACAAGGTGATTGTGAAACACAGCAGTGATACAGCTTAACAGCTTCTAAGAAAACAAGGCAATTGTGCAAGATAGCAGTGATAAAACTTAGCCACTTCTAGGAAAACAAGGCAGTTGTGCACGACAGCAGTGATACAGCCTGGATGATTCTAAGAAAACGTTATAGTATTGTCTCAGTCCTGTTTTAACTCATTACCAAACAACAATATTTTAGGCTTGCCCAAATCGAAAGCATTTGCAGACGACAAAATAAAAGTGATCAAAAATTTGAATTTTTTTTTGTGAGGGGTAGAAAACATTGTGGAAAAAGGAAAAAATGCTGGTTACCAGCATTTTCTCCTTTTCCCACAATGCTTTCTAATGGCTTCTTTCTCAGGGGCGGCAAAAGTAGGGATTGTGTGATAATGGGTTGACTCCATACCAAACCACAGAATTTCAGGTTTGTTCAAATCGAAAGCATTTGCAAATGACAAAATAAAAGTGACTGAAAATTTGAAATTTGTTTTGTGAAGGTTAGAAAGCATTGTGGGGAAAAGGAGAAAATGCTGGTGACCAGAATTTTCTCCTTTTCCCACAATGTCTTCTAAAGGCTTCTTTCTCAGGGTCGTCAAAAGTAGGTGTTGAGTGGTAATATGTGTCTTCGATGTCCCCATACAAAGGCTTGAAATTTTTGGATATTGTGGTCACCACTGAAGATGTTAAGTTTAGACAGAGGCTAGTGGTTCACTATCTAACCCTTTACCAGAAAGCAAAAATGTTGACCTGTCTGTACTTGCAGACGACAATTTCAGAGCGATCCTGATGTTGACACTTGTCTTAACTCTTTACCACATAATCTCAACTTTTAAAGACCCTGAAGAAGAAGCCTTCTGAAAACATTGTAGGAAAAGGAGAAAATGCTGGTAACCAGCATTTTCTCCTTTTCCCACAATGTTTTCTACCCTTCCCAAGACAAATTTCAATTTTTAAGTTGGATTTATTTTGTTGTCTGCAAATGCTTTCAATTTGGACAAATCAAAAATTTTGTTGTTTGGTAAAGAGTTAAATAAGGTAGAAAACATTGTTCGAAAAGGAGAAAATGCTGGTAGACTTTTCCCACAATTTTTTCCATCCATTCAAAAAGTAATCCCATCATGTGATATAGATTTAATTTGTTGTTTACAGACTCTTCCAAATTGTACTGCATACAAATCACTCTAAATTTCAGAACTATCCACTCATTGGCCTGGTTATTATTGTAAGACCTCTGTTTCAGCCAATCAAATCATTAGTTTTGAAATTTAGAAGTAGAAGTTAATTTAAATTAGTCCCTGACTTTTATGGTGGTGTTCTCCATTAGGATTAAACCTCAAAATCTTTTTGAAAGGAATATGCCTGCTTTTGCAACTTATTTAGCGCTGTTGTTTTGAATCAAAGATACACTTTATGTGTCTAAAAGTATCTGCAGCTTGCAATGACACCAACATGAAGTGGTCTTGTTTACATTCTTTTCAAGACAATCTTCATGCATACTTTATTGTATGATATTGTGTTCTTAAGTTTATTGGGTTTTTGTTCGCTGATTATATTTTTTTGGAGAGCGGAAAAAAATCAATGAAAATATCATCAGTTTACTTCCAAAACCTCGTAACTACAGCTTCTAACAAGCTGTACTTCCGAGGTTTTTAAAGTAAACCGACGATATATGTCAGTTTATTAGCCTTTAAAATCAGTCTGATGGTCTAGTGATCTGTAGAAGAAAAGCTCTTGAAAACTTTGTTAGAAAAGGAGAGCAATATTAGTTGTACAGTCAGGTTACAGGGGGGTTTTGAAACTTGTTCATGGTTGTGGTGAATCATGAATATGATTCACCAAAGCTGTGAACAAGTTTCCAAAGCCCCTGCCACCTGACTGTACAAAGAATTCATTATATTGCAAAGTATTACCATTCCAATGTTTGTTAAGCAAAATTTACCTGTTTTTTGGTTTACAAAAATTGAGTGCTCTGATGAAGTAGAATTTCCCTTCCTGGTACCCCAATTCAATGAAAACTGACGTCATTGGGAAATGACGTTTCTGAAACCTTGGTAATACATGCTAAAACATGCAGCTTGACGCATAATCTTAATATTAATCTTGATTGACACTGCTATTGTGGATGTTGTGTTGATAGTGTAGTCATGTATATGGGGCATCTGAAAGGGAAACTGCTTTTACGTTGGTTTTGCCAGTGTACATGATATGTATGCTCAGGCCATATTATCCAATCAGATCGCGTGAAACTTCTTTGCAGTATAGTAATACTTCATCTTTCCTTTTTCCCACCAGGTTTCCTTCCCTGTCATTAGGGCAAATACAATGTCATTTTAGTCAGTGATGATTTTTTGTCTGCATTGAGCTCTGGATTGGGGCAAGCGTAAAATTTTGTCCTGCGATAAATACCTACATAATGCTTTTAGATAAATACATATATGTTGGTTTTTATTTATTGCCTGCACTGAGTGCAAAATGGAACAATTGATTGTAACCAGTCTATGCATTTTAAAAAGTGATGGTATTTGAAAAAGAAGAGAAAAATCCAGTTCAACTTGTATAAATCAAGCACCTATAGGATATTCAGAACATGCTTACTTAACCCTTTACCCCACAGGGCATTTCTATAGTATGTCTAATTGACCCTTAATAACAGCAAGGATGAAACCATTTCTTATGTGTATTGGCACCTTTTGATAGTGTAGAAAACATTGTGAAAACATTGTGGCAAAAGGTGAAATTGCTCATCACGAGCAATTTCACCTTTTGATACAATGTTTTCCAAAGGCTCCTACAAGCAATGCATAGAAATGAGTATCTATGGAGTAAAAGGTTGAGTCTTTCCTTAGCTGAGACAAGTCATAAAGCTTTTGTGGGCAGAGTTAGATCAAGATCAGATTGCACAGAATGTGCAGTCTGATTTGTGATCTACATTGCCTATTATTTCATTCACAGTTATTATGAAACTGCTTCTTTATCTTACAGCAGAAATGTATTTATGGTCATGGACAAAATTAATGTGTAATTAATTGGTTTGTTAGTAAAAGAATTGAGACATGTGCCTGCTTCATACTGGTACACTTCAACATATTTGCCTCCTATAACCCTTTACTCCATAGATACTCATTTCTACGCATTGCTTTTAGGAACCTTTGGAAAACATTGTTGCAGAAGGTGAAATTGCACTTGAGGAGCAATATCACCTTTAGTCACAATGTTTTCTATGCTATCAAAAGCTGTCATATACACAGAAGAAACGATGGCATCCTTGCTGATATTTAGGGTCAATTAGAAATACCATAGAAATGCCTTATGGGGTAAAGGGTTAAGACCCAGAATAGGCTTGCTTAACTCTTTCATTGAATTAATGAATTGCATTTTCTCAAATGCTACAAATTGAGTTTCCATACAAGATCTATGGAGAGTTCAGTCATAATCTAGTATAAAACAGTGGACATTGCAGACCAGAGATCAGATTGCACATTCTGTGCAAATTCTGTGCAGTCTGATCCTGATTTTCACTGCCCTCTGAAGCTTCTGGTGTCGTCATTGGTATGCTAAGAGTTCTTTTTTTTTTTAGATTTTTATTTATATGGAGACCAGCATTTTCTACATTTTCCACGTTTTCTTCCCTTCCCAAAACGAATTTCAAATTTTCATTTACTTTCATTTTGTTGTCTGCAAATGCTTTCAATTTGGACCTGTCTAAAATTTTTTCATTTGGTAAAAAGTTAACACAGGTTGCTTGCTTAACCCTTTACCAAACAATCCCTGATTTTTACGACCCTGATAAAGAGGCCTTTTGAAAACAATGTAGGAAAAGGAGAAAATGCTGGTAACCAGCATTTTCTCCTTTTTCCACTATGTTTTCTACCCTGCTAGAAACAGGTTTCACTTTCTGAGTTGCATTTATTTTGTCATCAGCAAGTGCTTTCAAATTGGTTCGGTCTAAAATTTTGTCATTTTGTAAAGGGTTAATGGAAATGGAGGTGGCCACTAAGTGAGGGTTAAAAGTACTGAATTCCTCTAATTACAGTGTAGTTGGTATTTGATATGTAATGTATAAGGGTTTTTTTTATTTACTAATTTATAGTAGCACTTTATAATTCTGTAAACCAGTATTTTGCAGACTTACTTATTACCTTTAGAGACCAGTATTTTGCAGATAGTCAATCCTAACTTTATAGCCAATTTTTTATTCATTTTGATAGTTTTGCTTTTTTATCTCAATTTTTGAAACTGCTAGAATCTTTAGCTTGGCTGTTTTTGAAGAAAGTATCCATGTATTGTCCACAGCCCTTTTGTTGTTGTCATGGTGCAAAAACTTTAACATTTCATAATATTTCTGTCATTGCAGAAGGTTATTAATTCAAACTTGATCAAGAAGTTATCTATCGAAAGGGGTATCCATACAACAAAACAAGGGCTGATAATCATCAAACAATTTTTGACAATTATGCCTCTTTTTTTTGTTACTGAATTTTCACTGAAAAGTCATCTATTTTTCAAGCAACAGAAGCAGTGTTTGCACTCACTTGTCATGCTCTTGTAACAATTTAGAAGAAAATGCTTTCATTCCCTTGTAATATATGCATCACAAATATAATTATAACCCCCACAAAATGCATGGAATGGGGAGTTAGACTGGAGTCAGGTTATCTGTCTCTTGCCTGACCATCAATTGGTATACTTTGTGTCTTTTTGCTCTCCTCCAGGTTTCAGCAATTTTATGTCCTCCTTTCTCCTTTTCTCTTTTAAAGCCTTTTTTTGCCAGGATTGTTTTAAGCTGGGATTGCTTCCTTAACCCTTTACCAAACAACAAAATTTCAGACTGGTCCAAATAAATAAACATAACTCAAAAATTAAAATTTGTTTCCAGTAGGGTAGAAAACATTGTAGGGAAAGGAGAAAATGCTGGTTACCAGCATTTTCTCCTTTTCCCACAATGTTTTCAAAAGGCTTCTATATTGGGGTCGTAAAAACCAGGGATTGTTTGGGAAAGGGTTAAGGGTTAAATGAAACTCTTTCTTCCATAGGAGAGTGAATGACAATTACAGGAGTGTTGGTCCTTTGAAAAATTTTACTAAACCCATTACCACACAATCCCTACTTTTGACGCCCCTGAGAAAGAAGCCTTTTGAAAACATTGTGGGAAAAGGAGAAAATGCTGGTAACCAGCATTTTCTCCTTTTCCCACAATGTTTTCTACCCTTCACAAAACAAATTTCAAACTTTCAGTCACCTTTATTTTGCGGTCTGCAAATGCTTTCAATTTGGACCAGTCTAAAATATTGTTGTGTGGTAAAGAGTTAAAAAGGGATACAGCTACTTCAGAATCAAATTTTATTTGTTTTCTTTAAATTAATTCATTGTCAATAAGGGCTTGTACGAATAATGACCTCAGTACATAAATGTATTTATAAGTTGCTTTGTATAATGATGACAGTTACACTAGCATCGTCATATTCATGTGCTTATGAAATACAGACAACACATTTATAATTTGTAGTGAATGAATAGTAGTTGATTGCCTTCAAGCCCTTCTATGCTCACCTGAATAAAATATGCATGGGATGAAATTTTGAGCTGGGTCTCGGTCCCACTCAGGTGGGCACTTCAGTACCAACACGATTCAGGGCTACAACTGATTGTTTCAAAGAAAAAGTGGAGTTATTGTCATAGCCCTGTGGCAGTCTGTGTTGGTGATGTTATTGTGCAAAAACTTTGACATTTTATGATATCTTTGCTATTACTGAAGACATTTACTTCAAACTTAGACATGTTGTCTTTCTGTCATGAGGGAACCCATACAGTAAGGGCAGATAACCAAAAAACAATTTTTCTCATTGTTATGAATCTTTCTGATGTAGGATTTTCACTTGGGAAAAATCAAGCAATTTCAGCCGAGTGTTGGCACCTGCAGGCATTGCTCTTATTTTATTATTTGACACAATATTCAAATGAACTGTGTAGATCAATGGCTTTTTTGGTCTTTCAGATAGATGTTTAATCCATTACCACACAATCCCTAATTTTGACAACCCAGAGAAAGAGGCCTTTGGAAAACATTGTGGGGAAAAAGAGAAAATGCTGGCAACTTAGAGAAAGAGGCCTTTGGAAAACATTGTGGGGAAAAGGAGAAAAAGCTGGTTGCCAGCATTTTCTTCTTTTCCCACAATGTTTTCTACTCTTGAAAAAACAAATTTCAAATTTTCAGTCACTTTTATTTTGTCCTCTGCAAATGCTTTTGATGTAGACAAGCCTAAAATATTTTCGCTTGGTAATGATATAGTTCGTATTTGATAGCCAAGAAGGGGCTGACTCATGAGCATACGGATGTTGCTTCAGTCTGTATCAAACGATGAGCTTTACTTGTATAAGTGTTGGCATCAACATTTAGACTTATCTAGATGTTTGTTGATAGCATGTAGTCTCATCTGAATGTTCACAGTCTAATGATAATTATTGTAAGACATAATGACCTAAATAACTTTGGACGTTGAAGCATATAGGGCATTGCTACTTTTGACAATTTTCAAATTCATTTATTAGCGACACAAAAGTTATAAAACAAGTTCTATATTGCATAAACATGTCTTCAAGACTTTACCAGTCCACAAAAAATTCTAGCCTAGTTTTTAAAATGACACAATGTTGCTCAAAAATACAAATTTGTTGGGTAGGGGGTGGGGGGTAGGTGGGTTGTTTTTTGCGGAACAGAAAACATTCTGGTAAAAAAGGAGAAAATGATGGTTATTGCCCACATTTTGTACTTGTCTCACAATATTTTTGAAAAAAATCTTTGTAAGGTTGTTTCAACTTGGGATGGATTGGTATTGGATTGAAGTATGTAATTCAGGAAGTAAAAATGATGTAGCCAAATATGTGTCAAGTATATACTACAGTTGATGCTTAACCCTTTACCACACAATCCCTACTTTTGACGAACCTGAGAGAGAAGCCTTTAGAAAAGATTGTGGAAAAGGGAGAAAATGCTGGTTATCAGTATTTTCTCCTTTTCCCAAGTTTTATACCATTCACAAGACAGATTTCACATTTTCTGTCACTTTTATTTTGTCTTTTGCAATTGCTTTCGATTTGGACTAACCTAAAATTTTGTCATTAGGTAATGAGTTAACAAGATTGAACTTTGTATTAGATGACGAAATTTTAGACTTGTTCAAATAGAAAGCATTTGCAGACAACAAATTTAACCCTTTCCCAAACAATCCCTGGTTTTTACGGGTCAGGGATAGAAGCCTTTTGAAAACATAGTCAGAAAAGGAGATAATGCTGTTAACCAGCGTTTTCTCCTTTTCCCACAATGTTTTTTACCCTATCATATAGGAAAATTATCTTTTTAGCAACTGTTAAGTTGTCATCTGCAGAATGCTTTCAGTTTGGTGTGGTCCAAAATTTGCCGCTTTGGAAAGGGTTAATGTAACTCCATTGATGAAATTAGTCTTCCAAAATTATGTTGAAAAGGAGAAAATACTAGTTGCTGGCAACCACAAAGTTTTCTAAAAGCTCTTATCTCGGGCTTGTCAAGATCTGGGATAAGCTTTAAGAGAGTTAACCTTTTACTGCACAATCCCTACTTATAACGACCCTGAGGAAGACAGCTTTTGGAAACAGAAAGTAACCAGTATTTTCTCCTTTTTTCCCCAAAGGCGTTTTCTGTCCTATCAATCATAAATTTCGTCATTTGGACCACTGTTGATATATTGTCTGCAAATTATTTTAATTTGGACCAGTTTAAAATTTTGTTGTTTTGTAAAAAGTTATGACTATGAGACATCTGCATTTTTCTGAGAAATCTATTTTCTGTAATGAATGTCTATTAACCACTAGGACAAGATTAGAATGCACTGTCTATGCAGCCTGATTTTTGAACTTCATAGTCCAATGAGGAGATAGTTTTTTACTTGAAATGCATTCAATTTAGACAAGTCTAAAATTTTGTCATGTGGTAAAGAGTTACGGATTAAACTGAGCACAGTATTGTTACATTTATTATCTGACCTTGATGAAACTCATTAAACATGTCTTCCTGGAAATGTGGGAAGGATGTTCTGAACTATAATTAGATCCGCATTTAAAAACTCCCACACTTTTAACATTAGTTTCCACTTAGATATACATGTACATATTTAGGCCTAAGGCCACTGGATATGTGACAGACTGAGCCAAGCGCCAGTAGCTCACTTGGTAGCTTGGGGGACTTGAGGAAAGGGGTTTGTGGGTTCAATCCCTGGCTTGGGCAATTTCTCTCCCAGGATTGATGATATTCATTGTGATAAGATATGTTCCTTTCCCATTGCTGACTGTTGTTTGGTGATGGTTATGTACATGTAGGAAAGCAGCCAGTGGCTTGGAAAGAAAGTTATGGGAAGTATTGATACAAGAGACCCCAGGAAAGCATGGATAGGTGCATTGACTGTCATGATGTAACCAAAGTAATGTTGAAAATGATATTAAACACCATACAATCATACTATGAACATGATATGCTGAGTCATATTTCTTTTCTCAGAAGGTTTACGACTTTTACTCTGTACCACACAAGAAGTTGTAGGCTTTCTGAAATCAAGAGCATTTGCTGATCAAATATAAATGTGGCTATGCATGGAATGATATGGTAGAAATATTGTGGAGAAAATGCTGCTTCTTCAGCCTTTCAGAGAGTAGAGAAATATGTAGAAAAAGAAGAAAAAGACAATTTTCTCCACATCCCACAATGTTATTCTTGATATGCTATGAACATGTGCATACATCTATTTTGTGAAGGATTTAGTGTTTTTTAACCCATTACCAAACGACAATATTTTAGACTGGTCCAAATTGAAAGCATTTGCAGACAACAAAATAAAAGTGACTGAAAATTTGAAATTTGTTTTGTGAAGGGTAGAAAACATTGTGGGAAAAGGAGAAAATGCTGGTTACCAGCATTTTCTCCTTTTCCCACAATGTTTTCTGAAGGCTTCTTTCTCAGGGGCATCAAAAGTAGGGATTGTGTTGTAATGGGTTAAGCTGTTTGGGTCAAGATTACACTCCTTGTAATACGCAGCCAGACAAGATTTTGGACCTTGACTTGTGATCTATTGATTCTAACTTTGGCGTTGCAACAACTACTTTCTGTTAAAAAATTGAATATAGAATTTTCATTGACATTTAGGCCTCATCGATCTTTTTCAGATAGTGAAGCTCAAGATGAGGCTGCACATTCTGTACAGTCTGATCTTGGATCTATACGCTGATAAAGGAGATATTTGTCATCAAAAAAGGAGTTTGAAAAAGCAAAATTTGGGTTTTACTTTCAGCTTAACTCATTACCAAACGACAAAAATTTAGCCATGCCCAAATTGAAAGCATTTGCAGATGACAAAATAAAAGTAACTGAAAATTTGAAATTTGTTTTTTGAATGTGAAAAACATTGTGGGAAAAGGAGAAAATGCTGGTCACCAGCATTTTCTGCTTTTCCCACAATGTTTTTTAAAGGCTTCTTTCTCAGGGTCGTCAAAAATAGGGATTGTGTGCTAAAAGGTTAAAGGTTTTCTTAAACTGATTAAGCAGTTCAAGGGTTAACTTACAGTCTTAGAATCAAACACTGTTTTGTTTGTGTCATAATAAAATGAAAGTAAGTGAATGCGTGATAACTGATGTGTATTTTTGAATACTTAAAACTTATGCATTTTCAAGACTTAAATTTGCAACCAGTACAGATCAATGTGAGACTGCATTAAATGTTCAGTCAGATCTTAGACCAACGCTGTCTACTTTGCTAAGATATTATAGAGAAAAGCAACCTTCATATTGCAAATATGTTAGTCTTATTTTTAGACTCAAAATGTCTCGTATATATAAAGTAAAGCATGTGTAATGGGGAATAGCAAGTCTGTTATGATAAAATCACAAGATTTCGATAATATTAGTGCATATATTTGAAGAAATTACATTTATTTATGAGAGACCAATTTTCATAAATAACCCTTCTAATTGCTTTGTTAGAATTTACAAGAACTCCTAACAATATTTAAATGAAATATATTAACCCTTTACTCCATAGATACTCATATCTACGCATTGCTAGTAGGAGCCATTGGAAAACATTGTGGTAAAAGGTGAAATTGCTCGTCACGAGCAATTTCACCTTTTGTCACAATGTTTTCTATGCTATCAAAAGGTGTCATATACACCTAAGAAACGGCTTCATCCTTGCTGTTATTTAGGGTCAATTAGAGATACCATAGAAATGCCTTATGGGGCAAAGGGTTAAGAAAAAGAATCTGTGGTTGAATATAAGCAGCAGAAATATCATCGCTTTACCAAGGTGTTTTTATTCAGTGATATGATATGACGGACACCTTATGCTTTCAGGACTTAATGCATCTTCTAAAAGCGATTTGTCAAAAAAGAATCACTTTTGTCTGAAAACCGACTGAATTATGAGTAAGATTTTTTTTTCGATGTTCAGAAAATGTATCATTAGCAAAATATTTTGACATAGTTTAGCAAAACGTTTAGACCTGATTCAAAACTTTCTTAAAAGCACCCAATGATTAGGATTACGGTATTACCCATGCTTTACTTTAATGGGCCTTGTTAGAAATGAGATGAATAGTACCAGTGTTTACTGTATTTTTTTCGTAGAAAATCTTGTAAGGTATTACAGTCTGAAAGATTTTATGTCATGGTGTAGAATATATGCATGTTTTATGTCCGAGTGATGTATTATTTCAGTAAGTATACATGTATAACAAATTTCTATAGAACATAGCTTGAATGAATGTTTTTAAGAATTTATTATATTTCTATATATATATATGAATATATGAGCTGCTTGAAAAAAGATATGAATGTTTTATTATGTATTATATTCTGTATACATTCATATTGTAATACTTTTGTAAAATAAAGTTACGGCATACCACAAATAATATAATACTTTGTCCTTTTCTTTAAAACTCCCTTTTTGACGAAGGTGAGTATTTTTTATTTGTAAAGGTATCGTGCAGGCTTTTGAAGTATTTCAGTGCCAAATATATAAACTCCTCTCCGACAACTGAAAATAGAATCCACTTAGAATCGATTGTATACAGAGGACTTTCAATTATATCTATGGAATGTTTAGTATATGACGGACATAAACAAAGTAGTATTATTGGAGTAGGAAATTAGCGGCGGCTTGGAGACGTTGCTTTTTGTACTATTGAAGAATCACTTGGAACGTATAAACAGATGTATTGCCAATTTCATCATAGCTGTATAGAGAAAAATGGCTTTGAAAAAAGCGCTAATTATCAGCATTTTCTCCTTTTCCAGCAATATTTTCTACTTGTTTTTAAAGATGAAACTCATCGTTTGAAAAAAATGAAATTATATATCTTCTTATCCAGGAAGAAAAGCTGGACACTCAAAGAAGCAAGAAAATATACATCCACAGGGTATTTACAAATCCTCACCTCACCTCCCATCCAAAGTTAATTATAACTGGATGTGAATAATCCTAAGTATACGCGGGGCAGCCTATCCTTTAAGAATCCTTTAAGAATCTCAGTTATAGTGCCGCATCTTGACAGGTTAATAGGTAACTACTAGGCCGTTACAAGATCTTCAGCTTTCTAATCTGGTATACACACCTGAACTATATTTCTGTTCAAAGTTTTTTACTCTTTTCTTTGATGTTACAACATTCAAGTATTTGTAAAAGTGACACTAAGCGCTGTAATTTCTCTAAATTTTCAAAGAAAGTATGAGAGAGAATGCTAGACTTCTGTTTTGTAGGCCTTTACAGAATTAGCATAAGGAGATCCAGCGGCCAGAAATAGAAACATAGCCAGAAAGTGCA
This sequence comes from Tridacna crocea, assembly GCA_943736015.1. NCBI lineage: Eukaryota > Metazoa > Mollusca > Bivalvia > Cardiida > Cardiidae > Tridacna > Tridacna crocea. Next base: position 47,479,098 of record OX031068.1, on the reverse strand, counting down.
ATTCGTCCACACTACAAGTATACGCACGGCAGGTTTTCTTCAGGTAGATTTTGCGTATGTCTAGGTTTGGTTGCGGTTTCCCGAATTAATTAATTTCAAACATGATGAAGCCTTCATTGTTGCTGTTTCAGGGCATGCTGTAGTTTCCAGACTCTTATTTTGTTATCTTCCGCGACTTCTTCAGCGACGCAGTGTTCATATGCATTTTTTTGTCTTCATACATTTTGCCTGTCTCACTGTGATCAACTTCCTGGAGATATTCGAAGCTTCAGCAGATAGAGCAAGGAAATCCGCAACTGAGCACCATACTTCTCTAACTGTTAAGAAATGGAATCTTTCGCCTGACAAAGTCCATCTGGATAAATGTGTAGGTTCCAGTTGGCACAGGACCGTTGGGGATGATAGATATAACTCGGTGTCTTCAAATGACACCAAAAATTGTGACAACTTCGCCTACACTGTAATGCATCCTCGGATACCCCGGGGTCTCCCTATTTGCTACGCTATATCGACCCCTGGGACAATTAATTGAATTTCCCTCGCTTTACCGCTGGCCGAATGCTGGCTTTTCATTGGTTCCATCATCATTTTGTGATGGGCGAGTGGACTGTACGCTATGACGTTTCGTATCGATTTTTGGCGGCTGATACAAAGTTTTATTAGTCAATTGTCCCAGGGGTCGATGTAGCGTAGCAAATAGGGAGACCCCGGGGTATCCGAGGATGACTGTAATGTGTACAATTACAGATCTACAATCTGTAGCTGAAATGCACAAATCCGTCGTCAAGCTTATTGGTGCACTTGAAATTAAGATTTTCCATACCCAGAAAACTCATGTCTTGAAATGTTGTTATGTTGACCACTCTCTGTGCACGTCATGGTTGCATAAGAACTTACTGGTTTAATTGTTTTACATAGGGATTTTATACAATGGGTTAATTATATTTAGAATTATATTCGGTTTTAAAGCAAGGACCTTGACATAACCCTTTTTTTATATCGAGTAAACGCTATAAATCTGTCCACATTGAAAGCATGAGCAGACGATGCACTCAATATGGCACACATGATAAGGTTCGTCTTTGAGCGACAAAACGACAAAATTTTAGAATGGTCCAAATTGAAAGCATTTGCAGACGACAAAATAAATGTGATTAAAGAATTGAATTTGTTTTAGGAAGGGAAGAAAACATTGTGGGAAAAGGAGAAAATGCTGGTTACCAGCATTTTCTCCTTTTCCCACAATGTTTTCAAAAGGCATCTTTCTCATGGGTGTCAAAAGTTGGGATTGTGTGGTAAAGGATTAGCAGAAAATTCGACGCTCCAAAAGTGTTCAACATCCTCCATGCTAAAAATTATTAAGGAAGGGGATCATCTGGTGAACAGAATAGAAACTAAGGCTCCCACTGGAGCAGACAGAGTAAAGCTACACCACGAAACGTTGCAAAAAGAATTTTTTAACTATAAGAGCACACCACTGAATGCTGTTGACGAGGTATAGGCTTGATCGAAATTGTTACATTCTGCATAAACTTTATCTCCAACAGTTAATTCTAGGTAAATGGTCGTCGAGACGGTAGAGTCCGAAAACTGGCTGTCATAATGTCCAGTATGTCCCACATAACCGTTGTTTGCAATCAAGTTACAGTTCACATTTGCTTGACCGTTAGCATAAAGTGTTACTGTAAAGATATAAAGTCCGGTAACAGGACAGGTGAACATGCCTGTTGTAGTACTGAAGCCTGACCCAATGTTGAACAAGACGTTTCTGAAGAAAGCCACGCCATTCTTGTCTCCACCTGGGGTGTTCACCGAAAATGCAACAGGTCCACCTGTAATTAGTTGATAAAATCACAATGTAAAGCTCAGTAATATCTACAAAGTGCACAAACTGGAAATGTCACAACAGTGATTTCTTTGATGACCCTAAATGAATTTTCAGTTAATTGCAGTCTATGCAACTTCGCAACCGCAAGGGACAATGCTTGGTATGATGATACAAGAATGGTTATATTTTGATAAAATGAAGATGAAATGGGTTTAAAAGAAACTGGCCTGAAACGAGTATAGACGTATATATATTTAAAGATAAGAAAGATGGGAGTATTTTTTTCAGAAAGGACAGTTGCTCACATTTTCTTTCCTCCATGTCATTTCCTACACATGGATTTCCAAACTGTGCTGATCCGGTATGATTGCATGTCCTTTGCCTTGTTTTATAACCATGAGAACATGTAGACCATTGTGTCCAATATGACCAAACAGCGTCTGAAACAAATCAGTCCTGAATTTAAAAATAGAAGCTAGATTCCAACCTATGATCCCAGAATCGAGAGCAAATCATCTTACTGGAATAGCTATTTATCTTTTGTTTTAAATTACCATTAGAAAACCTATACTTAAATCTTCGAACCGACTACTAAAGAAGGTCAAAAGGAACATTAATGAACGACGAGTTAGAAATGTTGAGTAATAAGAGAATGTTTTTACCCGAACACCCTTTCTGAAAGCAAGCTTTGAATTCTGTAGCACTGCCCTCACATGTCTTTCCACCCAGTCGAGGTTCAGGATTGTCGCAGACCCTATGTCTCGTCACAGAGCCAATATCACAGGTCGCCGAACACGCTGTCCAAGGTAGCCATGCTCCCCACGCACCGTCAGCTAGTGTAAACAATACACTCCATGTATCTCATTACCAGGATCACATAAATTTAGAATTATCCGTATTTAAATGTGTTAACTGATAAAATCTTTAACCGAATAGAGCTGAAACTGATTAACTTAATTCTTAAGCTGTCAAGCGTCACCAAGAAAAAACAGATTGTAATCTTCACAATATATTTCATACTTTTAAATTGTAATTACATTAAAATGTGATATAAAATAGATTTTGTACCTGGGCAGGGATCCAACGTGCATGTTTTAAAATCGGTGGCATTCCCGTGACATAAACTTCCGGTGTCTAAGCTGCTAGGAGTAGAGCAAGTACGAGTTCTAAGCGCCCGACCAAACCCACATCCTCCAGCACAGAGGCCCCATTCTGACCATGAGCTCCAGGTTCCACCTGTCAGAATGATGATAGCAAACTTCCAAGGGTAAATAACCTTTAACCCTTACCAAACGATTAAATTTCAGACCAATCCCAATTCGAAGCGTTTGCAGACGACAAATCAAATTCAGCCTAACCCTTTGCCACACGACAAATTTCAGACACCCTAAATAACTTGCAGATGGCAAATGTGCTGTGGCTCAAATTATTGCAACTGAAGAACGGTTGAAATATTCTGAGCCAGATAATCATTTAAAACACTTAATACATTATAATTTTACTCACTCGTGCTACTGATTTCGGTGGCAACCAAAAGAAATATCTTTAAAAGAGTCTTATCTGTCATTGTTCCCTAAAGTTGTGTAAACCTCACGAAAAATCACCTAAAATCCATGTACAAAAGTTGACACGATTATGATAAGGTGGTCAAATATGACACAATTAACTGAAAAAGAAAACTCTTGAAATACCTGTACACACCAAGTTTATTCTGTTTTGACGTCGAAGTCACGACGGCAGAAGAATCACTCAGTGCTCGCATGTTGAAGTCATGTTGAGATCCTGAAAACTTTTTTTGGTGTAGCTGAATGCGCTGACTGTTGTACTACATCCTTGTACTGATAAAGAATGAATAGTTGGTAATTTGCGATTGGTCAAAAAGGTGCACATGTTTATTATTCGGGCACATGTTGAAAAGGGCTGAATTGAAATCCATTCCATACTTTTATGGGACCGGTGGCGGTCAAAAGTAAACAATGCGGTTGTTTAAAATGTAAATTCAAAAATAGTGTAATCATTGTGAAGATGACAACATGTCATTATACGGTTGGTCAAAGTGTTTGTCGCCGGTGTAATGCAGAAAAATGACCCCCCATTACAAAATGACCCATGGGTCATTTCTCGACGTAGAGAAATGACCCATGGGTCATTCCTCTACGTCGAGAAATGACCGTGGGTCATTTTGTAATGGGGGTCATTTTTCTGCATTACACCGGCAGAAGATCGAATTTTGAAACTAGGTCAATGCATAAATAAACATCACTTGCATTATATATGAAGTAAAAATCGATGGGTGAGTGCAACATTATTCTAAGTGCCTGTACAATGTACAGGCACTTAGAATAGTGTTGCACTCACCTATCGAAATGTGCCTTCGTTTCGATTGAAGACTGTGTTTATTTGTACAAATAAACATAGCCTTCGATAGAAACGAAGGCACATTATATTGCGATGCAGAATCTACAATATATATACCAAAGCCGTCATTTCTCATTTTTTATATCCTGTTATGGGTAAATTAACAATTTACTATGTTACGGACACCATGTAGATTCTGATAATAACCTTATGCCTCTCAAGAGTTGTATTTATTTTCTTACCATTTATGAGCAGGTGCAAAAAGGGAGATAACGCTATTGAACTATCTGTGATAAGCATATGTGTTTCGAAAAGGTAATTTCGACTTTAACCCTTGATCACACAATGCCGACTTTAAACGCTCCTGGAAAAAATGCCTTTTGAAAACATTGTGGGACAAGAAGAAAATGCTGGCAAACAGCATTTTCACCTTTTCCACAAAGTTTTCTACCCAAAACAATTTGCACCATTTGAGCCACAATGAAGTTGTCGTCTGCAAATGCTTTCAATTTCGACAAGGCTAAAACTTTGTCGTCTGGTAAAGGGTTAAAACATTTAAACAAAAGTAGGATAAGGGAGGGAGGGACAAGTTTTTTTAAATGAAAGTCAGAATAGATGAACATGGAGTTAAAGTGCTTTTCATTTTTGTAGGCATTTGATAATCACAATCTAAATCGACAACTCGATATCACCAATGCAAAGTTACAGATTACATCTGGAGCCACTGAATCCTCGGATACATTCACAGTGGTAACCAGTGACAGTGTTGTGACAGGTCCCGTGTACACACGTGCCGGTTCGACAATGTATAACTGAAAATTCAGACAAATTGTGTTTTTATATTCCTACTCGGGAATTAATGGAGTTTCACAGCGAATAACGGCCACTAGTGATGATATTATAGGATCATCACTATTGACGATACAGTGTTAAAGTAATTTCCGGAACTACTTTTTTCCTATATTGCTTATATTGAACCATTCTTGATAATTATTAGAAAACAAAGGGTGTATCTGGAATACAATTAACCCTTTCCCAAACGACAAACTTTTGGACTAGACCAAATTGAAAGTATTTGCAGACGACAATTCAACTCTTGCTAAAAGATGATTTCTGTCTATGATAGGGTAGAAAACATTGTGGGAAAAGGAGAAAATACCAGCATTTTCTCCTTTTCCCACAATGTTTTCAAAAGGCGAGTATTCCAGACCCATAAAAACCAGGGATTTTTTGGGAAAAGGTTAATTGGATAATCAACCAGTTATGTGTGTGATATTGAGTGCCTGTCACAAGAACCGGGAGTGGTGCGGTTAAGGTAAGACCTGTGTAATGCATTTCCGGTGAAAATGCTAATTGGTTGATAAATAAGGATAAATAAGGATTTATGCAGAAAGAATATTTTTGCACATTTCTAACGTATCAGAAATTCCGATTATGTCTATCTTGAAATTATTTTTTGATACTTTTGTTAGTTTTCTGAAAAGGGAGGTAATTATTATCGCTTTTTAAATTGAGAATATAGTGGTTTTAGATTTATAAATGATAATTCAAAGAAGGAAAAAATGGAAAAAAAAAAATGAATCGGTTAAAGTAGTTCAATAATACTCATTTTTAAGTGTAGCTGATTTTGCAGGATGATATTTTAGTGGAAATAGCTATTTTCCATTACACAGGTCTTACCTTGACCCATTGCCACACAATCCCTACTACTGACGACTCTGAGAAAGAAGCCGTTAGAAAACATTGTGGGAAAAGGAGAAAATGCTGGTAACTAGCATTTTCTCCTTTTCCCACAATGTTTTGTACTCTTCACAAAACAAATTTCAAATTTTCAGTCACTTTGATAATATTGTCTGCAAATGCTTTCGATTTGGACAAGCCTAAAATATTGTCGTTTGGTAATGAGTTAAAAAACCTTTCCTTCAGACTCATTTATCCATTCTAGGTGCCTAGCTAAATTTTTATATCCTGTACACTACAACCTGCGCATTCTGGGCTGGAGACACATTTTGAACAACCATTCAGACAGAAATCATATTTCAATTCATTCTTACCTTCTTCACAGTTATCTCCCCTGTAGCCATTATAACAAAAACAACTGTATCCTGATTTCACGTTGCTACATCGACCATGCTCTCCACATGGACTAGAAGCACAGTAATCTATCTCTGCAATCGTAAAAACAAATGACTTTTCGGTTGTTGATCGAAAATAGGTGGTGAAATGTGGTTTGCTCTTTCATGGTTACAACAGTGACAAATGCTGATTTCATATTTTCAAACTCTTCAGTTGAAGCGGAGACAGTAGTTCCTGCACACTTGTTACCTAGGTTAACACTGCATGCCATTCAACAAGACGGAACATGCATAATTCACTAGCATTTACCTGCATTTCTTGCGCTTTACGTAATATTGTAATGATTTGTTATGAGAAGGTGGTACACCACGAAGAATACCGAAAACAAATGTGCTGAATTTTTATAAAATACCAACAAGAAGGGGGTTAGAAGCATGTGATGTAGAAATATTTGTTTTTGTCAGAGATAGATAGATTTTTTTTTCATCTCTTGAATATCATCGGTAATATTTTCACCCCTGGATGTTCACTCGATGAAATAAATTTCTATTTTTCACCAAAATAAATAAATAACCTATATTTTTCACCGAGTTGTATAAGTCAGTGATTAACGCAAAGTGTAGTAAAAGAATGGAGCAGTCATGAAATAGGCTGGGTACATAGTCTCAATAACAAGACGTTTACGATGCTTCATTTCACATATGAACATGTATTGTGCATCGTACCTTCTCACGTCTATCTTGATTATTCCGGTGTAATGCAGAGAAATGACCCCATTACAAAATTACCCCCAGGTCATTTCTCGACATAGAATAATGACCCATGGGTCATTTCTCTACGTCGAGAAATGACCCCCGGGTCATTTCTCGACGTAGAATAATGACCCGGGTCATTTTTCTACGTCGAAAAATGACCCATGGGTCATTCCTCTACGTCGAGAAATGACCCGGGGGCCATTTTGTAATGGGGGTAATTTTTCTGCATTTCACCGGTAGCAAAGCTACATCGCTGTACTCGCGTTTTCGCCCATTAAATACAAATTATTTAACACTTTATTATCTAAAGCGCTTTCAGAAGTCATTCATAACATTTAAATTCCGAAGGACAAAAAGAAAGAAATCTGTTGTATTTGGCGGCCATTTTGAGTCTGTTTTGGAGAACGGAAACACGTGGAATTAAAGATGAATTTAAATGTTTTTTTTCGTGTTTAAAGTTAAAATAGAAATTTATGTATTTGAAACAAAGGACTGTTGAGTACAAAAGCAACAGGTATGTTCAAATTCTAGTTTTGTCGTCAGTTTGTGAAAATATAAGAGTTTTAAATGACGCGCAAGGTCTGTGTGGAGATTCCAACCTCTTTTTTTTTCGCGAGCGTGTCTGTACCTAGATGGGACCCATCAAAAACTAAATTTGCCTTCGGAAACAGCTATGTGTAAAATTGCTGGAGAAAGAGAATTGTTATCTAAGGCCCTTGTCATAGCCTCTTGCACCTTCGATACAATTGTCAAAGATATTCAACTCATAGGTTCATAGATACCTGTATTTAGAAGTAAATTTTCGTAAAACAAACTAAAGAGCAGTACCTGTTTCACACCTCATTCCTGTATACCCGGTATAACAGTCACACCTATAGCCTGTGAGTAAATTCACACATTTTCCCTGTCTACAATGATTTGGGTAGCAATGATTGATTCCTGTAATAGAATTTTTATTAAACTATCTTTAATATTGTTATGATGTACATGCAGGTCTTTTGACGATCTTGCCTTTTTTCTGTCTTTTTCATTGTGGTCCCATAGTGGTGGTGTGCTGATATAGAGCTGTAAATTAATATAGATATATTACGGCAAGCTTAATTTACAATTAAGTTAAGGACCAAATTAATATACACAGACGATGACAGAAATAAGGATCTGACATGAGTCAGCATTTGAGATAAAATCTTATTAAAAGAGTCCAGGGAAGTGTAAATTAAATGAGCGATTGGCGAGCTTAATAAGTTTTTTCTTAACAATTTTAATGAAATTCTATCTCAAACGCCAATTAATGTTTAAATTCTTTTTATCACATAACGATATTTCACGAATTATAGATCAGAAGGTGCAAGTCCATCTATAGATACACCCATGGTAATATCCATAAAACATGTATAAAAAACATACAAAATGAAAAAAAAAAAAAAAAAAAAAACCGACTTCATACAATTGTGATATTAAATATGTGAAAGACAAGAAAATTTGTAGAGGGACTATTAAAATAAAGACAAGAGAGGTTAACAGAAAAAAAAAAAATTGTCAGTGATAAATCACTACTTACGTGTGTCACAGTTCCGACCTTCATATCCAGTGTCACAAGTGCAAGTATAGTTCCCCAACGACTGAGAACAGTTGCCGTGTTGGCAAGGTTGCGATGCACAAAAGTCGGTAACTGCAATATACATGTACATGTATTTGTAAGCCTTGCTCTGTGAAAGGGGGTTTGATGCATCTCTGTAATGCATTATACCAATCAACTCATCACGTGATTATGGATCCATTAAAATCTTCTGCCTAACAACTGACTGAATGATTAAGTATATTGGTCCATTGGCGCGTAGATAACTCTTTAAAAGCAAAAAGTTTCAATCCCGGGCAGCCTGAGCGAACTGATCTTGATCAGCACAATTTGCTGATGTATCAAGTCCCCTTTTCACAGAGCAGTGCTTAAATCTATTGAGAAAACAAGGAAAATGCCTTTTAAAATCTTAAGAAATAATAATATCATGTAAAAATGTTTGTCCATTTGCTGTTATGAACATTTTAGTCAATTACTGATGAAAGTTAAAATTATCTATCAAGGTTTGCAGATCTATCTCGGCGAAAACTTGTGAAACGAAGCACAAAGATATATTTCATGACTTTACTCTATCATACAACTTCACATAATTTTGCCTCTTCTGGGACGGCATCAATTGCCTTGAGAGAGTTCGGAACTGACAAAAATATGCGCTCATAAAAACAGATTTTTGGACATATGGCATCAATGGACATATGGAATGGAGGGATGGCAGAAATTATGTGTTACCTTGGCCACATTGTGTCGCAATGAAGCAGACAGAAAGGATAGCAGAAAACACCTATACAAATCCCTTGTGATGCGATTAAGCGGAGAGGAGGGATGGTGGAAAATGTATTTGCAAATACCTTGGTCACATTGTTTCCCTTCGTATCCAGTGGAACAGTTACACGAGTATCCATCTGGTCTATTTAGACAGACTCCATTATAACATGGGTTTGAAATACAATTGTCTATTTCTGAGGAAGATTAAGAATGAAATAAGTAAAATAAAATTAATGTAAAAAATTATGCAAAGTACTTCAAATCGATATAAAACAGGTAAAACAAATACCACACCTTTCCTTGTGTTTCTATTTTGATTCGGGCTGCGTGAAAAAATTAATGACGTGCTATACTGAAGGTCTACAGAGGTGTCAGATTTGTTTTATGCAGCGAGAAGTAAACACAAGAAGCAGTTATTCGCAAACGGCAAATGAAATAGATCTAAAAAAAGTAACGATCTAGAAAGCAGTTATTTCTTTATGTTTTTTTAATCAATGATGGATAAAATCGTTGATTTCGATAGGATTTATATTTTCATAGCAGTTCTATCGAAATCATTTGCTTTATTCTCAATCGAAAGGCTTGAGTCTCCATATGTTGTCATATGTGATTTGACGGCCGATATATATGTATATATCTTTTCAATGTTGATAAACTAAGGGAGGTGACTGTTTGGATGGTTAAAATCTTCACAACTGTGATGACAAACTGGAGCCTTCGTCGCTAGAATTACACGAAAATTGTTTCTCACAAGTGATTCACAACATGTCAATTAATTGGTCAAAGGTTCTGCAATGAATCATTACGGAACCAGAGAAATGCTTTATGAACTGAGTTGTAGTGGAACAAATGAAAGTGTGGTTGATAACATTCTATTACGATGAAAAATCTGAAATACCTGTCTCACAGTTTTTGCCAAGGTATCCTTGAGGACACTGACAAGTGTATCCTGTTGGACTGTCGGTACAATTACCATGGAGACAGGGGCTGTCTGAACATTGTATAAACTCTGTGAAATTTGAAAAGATACATTTACATGAATACTCGTTTCCAGCCAGTTTTTGGCAATTTTATTTTTATTTCAGCAAACTATGACCACTAGACTTACGTAGTTCTCGTATTATCCCTTATACTATATATATCGATAATCTAACAATGTTTACACCGCCGACAAATTCTGAATTATTCCGCAGTCTATCAAATTTCTACAACATTTTCCCTCTGTAAATGGCTGTAAGGATGTATTTTTAAGCATTTAATATTCAGTGGACTCCACAAAGAAGTTGAAGTTACACGAATTTTTGCGTATAAATGCAATCATCCTTTCTCTACTACCGTGATATGATAAAGACTACAATCGCTTCCACATCTATTGGCCCTCCTCTTTGAAAACTAATGCATGGACTGCATAATACTTTTTATGTCTGTCGATCGGTACATATGAAATCGTTTGATTTTAATTGACACCCTCTAACTTATAGTTAAACATAGATAGACTTGAATGAAGTGTACCAAATTCGCTGTGAGGCTTAACATATCTGTGATATATTTTAGCTGCGATTTTTTTATAGTATCAGATGCATGCAAATAATAATTGCACTTTGTACATAGGAAAGTAGGTCATCTTACCAAAGAAGCTGTTTAGATGTTGGCTTACGTAGCAACAATTCCATTTCAGTTAATGCGAGATCACAGCTTTTATGTTAAAGTGTTTCCTGTAAGAGAAGCTTAAGGCTTAACTTTACATGACTATAAAAATTCTTAATACATACTTGTTTCGCAATTTTTCCCGATGTAACCGTCGTAGCAAAGGCACGCGTATCCAAGCAGGAGACTCTTACATGTTCCATGCACACACGGGTGTTGCAAACAAGGATTGTTACCTACAACAATATAAGAAATAATGTGGTACCTTCTCGAAATATCAATGTTATCTGGCGAGGTTGGGAGAATTTATCACGACAAAGATGGCATCCCTTAATTTTCGTTCTGTGGAGGCGGTATGAAGACAAAGAGTAGTGTCGGAATTGTTATTACCAACTTCGACAACGGTGGGGAAACCTGGTTCGGTACAGCATCGTACCAAGTCAGTTGAGTCAGCAAGTCAGTTGTTTTGATGGCCGATGTCACCAGTTACACCATTCAGAACGTCGGAGTCCGATGATACTGAGTTAAATTTTGAGCACGATTTACACAAACGCTTTAGTTTATAGCAAATTACAGGAGAATTGACTAGAATTAAACCATATTACCAATTATAGTTTGATACTTAATCAAACAATACTTACCGTGTCCTATCTCGCAGTTTCTACCATGGTAACCAGGTTGACAGGAACATTTATAGGTGTCAAGATAAATCGAACAAGTGCCCATCAAGCATGGACTGGACGAACATGGATCTGCTGTTACATTACTGGATACTGTTGTAGTTTTGAAAGTGGCGTTAACTGAAATAGCCGTCGTCGTATTGTAACCTTCAAACAAATATTGGGGAAAACTGATGACGAAAAAAGAACAACAAGTAGAACAATTGCCGATGGCTACATAAGAATTAAGAAATCGTTTAAAATTTGGTTAAACGTGCTGTCTGATCTTTGATATACGCTGTCCGATAAGAAGATATTATTCCCTACAATACCGTTGAAGCAGCAAGACTAGGGTTATTGTTGAAGCAGCAAGACTAGGGTTATTGTTGAAGCAGCAAGATTAGGGTTATTGTTGAAGCAGCAATATTAGGATTATCAATATCAAATTGAAAATTTGCTTTTAGTTATAAAGCAGGATAAAGGTTAAAATCAATAAGTCGTGAGTCGATGACGTTTCCTACTTGCTTTGTTGTTTAACCCTTTACCCTATAAGGCATTTCTATGGTATCTCTAATTGACCCAAAATAACAGCAAGGATGAAGCTGTTTCTTACGTGTATATGACACCTTCTGATAGCGTAGAAAACATTGTGGCAAAAGGTGAAATTGCTCGTCATGAGCAATTTCACCTTTTGCTACAATGTTTTCTAAAGGCTCCTACAAGAAATGCGTAGAAATGAGTGTCTGTGGAGTAAAGGGTTAAAAGTTACATATGATCCATGTTCTGAAAAGAAAAAGTTTAAGGCACCTCTGTGATACCTCAAAATGAATCATGTCATGGCACCTGTATGAAAAAGTAGGCAGATTTTTGCGTAAAAAATGACAAATTTGCCAAAAACGTCACCATCGGCCATCAAAACAGCTTTTACGTTGAAAGAAATCAAGGGGAGGCCCCAAACCCTTCTGTGAAATCAGCCTCACCCCTCTTGGCACACCATCGGTATTTCATGTACTTTGGGTACATCTTGTTTGGGCTTGCTATGCCCCTACGTATTACAGTTGTTTATAAAACTTAACACATATGTCTATTATTATTTTGTATAGTTTGATGCACTGGGCCCATGGTCTTTCTGTTGTAGAAAAAAAACTTTAATGATAGTCTGAAGAACATTCTTATAATGCAAACCTGGTGTTGGTCCACGCACAGTTGTATTTGCCACGTGCACCATTGCTGGAGTAGACAGATTTGTTGTAGCATAAGACTGGTTAGAAGGACGACAGCCTATATTACACAGGTCCGTGTCACAACATTGTATTTTACATTCGTCACCTGTATTTTCAACAATAGAAATGATATGTTTACTTCAACGTATTATCTTCAATAAAGTTTTAATCTTCGGTAATGGTTATCATTCTAAAGGACACTTTATCTTGATATTTAATATATTTTTTTACTCAGTTAGCAGGTCATTACAATGGTTTTTGATCATCCTTGATACCATTGCAAATTTACGCTGGTTGTGACATTGTAAAAAAGTACTCAAGAAAAAAAATTCTTTCGTTTACGTGCTCATCAATCTTTCTGTCGATAGCTCTCCCTTTATTTGGTAAAGTATGTCATGTGTTATCATTATTCAGAACTGTCATCAAAGTTATAAAATGAATGGGTTAAACAAAAATCATAGCTTAATCTGAGTTGAAGTATGTTAGAACTTTCTTTGGCAATAAAAATCGTTACAAAAGTAAGAATTACCTATGCTAACAAAATTGTTGTAACGTTTTCTACCGAATTTGCTGACTGCCCTGTACTGTGCGTCACATACCTAAAACATGGTACAGAAATAGAATGGAGTACGACAAATACAGCTTACATGAATCTTACACATAACAAACTGGTTGATGAGGCAAAATACTACGCTGTAAAATTGAAGGTTCGAATAAAATGTCAAGAATTTCATAATAATGATGATGACAGTTGTAGGTTTATAATAAAGGGAATACTATGTTGTACATGGTAACTTTCCAAGGCCTGTATTTACCAACCATTCCCAAAAACGTTCATTGTCTTATTCTGCAGAATTTTCAACATTTGTAAGTAACACAACTTCTGACTGGCTAAACCAAATCTGACTGGCTAAACCAATCGCAGAATAAGACAAAGAACATTCTTGGGAATGGTTGGTGAATACGGGCCCTGGTGCTTGTATATGTACTTACATGTACCTCTGGCTGCGCATGTTATCAATTTTTCTCACGCGACTCAAAATAAATATAAGCATTTAATACTCAAATTAAATACAAAGACCAGGAAAGTTACCACCACGTAATATTCCGTACGAATGAAACGGCAGATATGCTCCTAGAGGAAAAATTAATGTGATCGGCGACCTTTTGAAAGTCAAGATACACAAAAACAATTGTCTTTAACTGATGAAAAATGAATAAAAAAGTAGTCCATTTGAATAGTTTAAGTCAGACTTACCGCGGAGCTTTCACATTTTGTTTGGTACAGGTAACCCTGTGAAACACTAGAGTAAACCTGTGCCAACATACATATCTGGAAAGAAAACATGGGTTATAGATTTCATTTCAACTTTAATTTCTTAATCAACACCGAAACTTATTCATATTGTAATATGATTAGCATTTTTTATCCAGAAGTCCAGGGTTTAGGGTTAGGTCACGTCAGTATTGCACCGTTTTCGTCCATGCGTGTGCTAATTCAGTTTAGAACCTCATCACATTCCGTTAAAGCCGCAATAGTGGTTAATGCAAAGCTTTTATCATCTTGTTCCTTTGAAGGAAGGATGATAATGAATAACTTTGGTAAAAATATAGAATCGAGACTATGTTTATCACTAATTTTGTAAACTAATTTGGGTATAAGTGAGTAATTATAGGTAGTAATATGCACCCATTTTGGATGACATATATTGTGGCAGTCAATTTGGGTGACTTCGATTTCATTGGACATCCGAAATGACCTTCTTACTAAGAAAAGCTGTTCACTGACCAGCATATCAATAATAAATGAATAGAATGTTGAGCAGACTCTACTTCTATATACGAATGAAGAAAAATGTGAAATTATTCTATCCATATATTTAGAATGACAACATAGTCCATATCCTGACACACATAACAAGTAAACAGACCTTGCATGTACACTCTAGATTTCGGTACTATTTTTCGGTCAGCCTCCAGTCTGAGGTGATAAAACGAAAACAAGAACATATGTATACAACAATAAATGCATGATAGATATTTATCAATAAAAAACAAACACGTTAATATCTAATTAAGTTCTACATGGTGAACGTGGCTGATTAAAATTGTGTAATTAAAATGATTAAAAATGAAACGATTTTCTTACCTCAGTTTTGTCACAAACAGCAACTTGTGTGCAATTATCTTGTTCAGCTTGTTGGGAACAGTTATAACACAATGGTCCTCGCTGAGAGTCCGTAGGAATTCCTTAGGGAGTAGGAATTTTAGAATATACTAAAAAAAATGCTCGTTTTTATGATTATCGTTGATATGAAATAAGAATCATAACATGTAACTTAACGATTTTCTCCAAATATACTGTGGTTGCAATGAAAAAAAAAGGCAATTTTAATTACAAATTCAAAAAATGTTGCATTGAGTGAAGAGAAGCAAAATTCCAAGCAGCCTTCTGTCTTAATCTTAATCCTTGAAGCTGGTTGCTTATGCAGACAGCCAAGATCATGACCAGATTGCATAGATCGTGCAATCTGAACTTTGATCTACACTTTCCACTTGTTTTCCATTTATTCTGAAAGCTTTGAACTTCACTTTTAGTATCGACTGAGAATTTCAGATCTTAGCACTGTAAAAAGTTTTATGGTAGACGTTGAGAAATCGGATCCAGCACCAACAGGATATTTGCCAATCCGCTGATGACGTGTCGGTAAAGTGTCCTCGACTGCTCAAAGTCAAGTGCGCTAATCCCGAGGCCTTAAATTTGAATACATTACAATAACAATGGTATGAAGTCTCTACTTTCATTGCAGTACTGACATACATGTAGTTTACTATTAGAATCTGTTATTACGACGAGAATGTCCGGGGACATTATGTACAATGATTGCATAAAAGGCAAAGACATTTTTTACGTCCATATCATTAAATCCATGATGGTTAAGTGCAGCTGTCATTACTTGCTTTTTTCTTCGTTTCCTTTTCCCTCCTTTTTTCCACAAAAGAAAATCATATTTTCTGTTCGTGTACTGATAAAAGACTCGTCCGAAAAGGTCTAGTTCCGTAAAGCATCGATTCCTAACTTTGACACACCTTTGTAGCACATTTCGACTGGGGCGTTTTACAAACTGAAGGGCATATACACAAATCAATAAACACCGATGCAGACATAAGTCGTTGCATCATATGCTTCATAAGCATTGCTTACTTTCAAATGCGTTAACTGACGACATAATTCTAGATTAACTGATGGTTAAACACTAGAAATTTCTGTCGGGAATTCAAATATGTTTTCCAAAGGATAAAATACTGTCATCGGCATTCTTTCATTTTCACACAATGTTATCTTTTATTAAAAAACTTTTTTTTTTCTCAGTGTCGGATAAACAAAAGATTTATATAAAAAGGGTAAGTAAAGGTTGCAGTTTACCTGGTTTCCCGCACCCACGACTGTTACATGCGGTTCCTGAGCAACATTCTCTACATACAGGGATGTAAGCAGAGCGTTTGCCAACTGCAGCTAGGGTCTGAATGTACGGACATTGCTGTGGATAAAAAGTGATAGGTCTTTTCAAACATATTTGGGCCGTGCTCCGTTGAAGGTGGGTTTAACACAGCAGCAGAAAGTATAAGCAAAGGTCAGCCTTTGCTTTCCGCGCAGGCTGATCTTGGTTGAATTATTTTGCTTTCGGTGAATTTTCTGTGTGTCAAAGGGTACTGCTACATCAGAATCCAGTTTGTTTTTTGACAACATGAATTTTATGGATCTATCATCATGTGATGGCCTGTTTGGTAAAATGAATCATAGAGATACATGGCTGATATTATATTAGGATGAAAAAAAAAACAGTTTTTAAGATTTACAACGAAACTTGAAATTAGATTTTTAACATACAAGTTCGGATCAAAGAAAAGGAATTTTGAAAAAAAAAAAAAAATCAAATTCTAGATGATTTGTATCTAAATACAGACTGTACGTCCTTGCATTTTGATTTTGAAATTGCTACAAATTTGCACGTCTGATGACGGATTGTATCACACCTTGTAACACTATGCTACTGTAACTGAAAAGAACCTTAAGAGCATTCTAGGCTTCGATGAATAAAGTTGGCAGCTGTTGTTCTTCATCACATGTGTCGCCAGCATCTGTTGTCTTACATTCCTTTCAGTTTTTATCTAACGTTTTCAAATTTGGATGGGTATAAACCCCTTGCTGCTTTCATAACCACCAGTAATACCATTATAATACATTTGATATGGAAACAAAATTGGTAGAGAGAAAGAGGGAGAGACAGACAGACCGACTTAGGCCGCTCTATAAAACCGACGATGAATAAGATCCAAAGAGTTGCAGTTCGATGATTGCTTTTTGTCCATAGTGTTCTAGCTAAACGGACGGTGCAGATCAATATCAGATTGCGCGTTTTGCGCAGTCTGATCTTGATCTACATTGGCTGCAAATGTAATTATAGTTATGAAAGGCACTTTTGGAATTCAGATGAAGACAAACTCACGGCAGTGTTCCTGCATCCTTGATTGTAGCGGACCTCACCTGCTGGTGTGACAACGGCATCTAAATAGCAACTCTGTAAGACGACAAAACTTGTGAGTTGGAACAGAGCTAAACGCACTTTTTATACAGAACATAGTCATAGATCTGTGTACTCGGATATTTGTTGTTTGGAACACGGTATTTTTTTCGTTCATGGAAACATAGTCTTTATTATATTATTATCAGTGAATTGCTGGAATGGATTTCTCAATGAATAACACTAGTGATGATAAACATAGTATCATCACAAGTGGGATTTCACACTGATGATAAATATGGCATCATCACTAGTGGGATTTCACAGTGATGATAAATATGGTATCATCAGTAGTGGGATCTCACAGTGATTATAATTATGGTATCATTACTAGTGGGATCTCACATCGATTATAATTATGGTATCATTACTAGTGGGATTTCACATCGATTATAGTTATGGTATCATTACTAGTGAAGATAGAGTGTTTGCCGGAACTACTTTTTTTTCTCTTTTGCTGATATTGCACCATCCTTAATAATTAGTAGAATAAAAAATATAAAAAAGGTAAATTAGGAATGTAATAAAACTGATAATCAACTGGTTGTGTGCGATATTAAAATCTGTCCCTTGAATAGGGTCTGATGCTGTTAAGAACCTCGTCCGTAGGACTTGTCGTTTCTCAACCCCACCCATTTAATAGAGTTTCTTTTTCACTCTTTTAGAGGTCCAATGTCGCTAGGTGTTGAGCCTTTAAGGTCTGCAGACTGTGATCCCGGTTCCTATCCCCACTCGAGACCTTGGATTTTTGTTAGGTTGTCTTCGGCAAGACAAATGAGAGATGCAAATGCATTCAATATGAACACGTTTAAGGTAATGTCGCCACTTAAGAAGTTTAAATGATCATCAGGGCAATGGCCTCTTTTGTCCTTTAGCTTTTGATTCAAATCCATATTGGTATGAATCAAGAAATAATTATAGTACACGTGTCTGTCATATTGGTTGATAAGAATATTGTTGGTTTTGGCTTCCAGACTGATTCTGTTTGAAACTTGGATTAATGCTGTTAGCATACTAGGTGCAAAGCTTGGTTGTAAGGATTGGAAGAAACGATATGCTTTGTGTTGTCCAGTCACGAAGTAATTTCAAGAAAAACAGTATTACGTTGATATACCTCCTCCAATAAAAATGTTTCTTTGTATATTCTGATATTATAAGTAAAACCCTTTCCCAAACAATCCCTGGTTTTTACGACCCAGAGATAGAAGCCCTTTGAAAACATTGCGGGAAAAGGAGAAAATAACCAGCATTTTCTCCTTTTCCCACGGTGTTTTCTAACCTACTCGAAACAAATTTCAGTTTTTGAGCTACCTTTATTTTGTTGTCTGCAAGTGCTTTCAATTTGGACAAGTCTAAATTTTTTTCGTTTGGTAAAGGGATAACCAGTGTACAAATCACCTACCTCGTTGGCATTACACTTGGTCAAACTTGTACACAACTCTGGCGACTGCACCTCTTGACAAGACATGCACAGATTTTGTCCTGCATAAATGAGTAACATAATAGAGAGTAATTCCAATATATTTGATTCTTAAGGTATTACCATCCTAACACTTCTAGTGCAAAATGGAATTAAATTTCTTATTAGTTGATAAATAAGGATTTATACTGATATAATATTTTTTGCATATTTCTAACAGACCAGAAATTCCTTTGATGTCAATCTTGATATTTTTGTTGATATTTTTGTTAGTTTTCAGAAAAGGGAGGTAATTATTATCTAATTTTGTAATGAGAATATAGTGGACCTAGATTTTAAATGATAATTCTAAGAAGGAAAAGATGGAAAAAGTGACTCGGTCAAAGAGGTAAAACAATACTGATTTTCAATCTTAGCAACTCTTTTAGGATAATATTATGGTGGAAATAGCTGTTTTCCATTGGAATGGTACTACCTTACATAAGATTAACAAGATTAGCAAGAATTCATTTGTTTCTGTACTTTTTGTAATCTAAGGTGCGCTATTTTTCTCCATTAACTACTAGACAATGATGGTCGCAATAATGTTAAGGATATATCTAGAAACATTGTATATTTACCATAATTGGCAGATCTTGACAAAGCTAGCAACCAACCTGCAAATAAAACAATGAATGAATGTAATAGCTATATATTATATTTAGATCAATATTTTGTACCTAATTTGGGAAAAATCGTATTTAAAGGAGCATTAGGAAAGCATTGTGAGAACACAACATTTTCTTTCCTTCAAACATTGTTTTCTACCGTTTCAAGACAAATCCCAGAGCCAGGTGTAGATCTACATTATAAGTTGTACGGTCAGGTTGCAGGGACTTGGAAGCTTGTTCACGGCTGTGTGAATCATGCCCCGAGTCGAAGGTGAGCTGCGACAATGTTCCAAGACTCCTGCTACTTGACCGTACAACGAATTTATTTTTATTAAACGAATTTTACCTCTTTACTTGTTGGTTTAAAAAATTGAGTACCCAGAGGAAGAAGAATTTGCTTTCTGATTGCGCAAATTCAATGAAAACTGACGTCACTGAGAACTGACGTCACTAAAAAATGGTTATACGTGCTAAAACGTGCAGGTACGTGTTAATCTTAATCGACGCCGCCATTCTGGATGTTATGTTGAATTTGTAGTCATGTATACGGGCTCCCGAAAGGGAAACTGCTTTTTCGTTGGTTTTGCTAGTGTACATAATATATATGTTCTGGGCACATTATCCAATAAGATCGCGAGTAGTGTCTTTTTGGAGTATAATAATATTGTCTTCAATTGTTTTCAATATGTATAAGGCTTGAAATTCAGTTATTAGTTCGAGTGCCTGCCGGCTAGGATCTTTAAGAGGATTGGTGATAATCTTTGATCCAAGATTCCTTGCTCTTTCAGAGCTAATTATTGTGTCGACGGTATACATGTAGGCCTATATGTGGGCAAGTAGCTAAAGACTTGGAAAGAATCTTGTGCAAATTACTGGATAGAGAAAAAAACCTTTGAAAGAATCTTGTGTAAATTACTGGTTAAAGAAAAAACCTCACAAAGCATGGACAGATCTACTGACATCGAAATAACTAAATAAAGATGAAACTGTGTTACACACAAATTGTCAATTGTTTGAACTTTATGAATGTGAATTATTAGTTTCTGTCAGCAATTTAATAGGTGCTCTAGTATTAGATATACAAGTCAAACTTTCAAATCCAAAGAGTCTAAAATTCGAGGTCAACTGCACTTGTAACATCTTTAGGGAAAAAATCTTATCTCAAAATGATAAAAGTCTATCTGCTTTTTCAAAAAAAGATAGAAGTACACTAGCACTGTAAATATGGACTCTCTCAACGCCAAAGACGAAAATAGGGAATTTCTCGGACGGCATAGATCAAGATCAAACTGCACAGAACGTGCAGTCTGATCTTGAATCTACAACATCCTCTTCTTTAGGGTCAAACCTATCGGATAAGTTTATAAAAGTTATAAGTGATTGTACTTTTGGGCGTCGAAAGAAGTCGCAGTGTTACATATTTGTCGCTGAAGAAAAAAATACAGAAAACAAACATCCTTAAGATTAATTCGTCAACTATTAATCCCATTGCCACACAATCCCTACTTTTGTCGACCCTGAGAAAGAAGCCTTTAGAAAACATTGTGGGAAAAGAAGAAAATGCTGGTAACCAGCATTTTCTCCTTTTCCCACAATGCTTTCTACTCTTCACAAAACAAATTTCAAATTTTCAGTCACTTTTATGTTGTCGTCTGCAAATGCTTTCGATTTGGACAAGCCTGAAATATTGTCGTTTGGTAATGAATTAATGCCCTGAACAGCTGACAATAGTCAGCCAGCTGTCTATCCCAAAGAGTATCAGATCAGAAATAAGACTTACATAAGACAAAGACAAAGACAGCGCCGTTTCCCATTGTGTTAGGTTACGTGTAAACTATCTGTGTTAGCTAAACCTTCACTTTGATAAAACCCAACAAAAGGAGAAAACTCTGAAGACGCAAATACGAAAGAGGAATACGTTTCTCATGATTTCTTTGCGCCAGTTTTAAACAGCAGTATCTAAAATAGCTGATTGCTGCCTGTTGGTGGGAGAAAGCCTATCGTATATGAAGTGTACAATTCAAATATTGTCTATCGACTGGTCTGTGTTACAGTCGACAGCCAAACAAGTTTATCATGAAGGAAATGGATCTTTATCGCAAGCAAAACATGTGTAGTTTTCCCTATTATGGAATCAACTATTACTGCGATTATAAAATTTAATGTTCCCCCATTCTTGATAAACTTTTGATTGATTGTCTGGTGTTTTACATCATTTTCAACATTAATCAAGTTATATAGCAACGGCAAGTGTACATATCTAGGCTTTCCCTGAGTTTCTTTGTACCAGTGCTTCTCATAATTTTCACCGACCAACCAACCGACCGACCGACCGACCAACCAACCAACCAACCAACCGACCTACCCACCGACCAACCGACTGATCGACCGACCGACCAATCTACCAACTAACCAACTAAACTACCAACCATTCAACCAATCAACCAACCAGCCAACCAACCAAGAAACAATGTGACCATCCCACCAACTAATTATCCATTTAACCAAATATCAAATGAACTTACCGACCAACTGACTGACCGACCAATCAACCACCTAGCCATCCATCATACCAACCAACCAACAAGTCAGCCAACCAACCAACCTGCTAGCCAGCAAATTAACGAATAAATCAACAAACTTATAGACCGACAAACCAATCACAACAGACGAAATAACTTAGTAATAGCTAACCAACCAACCAACCAACCGACCGACCGACCGACCGACCAGCCGACCAATCAACCAACCAACCAACCAACCAACCAACCAACCAATCAGCCAAACAGCCAGCAAGCCAGCCAGACAGCCAACCAACCGAACAACCGAACAACCGACCAAAAAATAACCAACCAACCAACCAACCAAACAAACAAAGAACAGAGAGACGCATCACCTGTAAAACCGGCGGCATTTTATAGATCGATACTTGACTAATTTGCCATCGGGAAACTGAAATAGCAAAACATTCAACAAATAAAGCGATAGGTCAGGATTTCATTAGCTAATGACCTGTAAAACAGCAGCCAATATACAGACTAGTTACAAATATGCCGATATAATCCTTTCCTTAAAGAATTAAGCAAAGTCGAAAGATAGATTGCTTGTTTTCCCTCTGCCACAATGTCTACAAAAGTGGGAAAGTTGTTGCCAGAAGGAAATGAGAAAGGAACAGGAATCAAAGGACTGAAAGTCCTGAAAAGCGGATTTGTTGAACAGTTTTAAGCTTTGATTTGATGTAATACAAATTATTTTTTTATCACGTGTAATACATGTATGATATGTAAGTAATTAGTAGAGTCAGCAAGGTAATGGGAAGCGGTTCTACGAAGTGTGCTGCGCCGCAACTGTTATTTTACGACTCATTAGTAGTAATTTGATCCAACAATTTTATGCTTCTTTAGGGCCGACCAGATTATGGGTTTGCAGAGTTTCTCTGGGTCTTTTTCAGGCAGAGAACTATTCGAATAGAATCTTTGGATACATCCTCTGTGAAAAGGAGGCTTAATACATCTGCAAACAGTATCGGCCCAGGTCAGCCTGCGCAGTCTGCGCAGGCTGACCTGGGTAGATACTTTTTGCTATCGGTCAATTTTCTTCATGTCATAGATAAGAGCGAGGGGGGGTGCGGAGTGGCTCAGTGGTAAAGTGTAGGAGTCTTGACCTGAAGGCCCTGGGTTTGAGCCTACCTGGATTCACTGGGCTTTTCGTTGGAGTGTCCCTGGGCAAGACACTTCAGGGCACCAGCCTAAGACAGGTAAAACCTACGAAAAACTTGAGTACAAGAGTTATTGCTGATGTATCACCGAAATGATGTTGAGAAAACAGCGTAAAACCCAAATCAGTCAATCAATCAATCAATCAATCAATCAATCAGCAAGTGGAACAAGCTAATCAATAGGTAACAGAAGGCCATTCGCCATTTTGAAGTAGAGAATTCCGATTAGAAATTCTCATTAATGCATAAAGAGCCATGCTCTATGAAAAGGGGGCTAAATATATCTGGGGTAGGGAAAAACAAAAACAACAACAACAACAACAACAAAAACCGGCCAACTTTAGCCTCTGCGGACTGTAAAACATGTATCGAAACTTTTTACTGACCTTTTTCTTGTATGTGTAGACAGTTTTATGTCGCACTAGAGACTGTTGCTAAACAAAATGCACTATATAGATCCATACTTATTTTGTGCTTTTCGGTAGGATATCGAGCAGTGAAAATATTTTTCGATATTCCACGGGTACGACCAGTGAAAATACCGATATTTCTATTCTAGTTACCTAGGTAAATTTTGCGCGTGACTCATAATCAGATGGAAACATGACGTCATTTACCTTACATTTCTCGCGCTTGACGTAGTATCGTAATGCTTATCTCATGAGCACCATCGGAAATATTTTGATTTGTGGCTGCAAAACCTGCGAAATTTTCACCGATGAAATAAATAGAGTTTATTTCATCAGCTTGTGGTTAATATGGGGAAATATTTGCCGAAAAAGGGAAAGGTCCGCGAAAATATCGAGTGCCGTAACGAATGCCACTTGTGACTCAAGTCAATAAACCAGATTTTCGGTGGGAGGAAATTATTCACTGTGACGGAGAAATAATCCCCCACCTTTAATTACGTCATTTGTTTACCCATAAAATTTCTAAAAATAGATACATGAAATATAATATATTTCGATCTTTCACCAAAGAAAAGAAAAACACAACAAATGTCCTCTATTTATGTGAATACATGTACTTGCTTGATATAATGCATCACAAAGATACATTAAGCCCCATCCTGCCAGAGCGCCTCTCATTTATAATATTGAGTCAAGGACGGAATGGCAGAAAACAACAAAACCAGTATTTGCTTTCTCAAATACAATACAATCGACTTCCCGTTTCAAGGCTTTACAGCTATTGTATATTTCTCGGTGTGGCAAATCGATTGTGAACAATTGACTGTTGAAAGTTGAATACCCGACTAAGTTTAATCAATATATCTCAAAACGGATACAATCGCAGTCTCAGTTTTAATACCTCTTTGTACAAATTTCTTCCAACAACAACAACAAAAACAACAACAGCAACAATAGTAATAATATCGTTCTCTGCGCATGTCATATTCTTCGAAGATTCGACCTGTCTTATATGATGCATCACTCTCCCCTATATCGGGGAGACTGTAGTAATACGCGCTAAAAAGTAGCAATGGAGAAAATGGCTTTTTACAATACGTTTAAGGAAAAAACAGGCATATTTTAGCTCCAGATTTCTGTTAAGTGCTGATCATAGCTGAATGAATCGCACCAGGTATCGTTTTATTGAATAAATGTTTAATTAAGTTTGAAATCCAAAGTAACGGTTATCGCATAGAAAAGTAGTCTGCTTCTGTATCCAGGAGGCCCAAATCAGATAGATGAATATTTGTTGAATGCCATCTAGCGGGAGATAATTCAATATTATGCTTGGATGACGTTTTATGGTCGTAATGTTCTCATTTATTTATTTGTTACCTTTTTTTGCTTTTGACGGGGTTGGGGGGGGGGGGGTTGAAAGGCGGATGTTTAAAGTGCAGCAGTTTCTTTTAATCATTATTATAACCATTATTATTATTATTATTGTAATTATTATTATTATTATTATTTGCTTTAAATCAAATTTCCTATTAAATTTTTTTAAGCTTCAAATACATATGAGCCATAAGCTATGCCCTTTGAAAAGGGCGCTTAGTGCATCTGCGAAAATTATCGACCCAGGTCAGCCTGCGCAGTCCGCGCAGGCTGACCTGGGCCGAAACTTTTCGCTTTTGGTCAGTTTTATATATGCCCAAAGACCGGTGTAACTCATGACAAAGCCGTTTATCAGAAGAAGCGAATGTTATAGATTTCATGATTATTTGATGGCTTGCTTGGTACCATGGACAACAGAGATACATTCAGCTCCCATTTGCAAGAGCTGGCTTATTTTGATCGCCAATACATCGTGTAAAATATTGAAATTGTACGTTCGTCTATATATAATTCTATAATAATTCTATAATAATTCTCATTTGCAAGAGTGAAGAAACCGAAGAAACTGAGGGGTTACATTTTATTTAAGGGTCTACGGCCCATAACTCTCGTATCAAAAGACGGAAGCTACCGATATTGGCCGAAAAGCCTTTACAAAAACGTCGGTGTTACACGATATTTACCAATGAGTTAGTGAGTCTACGGCCCTGAACTTTCATATTAAAAGACGGAAGCTGCCGAGATTAGATTGGCCGAATAGCCTTTACGAAAGCGTCGATATTTACCAACAAGTTACGGGTCGTAGGCCTTAAAAATACAAATATGACGTTTATACAATGCCCGAGAATAGTTGTTTGTGAATGGAAAAGAAGGCTATTGTGAGGAAGACCAGACATCGGCCCGTATTCACCAACCATTCTTAAGAACGTTCTTTGTCTCATTCTCCAGACTTTTCTACATTTGTAAGTAACGCAACTTCTGATTGGCTAAACCATTCAGTTTAGCTAATCAGAAGTTGCGTTACTTACAAATTTGGAAAAATTTGGAAAACCTTGGAGAATAAGACTAAAGATATTATCAAGAATGGTTGGTGAATACAGGCCAAGATATGACGTCATCATACATGTACCTTTTAGTGGTGTCAGTGATTGTAAGGTAGAGCGTCAGTCTAGTATGCAAATGATTGATTGTTTGGTGCTTAACCCTTTCCCAAACAATCCCTGGTTTTTACGGGTCAGGAATGGAAGCCTTTTGAAAACATTGTGGGAAAAGAAGAAAATGCTGGTAACCAGCATTTTCTCCTTTTCCCACAATGTTTTCTACCCTATCATATAGAAAAATCATCTTTTTAGCAACTGTTAATTTGTCATCTGCGAAATGCTTTCAATTTGGTTTGGTCCAAAATTTGCCGTTTGGGAAAGGGTTAACGCCGCTTTTCAACATTATTTCATTTAAATCGCACCGGCAAGTGCACCTTTCAATGCTTTCCTGTATTTTTTGTTACGACATATTCTGTCCAAACCAATGGCTGCTTTCCCATATACCCATCGTCGAAACAATGATATGCAGTGAGAGAGGGATGAATCCTGATGCAATGACTATCATCAATCCTCGGAAAGAAATTGACAGAGCGGGGGATCGAACCAGCGACCGCTTGTTCTCAAGTCCTGCACGCTACCGACTGAGCTATCACACTCATAAGGTACGGGTATCAACTTTAGGACTGTTCATTGGCACTTCACCACTACATTATTAGTTGTACGGTCAGGTGGCAGGGGACTTGGAAACTTGTTCACGGCTGTGGTTAATCATGTCGCCTCTAGCCGAAGGCGAGGTGACGACATGATTCAGAACAGTCGTGAACAAGTTTCCAAGTCCCCTGTCACCTAACCGTACAACGAATTTATTATTCTGCAAAGTTTTACCATTCCAACGTTTGTTAAGCGAATTTTACCCGCTTTTTCTTTTTCTTGGTTTAAAAAATTGAGCACGCTAACGAAGTAGAATTCTCCTTCTGAGTGCCCCCATTCAATGAAAACTGACGTCATTGGAAACTGAAGTCACTGAAACCTTGGTAATACGTGCTGTAACGTGCAGCTTGGAGCATAATCTTGATGTTAGTCTTGATTGACTCCGCCGTTTTGGATGTTATGTTGATAGTGTTGTCATGGACACAGGGCTCCCAAAAGGGAAACTCCTTTTACGTTGGAATCGCCAGTGTACATGATATATATGTTCAGGCATATTGTCGAATCAGATTACGAGAAATTTCTTTGCAGTATTATATAGATTTTGTGCCATTGTAGACTTGTGCAAAACCGATAATAAGATTAAAACAGAAGGCGTCGTTTCGGATTAGCCTGTGCGGACTGCACAGGCTGATCCGAAACGACACTTTACGCAAATGTCCGAATGTACCTTTTAGTATGTTGTAGGCGAATTATGATTTTCAAAAACAAAATAATGTTAGGCCGAAATTAAAATCAGCAAACACAAATACATTGTAATTGCAATAAACTTTATTGCTTTTTCCTACTACAGAACAGTAATGAAATAAAGGAAAATATCGAATTAAAAAAGGGCATGTTTGAACAAGCAAGTCTTTTCATTGCTAGCTCTATATTTTATCTGGAAAACCATTCTGATCTATAATTCATAATGATTTGTCAATACGCACTGTGCGCACATTTATAAAAGTTAGGTTACAAAGTATAAGAATTTGTTGGTAAACAAAGGTTTGTGGCTTATTTGAAAAAGAAAGAAAATAACATTTAAAACAGTGCAGGAAAAAATGTCATCAATGATGCAGTGCAGAAAATTATCCGTGACTAAACGTGTTAAAGATGGTAGCGAGATTAACAAACGGGATATGTCGATGAAAAAGCGAGTCATACCGTAAGTGCAGTTTTATTATTTCACATTGTATCGAAGCACGATCAGGTAGCCCAGTGGTTAACAAAACCGACCCATGACCTGATAGTTGTTAGTTCGATATCCGGTTAAGGTAGGGGACCCGTTATAGAAAACAGCTATTTCCACGATGATATTTTTATACAAAATTTGCTTTTATTTAGAATGAGTATTATTGTACAACTTTAACCGACCACTTTTTTCCTTTTTTTTTTCCTTCTTAGAAGTATCATTTATAAATCTAAAACCACTATATTCTCATTATACAAATAGAGATAATGATTACCTTCCTTTTCTGAAAACTGACAAAAGTATCAATGGATAATTTAAAGATAGACATAAAAGGAATTACTGGTCGGTTAAAAATTGTGCAAAAGTATTATATCTGTATAAATCCGTATTTTTCAACTGCCAAAAAAATATTCCATGCTGCACTAGAAATGTTATGGGATACTACCTTAACCCATTACCACACAATCCCGACTTTTGACGACCCTGAGAAAGAAGCCTTTTGAAAACATTGTGGGAAAAGGAGAAAATGCTGGTAACCAGCATTTTCTCCTTTTCCCACAACGTTTTTCTACTCTTCACAAAACAAATTTCAAATTTTCAGCCACTTTCATTTCGTCGTCTGCAAATGCTTTGGATATGGACAAGCCCAAAATACTGTCGTTTGTTAAAGAGTGAACTATTTACCAAACGACAAAATTCTGTACTGGTCCAAATTGAAAGCATTTGCAGACGATAAAATGAATATGACTAAAGAATTGAATTTTGTTTTAGGAAGGGAAGAAAAAATTGTGGGAAAAGGAGAAAATGCTGGTTCCCATAATGTTTTCCAAAGGCTTCTCTCTCAGGGTCGTTAAAACTAGGGATTATGTGGTAAAGAGTTAAGGCAAAATTTCCTTCCGGCGATTTTTCGCCTCTCACCTCTAACACATGTGAGAAAAATAGTCAGTGACTTGAAAAGAAAGTTGTGTCAGCACAAGATGCGTATCAGTATTGCTTGCCGTGGTATGACCTCAGCTGTTAACAACGCCATTAAACTGTAATACGGGCAATCAATCGACCAATCAATCAGTTACAGTGCATCAAAATGTCGCTACCTTAACTAGGGTGATTATGAAGAAGCCCCATAAAAAACCGCAAAACGAAACAATAGATAAGCCGCGCTCTGGCCAAAGTAGAGGGAGGGGGAGGGGCTGTGCACCTTCGTCCAGCAGTGCGCATAAAAACGCAGTTGCACGTGTACACTTCTGGAAAAATAAAAAAAAAACAGAAAAGATAAATTTACAACAAACGTCTCCAGAGGCCAATCAGATAGCGTCTACAATTAAACAAATATTCTTAGAGCAGACCACCAGACTTTATTTTACATCGATTGAAATAACAAGTCCTTACAACTTATACTAATCTCACCAGTACTCGCGCCGAACGTGTGGGCCAATGAAAAATCCCAAAGTTGACACCCGCATCCAGATATCGAACTCAGGAACTTTAGGTCTTTGTGTCAAATGTTTAGGCCAAAGAATAGTACCAAAGTTGACATCCGCTCCCAGAAATGAATCATGAGACTTATCACCGGTTTACTTAACAAAACACGTAACTAAAGCTTGAAACAAGCTGTAGTTACGAGCTTTTTTGAAGTAAACCAACGTTATGAACTATCATTGAAGTTGTACTCAAACATCAGGGGTAGGATGCAGAAGCAATTCAAAGGAATCCACAGATTTTTCACTTGCACATTTGACTGACAGAATAATTAATGGCTTCATCATCAACCATCGAAAAGGTAACAATTGCAGGAAAAAGTTTCTCTGTTTTTGCCGGTAAGACTAATGATTTAGATTATGCCTTATTGATACATGTATCTATTATGAATGACTATATATCGATTTGAAAATAGTATCTGTATTCACGCGTTGACATTATTGAAATACCAAAACTAAGTACACAGGTCATTATCTCCCGCTAGATGGTATTCTACACATTCACATCTATCTAATTTGAGCATCCTGGGTACAGAACCGGACTACTTTTCTAGGCGACAACCGTTACTTTGAATTTCAAACTGAAAAAAAACATTTACTCAATAAAACGCTACCTTGTGCGATTCATTTAGCTGTGATCAGCAGTTTAGAGAAATCTGGAGCTAAAACAGGCCTGATTTTTCCTCATACATATTGATAAAAGCAATTTTCTCCATAGCTACTTTTTAGCGCGTATTACTACTAACTCCCCGATATAGGGGAGAGTGACACGTCATATAAGACAGGTCGAATCTTCGAAGAATATGACATGCGCAGACAACGGTACACGAGTGGGAAACTTCATATTCAGAGACAATGGCCCTGACGATAAAATGTTGTGTTGGTCTTCCGGTTTCGGTTCCGAAAATATCGGCTCAAAAACAACTGAAAAAAAGCTGAGCTCGTTATTCTTTGTACAAATGTGTTCTTATTTTTTTGATTTTCGAGAAAGGAGAATGTCATGCACTGATCTTTTAATTAAGGTTTTATCGATTTTATCTACACCATAGAAAATTGTAGAATTTGTAGTGTTGTCTATCATTAGTGCCGTTGGTTGACCGTAGCCGATTTAAACGCCAAGGACTTAGCTTCAGACTGATTTGCCATGAATTAAGGTAACAATAGAGACTTTTGCTGTGGTAAAAGCTTGAATTATTATTTTGAACTTTTCTTTTGGCTACTGGCTAAGAATGGATAAGAATTAACAGTAAAATGACATGCATGAACAAAGCTCCGGTTGTGTGAAGTGGCTCTGAATATGTAGACTGTTACTGAATATGTTAGTCGGCACCGAATATTAAGGGCTTCCTTTCACATAATTGGTGTGCAACACGCGAAAAGGGACATTCGGACAACTGCTTAAAGTGTCGTCTCTGATCAGCCTGTGCAGTCCGTGCAGGCTAATCCGAGAAGGCACTTTACGACTTCATTAGCTTTTGTGCTACAGTAAACATGTGCAAAACAGAAAATTGCAATGAAACGGAAAGTGTCGTCTCGGATTAGCCTGCGCTGACTGCGCAGGCTAATCCGAGACGACACTTTACGCAGATGTCCGAATGTCCCTTTTAGCGTATTGCAGACCATATTTAGTTGTCCGTTACGTAGTTAGACATATGCTCCGTAGTCCCGTCATGAAGTTTAGTCTTTCGACACTATCAGTCTGAAAATAGGTCCTTGACGTGTTATTTGGGCCTTGGCCAACTCACGGCGCAATAATTCAGACAAAACTGTACACATTCTATACTGTAGAAACGCGTTAAAAGCCATGACAAGAGCATTGCATGATAATTTCCTTTTTTCGAAATTAAAAAACATAAGAACACAGTAGTACAATAAATAATAATCTTAGCCGTTTTTTCAATTGTTTTGGTACAGTTGATACTTTCGGAACTGGAAGACCAAAACAACACTATTATTGTCAGAAATTTACCTACAAGTATGTCTGCAGGGCCCGCAGAATAAACCCACAGTTTCGACCAATCGAAAATTACTATTTATTCGTTCGGGTCTTTTTAAACCAGGAGATACGTCATAAGCGATCACATCGAGCTATGCAAAAAAAAAAAAACCTGATCATACAGTAATGCTATTTTTTTTTACATGGCCCACTTTCAAGAACCCTTATATTTGTTTTATACTTCAACAGTAAACATCAAAAGAATAGATGGAAATTATGGAGGACAAATGAAAATCATTTGTAACTCAACGATCAATTTAAAGTTTCACCCATGCACCAAGTTCTCTTTTATATTTTATTGTTACAGGAATCGCTTTTTTAGTTCCCGACTGTTTACACAAAAGGCAATAACAGTGGTGATATGGATACATTTGTTTGTTAAACTGGAGGTGTGATATAAATCAAAAGAATGAAAATGTCCTCGTATTGAAAAATGCATTGCCACATGAACAAAGCACAAAATGGTATAAAACAATTAAAAATATTACCGGAGAATGAAATTGAAATATCGATATATCGAACCATCAACCCTTTTCATTAGAACCTGGTAGAATGTTTAGGTATGGCACATAAAGGATTTTACACGAGAGTTTATGTTTTATCATTTTCATCAAACGAATTCATTAAAATTGTATGACACCAGCCTCGGCGAGCATCATTTACATTTTAGTTGACGAGTCTGATAAAACTGAAAATACATAAAGACAAATTTGAAATTCCATTTGTCATATTAAACGAATGAAAGACTTATTTCGTATCCTGCAACATCATTTTTAGCTCACATGTATAATATCATTCACGGATCAACGACTACCCCTTAGTTTGGTTTTAAATGTGTGTATATAGAAGAAAATGGCCGTTTGACATTTACATACAAATTAAAATAAACTGTTTATAGAGCAAGAAAACCATCTTCGCAAGCCAAGGCTGACGATTCACTACGTTACTCTACCCTTGGTGGATCGAGCTTGATTTTTACATTCACCCGATACGCTTTTTCATTGGATGCAGCCAGCTCTAGCTGCAACGAATGAAGTCGCTCGTAGCATTTCATCTTTGATAAAAATAGAACTAGGTCGCTACCTTTCCAATAGAAGGTAAACATGGAAACCCACGTGGATGTCTGTTTATCGCTTCATGTGTATTCGTAAGCGGTTTGTAAAACGACATTTCATTTGCTTTTCAAAATATGATGTAAGGGGGGGGGGGTGTAATAACCAGCATCCAATAGAGGGTGCATCGCAGGAATCTCGAAATCGCGCTCAATCAGCCAAGGTAAGATCCACGTAGTGATCGTAAACTTGGCTCGCGAAGATGCAAGAAAACTGAAATATTTCCACAATTTTGTTGAAATGATATATTTGTGCTGCACTTCTTCTGTTATTAAACATAAGAATTATGAATTTTCCACTCTCACACGTCTTGACAAAAATGATGTCATTTTCTCGTGAAATGGCGAAGTAGTATAAATTCCAGCACCTGCTCAAGTTGGTTTCGCGGGCCTTATTTTCCCATAACTACAAAAATAATCTGAGCCAGGACCCCCAAAAATGATAATACACTAAATTAATGTTGTTGACTTTTTTCATAACCGTAGGTGACGGCTCTTTCGCCACGATCAGCTTGCTTATTCTACATTATCTGTGAATATGCATGTATGTGGTAATGGAGATATGGAGAGTCATGTTTCCTACTGTATGGTACGTTGTAAACATGTGGCTACTAAGATACTGATTTACGTCCATAACTGGTATACCCTCTTTTGCGTACAATTTTAGAAACTTTCGTTATAATTCAGTATCTACAGATGTCTTAAGATCTCCAAAAGTTGTATTGTTCTTCTGTGCCGTATTTAAAGCAATGC
Source organism: Tridacna crocea (assembly GCA_943736015.1). NCBI lineage: Eukaryota > Metazoa > Mollusca > Bivalvia > Cardiida > Cardiidae > Tridacna > Tridacna crocea. The sequence goes on along the minus strand of OX031068.1, from coordinate 47,445,790 downwards.
TACAATATCCATTGGTTACCTTACCTTGATTCAGCAGAGGTGTACATCTGTACCTGTACAACTGGGACCGGTTTATGCAACAAATAGAAAAGACTTTCCGGTAATTTCAGGTGGCGTATCCCTCCGCATAAAAATGCTCTACAATATTACGTAAATTGAGAGAAATTTAGGATAAATTACGTCATATGGCCGTCTGTTTGAATGATACTCTTTTACCTCGTTAACTTGTGCGGGGGAACAACTGTTTCCGCTTCAATCGAAGAGTTGGAAAATAAAGTTGGTATGTATAACTGGCCGTAACCATGAAATATCAAACAATATTCCACCGTTATTTCTCGATAAACTACTGAAAAACATGAAATAATAGATTTTATGTGTCACTCTTGTCGAAATATTACAGGAAAACATTGTTTTCTCTCTATTCAATGCAAAATCATGTTGTCCCATTTCAAATACATGCTTGCTGACAGAGAAAATCTAAGAGATAGTTCCAAATTATACTATTTTCGTTACATGGTAAAGAAGAAGACTCCAAATTTTATTTCAAAAAAGAAAAGTGGAAGAACACTGTTCAGAATTAAAAAAAGATAGCCTTTATAAATATTATACCATTTTTATTCCAGAAAATAAAGAAACATTTTTAGGGTGGCAGGGAAATACCCTTAAAAGTTAACCAGTTTTTTCTATAAGACAAGTAGCAGAAAACTATTCAGATGACAAAGAAGATAGTTTTTAAATTATACCTTTTTATTTCGGAAAAGTAACGGAAAACTGTTCAGATAACGAAAACAGATAGTTTTCAAATAATACCTTTTTATTTCACCCTTCTACCATTCTATTTCAGAAAAGTAGCAAAACATTGTGCAGATGGTAAAGCTGAGGTTACAGCTGTGTGGAACTTTAAGTTTGGAGGCCAGGAAAACAGGATTTCATTTTGTGAGAAGCTTCCTTTGTTCATAAACACATTATAAAATTGAGCCATGTTCTTTTCAAACAAACGTTTAATGCATCTGCAAAGAGCATTGATCTTGGCCAGCTTGTCCTATCCGGGCAGGCTGGCCTGAGTCAAAACTTTTTGTTATCGGTCAATTTCTTACATGGCCAAAGACCAGCGTAATTCATGATGTAGTTGGCTGTTAAACATGATAGATATTATTGATTTGTTTTATAATATGATGACCTGTTTGTTATAAACCAACATGGAGATGCATAAAAACCTGAATTTTCCAGAGCGCTGCCCAAATACTTTACTATAGATAGAAAATATTAGGTAAAAAAGGTTTTTGCTAAAACAAAGAACATTGAATAAAGGCTCATTGCAAACTGACTTCCGGCTCTAAGAAAATTGAAAGGACATTGTTTTGATTTTACCGGGGATGGTCGTGTTGGTTAAATGACCGAAAGAATTCTGAGTCTTAAACTGCAGAATGAATTAGAATAAAGATCCTCAGTCAGTTCATAGATACTTTAATTCCTGTATGATATATAGAATGGTTATGTATGATTTTATATGTAATTGAACGGGACACAACTCCTTCATGCATAGCTTCGTTCCGATTTAAATACAATACCTGACAGCTGCGTCAGAAAGATATCTCTTTAGCTCAATGGTTATGGTATTGGTCTTTTAATCCTACAAAAACGAGGATATTTATCCCTTGAAGGGTTCGAATCCCGACAGATACGGTTAGTATTTGAGCTATGCATTTATTTGTTTCTTTGTTACGGACCTTGTTCGTAAGAAATTTAACATTGAAAAACTGCATGGTAAGTTTTGAACGTGATATTTGATAATTAAAAAACAAGATCAAGAAAAAACGTAATACCAGCATTTTAAAAGCATTGCGTTCATGATATTTTGCCTTTTTTTCAGCTCGAGACAACCTTGGTGTATGGGTAAATGGTCAAGGAATACCAATCAAGGTGGGAAAACTCTGTTTTATGCATGTGCTCTCTCTCTCTCTCTCTCTCTCTCTCTCTCTCTCTCTCTCTCTCTCTCTTTCACACCCACACACACACCCATACTCCTATAGCGGTCAAAACAATTATCAGTTGATTCGATTTGAACCAGTCGCCATGGATATTTTGCATGGAAAATTTGTTCTTACGCTCCAAAACAGGGTCATTCTTAACCATATATTTTGCTGTAAAGATTAAAGCTCAATAAAGTACTTTGATTGATTGATTGATTGATTGTTTGATTGATTGATTATTTAGGATTGCTATTGATGACGTTGATGCTGAGAGACCGTAGTTTAAAACCACTATAATATCAGCTTCAGTATCCGCTAAAAATTAAACCTTTCTGGTGTTGCTCAATATGACTTTTTGTATCTTTTCTTTTCTGTTTTCATAAAAAGACAATATGCTATATTTATTAACAAAGTAATTCCGTTTTGGCTGTGTTGTGGGTTCTTGGACAATCTTCTGTATTAACATTAACAGCCAGACCTTGTCGTTCATTTTGATCTCATTTTGGCAAAGTCTTTTCTCGTACTGGCCAATTTTTGCTTGTATTAGCATAGTCTCAATAATGAGACGCATCCAATGCTTTATTTCACATCCATTTATAGGGAAGAAAGATTACAGCACTGTACTGATTTTTTTTGTTAAATCTATATTGCAGCGAAATGCAATTAACCCTTTTCCAAACAATCCTTGGTTTTTACGGGTCTGGAATAGTAGCCTTTTGAAAACATTGTGGGAAAATGAGAAAATGCTGGTAACCAGCATTTTCTCCTTTTCCCACAATGTTTTCTACCCTATCATAGACAGAAATCATCTTTTGAGTAAGAATTGAATTGTCGTCTGCAAATGCTTTTAATTTAGTCTGGTCCAAAAGTTTGTCGTTTGAGAAAGGGTTAATTTTCAGTGACACACGTGACCAAGCAGAAATAATGCAACTTTTCAGAGCATAGAGCGCTTTTAAAAGTCGTTAATCTATATTAAATCTGAAAAAAACGAGATATTGTGTGTTTGGCAGCCGATCTGTGTCTGTTTTAGGAAATGCAAATATCTCCTGAAAATGTTAAATCATTTTTCCCTGAAGTTAGGCTTTTAAATTGAAATTACTTGTATTTGAAATGATAGATTATTGAATACATAAGCAACACGTGCCATCAAAGTCTCGTTTTGATGCGAACTTATGAAAATACTACAATTGAAACATTCGCACAAATTCTGTGCGAAGGTTTTTTCTGCGCTCGTCTCTGTACCCGAATGCGACCCGTCAAAAACTAAAATCGTATTCGGGATAGTCATTGGAGAGTGGAGATCCAAGATAAGATTGCACGTCATGTGCACTCTGATCTTGATCTACACTGGGAGCAAAAGATCCTTGAGCCGCTTATCAGATTAACAGTTGAATAATAGTCTCATATTTTCACAGAACTTATTTTTGGAACTATAACTAAATTTTACACTTCAGGAAGGGTTTATTACAGACCATGGTTACGATGTTGACCTATTTTTTGAAGCTCTGGGTGTTGCTGGTCACATTTACAGCGACGTGGAGGGAAATCAGATGATGAACTACCTTGTCCTTGGGCAAGATCTGGTTGGTGTAGACTTCAAAGATTTCAACCATCTTGCCCAACAATGATTGTCAAGAACATAGAGACCACAAAAACTGATCTGCATAACAGTGATACCTGTATAGTTTTTTATTACGTAGAATTTCGTGTACTCGTGTACTCAGCGAAAGCTGTTCGGGCTCGATCTCCCTTGTAAGACTTTCAATATTCCCCACGGTACGTGTGTAAGTTAAAGCCCGGCTATACAATAACAGTTATTTGCAAACACGTGCAAAGTTCTGTCATGTATGTCCATAGGGTGCCTACACTACAGAAAATAATAGTTTAATGATGTTTGAAGAACATATTATGCATCCCTAATATGATAAAAAGACAGCTTCTAGGTGGTCAATATACTTGAACTCCACCAAACATCAACAAACAGAGCAAACAAAAATGAACATGTCCAAACATCACCAAACACTATTTGGTAATGTTGGTCTGTTTTTGCAAACATAGGCAATTGTAGCTTATGGTGGTGTTTGCAAATAAATGTTTGCTATTGTAGACGAACATTTAGTTTCTTTAGAAATAATCATCGACAGTGATTGGGGTCTGTGTTAACTGACTCTTTGAGTCATACCCTGTAGATAGGGAGGTTTGATGCATCTTCAAAACTATCGACCCAGGTCACCCTGCGCAGTCTGCGGAGGCTGACCTTGCCCGATACCTTTTTCTGCAGGTAGGTGTCCTGCATTTCAGGGACCAGTCTACCTCATTATTGAGTCGGTTGTAAAAAAATGAATTTTATGAACACAAAATAATGGGATGACTTGCTTGGTTGAATTCATCACGGATATGCATTAAACCCCCTTTTGCCAGGACACTGCTCATTCGTTCCTTTACCCTCAAAATCGTCAAGAATTTAAAAGTAAAGTATGCTGTGGATATACTTACCGGGTGATGCTGAACTGTGTTTTTGATAGAATTCGATATATAAATATGGATATATACACTTTCAAGTTTTTATTTCTTTTCGTCACGCCAAACGCTTCTAACATCCCCCGAAATGAAAGCAATTGCAGACACAATATATGCAGCAGCTCAAAAGGTGATATGCTTCGTGGACATAAGGGAGACGGGGGGGGGGCGGGTTGGCGTGGCATGTTGGTGTCATCTTATGTCCTTTGTCCATAACATTTTCTCGGATTTGTAAAGTACTTGATCATAATAAAAGTTAACCATTTACAAAGACAATAAAATGTCACGTATATCTTGAAACTTAAGTTAACTCTGAGCCCATGAAATATTATAGCAATGTAAAACAAGAAGAATTATCAAAGTGTTGCTTACTGCTTATGCCAATCTTTTTGTAGGCAGATAGAGACCTTGAATTTAAAAAGTTTGTGATAAACAAGAGAAGTATCCAAAGAAGCAAACGGTTGGTTTACAGGATTCATATGTCTGTGTGTTTTTGCAGATTGAGAAGGTACTCTAAGAGAGTAAAAGCTAAAACTGTATTCTCGTGTAAATTGTTTTATTATTAAATATTACATATTAATCAATTTATCACAAACTAAAATGCAATTATCATTATACAGTTAGTTTAAAATAAATAAATAAACAACCTAGCCAAATGTTTACAAGCGCTATTAAAAGTCTAGAACGCAATAAGTTAAAAGTAAATTCACAAATAGATCAGTAAGTAACTGGGCAAAATCTCACTGCCTGAATTCAACGACTTGAAAATAATAATCTTTTAAGGGAGTTCAATTATTTGACCTGCATTATTCTAAGTGCGTTCATATAATCAAAGTCTAACTCATTGGTTAATACACTGTAATTAAAAAATCGGCAGACGACGAATAAATATGACGCAAAAATTGATATTCGTTTTTGAAAAAGTAGAAAACAGTGTTTTCTACTTCTTCAAAAACAAAATTAATATCAATTTTGCCTCATATGTTTTTTACTTTTTAAAAAACAAATGTCAGTCTTTTGCCTCATATTTATTTCGTCTACAGGATTTTTTTTTATACAGTGTATTTACTAGTGAGGCTGACTTTACCCGTTTACTTCATAGATACTCATTTTGACGTATCAACAACAGTCAGCTTTTGAAAACATTGTAGGAAAAGGAGAAATTGCTCATAATGAGCAATTTATCCTTTTCCCCCAATGTTTTCCACTCAGTCAGATATTTGTATCCTCATTTGTCCATATTTTTGACATCATATCTTTATTTACTTCTGAAATGGAAGAGCCTCAAATTGGCATATCAGGTAAAGGGTTATATATGTGAAAGCACTTAGACTAATGGAGAAAATGCTGGTTTCCTACAATGTTTTCAAAAGCTATCTGTCTTTGGATAATTAACAGTCTGAATTGAGTAATAAAGGGTTCAAACGAACTCTTGACATTAAAAATAAGCCTTTTTTTTTTTGAGGGGGGGGGGAGGGGAGCGTAACGACAGTTTCTCTTTTTAAACAGGAGTATTGTGAATTTTCGAAAATGAAAAAAATGCCATTTATTCATTTCATATTTCTCAGTGAATTTTAAAGTAGAAACGAACCTTGTATTAACATAGAATTACAGACATTAATAAAGAAGAATCACTAGCTTAGAAGGTTAGATTTATATTCTAACTTTTACACAGTGTAAATACGTTGCTTTTATAATAGAATTTATTTTCAGCATTTTTGTATTGCTCCCCACATTCTACAGTATTTTTTCTTTTTATGAAAACGACTCTGATTTCCAGGGAATAAAAATGAGATAATAAATGACTACTATAATGCTGAATTTCACTAACAAAATGGTCATTATTAATGCAAAGCACTTCTTTATAAATGCAGGGCTGTACTCATTCTACACTACTTTGTATAACGACTACCACATCCATGGAGACAAACATGACATAATAGAGTACAACTATCATATTTATTTCTAGGGACGATTGGTGTTTTTAAAACTAAAGCATGCCTCTTTAAATACACGATTGCTCTCTTTCTAAATTAGTTTGTATAACAACCGTTATATCATGAAAATAAACATGAAATGTTAGAGTACTACATAGTCGTTATAAATGTAAAGCACGTCTCCCATAAATGTGGGGTTGTTCTCTATCTTCACGACTATCATGGATATGGCTTGCAACACAGAAAAAGAGGCATTCGGACATTTGCATAAAGTGTCGTCTTGGATCAACCTGCACAGTCCGCACAGGCTAATCCGAAACAATACCTTTTGTTTTTATGTAATATTCTATTTTGCACAAGTCTACTGTAGCACAAAATCTAATATAGTCGGAAAGTGCCCTCTTGGATTAGCCCATGCGGATTGCACAGGCTAATCCAACACTTTACGCAAAAGTTCGAATGACCCTTTTTTACCCTTTTTGCGTCTTGCAAGTCGTATGGAAATAACCACGATATAAATCTGGAGAACTACATGTATCATACTGATTTCTATGGCCGAAAAAGTCGTTTTGAATGGAAAACATGCCTTTATGAAGACAGGGCTGCTCACATTTTAAATAATTTTGTAGAATGACTTTGGTGTTCGTGTAAATATTCATGAAATAATACAGGAGTAATATCATGTTTATTTCTTTGTACAAAATAGTAGGTATACTGGAAAGTAACCAGTACTAAGTCTTGTTTCTGGGTGTCCATGGAAATAGAAATGAGATAATGCAGGACTACTATGAAGGTGATTTCTACTGACAAAATAATCGAAATAGATGTAAAGCACATCTTTATGAAAGCAGGGCTTTTCACATTTAACACTTTTTAGTTTAAGCACTTTTATGTCCATGGAAATAAACATGAAATAATGTCCAAGTACTATCATGTTTATTTCTTTGGAGAAAATATTATAAATCATGAAATGATGCAAGAGTACTTGAACTGTAGCGAAAGATTTGGAGTAAAATCCCTGTGTGACAAACGCACGGAAGATTCCAGAACACTTGTCAAAATTCGCTATTTAATCAATCCAAACGAAGAATATAAATTAGGAAATTTGAGTAACTATATGCCTAGCAATACTGATTTGGTAATTATTTAATCTTTAACTAACTAAGTTTAATTAAACTTTAAAGCAGACAGGAACAACCCATAGGTTTCTATTTCAAAATTACTCTGACGGAAAGATTATCTCCTTTTCAGACAATGTAGATCCAAGCTCAGAAAACGTGCATTCCGATGTAATGCGAGAAATGACCCCCATTACAAAATGACCTACATTTCTCGACGTAGAATAATGACCCATGGGTCATTTCTCTACGTCGAGAAATGACCCCCGGGTCATTTCTCGACGTAGAATAATGACCCGGGTCATTTTTCTACGTCGAAAAATGACCCATGGGTCATTCCTCTACGTCGAGAAATGACCCGGGGGTCATTTTGTAATGGGGGTCATTTTTCTGCATTACACCGGCTTTGATCCACAAAAGGTCCGCAAAGGGTCAATGAGTCGCGCTACCTAATGGTTAAGTTTTATTATATCCTGTTTTCAAGCATTGTGGTATAATAGTGATGTCTGTGCCTGTTTTCAAGGTCATCTCCACTGTAATAAGGTCAGGATTATAACAACCGAAAACTGGATAAAGAGCCTCAGTGAAGTCTAGCAAGTCAAAATTGTAGAGCACCTTATTGTTGTTACAATCAACTACCGTCCAGGTTTTCCTTTTTGTGTCCACCAGAAAGCCATATGTTACTCTAACCTCTAACCCTGCACAGTTGTCGGACAAAGATTGGAAATGTAGGAGATCACGGTTGTGCCAGAATTCCTGGGTTAGTCGCCCATCTTCAGGATACCTTGCAACATAGAATGATCTGGCAAATTCGTGCCGCTCGACTGTATGATGCATATCAACGTCGTCAAGACGACAAATACCGATTTCAAACACGAGCCAGGTTTCTTCTAGCGGCTGCTGTATGTTGTATACGACGTCAACTTCGTAATAGAATCTTCCGTAGTCCTGGAATGGATGTGTTCCAATAGCGCCTTTGTACTGGACTAAACTGTTTTCGATATCTACCTGGCTTCCTCCGCTGTATATATCAGTTTTCTTGTTTCTAAGGATACGTCCGTCCGTCGAGACTTCCCTTTCATGATGTGCGGTGGCTACGTCCATCTGGAAATCCGGACCTAAAAGTGAACAGATATAATTGCATTGTGTTTTTTTTCATGATTTTATGATCATGTTGTGTAGAGGAAATGGAAACTTTAGTAATAAATCCTTGGTTATATTGACAAACCTTATATCTGTAGATAGATAAAATTTTTAATATCAGTCATAATTTCGTTCCTATCGTGCATTACCATGCATGCCAGCTTTTTCTTTATTGTCAAGGTCAGTCTAGTGTTCTAATGCTCAGTCTGGCTTGAGCATGATTTCGCGAATCTAATTAAAGCCATGCTTATTTTTTTACGTGCGGCTCAACGAAAGGTATAGACGATGCTTGTATTTCTTGGTACAGCCACTCGTAAAAATATCACCGCCGATGATTTTCACAAGATGAAATAAATCTTGACCTTTTACTTCAAAAGAAAATCTATCTTTTATTTTTATTTCTTCCTTCTTAACCCTTTGTCAAAATCCGGTACACTTATTATTGGTTATTTCTTGTGGTAAAACTTCTCCACATAACGGTATTACAATATGGAGTGCAACACGCGAAAAGGGTCATTCGGACGTTGCGTAAAGTGTCGTCTCTGATCAGCGTGTGTAGTCCGCACAGGCTCATCCTAAACGACAATTTCTGATTTTATGCAATTTTCTGTGTTACGCAAGTCTACTGTAGCACAAAATCTAATGTAGTCGTAAAGTGCCGTCCCGGATTAGCCTGCGCGGACTGCGCAGGCTAATCCGGGACGACACTTTACGCAAATGTCCGAATGCACCTTTTCGCGTGTTGCACTCCATATTATGTAAAGCACAAGAAATGTAGGGGAAATGCGCTTTAATTACATCATATTTCCCTTCATTTGAATGACATGCACTGCTTATCTAAATAACTCTGCGATTAGACTACTATTCCGGCTTTGATTGAAGAGAGGTAGGAAAGATGAAGTCGACATTTTTCACTACTCTTTTTTCACTATTCTTGTTTCACAACCATGAAATTATAACCCATTATCCATCATTATTTCTTTATAAATTACCGGAAAATAAATAAATACTTAGAAGAATATTTCTTTCCATGATAAAAACAAACTTTATAAATTTCTGTTAGGCCGCTGAAGTATTAAGTGTAACAACATTATAGCTCATAGAACATTAGCTTCGACAGAAAAACGAAATTCATGAAACATGCATGACACAAGCATCCATTCGGAACTATCAAAACCCTTGGGTCCATAAGCCTTCATCCACCTGAGGAAAACGACATCTAAAAACAGTTTGAAATGGAGTAACGACGGTAACAAGCACATTGCTGCTTTAATCAATTTTTTTTTTTATCGCTTACGGAAACATCAAATTATCTTTTTATATAAGTATTTATTATTTTGTCCGTAAGTACTTTCTGTCTGGATTATTACAAAAATTTTGTCATCACGTAAAGAGTTAAAATACTTTAAGCCAAAGTTTTTATGAGCCATGTTGGGTCATGGGGTATGCTTAACCTTTGACACGCAGAAAATTGATCAATAACAAAAACTTTCCACCCATGTCAAGGTGCACGAACTGCATAGACTGACCTGGATAAATACTTTTTGGAGATACATTTGGTAATATTTTTACTTACAAACAATATCAGCAAAAGTTACAGGTTTGTCCGGAGTTGTCTTCCTTGGAGATGGTGTAGATTGTTTTACCTCGGGATCTATAATAAGAAACATTAAATTATTCAGATCAGTGAGAAATTTTACAGGACGATGCATAATTTTACAACGAGGACTGAAATGTGCACAACTACCATGCCCTTAACATTCCGCAAAACTACCATTTCAAAACAAACCAACGGAGCATTTCTGTATGTAAAATGATCTCCCTTGGGAGATAAAGACCTAATGCAACCAAATAACTAATTGGTCCTAGTACCGGTATTCCTCCTTTGTTTTCATCCTTGATTCCCTAAAGAACCTTGCGACAAAAATAATCTAGTTTGTTACATAACTATAGTGTAAAATCCAATTGTAATTTGAGAGCAAATTTCATTCTGAGTAATACTGATACATCGACTTGCTATAAAATTGAACAAGACATAGTTTTCAAAAACAATTCTGTGTGGTGCTAAAAATCAAGAAAAAAACCAAAGTAATCATTGTATAAAAATCAATGTAGACGTGAGGAGAAATCATGGGAAATGAAGAAAATAGCCCAATTACTCGGTATAAAATCTTTGTAGCCTTAGATTCGATGAGTTCATAATATTTATAACAGTTACATCAAAGAAGTTGGTGAGTGCATTTTCATCCCTAGTTGAAGCTGTCCAAATAAAACCGATACCACATAACCTTTAAGCATAAAAAAAACACACACAGCAATCTGCAAGACAAATGAATATCTGAAATACAAAATTTGGAATGTTTAGGTTTTAGTATTATTATTTATTAGATAAAGATTTATTTGACTCATATTTCCCTTACGAGATGTCAGTGGACAAGTCAATGAGAGTGAAACGGAATCCAAAACTTTCGACATCTTCCATTCAGATTCAACCTTAAGGTTTCATAAGTCTTGCAAATGTATATGAAAGCTAGATAGAAATATAACTAAAATCAGTGCACAAACATGAACACTACAAACCAAAGCTTCAAAAGCAAATTAAGCATAAGACGAAAAATAAGAAGATTGATAGTAAGACAGACAAACGGGGAGAAATAGACTAGAATAAAATCATGTTTCTGTGAATGGTCTGAATATATGGCTCTGTGAACAAACTAAAAGCACTACGATATCATTTGAAGTTAAAAGTTAATCATGTGATGTACTTGGATACATAGGAGACATTTACACCAAATGGAAATTATTGAAGTTCTCCGGTTCATATCATGAATATCAGAGTGAAAGAGAAAGGAATTTTCATATTCACCAACCATTCTTAAAAACGTTCTAAATCTTATTCTCAAAGATTTTATAAAAGTTAAAGTAACACATCTTACCTTTGGTATAACAAATCAGAAGTGTTTTCTTTTTTTTTTTTCAGATCAAGAAAATTCTTCAGCACAAGACAAAGAATATATTAAAGAATGGTCGGTGAATACTGACCAAAGACTTGCAAAATCATGCAACTAAACTAGAAAACACCAGAAATGACACTAGTTAGCATTAACTGAAATATACAGGTATAATTGTTGTATATCTCTGTGAGATAACATATTGCCAGATCTATTCAATGACTTACATGTAATTGATATTCTGCTATTTTTCAGTCTTAGATTTGATGTGTGTATATGTTCATTCATGCATTCATACTTACCAAGATTACACCTTCCCGTCACAAGTCACAATGTTCATAAATGTTACCAGATAAATTCAACATCAAAACCATTTTTAGAAAATGTGTGGAGAATGAGTGATAACCCTATCGGTGCAAGTTACATGATTTACAGTCCTGTTTGTCATTAGTAAACAACGCAACACCATTTTTGAGAACCGATTAATAACTTGCAGAAGTTATTGTATGAATTGCGCAAGTAGTACGTATTACGCTTATTGCATGAATTATCGATTAGAAAGAGCATCGAGTAGTTTTGTGAGAATGGTAGCTATGAAAAAGCATTCTTAGAAAAGTTTACAGGTTTAACAGTTCGGAAGATAACCTGGTAGGGTTAAAAAGAGACAAGCGAAAGCCAAACTACGTTATACCATTTTGTTTCACCTACATGAACTCTCCGTCAGTACGAGAGTGTGTGGTTTTGTCGACACTTGTGTGTTTTGACCATTAAAGGTCTGGGCCCAAGTCACCACTTTGTTTGTCTGGTTCACAATCGAACCTGTTGTTTTCCTAATTGAGGACGCGATGTAAGCAGAGTCACTCGACTTCTCGTTATCCGGGCTCCTCATTGATGACATCTCATTTTTGTCTTAAAAGGTTTGTAAAATATACAATGCAACATTGTTTAAATACATTATCACCCGTCTTTGTTTTAATCTATAAGTTTACTACTGGAAAAATGATTGTCTAAGACATTTGTTACTCTATCTGTCTCTCGCTCTCTCTCGTAGCCCTAAAATATGAATATAAAAGCACTACAAATAAAGAGTAGCCTACAAATTAAAACTTGTAATGACTATATGATCAACTATGCAATTCCAACAAGCAAGAAATACCTTAATTGGCACTACAACACTAATAAAGATAACAGTGACTCAGTAATAACATACGGTTTACTAATTACGTAATTGTACAAGCAAAAACTAAAGGGTAATTTTAAACTTTTAAGAGTTATGCATCATAAAACTTTTCCCATCAGTCGAAATATCCGCCATTGTTAAAAAATTGTTTGAAATTGACGATATTACCTACAAGCTGTTTTTTTTTCACAATTGATTCAACAGCTTTGAAAAGTAGGTTAGCAATTGAGGAAAGGTAAGTAAAAGAGAACTTGAATAATAACTTTTATTTGTCTTTGTATGTCAAAAATATCCTGAAATACATTACCATCAACTCCCTTTTTTTCCTTTTCATATAAAAAACTTAGCTGTGTTCCTTTCTAATTCATTCAAGCGTTTGAAAGAAAACAGATTCGGAGAAGAAAAAGGACAAGTAGAAATTGTATATTTAAGATATCGGGAAATAAAAGGTAAAATTCATCTATGTCAAATAAGAAACCGTACACAATCATTTGAAAATGGAGGGGGGACCACAAAGATTTGATCAAGGGAGAAATGTTGTAAGATTGTTTTGTGTTTACATTTTTAGATACAAGTATTTCGTTTATGACTGGAACAACATCATCATGTACATAAAAGTTAAAAAGTACTAGAACCCATATTCACAACCCATTTTTAAGAATAGTCTTTATTTTACTTTTGATTTAAGGCCATCAATCAGGTCTAATGTTACTGTCACACATAGACTATTCTTGATAACGATATTAAGAATGTTGTTTAGGATGGTTGATGAGTACGGATCTAAAAAACAATCAATAAATAATCTTTTGCGAAGATCATATAGTTTGCAGTATGTTATATCTGGATGGAATATAAGTGATAAACATAATTTAGAAGAGGTGTGTTTAGCAGTCATCCGAGCAAAACCTGTGTACGGACTCCAGAATTGTCACATGTAAGTTATTCTGCGAATTCTTGTCTTTTTCCCCATTTTTTAAGATTTGCCATTGTAATTAAACCAACTATTATTTTAATTTCATATTTTTGGGAAATCTGTGATAATTACACTTAAAACATATTCCAACGATAATTCAATTTTACGCGTAGAAAATTCAGACCATTTCGTAACTAAATTAGTCCAATTGTTTAAACTGTTTTGCTATATAACTGAATTTCGTAATGTGATTAGCATAGTGTTCTACATTAAAATTCTTACCCCTATGTAATGCACATGCACCTTGAAAAAGTATAAAACAATTTTAGGTAGATTTATGCGCAATACACAAGAAGTTAACACCTTATTTGTGAGTGTGTAGGAACGTTTGACCCACGCGAAGTTGGTCGCTACTGATAAATCCAAAAGTTAGGAAATAAGTAAATATAAATTTGGAGGGAAGGCCATGTGCGATTCTGCAGTTTATCAAAGCAGTTAGGTCACTTTATTCAACCACTGACCTTCAGAAGAGCAAAATGCATTAAATAAATTTATCCTAAACAATGCAGTTGTGGTCGTTTGATCTTAACTAGAAATAATGATATTTCTTAGGTATCTTGCCCGCCTGAATCGCATTTCACTGCTCAGATATAAAAGCTTTTATCAAAAATGTCTATCGAGCAATTGTCTATCTTGCAAAAAGTCAAAGGGTCACAGAGCAAGTGATTAAAGATGCACTTCAAATTTTAGATAATGTATTAAAAGACTCTTTTGGGATGACAGTTTAATCAACAACCAAGTAACTTCCCTCTGCATGTAGTTCAGTTAATAAATGAACCTTGACAGAATTTCAGGGAACCGTGTTTTGATCCGATTTAAACATAATTTCCGTTGTTTGAAACAATGACTCACAAATATCGTGAAAATTTACTTATAACTAAATACCTTGAAGCGTTTAAACCTATTTTCGAACGACTGATCCTGTTCACTGAATTTGGATTCTAACAGTCTCACTCACCGGTCCTACCTGATAATAGAACAGCAACTTTCAAAGGATTTACACAGAAATCTAAAAGGTCATTTCTCAAAGAAAGTGAGTAAGCATTTCTTTCCCGTACAACACCCCTATAGAAACCAACGTTTTTATAACGGGACCGTGCTATGACAAGTGTGGTTTGACATACGAGTCTGATGATACGATTCTTGGTGAAATTTAGGTGCAGGTGCTCGACTTGTCACTGCAATACAAATCAAACGAAATCCAGCTTATTTCGATGACTAACAGGTAAAAAAGTTTACATTTAAAACGCCGTAAAACAAATATCTTATTGGAAGTGGAATGCCAAAAATACTCACAGTTCTGTACAAATGGAGGGCTTGTTGGACTCACTCCACCATTAACAGTGGAACTTCCGGTAGGAAATTTAGGTGATGTCGGAGATGCTTTTGTCTGTAGTTTGCTCTGCAAGGCAGCGGTGAATGACGGCGATATCGGCGATATCGGAGCTTTCTTCGTCAATACAATCGTGCTTGGAACTGCTGTTGGTGTTTTGGGCAGCTGCCTCTCCTTGTCGTCACCCTCTGAGCTTTCTTGCGACTCTATTGGGCGTACAACAAGGTTGTTAGTTTAACTCCTTCACCAAATGGCAAAATTTCAGAACTCTGCGTTGATAGCACCTGCCCTCAACTAATACTCGTAAAATATGGCGGAGACTGCTTGATCATTCTTAGCGGGTTTAGTAGGTTGTGGGAAAATTATAAATAACTGATTACCAGCATTTTAATTTTCCAACCACGATTTTGACAGCTGTTCCTTCAGGTTGTTTTTACAACATGGGGACTGTTTGAAAAAGGTTTTTAAACAAACAATATTCTAATTTGCTTCTCACCTGTACGATAAAGTGCAATATCAACATCTGACAACTGCACTTGTTGGTCTGGTTTGACAAATTACACATCTATTTCAGTTGTCATTCTTTACAGAATTTGAAAATGTTTTAACTAATACAGGTGATGGACGACAAACGGAATGAAATAATAACGATATAAATTGAATTTTTAGCAGTTAGAATTTTCTTGCTATAGAACTAAAAGCTTAAACATAAGCCATCACCAAAAAAAAAAATTCGTTCATTTAATTCTTCAAATATTTCCAACGCCATCTAACAGAAATGGGGAATCCTGAGGCGTACGTTTTGATACATTGCGAGGATTTATTGCAGCGTTTTGACGAAATATTAAAGCAACGAAAAGTTTAGTGCTTATTCTTATCGATATTTCAGCAAATACTTGTCCAGGTTTAATGATACCACGTACATGTAAATGTGTTATAAAATTTCACACTCTTTCAAGCTCATTGTTTGGATTCTCCTCGCTCAAAATTATATCATTATTCCAGACTAATTATACTGAATGGTGCCCAGATTGATTCATGAAATTCGATGGCCTGAAAAAGATTGTTTACCTTGATTTTCGTCATTATTCTACAATTTATTCGTGCAGTGATTCTGCACCCCGTATAATTTGCTTTGAGCACTAGTATTTTAAGTCTTTAATCCGTCCCAAAGTCCGAAAATGCGAATTTAGGATAATTACAAAATATGTGGCATTACATCTTAACCAAAAATCATCATTGACACTGTAGTAGCTTTCCGTGTTAAAGAAACATAGAAAATTATGACATGACATACTTTTTCAATGATTTCAAACTCAATAATTAATTAATACTTGATGTCCAAAAATAATAACAATAATGATAATGAAAAAATAGGTTAAAGCATATTATAAAAGCAACGGTATACATTACTAATCACATACAACTATTAGAGAGCACCGAAAAAATAACATCTCTTGATTCCATGCAGACTTTTTATGAAATAGATGCTTGTGAAAGAAATGCAAGAAACCCAGTACTTTTTAGCTCACCTGAGCACAACGTGCTCAAGGGGAGCTTTTAGGGTCACTGGCTGTCCGTCGTCCGTCGTGCGTCGTGCGTCGTCCGTCGTCCGTCGTGCGTCGTGCGTCGTCAACAATTCTTTAAACATCAACTCCTCCTAAACCGCTGGGCCAATTTGGACCAAACTTGGCAGGACTGTTCCTTGGGAGGTCCTCTTTAAAAATTGTTCACAGAATTTGATTCCGTTAAAAACTCTGGTTGCCATGGCAACGAAATGGAATTTTTTAGCAAATTCTTTAAAAATCTTCTCCTCTGAAATCCCTGGTCGGATTTTGAAATAATTTCACAGATATGTCCCTTGGGTGACCCTTTTCAAAAATTGTTCGTGAAATTTTGATCCGTCAAAAATTGTGGCTCTGGTGAATGGGGGCTACTTGCACTATACAGAAATGAAGGAATTCTTAAAAAATCTTCTCCTCTGAAACCGCTGGTTGGATTTTGAAATAATTTCACAGATATGTTCCTTGGGTGACCCTTTTCAAAAATTGTTCGTGAAATTTTGATCCGTCAAAAAATGTGGCTCTGGTGAACGGGGGCTACTTGCACTATACAGAAATGAAGGAATTCTTAAAAAATCTTCTTCTCCGAAACCGCTGGTCAGATTTTGAAATAATTTCACAGAGATGTTCCTTGGGTGACCCTTTTCAAAAATTGTTCGCGAAATTTTGATCCGTCAAGAAACATGGCTCTGGTGAATGGGGGCTTCTTGCACTATTGGGAAATGAGGAAATTCTTAAAAATTTTTCTTCTCTGAAACCACTGGTCAGATTTTGAAATAATTCCTCTGGGATATTCCTTGGGTGACCCTTTTCAAAAATTGGTCGCAAAATTTTAATCCGTCAAGAAACATGGCTCTGGTGAATGGGGGCTACTTGCACTCTAGGGAAATGAAGAAATTTTTAAAAATTCTTCTTCTCTGAAATGGCTGGACAGATTTTAAAATGATTTCACAGTGATGATCCTTGGGTGACCCTTTTCAAAAACTGTTCACAAAATTTTGATCCATGAAGAAACATGGCTCTGGTGAATGGGGGCTACTTGCACTATATGGAAATGAAGAAATTCTTGAAAATTCTTTTTCTCTGAAACCCCTAGTCAGATTTTAAAATAATTTGACAGAGATGTTCCTTGGGTGATCCTTGCTCTTGTGAATGGGAGCTACTTGCACTATATGGACATGATGATATTCTTGAAAATTCTCTTTCTCTGACACCCTGGTCAGATTTTAAAAGAAATTTTCCGAAATGTTCCTTGGGTGACCCTTTTCAAAACTTATACGTAAATTTTGATCCATCAAGAAACATGGCTCTCGTGGATGGGGGATACTTGCTCTTATACAGAAATGAAGAATTCTTAAAAATTCTTCTTTTTGAAACTGATGGTCAGATTTGAAAATGAATTTTACATGTGACCTTTTGAAAATTGCTTAGCAAAATTATAAATTTGGTTCCAATGTTTCAATACCTCAAAAAAAAATAGGGTATGGTCATCTCAAAACTCAGGTGAGCGATCCAGGGCCATCTTGGCCCTCTTGTTTTATTTTGTCAATGTTTTGCAGTATTTCTTCGACAGTAAACATTACTGTGTGAAAATTTGGTGCTGTAATACATAAACTCGTGTTATGAAAAATTAAAGATTAAATGAAAGTCATTGTTGAAAAATTAATGAAAGACATTGAAACAAAAACAAATAAAAGGTGAAGTGAAACTCTAACGCTCTTTATATGGAGATAGAGCTCTTTACTTTGCTCTATCATGTATAGATAGATTAGGATCTTTTGTCTTGTTACTTGAGATCAGTACAAAGTGGTTATTATAAATTTTTGTCGAAATTGAAATAAATCGTCAATAGATATTGATACACATGTATACAAATGGTCGTAGATATAATTAAAAAGTATAAGAAAAACAATAGATAAATTATATATGAAATAGAGGCCTTCATTTCATAAGAAAGATAACACATTTATGGTATTCTCTTAATATATTAAAAACATATAAACACACATAAGCAAAGGCACGGCATGCAAGACGAACGATTTCAACGGATTACTAGACCCTGCACAAATACTTCAATCGCTATAACTCAATAGTTTACGATGACTGGACCTACAGTTTTGTTATATAACCTGCAAAACCAGCATCCCAGAATGTTTAATTTACAGTAAAAAGCGTTAGCTATGTAGCATTTCTATTGTTTACCTGTTGTTATAACTCTCTCACCACACAACAAACAAATAGTCTTGTGCGAATTGAACACATTTGTAGACTACAGTTCTCAGCTTGAATGGTGGATTTGTCTTTGAAAGGGTTGAAAAATACTGGTCAAAGAAAGACATACCAATTACAAGTATTTTCTCCTTTTTCCATATTCTTTTCAAATTGTTTCCTTCTCAAAGTCATTAAAACTCAGGGTTGTCTGGTAACACGAGTTAACATACAGTGCACATTGAAGAATATGAAACATTAGAATTAATGTTGAACGTCAATAAGTCAGCCGAAATGATTATCTTAAATAATACCTTTAACAGGCGATGTTTGGCATCTAATAACCAGTTGAAACGATCGTCCTTCTGTTTATATAGATATCAAAATAAGATTGAATGATAGAACATTGTAGAAAATAGATTTTGCTGATTATTCCCAGCTTTATTTTCGGTTATGTCATAGATATCAATGGTTAACCCTTTCCCAAACAACAAATTTTGGACCCTTCCAAACCAAAAGACTTTGCAGACGACTATTTTAGATTTGGAGAAAATTGCACAGAGTTCTCAAACAGGATAGAAAACACTGTAGGAAAAGGTGTTTTCAAAGACTTTTACTGCAGACACGTAAAATCCAGGGCTTGTTTGGGAAAGCGTTAAGAAAAGTATAGACTCTTTATGACTGGTCTAAATCTCTAAATGGGCTGTAGCGACCAAAAGTCAACAATAGCGGTGTGAAAATGCATTTGAATATGAATAAGACCGTTTAAAGTATGAAAATTATTGTTAGGATTGCAATGTGGTATTTTACCGTCGTTCAAAGTATTAGTCGCTTGCAGAAAAATATATTTCGAAATCAGGTAAAAGGTGAACTAAACCGTTAAAGCCAACTTGCAACTTCTGAACTATTTTTAGATTTTTCTTCTGCCACCGACTAACGCTCCTACGTACAATTAGTCATCTTCACAGTAACTTCCATACTTTTAAATGGTATTATTTAATTTAAATGCATTTTAATAACAGCACTGTTTACCTTTGGTCGCTTTAGGGGCTTAGACCTTATCTTTGTTGTCATGTTATAATGGTATAATGATATGGTTTCAAAAAAAGAAGTGGCAAACAATTAATCAAATTAAGACTAAATTTAAAGAGGGATATTTCAGTCAATTCACGTCTGCTATCTAAAGAATAGTTGACAGCCAATCCTTTAGACTCTGATCAACCGTCGAATTAATGCGGCTTCTGGTCTGGTCCACAGTATTTGCTTCATTTTATCATGCAGAATATTCAACGTGTTTTAACAGTATTATTATTTACTTCATTTAACCTGATCTTGATCTTTATGATGAATATATATGAATATATAAGTAGGCATACAAATAGAAGTCCGATCATTATTCAGGAAGTTATATATACTCGAGAAGGCATAGATCAAGCAATTTAAGTCTTGCATACCATACAGAATATTTCTGTGACCTTAGGGGCAAAACCGAAGGCAGCCCCGTGTGATGCCGAGGATTAAAAAAAAAGAATTTTTGTTTATGTACATGATGTTGACCTGGGTCAGGTTAAACGAAGTAAATAATATACAGATTCTTTTTTAACATATCAAAGTGACACTGGTAACCACTGACAGAGGCAGGGTGCTCAGAAAACTAAATCAGGGTCCGTATTCACCATGCACTATTTCTAATATCATTCTAGGGCTAATTGCAGGTTTAGAATGTAAATGGTTTAGCCAATCAGGGACTTTGGCACTTTCAGATTCAGAAAATTCTTGAGAATGAGGCTAAGAATGTTCAAATACTAGTAGTTGGCGAACACGGACTCGTTAGTTTTTAGTTATGAAATTGCAAGGTTGGATATGAAAGATCTTTTATGTTAGAAGTGCTTGCTAAATGAAACTATTGTAGGAAGTGAGCTTTAATGGGAAAAAGTTTGCTGAAGACAATCTCGGAAGTCCAACTTGTACTGCTTGCAGTCCCATGATGTTAATGATGTGACTTTTGATGATAATGATGAAGTTCATAAAGAATAAAGAAAAGGAAATGAAAAAGAAGACAGGCGGCAAATCAAGTCAGCAAACAGTCTTTGTAAACTTGTGACTTTTCATACCGTCTCTAATGATTAAACAAACGCATGCTATTTAATTGTATAAATTAGGAGAATAAAGTAAAACACTCAAACAAGGTCATTTATTAGAGACTTTAAGAGGTGACACCACAATGAAAAAACTTTATACGCTTAATCACACTGAGTAAAGGGGGTGCATACTGGGTACGTGATCACTCTGGATACATGACATTGTGTACAGACCCGATCTATCCTTTAGAAACATCCGACTTTTCGTTTGTAATTCGTCTGAAATTTTATAGCTACATCTTAAAGCTAATCATCTATCAAGATCTTCACTTTCAACAAGTGTTAGCTATCTCTTAAATGTAATAATCTAGTCGCTATCTGTTTACTTTCATCAAATATTTTTGTTTACATTTATGACCCACTCATTTTTGTGTTAGACATCATTGTTTGACAACAAAATTAATACTCTGATTTTTAAACCTATCTAATTTTCAATTTCCACTCCCCCCTCTCTCTGTCGCACGCACTAAATTGTAAATATGAACTCTACACCAATACACCGACAGTGTGATATGTTAAAAAAAAATCACACAACAATATCGTATGATAGGAAAATAAGCAATAGATACAGTTATTTTACAAGTACATGAATATTGATTAATTAATATCGTAATCTGATGAACGAATGAAAAAGGAAAAGAAAAAGGAAAAGTACTAAAGTGAATTATCTGTAAGAAGTTCGAGTATACTTTCCGTTTAAAGTCCAATGGTTCGGTTTTCGTTATCTTAACCCTACACCAAACGACAAAATTATTCGCCTGTCGCAAATTGACCGCATTGCAGACGACATTATTAAATCTGTTTCACGCTTTTTGGTAATTCATCGGGGTACTGCGTAACTAACGACTCGTAAGATTAATGTAAGAATCTTACTAGCTGTACTTCTACTTTAAAAATTACGTAATTCGTACATAAGTTTTTCTTAACTTTGGTAACTTTATAAATTTGTTGGATTTATTTCTTTTTTTATTCAGAGAAAATGAATTTGTCTAGACTTGCAATTGAATCCCGGACTCGGTCTGAAATTAGGAAGAAAAACGTTATGAAATCTCGTATACATATTTGTTTTCAACATTTTGACATCAAACGTATTTCCACCACTATATATAATTTTTTCACCGTGCTATAAAACGAAATCAGCCAATCAGAACTCACCAATGTTGATGAAAATAAGATATAATAAATTATAATCGCATATTCAAACGTACGAGAGTTAGTCGTGGAACTCCATGCATTTTAATATCGGGTCTGTAATTATATGACAGGATGATTATATTCGAACTTCTTAACTTGAAGATGAAAAAATATAGATAACAAATTCATGACAGAAAGAATAAATGATCTATTCTACAGTTACATCAGTGACTACATTTATATTGCGGTACAAAGAAAGTGTACTACAGCCTATAGATTGACACATTTGATACTAAAAGCTCTAAAAGGGAAGTAAATATGTTATCACCTCTCATCCATTCGTAACGTTTTTCACGAATTATTTCCCTTGTTTGTAACTGAAGGTTATCTGGAATATTCGACCAAGGCATTGATTTCTTTCAGCCGTGCTTTGGTTTTTGAATCCGTAAGGAAAAAGATTTGCGTATTTATTTTTCTATGACAAATTGAACAACTCCTGTCGATCATTTTAGCAACCATTATCTTCTATTTAAGCAAGAATTACAACTTTTAACTTGATATTCAGGAAAAAAACCCACAGTGTTTCCATATTTTGTATGCAGATGGTAACATCAATAACCCATGCATACTGTGTAGATAAAGATCATGCAGTTACAAAGCAATATCCTTTGGGTCTTGACTTAAATTGGTAAGACACACCAGAACCATAAAATACTATTTGACCTTAACCCATTACCAAACGACAAAATTTTAGACTGGTCCAAATTGAAAGCATTTGCAGACGACAAAATAAAGGTGACTGAAAAATTGAAATTTGTTCTGGGAAGGATAGAAAACACTGTGGGAAAAGGAGAAAATGCTGGTTACCAGCATTTTCTTCTTTTCCCACAGTGTTTTCAAAAGGCTTCTTTCTCAGGGGCGTCAAAAGTAGGGATTGTGTGGTAATGGGTTAAGACTCTCATGTGGAATTTGAAGTTAACGTTTAATATACAGAGAACTTCCGACATTTTTTTCAAGAGAAAAAAACAATTCTGGCAAATTTTACTCTTATACTGCTGAGCTGGACACACTTACCCTTTTCGGACAGTATAGATTCAGATCAGATTGCACAGAATGTGCAGTCTGAGGTTGGATTCACTCTATCCGATAAGGAGATATTCTGCTTCTAAAATACCTTTGAAATGGTATTATTCGGGGTTTCACCATCGACTCGAAGATTTCATTTAATTTATTCAGTATGTTAAGGGTTCAGGGGTTTTCCAAACCCCCATATGCTCCTTTATAAATTACCGTAATCAATGACAATGACCAGGGTCCGTATTCGCGGACTATTCTTAAAAACGTTCCCAGTCTTTGTAATTCAGAGCTTCAAATGTTGAAAGTATCACAACTTCTGATTTGCTAAACCAAATGTTTTAGCCAATCAGAAGTTGTGTTACTTTCAAAGTTACAAAACTCGGAAGATTAAGACTAAAAATGTTCTTAAAAGTGATTGGTGAATACGGACCCAGCTTTTACTTACTTAAGAAATCTCCTAAGGACGTTGGCTGTTTACTTGGTGTGATGACTGGGGATTTCAAACTAAGTGGTCTTCCTAAAGTGTTCTCTTCTGTCGGGGACATCTTGACCCCTGAAAAGTAAGAATCAAATAGTTGGACTTTATCATTGTCAGCTGGAAGGTTAAGTTAGAGTTGCGTTCAGTTAATCAGTGATAGGGTATGAACAACAGAACATTTTTGTCCAGCCTTTCCCTCCTTCCTCTCCAAAGTATTCTCTTTCGTTTGGGGACATGTTACGCTCTGAAGATAAATATAAAATGGATTCACTTTAGCATTGTCATCTGAAAGGTAAATATGAATCACATTCAGTTAATCACTTTTACTGTTTGTGGCACAAAAGATCGTGAACATAGGGGTCCATATTCACCAAACATTCTTAAGAAAAGGTTTATACTCATTTTCCAGAATCATCTAAATATCACAAGAACAAAACTTCTGTTTTTCAAAACCGTTTCCTTTAGCCAATCACGAGTTGTGATAAAACATTGGAGAACTAAGACTAAGACTAAGAATGTTATTAAGAATGCTTGGTGAATCGGACATAGACTTTATGTTTGGCCTTCTCTTTGGATTTTGCGCTGAAAGCATTTTGAACTGCAATAATTGTATTCCAATTTTAACCTTAAATGCACTCTTCCTTTGCAAAGCAGGCTAGAAAATTATCAATTACACACACAGACACATATTGCTTTACTTCATCACTGATGATATTTTTTTATCAGCACATGTACAAGGAAGTGGGGATCTATATACAAATACTAGCAGTTTTCATACCTAATGGTGATCATTCAAACGTGTAATATCTGACAAGATGTCTTCTATATTCCTGTTACTATACCTCAAGACCACCATAATTAACGATCTCATCAATTTTAAGAGCGAGATGATCATGGCGTGATACGACTGAAATACTGTTGTGAAAAAAAAAAATACAGTTATCAAGCAAACAGAATTGGAAAGCAAGAACGGTCCAAGGGAACGTAGTAGAAAATATTAGAAATCAAACGTTTAAAGTATGAGTCAACTTATTTCCAATGTGAGATGACAGTCTGGGTCAGTCTTCATCTTTGAAAGTAACAGAACTTCTGGTTGGCTAAACCAAATGGTATAGCCGACCCGAAGATGTATTATTTTTAATTCTAGAATAAGACAAAGAAATATTTAAGAATGTTTGGAGAGTAGTCGCCATTACAGGTGAAAACACAACTCTCCTATAGGGATATACACCTGGTGAAGTAGATTGCTCTGAGAACGAGGAGAACTGACACCGAAACTACTGATTTTTTACATAGACAAGCAGATAGTGAACGAGGAAGAGACAGATAGACTTACAGAGCAAAAGACTCATACCTCTATTAGGTTTGTTGACATTGTTACCAGTGATACCATCCAATTTCAAGGGTTCTACCCTCGCTCCAATAGGTTTGCTCAACTTAGTTGGTCTCATATTCGGAAACCTATTGGTTGTGTACTTTCCTGGTGGATTGAGGGGTGGACCTCGATAAGGCAGCTTTAATTCCAAGTTCTCTTCTATTTGACCGTTCATTTTTTCTTTATCAGTCATTTCACCATAGATATTTGTGGTAATCTCTCCTATGTTATTTACAAAGTCTTCTAACCTGGCCTCATCAGGTCCGGCATTAAAACTGATTTCAACAGGCTCTAGAGATCTGGTGATATTGTCTGATTGAACAAGTTCTTCTAATTTGGTTAATACGGTAGGTTTTATTTGTATGAACTCTGGTTTGTTGGTAAACACAAGCATTCTTGAGGAGTAGTTACAACAATTTTCCATTTGTGATTTCGCTTTCTGTAACAGATCTAACTGGCCTATGACATCAGCCTTTCTTTGTTGACAAATCACATCTACTCGCTGCTTTAGTTTCTCTTTTCTCTCTTTTACTAACTTTTCCAGATTAAGAAATACTTTATCGATTTCCGAAACAATGTCAGCTTGAGTTTTTTCGATAATTGTGCTTTCAGATTCCAAACTTTTAGCATTTGAACTTATATCAGCAATCTTATTCAGTAGCTCACCTATTTTCCTTTCAACAGTGTGTTTATTTTCATCATAGATTTCGCCAAGATTTCTAATGTCGTGTCCTTTAGCTTGACAGTGATCTCCTACAATACACTGGGTACAAACCGACCTCTGACAGTCCGAACAGTAAAAGGAATAGGACTGGTCCTCGTGACCAGGAATACAGCACAATTCCTTCCTACTAAAATTCTCTATTCCTGAAGACTTAAATTCTTCAATAGACAAAACGACATGACGTCGAGTGATCTGCGTTCTTTTGTGGGCATTTGTGCATTCTTTACATAGAAATGTGTAACAGTCCTTGCAAAACTGCTCGCCTCTATTATCATCGGGACAGTCGAAGCATTTAATACTGGAAGATTTTCTCTGAATCTTTATCATATCCATCATGTTGCACATGGTGCTGTCCTTTAGCAACTCGAGATCATTTGATAGTTGGTGTTCCTCGTTGCAGAGAGAACACTTGAGTGTGGCACCGCGCATACTGTTCAGCGCACAGTCTTTACAGAGTGTCTGTAAACACGGAAGAAGTTTTGGAGACCTTTCGTTTTCATCGTATTCGTTATTACAAATGTTACAAAGAATTATGTCATCATCCAAATCGTCTAGGTTCACCATTTTGAATCGCTCACGGACCTATAGGAAGAAAAATAAAAGTCAGTTTTAAAATGTGCCTGATAGATTACAGAGGTCAATCTTTGGATCTGCATATATCAAGTTTTCAGGAAGCAACCACCGAGATTGATTTATAAAATTTATTTTTATATATTTTTTTTTAATCAAACGAAAATAAAAACTGTTAAACCGAATAAAAAAATCCAAAATTCCTGAGGTGAGTTGATTGACTGGTTGCATATTCTAAGCTGACGTCAGCATTATTTTCGTTATTTCGTGGCAACCAGTGCATATATCCCAGCTTTGCTGAGGTTTCTTTTACCAGCACTTCGCACAATATTCAAAAGCCAGTGACTGCTTTCCCACATACAGGTAGCTGCTTTCCCAAATAACCACCATCGAACAATGATCAGTGATGAGAGAGGAACGAATGCAGTTGCAATGACTATCATCAACACGGAAAAAAATGACCGAGACATCGATTAGAATCAGCTACCTCCTTTTCCTCACTACTGCCTAGGCTACAAGGGAGCTCGGCTTTGAGGTGGAATGTAAATGGTTCTAATTACGTATATAAATAAATCTGCGACAATAGGCTATGCATACCTTGGCAATATTTCAGCAAAATATAATCCAAAGGCTTACAACCGTGCTTGATTTATTCGCTGTAAATCTATTACGGTTATTTCTGTGGGATTTACTTAAATATTTCTTTCATGTAGGGGTATAGTAAAAATTGGAGTTAAGCTTTTTACCAAACAATCTGATGATTTTTGGGTCGATACTTTTTGCAGATGCAGTAAACCCCTTTTCCACAGAGCATGGGTGAATTCAAAATTTTGTGTTCTGATAAAGATTTAATACACCTTTTAATCTTTCCATTGAAATTTATGGTAGACGGGGATTTAGCTTCGTTGTGTCAGTAAAAACAACTTTACACTTCGTACAATACATAGCGGCAGTCTGTCATAATATTGACTGTTATTTCTATCCTAACCGGTTCTTTCCTAAGGGAGCTGCCTATACTCCTTGAAGAATCAATCCCGAGTTTAAGGAAGGCACTTTTGATAATATTATAGGAAAAGGATAAAGAAAAGTTTGTGAACTTGTTAAAGCAAAAGAATTTTAGATATAAAATTTAAATTTAAAAGTTAAATTTCTTTAAAAGGAAAAATTCATCTCTCACCCAAACAATGTTATCATTATTTTATGGACGAAAAAAAAAGACCTCGAAATGCGCTGTCGCTGTGCACGTCATCTCTATGATATACTTTATGCAGTTCTGTCTGTCTGTCTGTCTGTCTCTCTTTCTGATTGTTTCTGTCTCCTGTATCTCTCTCTCTCTCTCTCTCTCTTTCTACCTCTCTTTCCTTTCTCTCCTTATCATTCCCTTTCCTCTCTTATAGCTCCCGATTCTCTCTCGTTCTCTTTCTCTCTCTCTCTGTTTCTCTTTCTTCTTTGTCTCTCTTTCCCTTTCTTCTTTTCTAACCTTTTCCCCCTCTCGTTTTGACATCTACCGATTCTCTCTCTCTTCTTCTCTTTCTATTCTTTCTCTCTCTTTCTGTGTCTGTCTTTCTACCTGTATCTCTGTCTGTCGATCTGTCTCCCTCTCTGGTCTTCTGTTTGTTTCTGTCTCCTCTCTCTCTCTCCATCTCCCTCTCTTTTCTTTCTCTCCTTATCGTTCCCTTTCCTCTCTTATAGCTCCCGATTCTCCCTCGTTCTCTTTCTCTCCCTGTCTCTGTTTCTCTCTGTCTTTCATCTTTGTCTCTCTTTCCCTTTCTTCTTTTCTTTTCCAACCTTTTCTCCCTCTCGTTTTGACATCTCTCTCGCTTCTTCTCTTTCTATTCTTTCTCCCTCTCTTTCCGTGTCTCTGTCTGTCTACCTGTCTCCCTGTCTGTCTGTCTATCTATCTATCTATCTATCTATCTATCTATCTATTCCCCCACTCTCTCTCTCGACCGCGAAGACACAGCAAAACGCCATTAAAACAAAAACAAAAGCAAAAGTTATAAAGACAACATTTTTTAAGTACCTTAGGATTCATATCCATATTCAAACAAAACCTGATAAATTCATAAATCTAACTTTGTAACAGTCACATATATAACAATGTGCAAGTCTAGTAAATAATCCCTCCCCCGTCTGTACACAGAGACCATAGATCATGTCTAAACGGGCTATTTAATGCCTCTTTACCATCATCAATAATCGATATTTTGAAATCGATATTTAACTTCGGAATGCTTCTAAAGAAAAAAATCGATTTTGACATAACATACCTGTCTGTTTACTCACAAGACCAAATTTGAAGATAATTATGACGTTTTCGGTTTTTTACCCAGTGCTTGTTATTATCCTGTTTGAAGTGTTTCAATATCATAGATTTATGAACTAAATGTACGAGGGCTGTACAAAAAGTTCATGAAATTTCTTCATAACTTTTTTTACTTGATGTTTAATTGTGTTCAGATTTTCATTTGTGTATTTTCAATATTGTATCAGTTTTCAGGTAAAAATATACCAGTCTGATTTTACATTATATATATCGTCGGTACACTTAAAAAACCTCGTAACTATACAGCTTGTTCCAAGCTGTAGTTACGAGGTTTTTTAACCCATTACCACACAATCCCTACTTTTGACACCCCTCAGAATGAAACCTTTAGAAAGCATTGTGGGAAAAGGAGAAAATGCTGGTAACCAGCATTTTCTCCTTTTCCCACAATGTTTTCTACCCTTCACAAAATAAATTTCAAATTTTCAGTCACTTTTATTTTGTTGTCTGCAAATGCTTTCAATTTGAAACAGTCTAAAATTTTGTCGTTTGGTAATGGGTTAAGTAAACCGACGATATTTATTTTCAAGCTAAAACGCGCAAGGTTTGCTTGCTCGAAGCACGCCGTGAAACGATCATATTTCAAAACTGACTAATTCAAATCTCCTGAAATGACGTCGCCGTAATGTATGGCTCCATTTGACGTTCTGCGCAATATTTCTGATGTCACTTCCGGAAAACATATGTTTTGCGTGAGACCTACCCAAGGAAAAATAAGATTTAAAAATAATATTGAAGATGATCCAACAGAGAGCACAGGACATAACATCAAATGGCCTACAACACGCGAAAAAAGGGCATTCGGACATTTGCGTAAAGTTTCGTCTCTGGTCAGCTTGTGCAATCCGCGCAGGCTAATCCGACACAACTCTTTCTATTTTTACGTGTTTTTCTGTTTTGCGCAAGTCTACTGTAAGACAAAATCTAATGTAGTCGTAAAGTGCCGTCGCGGATCAGCCTGCGCGATCTGCGCAGGCTGATCCGAGACGACATTTTACGCAAATGTCCGAATATCCCTTTTCGTGTATCGCAGGCCATTAATGACATCTAAGCTAGTGACGTTAACGTCATGGCGTGCGGCAGGTAGCTGTTATGATCGTCTTAAAAGGAATCATAGAAAATACCTTTTAAATCAATATGAATGAAATTTTCCTTTATGAATGGATCTAAAACATATGATAATTCAAAATTGATAGCACTAATACATTTGTTTTTGGTTAACAAATTCTAAGAACTTTTTGCTCAGCCCTCACAGTATACCCATATCACTGCGTTTGGAAAACAAGATTTTCGTTTACCCCATAATGGGTATTTTAACTAATCCAGATTAAGTGTACTTAACTTTTTACCAAACGACAAAATTTTAGACTGGTCCAATTTGACCCATTACCACACAATCCCTACTATTGACACCCCTGAGAAAGAAGC
Source organism: Tridacna crocea (assembly GCA_943736015.1). Taxonomy (NCBI): domain Eukaryota; kingdom Metazoa; phylum Mollusca; class Bivalvia; order Cardiida; family Cardiidae; genus Tridacna; species Tridacna crocea. The sequence goes on along the minus strand of OX031068.1, from coordinate 47,415,639 downwards.
CTTTTGAAAACACTGTGGGAAAAGGAGAAAATGCTGGTAACCAGCATTTTCTCCTTTTCCCACAGTGTTTTCTACCCTTCCCAGAACAAATTTCAATTTTTCAGTCACCTTTATTTTGTCGTCTGCAAATGCTTTCAATTTGGACCAGTCTAAATTTTTCTTGTGTGGTAATGGGTTAAAAGCATCATGCAGACGACATGGGAAAATACGAGTATTTCAACTGAATTTTCTTGTCTTTGTCTTTGACAGGGCAGAAAACATTGTAGAAAACTGAGAAAATGCTTGTTTTCAGTATTTTCTCCTTTTCTCACAATGTTTTCAAAACCTGTCTTCTTCGGTGCAGTTAAAGCTCGAGATTGTGTGATGAAGGGTTAGGGTCGAAAAATTTTCGTTCTTTTGACTTTTATTTTGGTTTAAATTTTACGCAGTCAGCAAAACACAAAGGGACACGTAAAAAAGATAATCATTCATATGTAATTTCCCTATTTTCTATAATGATTTTTGATGAGCCAGTCAGTAAATAACGTTGCAGGATGTCTTTTTAACCCGCTACCACATAATCCCGATTTTTTTTAAAACATTGTTGGAAAAAAGGGGGAAATTATTGGTATATTTTGTCCTTTCTCAAATTTTTCGTCTATTAAAAACTGTTATATAACGCTAATAGAAACATTTCAGATCATATACATCTCACAATCATAAATTGACAGGTTTTCTTCGCCATTTTAAACGTAACATATAAAAAAGAAAAGTATTTCAAAACATCATTATATAAAATCATTTCTGGACCTCTTAAAGCTTTATAAGTAAAAAAAAAAGCATCGATAAACTTTTGAAAACTAAACTTTTGCAATTAGTTATATAAAAGCGAGAATCAAAAAGTGTTTACGAACAGTGCAGACCAAGATCAGACTGCAGACTGTGCAAAACATACAGTCTGATCTGTGATCTATACTCTCTAACAATGTAAGATTTCTCCGAGTAAATGAAATATGACAATGTTTAGTTTGCTTTACTGTTAACTTGTTTTTAAAATTCCAACGAATCAGCTCATTTGACAATCTAATGATTCATAAAAAAAAAAAGAAAAAAAAAACAAAACAAAAAAAATCTAGTAGTGTTTATTTTTCAATTCATGGCAATTAAAAAAAAAAAAAGTTTTCCGTGGTACAAAGCTTTTCATTTTCCGAATTTTAAAATCAGGCGAAAAGTAAACAAAATACAGAGCTACAAGTACTTTCAAGTTTTAACCTGGTTTTGAAATTAATTTCTCTGTCAACAACTAACTCTTGGAACGACGGTACAATGACAGATTGTCATCTTCACAATAATTTCCATATCTCTAGATGGTATGATATAAATTCAAGTGCATTTAAACAGCCGTTTTGTTTATATTTGGCTTTTGTCGTTACTTTAATTTAACCATATTTATGTTACAGAGTAGCGGAGTTAAAAAGAGTTAACTCTTTACCAAACGACAAATTCTTGACTCTTTCAAATTCAAAGCTCCCGCAGACGACAATTTCGAACGTGATACAAATATACCGAAGTTCCTTGATAGAGTAGAAAACATTGTGGGAAAAGGAGAAAATGCTGGTTACCAGCATTTTCTCCTTTTTCCACAATGTTTTCAAAAGCCTTCTCTGTCAAAGTCGTTTAAAACTCGGTATTACGGTGTAAATATTTACGGCAATTGGCCAATTTTACTTGGCATTTTTCTTATCCGATAACACCCATTGATACAGCGAGTTAAAGACCCTTAACCCTTAACCAAATGGCAAAGTTTTAGACTGGTCCAAGCTGAAAGCATGTGCAGACGACAAAATAAACGTAACTAAAAAATTGAAATTTGTTTTTAGCAGGGGAGAACACATTGTGGGAAAAGGAGAAAATGCTGGTTACCAGCATTTTCTCCTTTTCCCCCCAATGTTTTCAAAAGGCTTCTATCTCAGGGTCGTAAAAACCAGGGATTGTTTGGTAAAGGGTTAACGCAAAATACCGCCTTTAAACGACCCCGAGCAAAAGAAGCCTTTTGAAAATGTTGTGGGAAAAGGAGAAAATGCTGATAACCAGCATTTTGTCCTTTTCCCACAGTATTTTCTCCCCTTCTCAAAAAAGAAAAAATAGATAAAAACAAAAATTGAATAGCGTTAATAATGTGGTTTGCAAATGCTTAAATATGAGCTAGTCTAAAATTTTGTCATTTTGTACAGAGCTAAAAGCCCTTTGCCTAACGCCAAAAAAATATACTCGCCCAAAGTGAAAGCTTTTGCAGACGAAAATTCAAGTGCTATTTTTTTTTTCTCAATGATAGAACTTACCTTGGAAAAGATAACACCACTGAAGAAATAGAAGAAAACGATGATCATTAATGATGCGTCCTTTTCTCACGATGTTTACAAAAACCTTCTTAAAATCAGGTTTGTAAATTCCTGATTGTTTGGTCAAGAGTTAAAAGCAAAGAAAAAGAGATTGTATCGGTATTTCGACATAAATACTTTAACCCATTACCACCCAATCCCTACTTTTGACGACCCTGTGAAAGAAGCCTTTAGAAAACACAGTGGGAAAAGGAGACAATGCTGCTAACCAGCATTGTCTCCTTTTCCCACAATGTTTTCTAACCTTCAAAAAACAAATTTCGAATTTTCAGTCACTTTTATTTTGTCGTCTGCAAATGCTTTCGATTTGGACAAACCTAGAATTTAACCCTTTCCCAAACAATCCCTGGTTTTTACGGGTCAGGAAAAGTAACCTTTTTAAAACATTGTGGAAAAAGGAGAAAATGCTGGTAACCAGCATTTTCTCCTTTTCCCACAGTGTTTTCTACCCTGTCATATAGAAAAATCATCTTTTTAGCAACTGTTAATTTGTCACCTGCAAAATGCTTTCAATTTGGTCTGGTCCAAAATTTGCCATTTGGAAAAGGGTTAATATTGTCGTTTGGTAAACAGTTAAATACCATTTTTTCCTACTTTTAACTATATTTCACGTGCGTCTTATCAGTGAGTTTATATTTTAAAAAAAATGCGACTTAGGGAAAGAAATGTTAAATATCAACGAAATCACGACATATCAGCATTCTGAACATATCGGTCACATGATCAAAATTTGAAAAAAAAAAATATCAATTCCTCAAGCTTAGATGTTTTCTAGCTGATTTGAGTTCCGACTATGCAAGTGAGGTAAAGATTTAACCCTTTACCAAAATACAATTTTTTAAAGACTTGTCCATATTGAAAGGATTTGCAGACTACAAATTAACTAATACTCTAAGCATAAAACTAATCTTTCAAAGATAGAAAACATTGTGGGAAAAAAGAGAAAATGCTGGTTTTACCAACATTTTCTCCTTTTCCCACAATGTTTTTTAACCTTTCTTTCAGACTTAAGATCGTTAAAACATCTGGATAAGTTTCGTTTAAACATAGCTCATTACCAAACAACAAAATTTTAGGCCTTGCAAATCGAAAGCATTTGCAGACGACAAAATAAAAGTGACAAAATTTGAAATTTGTTTTGTGAAGGATAGAAAACTTTGTGGGAAAAGGGAGAAAATGCTGGTTACCAGCATTTTCTCCTTTTTCCCACAATATTTTCTAAAGGCTTCTTTCTCAGAGTCGTCAAAAGTAGGGATTGTATTGTATATAGTTAAACAGGGTACTCTAACTGTTCTCTATTTAAAGATTTGTTTATATATCGGCGCGGCTAAGTAGATATACATACAGAGTTAGTATAAAAACCTCTTTCTTTTAGCTGAGATCAGTCGAGATAAAGATATTTGATTGATGGACTGAAAATTGTTTGGCTTTTTTTCGATCATGTCAATAGTATATCAGTCCATTTACGATTAATTTGCATTTATCTTTTGAATAGTAAGTATTTTAAAGGTAGGTATTTAAATTTTTCACATCTCACTAAATAATTAAATATACACATTATTGAAATTTATATATGAAACAATACAAATCATCTACAATTAAGAATCATAACATTAAAAAAAAAAACGTGATGGTGTTCCCTTAAAAGGCCACGTAACCGTCATTTTTAGATTTCGCGCCAGAAATAAAAAGAAAAACATTGTGGGAATGTCAAATGACTGGCACGTGGCTAATGACGCTTCAATTCCAAAACATAACAAACATGTAGTTATTTTCCATAATGTCTTCTTCGGACGCAATGTTTGAAGCTTCGTCTGTGTCTTTCCGGTATGTAAATGAGCGAGTTGCTCATGTAAAAATAGACCGTGTTTCCCGTTGGCGTCGACCTGGGCCATAGTAAATCTGAAATATCTCTTGATGTCGGGTGGTTTTCGACTTCTGGGGTTTTATGGATGAAAATAATGAGGCATTTGAAGTATAAGGATACTTTTTTGGCATTTTTGAAAAATGTTCGTCCCCAAATCTGAAGGGCCACCTTTAAGTCGTTTTCAACAATATAGAATTTAAATATGTGTGGTGTCCCTAGTCACAAGGTAGAACGTTGGCCTAGTAACTAAAAGGACCCGAGTTTGATACCTGGGAGAGGGTTTCAACTTTGGGGTTTTTCATTGGCCCACATATTCGGCTCGAGTACTGGTGTAGTTCCCTGGAAGCAGAATCGACAGAGATCAGTATAAGATGTAAGAACTTGTTTTCAATCGATGTAAAATAAATATGTTTAAGTGTGCGGGCTATCAAATAATTTATCAGTCCTTCAGTGAAGGAGTCAAGCAGGGATGTCTTTTGTCAGCTCTGTTATTCCTTGACTTTTTATGACTGTGTACCCTAAGACTGGTGCCATTTTGGTCAGTAAATGTCGAAGAAGTAGCACCTTAAAGTAAACAAGTAAAGTGGCTTTATAAAGGTGTGTTGTTCTACCGGAACAATGCTTCTGTCATTGCCATGACTGCCCTTAAAGATAGATCTTTATTTCATGTCTTCCGGTAGGATATCGAGAAATAGCAGTGAAAATGTTTTTCCATCTTACACTGGTACCACCAGTGAAAATATCGATTTTCACGTTCTTGTTGCCTAGGTAAATTACGCGTGCCTCACAACCAGATGGGAAATATGACGTCATATACCTTACGTTTCTCGCGCTTGACGTAATATTGTAATGCGTTGCTATGCAGGAGGGGTGCACCACGGGGAATAAAGGAAAAGAAGTCTACTGGATTTTGATAAAGCTCCTCCCAGAAAGGGTTAAAAGCATGAAATAAATAGAATATTTGTTTTTTTCGGTAAAAGATCGAAATTTATTTCATCTCGTGAACACCATCGGTAATTTTTTCACGAGTGGCGCGCCGCAGCCACTCGTGAAAATATTACCGATGGTGTTCACACGATGAAATAAATTTCGATCTTTCACCGAAAAAAACAAATATCATCTATGTACTGCAGTCAGTTTTAGCCTATTGTATATGCACTATCTGAACAATAATCTCCGGTATCTTCAAGCCAAATGTTGCCCATAAAAGCTGCAAGATTACACAGATTACTACAGATAGAAAATGCAATGTCATGTTTCTGGACGCCTTCCACGCTATCGTAATTGTCGTTTCCGCTTTCAATAGAGAGCAAATCCTTTGTGTTTTTCTATGCCTTATTACATTATATTTCTCAGTAATATTTTAGTATACTGCAAAGAAATTTCTCGTGATCAGATTGGATAATATGCCCGAAACACATATATATATCATGTACACTGGCAAAAACCTACGTAAAAGCAGTTTCCCTTTCGGGAGCCTTGTGTACATGACTACACTGTAAACACAACATCCCAAATGGCAGCGTCGATCAAAATTAACAACAAGATTAATGCATTAATTGCACGTTTTATCAAGTGTTGCCAAGGTTACAGTGACATTATTTCCCAGTGATGTCAGTTTTCATTGATTTGGGGCACTCAGAAAGGAAATTCTTCTTTGTCAGCGAACTCAGTTCTTAGACCAACAACAGGTAAAATTCGCTGAACACTCGCTGGAATGGTAAAACTTTGCAGTGTAATAAATTCGTCGTACAAAGCGGTGGCAAGGGACTTGGAAACTTGTTCGCGGCTGTGGTGAATCATAGCCGTGAACTCGTCTTCGACTTGGGGCAACATGATTCACCACAGTCAAGTGCCCTGCCACCGGACCGTACAACTAATAGAGTTTACACAGCAAAGCTATTATACACACTTCCAATTTTTAACAGCGTTTTTTCTTACCAGCTGTATGCATGTATCCTGAAGAAGAAATATCTATCAACACAGCCAGTAATACGATATACCTCTCTACCAGATGTCAAAATTTTAGACTGGTCCAAATTGAAAGCATTTACAGACGACAACATAACTTTGACTAAAAAGAAAGGAAATTTGTATTGGAAATTCATAACATATTAAAAAATAAGCTTTGTTGTCACAACTTGATCATTATTTTGGCACATCAATTACAAATTAGTTATATTTGAAATTCTGGAATGGGGAAATTGTAGAATTAGAAAAGATTTTGAAATTTTTAACACAATGAAACATAACGATATTGTAAACATGTACTACTAACAAAATATTTACTAACATTGATATGTAAGGTATGTTGGGGAACTGGTCACGACCCTCACATACCGATAGACGTGGCAATTAAAGCTTTAAAAAATTGCATTGGAAAGAATATAAAACATAGTGGGAAAAGGAGAAAATGCTGGTCACCAGCATTTTCTCCTTTTCCCACAATGTTTTCAAAAGGCCTAGATTTCATGGTCGTTAAAAGTCGGGATTGTGCGATGACTTAATACATGGTTATGCTTGTAAACTAACCCTGGTGATAAAGAGCCTCGAAAAAGACAGAAATTTAACAAAAGCAGTAAATTAATCTTAACGTAAACTTTTTAAGTATTACAGAGTTGTCTTTCTTGGGCAATGAAAAAATTCTTAACGGCAAATGTAACCGATTTATAAACGGATTTAGAAGTAATAGATAGATAGATAGAGAGAGAGAGAGAGAGAGAGAGAGAGAGAGAGAGAGAGAGAGAGAGAGAATTTGAGTAAATTCAAAAGACTTGCAGACGCCAACGTTCAAATGAATAGGTCTGTATTTTAATGATTATAAAACGTTGTGGGAAAAGAAGAAACTGCTGGGTACCAGCATTTTCTTCTTTTTTCACAATGCTTTCAATAGCCTCTCTTTTTATTTAAATCTCTTTATTGTGTGGAAGTGGGTTAATAAAAAAAGACAGCGTAGATTTGCCTGCAAATCGGCACTGGCCCCTCAAAATAAACATGTCTATATTTTTTACCGATCACAAACCTCTTTTTATTCCCTCGTCATCAATATCCAAAAGTGGGTCAAAAGCTAGCATATTTAGCTACGTCGAAATGCAATAATACTCTTTTTTTTTTTGATGAGCATTTTTATTGCTCCTAGTAGATCTCTGTTGTTCAAATTCTTCAGTAACGTATTACATTATCTACGCTGGTAAACTACAAAGTAACACTTCTAAATCAGATGATTTAGATCTAAATGAGAGATACTCGTTTTTTTTTATACAGGGAAACTTACATGTATGTCGGCTTAGGTATATATAGTTTTGTTTCGTATATTTTTCATACTATTTCTTTTTTTTGCACAACTTTTTCCACCCTACCCTAATCTGATTTTAGATTTCGAGTCACATCTACATGTATTCTGTTGTCTGCAAATATTCTAATTTTGAAAAAGTCTTACTTTATCATTTTGTAAAGAATTAGCCGAGCCTCTGTGGCTTATTTGGTGATGTTCAGGACTTGAGAATGGGGGAGGGGTCACTGATTCGATCCCTGGCTTGGCAAATAACGACAGGATTCATTCCTCTCTCATAGCTGACTATTTCTTCTATGATGGTAATGTGGAAAAGCAGCCTGGCTTGGACAGAATAATTGTGAAGAGTTTTACGGGAGAAGCATTTATTTGTTTCTTTAATGCGGACTTTGTTCGTGAAAAAAAGTATACTAGTAAAAGGAACTACAGGAAAGAATAGAAAAGGGCACGGACTATCGTGATGTAACTGAAATAATGTTAAAAACGGCGTTAAACACATTCAATCAATTAAAACTATAAAGGATTAAACCCCGTTTTTTCTGGGGCATGGCTTAAATTTATCCTTTATCAAGAAATCTTGTGTTTTAGCATCTCTCAACAAGAAGGTTTTTGCAAACATTGTGGGGAAATAAAAAAAAAAAAAAAAAACTGCTAACAAACATTTTGTAATGTTTGTTAAAAAGCAATTTACATTTTTGTACGTGGTTGTGAGATATAGAGCCTCGGCCCCGTAGCCATAAGGTCCTGAGTTAGATACCCGGAAGTGGGTGTCAACTTAGGGATCGTTCATTGGCCCACACATCCCAGGAAGCAGAATCGAGAGAGATTAGTATAAATTGAACGAACTTGTGTCTCAATCGATGTAAAATAAATAAGTTTAACTCTTTTCAAAATGACAAAATTTTAGTCAAGTCCAAATTGAAAGGACGAGCAAATAACAAAATAACTGTAACTCAAAAATTGGAATTCGTTTCCAGCAGAGTAGAAAACATTGTAGGTAAAGGAGAAAATGCTGGTAACCAGCATTTTCTCCTTTTCCCACAATGTTTTCGTAAGGCTTCTATCTCTGGGTTGTAAAAAAACCGTGGGGTTGTTTGGTAAAGGGTTAAACTAAGTCAATATAAAAAAGACCTAAATACTGCAATTTCCTATTTTTTTATGGGAAAAAAAATCTGTCCCTATCGGACAGTGCAGATCCAAGATCAGACTGCACCTTCTATGCAGTCTGATCTTGATCTACATTGGCCACCAATGCGCCTTGAGTTGTACTATGCATGCAAAGGATTTACTATAAATCGAGAGGAAAACAACACTACAAAGTGTCCCGGAAGGAGGTAAATTGAATATCTTGATAGGTAGGTCATCGTTTTAATTGTGATCCATGTCATAAGAAAAGTAGAATGCTAACATGACACGTGAACTCAGCACTATAAACACAGTGCAACGAGAGCCCATTATCTCCCGCTATATCACGGCGGGGAATCACGTGACACAACAACTACAACAATGACCGTTATTTGAAAAAATTCCCCAGCTTCAGGTAAGAAAATCTTCAATAATTCCGTTAATACGTGACCGATTGGAATTTGGTTTGAAGCAGAGAAGGCGGAAGGACTCCGGGGATTTGCTTGATGTGTTAGATTTTTTAAAAAACACCTGATAAAAATGTTATTGACGAGCAAACAAATTATCCAGGGTAAAAAATTTGTTTGCTCGTCAATAACTTTTTTATCAGGTGTTGTTTAAAAAATCTAACACATCAAGCAAATCCCCGGAGTCCTTCCGCCTTCTCTGCTTCAAACCAATTTCCAATCGGACACGTATTAACGGAATTATTGAAGATTTTCTTACCTGAAGTCGGGGAATTTTTTCAAATAACGTTCATTGTTGTAGTTGTTGTGTCACGTGATTCCCCGCCGTGTATATGGCATTCTACAAATACTCATCTAATTTGAACATCCTTGATACAGAACCGGACTACTTTTCTACGCGACAACCGTTACTTTGAATTTCAAACTAAAATAAACGTTTACTCAATAAAACGCTACCTGGTGCGATTAATTAATTAATTAGTTCATAAAACGATCAGCAGATTAAAGAAATCTGGAGCTAAAACAGGACTGATTTCTCCTCAAACGTATTGATAAAAACTTGTCTCCATTATACTACTTTACAGCACGTATTACTACAATCCCCCAATTTTTTGGGCGAGTGCTGTGTCACATCAGACAGATCGAATCTTTGAAGAATATGACATGCGCAGACAACGACTTTCAAGCCGATATTAAAAAACCCAAATGCTGATATTTTAAACTTATTTGGGGGATAAAATATCGCCATACCGGACATTGTAGATCAAAGATCAGACTACACGTTCTGTGCAGTCTGATCTTGATCTACACTGTCCGCAAAAGGTCAGTGAGTCGCACCCATCAGCTTAAGGGTATGGAGACGGATATAATTATACTGCAAGGTGAAGTTTTGTCGTGTCATGATGTATATACTTACGTGTGTCGTTATATCAAAGCTGTTTTTCTTGTGGTCTTACACTTGCGGATGTTAAATTATAACATTTATAACCCTCACACGATAAACCTTTCATTATCAGTTTACATAATTGTTTGTGGGAAGACAAGTTTAAAATGACGTTCTGTGACGAGATAGCTTAATGCATGTGTCGTAGGCCAAATTGGAATCTAATCAGATCCGGAATCTGCCTTGACCAGTTAGAATTATTATTTTGTCTGCACCAAAATAAAAAATTTTAACTTGGTTTTCAATCATATTAATCCACATTTACAACTGAAAATTATTTTTAAGTAAAGCACCTAATATATGTTTTCCCACAACTGTTCCGTTTTTTTTTTTTTTTTTCTTTTTGCTAAATAGCAAAACATTAAAAACTTACATCTGAATTTCTGATTAAAACTTCTTTTATTTTAAGGTTTAAGTGAAAGAACAGGGTTTATATGTAGTCGCACTATATTCAACGAGAAGATATTCCAATTTGGTCGAGGCAGATTTTGGAGCTGCTTAGCCAAACTGGAATCCTAATTTGTTCTAGACAGAGTTCCAGTTTAGTCAAGGCAGATTCCTGATCTGCCTAGATTCCAGATTGGACTACGACATATACATGTACATGGGAGAAAAAGAACGAAATCCAAATTATCTCCATCGTCAGATAAAAACAAAGGCAAAATAATTGCAACTCGGTCCTGTTGTTTGATTTCCTTTGTTTTTATCTTTGGTTTACTATTGCCATTATTTTATTTTGACATATAATGTACATGTATATATAAAGTTTTCTAATACTTATAAAATCGAATTTCACACATAATTACCATTGAAATGCATCAAATAGATAAAATTTATGGTTTGGTAATTTTTGAAGTAGAAATTTAAACTAGAACACCCAATATAGTACAAGGAATATCAAGAATAAAGACCAAGTAATACCTTCATCAGGACCTAGTTCGTAGTGGAGAGCTATCACGAGAAGTAACTATCTTTTGTATCCCATTCGATCCCATGCTACGTCAGTACTCCTACGACTGAGGTGCACTTACTTATCCATTGAGCTAATGTGAATTATGCTAATTTGAATTTGAATTTTGTATATACACCAAATTCAAATCAGCATAATTCACATTAGCCTAATGGATAAGTAAATTCGCTTCAGTCGTTATATAGCTAACACATACCCCAAAATATTCGTGTCTTAACCCATTACCACACAATCCCTACTTTTGACGCCCCTGAGAAAGAAGCCTTTTGAAAACACTGTGGGAAAAGGAGAAAATGCTGGTAACCAGCATTTTCTCCTTTTCTCACAGTGTTTTCTACCCTTCCCAGAACAACTTTCAATTTTTCAGTCACTTTTATTTTGTTGTCTGCAAATGCTTTCAATTTGAACCAGTCTAGAATTTTGTCGTTTGGTAATGAGTTAACCCTTTCCCAAACGGCAAATTTTGGACCAGACCAAATTGAAAGCATTTTGCAGATGACAAATTAACAGTTGCTAAAAGATGATTTTTCTATATGATAGGGTAGAAAACATTGTGGAAAAAGGAGAAAATGCTGGTTACCAGCATTTTCTCCTTTTCCCACAATGTTTTCAAAAGGCTTCTATTCCTGACCCGTAGAAACCAGGAATTGTTTGGGAAAGGGTTGAATAAGCCTTAAAGGTAGGTATTTAGAATTTTTACATCTCACCAAATTAAAAAATATATATATCACTGAAATTGATATGAAAAAATAATACAAATCATCAATAATTAAGATTCATAACATTACAAAAAAAAAATTTGATGGTGTTTCCTTAAAAGGCTACGTAGCCTCTTAAGCTATTTTTAGATTTCGCGCCAAAAATCAATAAAGCATTGTGGGTATGTTAAGTGATTAGCACGTGGCTCATAACGCTTAAATTCCATTACATAACAAGCATGTAATGATAACTTTCCATAATGTCTTCTTCGGACGCTATGTTTGAAGCTTTGTCTGTGTATTCCTGTATGTAAATGAGTGAATTGATCATCTAAAAATAGAACGTGTCCTCCGTTGGTGTCAACCTGGGCCGTGGTAAATCTCTAATTTCTCGTGTTGTGGGATGGTTTTCGACGACTGGGGTTTATGAGCGCAAATTAAATGGCTTTGGGAGTATGAGGATGATTTTTTTTGCATTTTTGTAAGTTTTTCGTCCCAAAATCTGAAGGGCCACCTTTAATATTCCTTTGTTATACTAAAATGATAATTTTCCTATAATGTTAATGTGATCTAGTGGGGGCTTTAGACGAGTATAGTTCTCACGCAACAAACCTTTAATTGTCATATTCTATAGCTTTCAACGAGCGAAAATGGGTATTTGGACAGTTGCATAAAGTGTCGTCCGGATCAGCCTTCGCGATCCGCGCTGGCTAGTCCGAGATGGCATTTTCCGACTACATTGAATTTTGTGCGACAGTAGACTGGTGCAAAACAGACAATTACATGGAAAAACGAAAAGTGTTGTCTCGAATTAGCTTGCGCGGACTGATCCGAGACGACATTTTACGCAATTGTCCGAATGCCCCTTTTCGCACGTTGTTTGTGATTGGAAATACAGATTGAAAATCACTTATCTTAATGAGGTCATGCACTGAAATGAGAATCTTGATAACACATGTAGGTATAGAGTGCACTTTCTCATACACTGGGCTTTTGTAAATTTTACTTGAATGTGGAAAGTTGACACATATAAAATAATAAGTTACTAAAATAATACTATAATGAGATTTACCGATAATATAGACATTATCGTGTCGGGTTTATACTTCCGGACATTAAATGTTACATGTATTCAAACCAATCGAAGTATATCCAGGATCACTTGTTTTGTTTTTCAACAATTGTAAATAGGATCGTTTGTTTTGTATTCAAACTAATTGAAGTGCACGTATGATCGTTTGATTGTTCGCTCCGTTTCATTGTTTTTTTTTGTTTCCGAGGGGGTAAATTGCTTTTCAGCACTATAAGGCAATTTTTGGAATAGAATATCAAACACCTACTGGTAAGTTTTTTTTTTCTTGTTCTCGTATTTGTCTTTATTTTTGTCTGAACTTTTATTATCAGTTGCTTTATAATTATCATTATTGTCATTATTACTTTCATTATTATTATTATAATTATTATCATTGTTTTTATCATTATAAGTGGTAGTGTTAGTATCAAAATAAATGGTTGTGTTATTATTACAAGTAGTATGATTATATACAAATAATAATTCCATTGACAGTTTTTGGAAAACTGAATATTACAAAATTAAATTTATCTATAATTTGATTTTGATGGGGAGGGAAATCTGTCATTGTACAGTCGGTCCAAGTGTTAATAGCTGACAGAAAAATTAATTTTAAAACTAGGTAAAAACCTACCAGGTAGCTGTGTCTTTTGTTTACCTTTTGCCTTGTTTTTTTTTTTCTGCAAGCGACTAACACGTGACCCGACTACAAGATAACAGACTGTCATCTCCACAATATTTTTCCATTGTTCTAAATTGTATGATCTAAATTAAAATCTATTAAGACACATGCTTTGATATTTTGGCCATTACTGGGCCATAAAAGTAAAGGGATAGCTTCTTTTACATTCCTCAAACTTTACCAGCATTTCTCCTTTTCCCACAATGTTTCAAAAAGCAATTACCATCAGGGTCATTTAAGCAAAAGATTCTTTAGTAATTTTACTAACTTAAGCCTTTGGATGCTGAGGACGGCTCACTGACCTTTAGCGGACAATGTAGATCAAGATCAGACTGCATAGAATGTGCAGTCTGATCTTGGATCTACACTATCCGGTAGGAGATTTTATTCTATAAAACATAACATTGAGAAAGCAATAGTTTGATTTTTACCATCGAATTGGAAAAAAAAAATTTTCTTTTTTAGTTGTTATGCAGCATAAGGGGCTAAAACCTTAACTCGCTAAATAACTAAAATTAAACTTCAAGTCGATAGTTAAACAAGTTAAACAAAACTTTTTTGGCGAAAAAAAATCTCCTTATCAAACAGTGCAGATTCCAGGTCAGACTGCACATTCTGTGCCGTCTGATCTTGATCTACACTATTCGCTAAAGGCCCCCAAGTCGAGCTTAGCAACTGAAAGATGCGTTTAACTCTTTACCACACGACAAAATTTTAGACTGGTTCAAATCGAAAGCATTTCCAGACGAACAACATAAAGGTGACTGAAATATTGAAATTTGATCTGAGATGGGTAGAAAACAATGTGGGAAAAGGAGAAAATGCTGGTTACCAGCATTTTCTCCTTTTCCTACAGTGTTTTCAAATGGCTTCTTTCTCAGGGGCGTCAAAAGTAGGGATTGTGTGGTAATGGGTTAATCTTGTTTACAACCATTTTCTAATCAATTTCATCTTTTATTTTATGAAACTGTGATCATTCTTGCATGTGTATTGCAAATTTTGCCTCGGGCGGTTGCAAGGTTGCGTAGATTATGACAGATAGAAAATGCATCTCATTTTTCCACCCATCCCCTTGAGTTTCTTTATCCCATATATGGAGTGCAACACGCGAAAAGGTGCATTCGGACATTTGCGTAAAGTGTCGTCCCGGATTAGCCTGCGCAGTCCGCGCAGGCTAATCCGAGACGGCACTTTACGACTACATTACATTCCGTGCTACAGTAGACTTGCGTAAAACAGAAAATCACATGAAAACGGAAAGTGTCGTTTCGGATTAGCCTGTGCGGACTGCAGACGCTGATCAGAGACGACACTTTACGCAAATGTCCGAATGACCCTTTTCGCGTGTTGCACTCCAATTATCATATACCGATATATCGGTATTTTATCTTTGTTTACACATTTAATTAAATTCCGAATCATTCTACAATCTATCGTTTTCAAAATTCTCTCTCTCTCTCTCTCTCTCTCGCTGTAAGGATGTACCTGTAAAAGTTAACCTATCCCTGTTTACACAGCTGACTAAATCCTGAATCATTCTATAATCTACCGATTTTAAATCTCTCTCTCTCTCTCTCTCTCTCTCTCTCTCTCTCTAATCAATCATTTTCCGGCGACCTCTTTAGTCTCTTTATCTCTTATATCATATACCGATATATCGGTATTTTATCTTTGTTTACACAGCTGACCAAATTCTGAATCATTCTACAATCTATCGATTTTAAAATTCTGTCTGTCTGTCTGTCTGTCTGTCTGTCTCTCTCTCTCTCTCTCTCTCTGTCTCTCTCTCTCTCTCTCTGTAATCAATCATTTTCCGCCGGCTTCTTGAGTTTCTTCATCTCTTATATCATATACCGATATATCGGTATTTTATCTTTGTTTACACATCTAACTAAATTCTGAATCATTCTACAATCTATCGTTTTCAAAATTCTCTCTCTCTCTCTCTCTCTCTCTCTCTCTCTCGCTGTAAGGATATACCTGTAAAAATTAACCTATCGATGGTTTAATTTTTGTTTACACAGCTGATTAACTTCTGAATCATTCTACAATCTATCGATTTTAAAATTCTCTCTCTCTCTGTCTCTCTCTTTAAGGATGTACCTGTAAAAATTAACCTCTTTATTCTTTTTACAGGTAGGAAAAAAACAAACAAACTCAGGTATCCTGGCATGAGCGGCTTAAAATAGCTGTTTAGCATATATATCAGTTATTTATCTGTGCTTACACGGCAGACTGAATTCTGAACCATTTTACAATCTATAAAGCTTGAACAGAATTTTTCTCTTTCGCGGTAAGGATGTATCGGTAAAAGTTAACCTATATTCTTTTTTCCAGGTAAGAAAAAAAACCAAGCACCCTCGAAAGAGTAGCTTAAAATAACTATTTAACTCTTTGCCACACAATCCCAACCTTTAACGACCCTAGGAAAAAAAAGCCTTTGAAAACATTGTGGGAAAAGGAGAAAATGCTGGTAACCAGCATTTTCTCCTTTTCCCACAATGTTTTGTACCTTCCCTAATCAAATTTCTTTTTTTAGGCACATTAATTTTGTCGTCTGCAAATGCTTTCAATTTGGACCAGTCTATAAATTTATCGTTTGGTGAAGAGTTAAGCCACAGACGATCTAATCAGAGGAACCAGTTTAGAAGTGTACTTCACACAGCTCAAAAGAAGATGGAAATTTTATCGACGTTTGTCGACTTCTATAAACCGAACGTGCTCGTCAGTATATTTCTTTTTATAATGCTTATCGTCTATTTCCGTCGGAAAAGTTCCAGGAATTTCCCCAAAGGACCTTTTAGTGTTCCAATTCTTGGTAGCGTCGGATTTTTCAAACAGTACAGGAAAAGGCGTCACCATCATGTTGAGGAAGTGAGGAAACAGTACGGGGATATTTTCTCGGTGAAAGCGGGTAACCAGGATGTTGTGTTCCTGAACGGATATGACGTCATACGGGAAGCGTTTGTTACACAATCGGATGTATTCAGCGAACGTCCCAATTGGTTGAACTCCCTCCAGCAGGGGCTTAAATACGGCAAAGGTACATTTACACCTTTTTCTTCTTTGATACAAAAATGTTCCGTCGTTTCAAGATACTTCTTTACTCGTTCCCAGCCAGTTTTTAAACCAACTCATCTTTGTTTAATCAAACCATAAGCAGTCTTGTATCTTCATGCATACCTTACTGCCCCTGACGGTCGCAAGGCTGCATAGACTACGACCAATAGAAAACGTGTCTCCTTTGTTTGTGTGCTATCAAAGAAATCTCTATTATGACGTTGCTGGTTTTAAATCGAAGACCTCCAATATAAAGAGGTTACTTAACATGCTTGGGCACAATACTATTAGATTCTTGCCCCGCTCTGAAAAATCCTTATTGGAGTCTTCAGCGTCAAATACACACAAAGATATTCTGTACTCACGTAGTAGTATTAGAGCCACTTCATTTGACGTTAGAATGTAGGTTTAAAATAAATGTATTAATTTGTGCTATCAAAGAAATCTCTGTTATGACGTTTCTGGTTTTAAATCGAAGATCTGCGATATAAAAGAATTGTGTATTTAGGCCTATATCCGATTTTCGACAAACTTTCTTTTCTCGCCTCTCAACTCTGATACAAGTGAGAAAGTAGTCAGTCGCTTGGAAGGAAAGTTGTGTCAGCACTGGCGTGAGAAAGCAAGAGAACATTTGAGCAGGTGCACTGGCTGCGGTGATTTGATTATAGCTGTTAAAAATCAGATCTAAACAAATTCAAATCGACATCAAAAACCCAAATGTGCTGCTTGAAAGTTATTTTTGATGAAGTAGTTAAATAAAAGAACAAATAAATGAATAAATCTGTAACGGATAGTGTAGATTCAAGATCAGACGGCACATTATGTGCCTACGGATTAAGATACAGATACAGATATTTTATTGACAAGCACAGAGTACATAGTCATAGCAACATTCTAAATATGATAAAGAAAAATGTCAAACGTCAAGGTCTATAATAATTTATGGAAAACAAAAGAAAACAGAGATAGGAAACAGAAATTTATCCTCACACACACACATCCAAACACACACCCACACCTACTCGCACACCCACACACACAATCTGAATTATGCTTTAAAGGAAACATTATGTGTTTGGTTTTAGAGACGAACTCTTAATCAGCAGTCAATTGATGCGTGTATGAAGTTCTTTCAAAGAGGGCGTTTTTCACATAGTTAGCCAAATTGAAAATCTCATTTTTATTTGTTGAATTTAAAAGTTCTAAAAGTTTATAGGTACTTGGTCTTATACGATAATATTCTTTAATATATTTTTTTCTTAAATGATCAAAAAACGGACATTTTAATACGAAATGAAATTCATCTTCCGTTTCTCCCGAGGTACAGAGGAGACATACTCGTTCATTTCTCGGAATTATATTTTCACTAAAACGACAAGTTTGAATTCTTAAGGAATGAGAGGAAGTTCTAAGCCTAGTTATAAAGAATCTGAGATCAGGCGGCAGAATGTCCAAATATAATTCATATTGTAACGTATCTTTCAAATATTTATAGACTTGTAAGGAAGAAGCATTTGCAATCAAAGAAAAACAACTTTGGGTATAATTATCAATAAGTCGCTGTCTAAAATATTGTACAAAATTTTTACCGTTAACTGAAAATGGATTTTCCCATATATTGGAAAAGCCATGCTCATTCAACATACTTTTAACGTCTGAAACCCAATTTCTGCAGCCTTTCTCACACTGTTCATGACTAAGCCTATACACTGTTTTCAAAATAATATTTTCTGTAGACTTTAACTTAAACCAGTACTTTAGAATTTGGACATATCTATTTATGAATAAAGGGTATCTACCAAGTTCTGCATATACAACTGCATTACATGTACTTTGCCTAACATTTAGAATCCTTTTACAAAATTTCATATGTATACGTTCAATAGATTTTGACTTCGTATAGCCCCAAATTGGTGCTGCGTAACTTAAAATTGATCCTACGAACGAATCAAATAGTTGGCATAATATTTTTGGTTTCATTTTATATTTGCTGCAATTTGTCAATAATACATTTAGGGCCTTCAGTGCTTTACCAGTAATTTGTTCTTGATTGTTGCAAAAATTGCCTGTATATGAAAAAACAGTCCCTAAGTAATTAAAGTGATCCACGTTTTCAAGTACTATATTATTATATGTAAAACATTCATTGGGTAAAATTTTCCCTTTTTTGCGAAATACCATTACCTTAGTTTTTTGTGTATTTACTTCTAGTCCCCATGTTTGACAGTATTCATACAATTTATTTAAACTATTTTGTAGGTCCTTGGGGGAATTTCCAAATATGACTAGGTCGTCTGCAAAAAGTAACAATATTATTTCTAATTCATCAATTTGTATACCCGAGTTGAAATCACCCTGAAGGAAAAGTTCTAGGTCTTCAATGAAAAGGGCCCACAGCAAAGGTGACATTATCTCCCCTTGTTTTAAGCCTACAGGAATTTCAAATGAGTCAGACAAGCCGCCATGTAATCTAACGCAAGATTTAACCTTACTGTACATATCTTTTATTATCCTTAAACATTTCCCCCCAATCCCGCATTTATACAGCTTTAACCATAAAGCATTTCTATAAACACTATCAAACGCCTTTGTGAAATCAACAAAACTACAGTATAGTCGTTTTTTATCATTTAAACGAGATTGTATTATACTAAGTAAAATGAACATAGCGTCAACAGTTGATCGGCCTTTTACAAATGCAAATTGCGCATCAGTGATCGTATTATTTTCATTACAAAACTTTTCTATTCGTTTGTTCAATACAGAAGTAAATAATTTTGAAAGGCAGCTCACTAAAGTAATACCCCTATAATTATGCACGTTATTTACATCACCTTTTTTAAATAAAGGTACGATTATACCATCCATCCAGCTTTCTGGGAAAAAACCAATGTCTAGAATACAGTTGAAAATATCACAAACATGAGCCCCAATTATGTCCATACTTTCAATGAAATATTCATTTAATAAGCAATCAGGTCCGTAGGCCTTACCCCGATTTAGTGTTTTAACACCGTTGTATAGTTCATCTAGAGAAATAGGTCTGTCCAAATCGGAATAACAATAATCATTATATACGTCAAATCTGTGATTTTCACAAAAATATTCGGCCAAATCATTTTTTACACTAGATATATCATTCCAGAGCCCTGAAAAGTAGTTTTTAAAATCTCCAATCTGTAAATCATTACCCAAAAGAGATTTTTTACGTGTTTTGAAAAATCGCCAAAATTGTTTCGGCTTCGAAAATCTAAGGTTCTCAATTTTTTTAATTAGTTTATTGTCATACTGTTTACGCTTCTTTTTCAACAATGTTTTGTATTCTTTTTTCTTAGTGCATAATTTTAGCCTTGCGTATTCAGACTTATAAATATTGAAATCGTGTAAAGCATCCATATACGATGTTTTTGCTATTAAACACTCATCATCAAACCATTCTTTGTTTTTTGGAATGTGCGTGTCTGTGAAACAAATATTGCTACGGTTATCCCTTTGATAGATTGTACTACAAAATAAAGGGTCTGCTATATCCCTAATAGCCCGAGTAAAATCAGTAACAGCATTATCTACTGAAGATCTGTCACGTGTATTCAAATTGCCCGTTATATTATTCAAATGTGATAAAATTGATATTAAACCACTTCGAAACAGATCCTTATTTTCACTATCCCACTTAAACGTATGCAGGGGCGGATCATTATTCAAATTACAACGATTTACATTTGTATGCAACGAAAAACTAAGCGTAGAATGGTCACTCCATATATTAAAATCCGAAATACAGAAATCGGTAATAAAACGAAAGTTTTCACTTTTTGACAACAAATAGTCAATAGCAGACGCCCCGTTTTCAGATATATAAGTGTATTCGCCCTTATAAAGCCTCCCATTGACAATACGAAGGCTCGTGGATTTACATAGGTCTAATAGTCGCATTCCGTGAGAATTGCACGTGCTATCAAAAGAGGCCCTTACTGAGGGACTATCTGGTATATAGTCATCTTCATCTATATATTCATTAAAAAAGTCAAAATTTACAAAATCATTCCTTGATCCAACCCTACTATTCCAATCACCCACTAAATATACTGATCCTACCTCGGAAAATTCAAAAATATCTGCTTCCAACAAGTTAAATAAATCAGTATCAAAAACATCATAAGCTGGTGAACCTTCACACCACAAGTAAACTCCGCACAAAAATACATCGTTTTCCAAGCCGAAAAAGGTTTTATCAAGCTTAAGCCAAACAATTGTGTCAAAATGATTTCGTATCACTTTAACACCGTCTATAATGGAGTTTCTGACATAAAGGGCTAACCCGCCGCTACATCGTTTGGCTTTACGGTGTTGAAATTTCCTATAAAAATTGTAACAGGTAAAGCCATTTATAGATAGATCACTCTTTGAATTTGCCCATGTTTCGTAAAGAAAGATCAGATCCTTTCCTGACAGAATATTGATAAACTCAATAGAACCCTTTTTCAGCCTGGACAAACCGTTCACATTCCAAGAAAGAACTTTTAATTCATCCCCTTTACAACCCTAATCTGACTCATCCTTTACTGGCTTGCCATAAATATATAATGTGTCATAAGAAACCCAAGCTTTGTGACCCTTTCTTTTAGCTTCCTTCATTTTTGGAATAAGCCTTTTCCTTTTCTCTACAATTTCTATTGGAAATTGCTCAAAAACACTATAGTTTGTACCCTCTAATGCCTTTCCCTGTTTTCTCACCATTTCTCGTTCTTTGTACAAAGCAAATTTTGCAACTATGTTTCTACTTTTATTGTCTCTTTTTCTACCCACTCGGTGAACTCTTTCGAAGACAATACTATTCACTACATCTTTAGCTATCTTCATCTTGCTCTCCAAAAAGTCTCTCAATTTTCTCTCGGTTTCTGGCTGATTTTCTGGTACATCACTACGGGCCTCTGGAATGTTTGCAAACAAAAGGTTGTTGCGCATGCTCTGTGATTGTAAATATATCACTTCATCCTTCAGTCTATCCTTCTCTTTTTCTAACTGTAATACTTTGTCGTTTGTTACACCTACGGAAAAGTCTGTGCTTTCAACTTTATCTTGTAATTCCCTGATTCTAGAGTCATCTTTTTTACTCTGATCTATCATAAAGTTCCATACTTTAGATATTTCTTTTTCAAAGTTTGCCACTCTTTTCTCTAACATTTCAAGGGTATCTAGTCTTTTTTCTACGTTATTCATTTTCTTTTCGATTCTTATCAGACTTTCCATGATAACTTTTATTAAGATGCACACCTTGTGACAAGTATAAACCAAAATCACCCATCAAGCAAGTATCAACATCAAACGGTATTTGTTTGTTTGTTTGTCTGTTTGTTTGCTTATTTGTTTTTAATGTCTCTTTTCTAATTTTTCAAGTGATATCTTTTGTAGGACTAATATGGCAAGATGCAAATAAGTCTCCAGCTTTGAGAAAGTTTGCCCTCAAGTCCTTAAGGGGTTTTGGAGTTGGAAAGGCGACACTGGAGAGCAAGATATTAGACGAGGTCCAAGCACTCTCCCATATATTCAGGGAGCATGTTGGTAAACCACTGCAGCCTAAACCATGGTTGCACAAAGCTGCTACAAACATAATACATCAGGTTGTTTTCGGTGTGAGGTAATTGTTTTTATTTCATGCTTTCCGGTAGGATATCCAGATATAGCAGTGAAAATATTTTTCGATCTTACACTGGTTCCACCAGCGAAAATATCGATTTTCACGTTCTTGTTGCTTCTAAAGGTAAATTGCGTCTGCCTAACAACCGGATGGGAAATATGACGTCATACACCTTTTATTAATTCTTTATTTCTCGTGCTTGACGTAATATTGTAATGCGTTGCTATGCCGGAGGGGTACGCCACGGGGAATAACGGAAAAGAACTGTACTGGATTTTGATAAAGCTCCTCCCAGAAGGGGTTAAATGCATGAAATATATAGAATATTTGGTTTTTTTTTTTCGGTGAAAGATCGAAATTTATTTCATCTCGTGAACACCATCGGTAATATTTTCACCCGTGGCTGCGCCAGTCGTGAAAATATTACCGGTGGTGTCCCTTCGATGAAATAAATTTCGATCTTTCACCGAAAAAAAACAAATATCCTCTATTTATTACTCATATATTGTCAACTTCATTTAACCTGACCCTGACCTTTATGCTGAATATATAAGTAGGCATATAATTAATAATTATAATTATCATTCGAAAAGTTACGTATACACGGGAAGGTACTTACATACAGAGTTAACCCATTACCACACAATCCCTACTTTTGACGCCCCTGAGAAAGAGGCCTTTAGAAAACATTGTGGGAAAAGGAGAAAATGCTGGTAACCAGCATTTTCTCCTTTTCCCACAACGTTTTCTACCCTTCACAAAACAAATTTCAAATTTTTAGTCACTTTTATTTTGTCGTCTGCAAATGCTTTCAATTTGGACCAGTCTAAAATTTTGTCGTTTGGTAATGGGTTAAGCAATTTAATCCTTAGGCTGCAAAGCGTGTCGGAAGGCAAAAAGCTGCTACAAACATAATACAGCAGGTTGTTTTCGGTGTGAGGTTATTTTTTTTATAATTTATATATTGTCAACTTCATTTAACCTTATCCTGACCTGTATGCTGAATATTTAGGTAGGCATAAAATTAGAACTCTATTATTCGGAAAGTTACAAATACACGGGAAGATACTTATATATATAATTAAACAATAGGAGCCATTCTTGGAAATCAAATTATCCCCCTTGCTGGATAAACACTAAAGGTATCCAAATAACAAATTGGTCCTTTTACCTGTATTCCTTAGTTTTTATCCTTGGTTCCCTTGGGGATATTGCGATAAATATAACAATGATTTATTATGTTTGTGTAAGGTCGGCATGTAATTAAATTCAAATTCTGTTCTTTATCATCAGGAACTATGCATACATTGATTTGTAATACAAACCAACCAGATTTACTTGCAATATTATTTCAAGAACATAGCTGTTCAGTGCAAGAAAATCAAGGATAAAATCCAAGTAATCCTCTCATCAGGACCAATGTAGTACTGAAGAACAATCAAGGGAAATAACTGAAGAATGGTCCTTATTGGACCATTAGCCTACAAAGCGCGTCACAAGGAGCGTTTTCGGACAATGTATATCCAAGATCAGACTGCACAAAACGTGCAGTCTGATCTCGGATATACACTGTCCGATGAGGAGATAGTCCCCCCCCCCCAAAAAAAAACATTGCTTTGAAATTGCAATATTTGCTTTTATTACTATTGACCATAAAGTTTCAATTAACCTATCCTGTTAGTTAAAGATTAATTGGCGTAAATCGCACGAAATAATTCCGAGACCATTCGGGACAAATGCCGAGTGATGCCGGGGGTAAAAATAGAATTATTAATTTATGCAAATGATTTTGACCTGGGTCAGGTTAATTGGTGCAGATAATACTTATAAGTTTTCCAGGTAAGGGCACGCGGAAAAAATATCGCACATGACAGAAATAAATCCATATACATGTATACAGAGTCAACTATGATTTCAAATTTGGTTTGATGACCTATCCCA
Source organism: Tridacna crocea (assembly GCA_943736015.1). NCBI lineage: Eukaryota > Metazoa > Mollusca > Bivalvia > Cardiida > Cardiidae > Tridacna > Tridacna crocea. Next base: position 47,391,500 of record OX031068.1, on the reverse strand, counting down.
AACGTGGAAAACCCCCCTGTATCGTCCGTTTACTTCCAAAACCTCGTAATTACAGCATGTAACAAGCTGTGGTTACGAGGTTTTAAAAGTAAACCGACGATATATTTGTAACAAAAAATAGACATAAAGGGGTGAACTAACTTTCCTGTGGGTTGAATTTGCTTCAAACTTTGTGAGAAAATTTGATATCTAGCGAAAACGAAGATCGACCGAGACATCATTTTTTTTTTACATATTGAGAAGTGAATTCCAACCGCAGGAAGGTTCCTACGATAGGAAAGTTACGTAGTACATATGTAATATGTACGCACAATATATGCATAACACACAAACGAAAATATTTTTTAAAAAAATCAAAGCGTTTAGAACACTGAAGTGGTATTTGTCAAGGAAGCCATTGTGTGGAATTAATAATTTGAAAGAAAAAGAGAAATATTATTCAAATATTGGCTTAAAAGTCAACCTATTAAGCAAATGAATACTTTTTTTGGGTGAAGGGAGAGTACTTGTGACAAATTTATGATTATTTGTGTATTGGCGGTCTACCTTTGATCATAAAAAGGAGTCAGGTGTGATGTCCGTTGATAGTAGGATGCATGATAGGTAGAGAGAAACCATATAAATACATCAGGGTTGTCATTGAAAACTATGATTTTGAAATATCTTTGGGTTAACTTGGAATTCCAAACATTACAATCAATGATTTCGATCTATTAATATTCATGCACCATCAAATGGAGAAGCACACAGTAATGGGCTGAACAAGCAATGAGACAAAGATGATCCCTTGTTTTGAAATGAAAACGCCCAGGACCAAGCCATCTGTAGACAAATTTTGTATTACTGTTCTTATAGAAGACTATGAGCAAGTGAAGCTATTTTCAATCTAAAAATAGTATTTCCGCGATCGATGGCCTCAGCAGTGTATTTTAACATGCCATTTTATAATAGCATACTTGAGTGCTACCTAAACACTCATTTGGCTCAGAAACTCGCGTTTATTTGAGTTTATTTCCTTTGTTTTTGCACAAAATATGATACATGGTATTCAAAATTCAATATTGAACACATTGCGGTATTGTCTTCGACAAATGCTACAAAAACCATAAGTATATTAAAGTGGGAAAGCTGACTTTGACCTACCCTATTGATGTCTAAAAGCCGTAAAATTTGGAAAGCCGAGAATGATTACAAATGTGGTAACATACTAGAAAAAAAAAAAAAAAAAAGAAACCCTCGAAATACTAGTGTTTTAAATTTTCCTATACCCCTAGATTTCTTTTCTTTTCAGAATGGAGTACGATGACAAAAAGTTGGAGAACCTTTTACATTTAATCAACGAGTTTTTCAAAGGAGGTTTGCTTATTCCCCGAAACTTTCTGCCCAAATTGTTGTGTCAATTACTGACAAAGGTAAATCCATGGTTGTTCGCTACAAAGTTTTTGCTTGTGATTTTCTTTATCAAAGCTTAACCCTTTCCCAAACGATAAAATTTTGGACTAGACCAAATTGAAAGCATTTGCAGACGACAATTCAACTCTTGCTGAAAAAATGATTTCTGTCTATGATAGGATAGAGAACATTGTGGTAAAAGGAGAAAATGCTGGTTACCGGCATTTTCTCCTTTTCCCACAATGTTTTCAAAAGGTTACTATTCCAGACCCGTAAAAACCAGGGATTGTTTGGGAAAGGATTCAGGCCAATGTCAGTATTCACCAATCGTTCTTCAGACAAGTATTGACCCGACTTTAGATTTATAAAGTAACACAATATCTGATTGGCTAAACCATTTGGTTTAGCCAATCAGAAGTTGTGTAATTTTCAAAATTAGAAAATTCTTGAGAATGGTTGTGAAGATGGAAACAGATCTATATGGAATACTATGTTGTAGATCTAGCAACTTTCCTGGTCCTTGTATATTATTCGAGTAACATGGAAAAAAAAGATAATCGTGTGAGACCGAACCAGCGAGATGTCAAGATTTTCAGTCGCAGGGAATCTACCTGAAAAGAAAAATCTGCTGGTGATAGCTATTAAACTCTGGTTTTCTGACACAAGGGTCCGTCTTCAACTGCTAGTCTAAATTACATTCATACCGGAATCTTAAAATGTTACATAGTTTCTTATTGGTGAAACAATTGGTTATGCTATTAAGAAAGTCTGTTGCTTTAAAATTTCGGAAATTCCCCAAAGTTAAAGTCACAATAGCGATCATAGGCAAAGAGTGTAATGCGCAGGCTGACAAAGGTCGATAGTTTTTGCATATCTTTTCTATTTATCTATTGTAGGACGAGGAGGAATACAAAAGAAAGCAAGAGAAAATCGAAAGTCTGAAAGAGTATATCTTCAACCATATTGTTGATCACGAGAAGGATTTTGATCCGGAAGATATTCGAGATTTTATCGATCTATATTTAGAAGCCTGTGCGAAGAAAACCGAGGAATCCAATGTCGTAACCAGTGCGTGATTAGAACTCTATCAATTTCAATAGCTCACTTGTAGACATATTGAAATAGGTTTTGGTCAGATTACGAAAATAGATGAGTAAATAAATAAAAAGAAAAAAAGAAAAAAAAATATAAGGAAAATAAATAAATGCAACAAACCTTAGATTTCTAATGTATGAAAAGTGGAAAAACTCATCGTGGGTGTATGAAACAGTAGATATATAGATAGATAGATAGATAAATCCTTTATTAAAGATTTGATCTTTACAGATCTTCATCATCACAATCATTCACAATCATGTATTGTTTAAGTTTTAGTACGGAAGGAATAACGTAAAGGTAAAGGTAGAGTGAGTAGATCGGAAAAGTAAAGAAAAATATTACGCTATCATTTACTGAAAGATTATTGGATGTGACAAAAAGGGAAAAAAAACCATATAAAAACATTTTCACTATCTGTCACAGCCTTCAACATATTAATGTACTGATTAGGACCAGTTATGCTTTAAAGCAATATGTAGATATAGAAAGATAGATATACATGTATATGGAGGATGAACCCAAAAAACAACGATTTCTACCAGAATATTGCTATATGATAATAACAATAATACAAATGATAATATAACATTATCAGTTTAAAGAACTTCTACACTTGAAGGCTTCTAAGACAAACTTACTAAGGTTCTTTAATATTGAATTATTTTTTGTACTCATCAGTTCAATGAATTTATGCACACTTCGCTTCTTATAGAAATATTTCTTAATGTATTTTTTCCTTAAATCAGCGTATACTGGACAAACTACATGTAGTACAAAATGGTACTCCTCCTCTTGGTCATTCATGTCGCACAATGTACATTTACGTTCATTTCGTTCTAATCTTCTATTTGCGTATCGCCAGGTTTCAATCAATAACTTATGCGATGAAAGACGTAAACGTGATAAAGCAGCACGTTTGTTAATGGGAAGAATATCTAAATACTTTTCAAATTGAATGTCGTTTTTATATTGCAAAAAGAGATTTAAACTACTTTTCGATTTAACACCATTAAACCATGTTTGTTTAAACACATCGATGACCCTTTCTTTGAAAATAATATGAAATATTTCAAGATTGATACTATGTGGGTTACTGAAAACATGGGAAAAGCCATAACTATCCAAAAGTAATTTAACATTAAAAAGCCAGTTTTGTTGTCCGCATAAACACTGCTTCAACATTTCTGTATATAAGCGCTGTATAATAAAGTTGTCTGTCTGTATTACTTTAGCCCAATACTTAATAACGCGTGTATAGCGATTTACATATAAAGGAAAACGCCCTAATTCACTGTACACTGCTAAAGAACAGGTTGATTGTTTTACTTTTAATGAATTTTTACAGAATTTCAAATGTACTCTTTCTATTTCCTTACATTTACCAAATCCATTAACTTCAGCGGCATAGTTCATTGTGGAGCCAACAAATGCGTCAAATAACTGGCATTGTATGGAAGGTTTTATAAATAGACTACGTAACTTATTCAGTAATACATTTAGGGCCTTTAGACCTTTTCCTGCTGAGGTCTCCTGGTTTACTGAAAACGGCCCATTATAATTGAAAACAGTGCCGAGGTTATTGAAACAGTTTACAACTTCTAATTCTACGTTGCCATATGTCCAGTGGTACGTTATATTTGAATTAACTCGCTTTCGGAATACCATTAGCTTGGTTTTTTCTGAATTCACCTGTAACCCCCATTTGTCACAATATGCCTTTAATAAATTAAGTCGACACTGCAAACCCGATTGGCTATTTCCTAATATGACCATGTCATCAGCAAATAAAAGTACTATCATAAGTAATTCATTAATTTCTATACCACAGGTGGGGTCATCCTGTAAAAATAATTCCAAATCATCTATGAAAAGTGAAAACAAAACAGGGGAGATAACCTCTCCTTGCTTTAAACTAACTGCGCACTCAAAGTAATCCGAATACGAGTTACATCCCTTTACACAGGACTTTACCGTAGTATACATATTTTTAATAATTCTGAATAACTTTCCATTTAAACCTTTATGATAAATTTTGTAACATAAGTTATTAAGGTTAATACTATCAAATGCTTTTTTAAGGTCAACAAAACAACAAAATAACTTTTTTTATCATTGAGAACTATATCTACAATAGATTTAAGCATAAAAATTGCATCTACTGTGGATCTTCCCGAACGGAATCCACACTGTGCGTCACTCAGCATTTCATTGCTCTGAATCCATTTGGTAACCCTATTATTTATAATACCCGTAAATATCTTTGAAAAGCAACTTACTAGGGTTATACCGCGACAATTACTAACATTGGATAGATCATTTTTTTTTTATGCAGTGGCACAATCACACCTTTTGTCCATAATTCTGGAAAATATCCAGAACAGTGGTTGTAATGTGATGAAAAAGAACCAGTTATAACCGATAATTGATCTTCTACGGCACTTCTCTGCATACATAATTATACTCGGAGAGAAAATAAACACGTATCGTGCGACAAACCGTTGTTATTAGGTCAGATACGGCGTCCGTAACGCTTTTGCCAGAGCATTGCTCAATTCTGTTTCAAATCTACTATTTCAGATGGTGAAATATTTCGTTCAATTCTCGACTTATTTCTAGCTGGAGCAGAAACTACCGCCACGTCGTTAGTTTGGTGTTTGTTGTACATGGCAAAATATCCCGAGATACAAGAAAGGTGCTTCCAGGAAATCTACAGGGTGAGTGGATGTGACCTTCTCCTTTCAACTTTTTATAAATTGTAAATAATCTCTTTTCTGTGACAAACAAGCCCTGTGCTTTCATTTAGGCTTAAATCCAGGACCTTCAGGTTACGAGTCATACACTGTACAAATGAGTCAGGCAGGACCACAAGAGTTAACTCTTTACTGAACGACAAAATTTTAGACTGGTCCAAATTGAAAGCATTTGCAGACAACAAAAAGAATGTGACTAAAAGAATTGAAACTTGTTTCAGGAAGGGAGGAAAGCATTGTGGGAAAAGGAGAAAATGCTGGTTACCAGCATTTTCTTCTTTTCCCACGATGTTTTCAAAAGGCTTCTTTCACAGGGATGTTTAAAGTAGGGATTGTGTGGTAAAGGATATTAGACTGATATGGATGATTGTTCTGTAAAGGGTAAAAGGAAATAAAAAGGACCTCTTAACTTAATTTTTCTCAAGTGTGACCCGTGTTACATATTTCCGGTATCTAATGTCCTCGATCGATCAATGATGCTTGACACGAAAATCCGTTGTATTCATAGTCTACTTAAACATTGGTATACTTAAAAGTCGGATTTATGTCACTTTTGTAGAAGTAAACAATCAAAAACAATAACACAGAACACTTATAACTTCCACCTGATAAACCTTTCATTATAGCTCTCACTTGATAAATCTTTCATTATCGGTTTATTATACTGTTTGTGTTTGCGATAAGGGGCTTAAAATGACTTGCCGTAACGAGATAATTGATAAACCCAGCTCAATAATGATTTCATTATCATGTCAGACTTTGTATTTTAAAACCTGTATTAAACAAAAAAAAAAACACACACACACAATAATGTAAAGTGCTAATGACAGGTTTATCAAACTAGATTTATATCCTTAAAAATCGGTACTATGTCACATGTCACAATCCAAAACAAAAGCTCAGATCACGTTTAACTTCCACTTGAAAAAACTTACATTATTATCACTTAATATAATTGTTTTAGAATGGGATGTCTAATGTTTGTCTAATCTTGTCATAATTCGTGTTTTTACACATGTTTTCAAAACAAAAATTGGGTTTTTGTTTTGTGTGTGTAAAAAAACAATCCAAAACAACAGCCCAGTACATGTATAAATCTCATTCAATTAACATTTCATTAATACTTTATACGTATTCTTGCTTGGTTTTTGGAATGCAGGTACATGTATAAAATCTCGTGATGAGATAATATAAACAATATTTTTTCTCTTGTCCTTCAAGATTTTTGTCGATGTGAAAGTAACAGAATTTCTGATTGGCTAAACCATTTGGTTTAGCCAATCAGAATTTCTGTTACTTTCACATTGACAAAAATCTGAAGAATAAGGCTAAGAATGTTCTTAAAAATGGTTGTTGAATACGGGCCAATGTTGTAACAACCGTGATATGACCTAAGCTATGAAAACGGCTTTAAACTCCAATACAAGAAAGGACTAATGTAACAGTCTCTGTACCTTTTCAGGAAACCGGCGAGAAGATGTCGGTATCGATAAGCGACAAAGGGAGATTACCGTACACAGAGGCAACTGTGCTTGAAATACAGCGGTTAGCGACCGTTGGTAAGGTGGAGTTTCTTTTTGTTGTCCGATTAATTACAATATGGTATCGCACTACTGGGAACTTTTTCCGGGTCGTGGGGTCAAATGCAGTCCCGTATGAAAATTTGACAGCAATCACGTCTGCTGCAGGGCCTTACCAGGGAAAATGGAGTGGCATGTCTAAACTGCTTCTGGTATTGATTTCTTGCTGTCTATGGATACATAGCGCAAGTTTGTTTTTGCTTTGAGAACCATTTTCTGCATGTGACCACGTTAGGGAGCATAGTCTACCGTCCAGAAAAAAGTTCTTTTACGGTTGTTTTTAAAGGTATTTTAGTTTTAGGTAGAATGTAAAAATAACCGCAATCAGATGAGGTGCCCTTTTTTAAGCTTCTTGTGTAGGCCGTAAGACACATTATTTCACACCTACAATTTAACGTCCAATGAAATAGCTTCGATACTAACACGTGAGTACAGAATATCTTAGCCTGTATTAGAAGCTGTAGAGTCCAATGCGGATTTTTCAAAACGAGGCTTGAGTCCAATACGAATTTTTCAAAACGAGGCTAGAGTCCCGAATATCGATATTGGACCGGAAGAGTAGTCTACCGAAGTCCGTTGTAAAAAGGCATCTTCAAAATCCTCTCTTGTTATGTTTTGATTTTTTTTATTTTAATTATTCAAATTGAAATGACCATATACATGTAGTTGTTGTTTACTTCAAAGTCAATACGGAAGTGTGAAATAAAGAGGTCATTTAACATGCTTGGGTACAATACTGAATTCAATTGGATTCGTACACTGCAGAACCAGTCTATATTTTGGACGAGGCTGTCGCCTCGTCCAAAATATAGACTTCTTACGAACAAAGTCCGTAACAAAGAAACAAATGAATAAATGCATGGCAGAAATAAGGATCGGAGCGGGATTCGAACTCCGAACTCCCGGACGCAAAGCCAATACCCTAACCACTGAGCCAAAGAGATATCTCCCTGACGCAGTAGCCAGGTATTGTATTTAAATCGGGAGTATGCCATGCAGGAAGGAGTGGTCTCCCGTAACACACCCCCTCTTAAAGTCATCATTTATTGATGACTCAAAGCCTTATTAGGCAGGAAGTCCGATTTTGGACAACAAATGGGATTAATGGCTCAATGGCCAATCCCGGACGAGCCCCCATCTTACGAACGAAGTCCGTAACAAAGAAACAAATGAATAAATGCATGGCAGAAATAAGGGTCGGAGCGGGATTCGAACTCCGGAACTCCCGGACACAAGACCAATACCCTAACCACTGAGCCAAAGAGATATCTCCCTGACGCAGTAGCCAGGTATTGTATTTAAATCGGGAGTATGCCATGCAGGAAGGAGTGGTCTCCCATAACACACCCCCTCTTAAAGTCATCATTTGAGAGAAATTTCTCCTTCAAAAGTTTTAAAGGTCCACGAACAGAATGGCCAAAAACTAATTCAAACGGACTGAAACCAAGAGATTCTTGTACAGATTCTCTGGTTGCAGATAGTAACAAATGGATGCCCTCATCCCAATCTTTTTCAGTGTCAAAGCAATATGACCTTATCATATTTTTTAATGTCTGGTGAAATCTTTCTAAAGCACCTTGACTTTCAGGGTGATAGGCGGATGACCTGTATTGCTTGATTCCTAATTCATGCATAACCTGTTGGAATATACCAGACATAAAATTTGACCCTTGATCAGACTGAACTGATTTTGGAAGACCAACAAATGTGAAAAATTTTATAAGAGCTTTGACTATTGACTTTGTTTTTATGTTCCTTAAAGGAATAGCTTCAGGAAAACGTGTAGAAGTACACATAATTGTTAAGAGATACTCACTTCCTGACTTGGTTCGAGGTAAAGGATCAACACAATCTATAAGTATCCTACTGAAAGGTTCATCAAAAGCAGGAATAGGTTGTAATTGAGCTTTGGGAATGGTTTGGTTGGGTTTACCTACCATTTGACATGTATGGCAAGTTTTACAATATTTAGAGACATCTGACTTGAGACCAGGCCAATAAAAATGAGTAATAATTTTGTGATAGGTCTTGTTTATACCTAGATGACCTGACATAGGACTTTCATGGGCTATACTTAGTATTTCATGACGATATGACTTTGGAACCACAATTTGGTGGTAAACAGCCCATTCATCATCAGCTGGGACATCATATTGCCGCCATTTTCTCATAAGAATCCCATTCTTTATATAGTAACAGATTGGGACTTGTGAAATTTCATCTTCAGGTAAAGCCCTAAAAATTAATTTTGAAATCTCAGGATCAGTTTGCTGTTCCTGGATAAGCCTTGACTTTGACAGCGTGTCGTGACCTTGGTCAATAGACCGTGGTGATGAATGACAAGACATTGACGAGTCTATCTGAGTATCAGACAAACTGGGATCAAGAGACTTTTTAATCTCATTATTAAAATATTGACCGATAAAAGTATCTGTCAAGTCAATGTCAGAGTTTGAGTTTTTCAAAATGGCCTTTTTAGCCATAGCTCGGGTAACTGCACAAGAAGGATACAAGTCAGGAATTTCCTGCTCGATAGGGTCATCTGTTTGACCTATATTTGGTGTGTCAGTTACAAGTGGATTAACCACAACCTTATCTCCAGCTAAGTCATTGCCTAGCAGTAAATGGACACCTTTAAATGGTAAGGAAGGTTTAATACCAATAACCACAGGCCCAGTAACCAAATCTGATGACAAATTAACATAATGGAGAGGGATATTAACAGTTCCACACTCTACACCCTGAATAAGGACACTAGTACCGGAAGAAGTCTTCTCAGAAAAAGGCAGTATATCTGCTAAAATAAGAGATTGAGAAGCTCCTGTGTCTCTTAAAATTTTAATAGGGGTAGGTGGGCAATTATCACCGGAAAGTGATACAAAACCATTCAACATAAATGGTTCAAAAATATCCATAGTAAAATCAGACTTGGGTTTTGTGACTATGTCAATTGTATTGGATTTAATAGAAGACTGTGGCCTTGGTCTAAGAGTGGTGAGCCCTGTTGGTTTGGCTTCATCACTTTCTAACTTCCTTTTTAATTTCAAACATTCAGAAACAAGGTGACCAGGTTTCTTACAATAGTTACAAGTGGGTCGAGATAAGGGATATTGACTTTTGGTTTCACTAGTAGAATTGGGTTTGGGTGTATTGGATTGACTGGGCATGCCAGATGAATTACCAGACGTAAATTTATTTTGGGGATGTGAGGAAGTAGGTTTTGGTTTAGAGATAAAAGAAACTTTATGTGTAAGGTAGTAATTATCAGCCAGACGAGCTGCTTCTTCTAAAGTTTCAACTTGTTTTTCGTCTAAGAATGTCTTAACATCAAATTGAATACAACGTTTGAATTCTTCAACTAACATAAGTTGTCTGAGTTTATCAAAATTTTGGTCTATTTTCTTAGAACAGCACCATCTATCAAATAACTGTTCTTTGTTTCTAGCAAATTCAACATGAGTCTGGTTAGAATCTTTTTTACAACTTCTAAATTTTTGTCTATATGCTTCTGGGACCAGCTCATAACCTTTGAGAATAAGTTCTTTAACAGTCTCATAATGATGACATTGTTCAACACCTAGTTGTGTATAAATTTCACGAGCTTTGCCTATCAAAACACTTTGCAGAAGCAAAGTCCAGTGCTCTCTTGGCCAATTTAAGTTTTCTGCAACTTTTTCAAAGTGTAGGAAGTATTTATCAACTTCTTTTTCTTGAAATGGAGGAACAAGCCTAATATGTTTTGTAACATCGAAATTGTATTCAATCTTTTGCTTGGGCTGATTTGCTCTTTCTTGCATTTCTATTTCCCTCATTCTTAATTGAAATTCTCTCTCCTTCTCTCTCTCTTCCCTTTCCCTTTCTTCTCTCTCCCTTTCTCTTTCCCTTTCTCTTTCTTCTCTCTCCCTTTCTCTTTCCCTTTCTCTTTCTTCTCTCTCCCTTTCTCTTTCTCTTTCCTTCTCTCTCTCTACTCTTTCTTCTCTCTGTCTTTCCCTTTCTCTTTCTATTTCTAACTGTCTGATCTGAAGTTTTAATTCAAGTTCTTTCGAACTTGAAACTGACTGAACGTCAACTATCAGGGAAAGAGCATTTTCATTGAAAATCTCCTCATCAACAAAATGTTGTACCAAAATGTTCTTAATTTCATGTTTACGCATTGAAGATTTTATTTCAGACAATTTATAGTGCTTCGCAAGATTAAGCAAATCAGTCTTTTTACCCAAATTCAATAACTCCACAGACGGTTCAGCCGTAAATTTATCTAAGTCAAAAGACATGTTTGTTTGTTGCTGGATTCAAGTACAAAATTGTATTATAATTACTGATTAGTAAACGAATGCGTTAGTCTTATTTTCAAATCGATGGTTAATCCCAAAAGGAAAACGAATGCGTTAGTCTAGTTTCCAATCCCGGACGAGCCCCCATCTTACGAACGAAGTCCGCAACAAAGAAACAAATGAATAAATGCATGGCAGAAATAAGGATCGGAGCGGGATTCGAACTCCGAACTCCCGGACGCAAAGCCAATACCCTAACCACTGAGCCAAAGAGATATCTCTCTGACGCAGTAGCCAGGTATTGTATTTAAATCGGGAGTATACCATGCAGGAAGGAGTGGTCTGTCGTAACACACCCCCTCTTAAAGTCATCATTTATTGATGACTCAAAGCCTTATTAGGCAGGAAGTCCGATTTTGGACAACAAATGGGATTAATGGCTCAATGGCCGATCCCGGACGAACCCCCATCTTACGAACAAAGTCCGTAACAAAGAAACAAATGAATAAATGCATGGCAGAAATAAGGATCGGAGCAGGATTCGAACTCCGAACTCCCGGACGCAAAGCCAATACCCTAACCACTGAGCCAAAGAGATATCTCCCTGACGCAGTAGCCAGGTATTGTATTTAAATCGGGAGTATGCCATGCAGGAAGGAGTGGTCTCCCGTAACAGACTGGTTCTGCAGTGTGCTCATCCAATAGAATTCAGTATTGTACCCAAGCATGTTAAATAACCTCATATTATTTGCTGGTTCTAACTCTAAGCAAAGCTGTGGGCTTACCATTAAAAGTACAACAGAGGGTAAAAGACGATTGTATGAAAAGTTACAAAAAAAAAAAAACCTTTTTTTTTCAGTGTAGCAGAAAACCCGTGATGTGAACACCACATTTCTGTATGCCATTCATTACATAAATGATGATCAAGTGGTTGTAAATGATATTAAAAATATGTCACTAGACTGGGATGTGATGTGGTTGAAAAAAAGAACAGAGTCTGGAGGACGAGTTTTTTATCACGCATCAAACCTCATTCGAGTTACAGACTTTTATTATCAGTTCAGCTACTGTATTTATTATATTCCTAATACAACCTTAATTTTGAAGAATAGTACAATATAGTACAATATAAGTAATATGGAAAAAAAAGTAGCCCCAGCAAACATTCTAAAACTATGCCATGGCTATTTGTTACCATGATTATAGCATCCAAACATTGATAATGTGGGTGCGGAAAATGTGCATTCATCTAAATTTCAATAATTACATGTATATTCAAAACCCTTTAAAGTATGGAATCGGTTATCCTGTCTGCGAAATGTATTTATTTTTTTTTTCTTTCAGATTTTCCGACATTATTTTTACCGTTATAGTTGAGGCTACGAAAGACCCGGTAGTTATAGTTGCTTTGTCATTTCAGCTCCTGTTGGTGTTGCCCACGCAACATCACGTGACACTGTACTACAGGGCTATCATATACCAAAAGGGACCATCGTTATCTCGAACCTCGTCTCCTGTGCCATGGATCCCAACGTATGGGAAAGTCCCGAAATTTTCGATCCAGAAAGGTTCCTTAACCAGGATGGGAAATTACTAAGGAATGAAAAACACATTCCGTTTTCCATAGGCAAGTTTTATACGTATATATATGAAAAAATCAACTGGTGCCAGTTCAAGGATACTAGTATTACATAATAAAGAAAAATTACATTATCTGGAAATATATATCATAATAATAATACATGTGTATAGAGAAGAATAACATTACATGGGAGTATATATCAATAACATTTATTGCCAACGGGTTTCGCTTTGAAAGCTCATTAGGGCAACAATGTCAATAACATTTATTGCCAACCGGTTTCGCCTTGAAAGCTCATCAGGGCAACAGTATTGTTGCCCTGATGAGTTTACATGGGAGTATATATCAATAACATTTATTGCCAACCGGTTTCGCCTTGAAAGCTCATCAGGGCAACAATATTGTTGCCCTGATGAGCTTTCAAGGCGAAACCGGTTGGCAATAAATGTTATTGATATATACTCCCATGTAATGTTATTCTTCTCTTTATATATCATTATTATTATTACCATTTTCATTGTACAAGAGCATAACAATGATTGAATATCTAATACCTCGTTAACTCGCCCGGCGAGCAGCTTCCTGGTTTGCGTATCTGACTCATGACCGGGTGGTTGAGGGTTCGACATCCGGTTGAGGGAGACTTTGTTTTCGGCAATTTTTCGCCGATTACCTCTAAATGTGTTAAATTAGTTGCTTGGAAAAAAAAAGTTTTGTCAGTACTGGTGTTAGATAGCCAGAAAATACATGCACTGACCGTCATGATATGAGCCACGCTGTTAAAACTGTGTTAAACTCCAATACATAATATTTCTTTAACTCATCTGCAAAAGACGCAAGGTTTAGCTGGTCCAAATCGAAAGCACAGAAAGAGGACGACAAAAAAGATATAACTCAAAATATGAAATTTGTTTTTGGAAGGGTAGGAAAACATTGTGGAAAAAAGGAGAAATGCTTGTTACCAGAATTTTATTTTTTTTTTCTACAATGTTTTCAGAAGCCTTCTAGCCCGAGATAGTTAAAATTGGGGGTTGTGTAGTAAAGACTTACAGCTAAGAGGAAATTAAATCTTCATTACCAGACAATAAATACGGAAAATAATTTTGTAGTAATTTTTCTAGTTCTTGTAATTGTTTAAAGTCTAGTGAGAAACTTTGATATCCAACTACAAGGAAGTTTGAGCTAAATGTTTTTCTTTTTCATCGAGAAGTTAATACCAACAACAGGAAATTTTCTACAGTATAACAATTCTTTTATTATATGCCTGGGCCCGTTTCACCAAGGCAGTTACGAACAAAATTTGCGTAAGTTTTACGTAACTATAGTATAGTGGCATTAATCTGCCACAAGACACATGAAAATTATCATGATAGTTTTCATGTGTCTCGTGGCAGATTAATGCCACTATACTAAAGTTTTGTAGAACTTACGAAAATTTTGTTCGTAACCTTAGTGAAACGGGGCCCTGCAGTTTTCAACAACAAAATTTTGTAATTACGGAGATCTTATTCGAAACATGTAAACAAATTCGAACAAATAATGGTGGTGTGGCCAGAAACTATGTTTTATGAATGGCGGATGAATACTAGACATAGTAAAACTTCGACCAATCAAATTACTGATCAAAGCGCAAGCGTTCCCTGCGTGAGGTACGTCATCATACCAAATTTGGAACTGTATTTGGCATTGTGTAGAGACGGCTTTTACCAGCATGCGACGCATGTCTTTGAGCCAATTTCTTTTGTTAGTTTAGTTTAAACATATTTATTTTACATCGATTGAGAAACAAGTTCTTACAACTTATGCTAATCTCTCTCGATTCTGCTTCCTGGGAAACACAAGTACTTGCGCCGAATGTGTGGGCCAATGAAAAATCCCAAAGTTGACACCCGCTCCCGGGTATCGAACACAGGACCTTATGGTTACGAGGCCGACGCTCTACCTCGCGACCACGGACACCACACTTTCTTTTGTTTACTTGTGTATATAATAAAAAATTGTTTCTGATAGGCATACACATGTTTTCGTTTTGGCATGCACGCAATGATAACCGAACGCCTAATATTCTGTAAGGCTAAAAGGGATGTAACTCTACCGACTTAGATTTGTCCAAAATGAAATCATTTGCATGTAGGAAACTTAATATCACTCTGGTGACGATATTTGTCTTTTGAGGATGGACAACGCTTAAAAAAAAGTGTTTTTTTGACGGAAGATTTTGTAGCAAGACACTTCAGAACCATCGTACTTTTGAAACCAATGAAACGCATAATATCTATGTGTGGTGTAGCTGAAGCAATGTTCAAAACATTACTTTATAATTTCACAGAACGACAAAATTTCAGATTTTACAAAGTTAAATGTAACCACAAACGACAAACTCATTACAGCACTATAATGAGTTTTCTTTCTGAAATGGCTTGAAAGAATTGTGGGCAAAAGAGAAAATGCTAGTTTACCAGCATTTTCTCCTTTTCCCACATTGTTTTCGAAAGCTTTCTTTTCAAGGTTGTATATTAAGGGGTTTGTCATTCATTTCAGGACCAAGAATGTGCCTGGGAGACTCGATGGCGAAGACAGAGATATTTCTGGTTTTTAGCAATCTAATAAAATCCTTCACCTTCACGAAATCTGACACTGTCGACCTGGATGCTGCAGCTGCTTTTAGGGAAGGACAAGTTGTTTTTTCAGCGGACACTTTTGATATAGAAGTGCACGAAAGATCATGAGGACAAAAAATCATGTGACGAAAGAACGTTGGGGCGAAAGATCATATTAAGCTATAGAAGTGCATTGAAATATCGCTTGGACGAAAGATCAAGAGAAGGAAAGAGAGACGGGACGAATTATAATTCAATAACAAATAAGAGTGCTAGAAACTGGATGGAATTTTATTCCAATTCAATAATTATCATCTAAAGAATATTTTCTATTCTTTATGAATAATATGTATGTTGTATATAAAACATATTCATTGTGTATAAAAAAAAAATCGAATAAAAAAATATTGGTTATTAAATATATTCATTGAATATAAAAAAATATTTTTTGGGTTGAAAAAACATATACAATGTGTATAAAATATTTTTTTTGATGTATAAAAAAGATTTATTTGGTTAAAAAAAATGTATTTGTGTATAGAATAATTTTATTCTTTATTATAAAATATTGAGTAGGTAAAAAAAAGTGTTTTACGTATAAATTTACTAATAATCGTGTCCAACAATATATAGAAGAATGAATATTCCTCCATTGGATAAGAACAGATCGCAGTATCAGCTGATAAACAGTCAAAAATATGAGAACATAATACTAGCACAAGTATTTTACGTAAGTTATGTATCCCCTTTTAAAATTCTCTTTGGGAATCTTGAACAAGAAATAAGAAGTAATGCAACATACCTTTTGTTTAACTCTTTACCACACGACAAAATTTTAGACTAGTTCAAATTGAAAGCATTTGCAGACGACATCTTAAAGGTGGCTGAAAAATTGAAATTTGGTCTGGCAAGGGTAGAAAACACTGTGGGAAAAGGAAAAAATGCTGGTCACCAGCATTTTCTCCTTTTCCTACAGTGTTTTCAAAAGGCTTCTTTCTCAGGGGCGTCAAAAGTAGGGGTTGTGTGGTAATGGGTTAAATTCAAACTCACTGATAAGACAACAACTTAAAGGTGGCTGAAAAATTGAAATTTGTTCTTGCAAGGGTAGAAAACACTGTGGGAAAAGGAGAAAATGCTGGTGTTACCAGCATTTTCTCCTTTTCCTACAGTGTTTTCAAAAGGCTACGTTCTCAGGGGCGTCAAAAGTAGGGGTTGTGTGGTAATGGGTTAAATTCAAACTAACTGATAAGACAAGGCTTGTCAAAATTCCGAATATTTATTGTTTTGGAAAAGGATATAAAGGTATTCATGCAGGATTAACCCATTACCACACAATCCAAGAAGCCTTTTGAAAACACTGTGGGAAAAGGAGAAAATGCTGATAACCAGCATTTTCTCCCTTTCCCACAGTGTTTTCTACCCTTCCCTGAACAAAGTTCAATTTTTCAGTCACCTTTAATTTGTCGTCTGCAAATGCTTTCAATTTGGACCAGTCTAATTTTTTCTCGTGTGGTAAAGAGTTAAGAAACAATTGTAGTAATTTAAACAAAAACGTAACATGAACCATTTAAGAATGGATCCCTTGTCTGACTGTAACAATGGTGTTGAAAATGCTGAACATTACTTTTTCAAATGCTATCGTTTTTCTGATTTAAGAATCTCATTTTTTCGACCTAAAAGGAAATTCCACCCTTTAAATACAGATAATTATTGTTTGGCAGTGTTGATTTACCCTTTAACAAAACTCGTTCACAATTTGAAGCAGCTCACATGTATATAAAGAAGCAAAACGTTATAAGTAATCAACACCTAACATAACAATGATAATTTTACCGGATGTCCAACTGAGAGCACCATCTGACTTCCTGTTACCTCTTTCTTCCTTTTTTATCAATAATCTTCCTCATTCCTTTTGTTTTTGCACTTTTTTGTACATATATTAGAAAAGAATTCGCTGTGGGTATATTGCCATTGTTGTATGAAGAATTACTGAAATTGCCTCGTAGGGAAAGGATCGATTCAAAGTTTGTAGAACTTGTGGTTTAACTCCAATTCAACTTTTATGAATGAAATATGTTTGAACGAAAGTAAATATGATATATATTGTGTATAAAATTTATTTTATGTCTTCTCCAGGGCACAAAATCTCTTGATACCCATATTTTTCTATCTATCAAATAAATCGCCCATAGATATTTTCATGACTTATACACGATGAACATTTTTATACACAATAAAATATATTTCATCCACAATATACCAGTATATTCTTTTACTTGATAAACATTTTCATTTTTTCTACACAATAAATTCATTTCGTTCACAGTATATATCTTTTTACCCGATAAATCTTTTTAGACACAATCAATTTATTTTATACACAATGTACAGTTTTTGAACTGAATAAATATTTTTCTACAAAAATAAATATATTTTATTTACAATATATATATATATATATATTTAACCCAAGAAATATTTTTCTACACAATAAACATATTTTATACCCAATAATTTATATATTTTTTTCACTTAATTCTATACACTATGGATATGACTTATACATAGTGCACACAGTATCCATATATATTATTTATACATAATAAAATATTATTTAGACAATAAGTATCTTAATACATGTACAATCTATATTTTTAATATGGAAGACATGTATTACCAGATACAATAATGAAATGTTTTTCACGCCATTTGCACGGCATGTACATGTATTTCAGTCGGAAAATCTTCGGTTGATCTATATAATAAATAATATATTTTAAGATTAGAAACATACAATTGAAAAATGAAATTCAAAAATGAAATGCTTTAAGCAGTTACAGACATAAAACTTTGGAAAATGAAAATGAATGTTTACAAATACATCTATAAAAAGACATTAATCATATATCACTGTGATCTGAAAACATTGTACCCGCATTTTCACCTTTTCCCACCATATTTTCCACCCCTTCAGATGCAGAGTCTATCAATCGAACCACCTTTCCTTTGCAGGCTCCAATACTTTTAATTTCGGGGCCCGGCCGGGTAGCTCTGTAGATTGCGTATCTGAACCATGACGTGGGTCCGTATTCACCAACCATTCTTAGAATATTTTCAGTCTTGATATCCAAGATTTTTCTAAATTTTAAAGTAACAAAACTTTTGATTGGCTAAACTGAATGGTTTATCTAATCAGGAGTTGTGATACTTTCAAATTCTGAAAATTGTGGAGAATAAGACAAAGAATACGGACCCTGGTGGTTGCCGATATGATACCAAGTTGAGGCAGTTGTCTTTCATTTCACCCCTGATAAATGTGAGAAAAGTAGTCACTGACTTTAGTAGGCTAAAGTTAAACAGAATAGCATGCAATCAACGATCATGTCGGTCAACATTGAGTCCACACAAATAACTTCTGATTAATTTTCCAAGTCTTTTATGAAGTCCACTACTGACCTCACTTCGTTTAAACCAACAACTTTCGAATGTTTCAACAGCTTCAAAATACTCCTTTCCTCTCGCTGATTTATTTTCTTCGCCTCTCACAAACGCCTCTTGGACAGATTTTGGGATTTGTTTCAAGTACAATTGTCCAATGTTTCTTTCAAAAGCAACGAAACGATCCCTGAATATCAAGGATTGGTACAGGTCCTTGTCTGCAATGGACCGGACGATGAAACAACGTTCATCTATATTCCTTTGCTGCCTCAGGCTTTGGAAGTCGTCAGCTGCTTGCTGAAACAAAAGAGGATATCTTTAAGATAGATAGAATATACTTAACTGGTTGTGTGTGATATTAACAATTTGTCACTAGAATCGGGGTATGATGTGGTTTGAAAAACGAGACCGAAGATCTGTCACTAGGATGGGGGTGGGGGGAGGGGTGGGGTGATTCGGGTCGAAAAACGAGGCCAAAAATCTGTCACTAAAATCGGGGTGTGAAGTGTTTGGAAAAACAAGACTGAAAATCTGTCACTAGGATGGGGGTGTGATGCCCTTGAAAAAAAAACGAGACATAAAATCTGTCACTAGAATGGGGGTGTGATGCCCTTGAAAAAAACGAGACCTAAAATCTGTCACTAGAATCGGGTGTGATGCCCTTGAAAAAAACGAGACCTAAAATCTGTCATTAGGATGGGGTGTGATGCCCTTGAAAAAAACGAGACCTAAAATTTGTCACTAGAATGGTGGTGTGATGCCGTTGAAAAAAAACGAGACCTAAAATCTGTCACTAGGATGGGGGTGTGATGCCCTTGAAAAAAACGAAATCTAAAATTTGTCACTAGAATGGGGGTGTGATGCTGTTGAAAAAAACGAGACCTAAAATCTGTCACTAGGGTGGGGGTGTGATGCCGTTGAAAAAACGAGACCTAAAACTTGTCACTAGAATGGGGGTGTTATGCGGGTTGAAAAACGAAGCCAAAAATCTGTCAATATAAACGGGGATGTGACCTACTTGGAAAAACAAGACCAAAAATCTGAGGCTTGTTATGTGGGAAAGCAGCCAGTGGCTTGGAAAACATATTGTGTAGAGTACTGGTAAAAGCAATTCCAGGAAAGCATGGATAGGTGCACTTGCCACCGTAATGCAACTGAAATAATTTTAAAAACAGTGTTAACCACCATACAATGAGAGAGAGAGAGAGAGAGAGAGAGAGAGAGAGAGAGAGAGAGAAAGAGAGAGAGAGAGAGAGAGAGAGAGCTAATGGAATGACAGAGGTTTTACTCACCACAAACTTTAAGTCATCACTTCCCTCACTGATGGCAGACGAGAGAAAATGGTAACCGTTTTCTTCAGGAACACGAAAACGAATGCAAAATATATACATATTGCTAAATGCTGACTTTGGAGTTTCGTCTGAGCCGGAGAAAAATTCTGCTAAAAATTCACCTGAAAGTAGATAAATTAATTAGTAAGCATGGTATTCAAAAATACTCATCTCATGATTTGGAATAGTTTATCGAGAAATTATGGTGAAATACTGTTTGATATTTCATGGTTACGACCAGTGAAAAATATCGATTTCATATTTTCTAACTTTTCAATTGAAGGCGGAAACAGTAGCCCCTATGCACTAGTCATCTAGGTTAACAATGTGTAACATTCAGCCTGGGTCTGTATTCACCAACCATTCTTAAGAACGTTCTTGATCTTACTATTCAAGATTTCCTGACTGTGAAAGTAACAGAACTTCTAATTGGCTAAACCAAATGGTTTAGCCAATCAGAAGTTCTGTTACTTTCACATTGAAAAAAATCTGAAGAATAAGACAAAGAATGTTCTTAAGAATGGTTGGCGGGTACGAACCCAGATCGAAAATGACATAATTTAACATAGGCTTCTCGAGATTTACGTAATCTTGTAATGCTTTGTTATGCAAAGGGGGTAGGTCAGGCGGAAACTGCGCAAGCTGACCTAGGTCTATTTTTTTTCAAATGCATCAAGCCCGCTTTCCACACAGTATGGCTCGTATGCATTACTTTTTCTCGGGTGTCTCTTGCGTGTAAAAAATGACAGTAATAAAAGTTATTGAAGGACTAAAGAGAACTTTCTTTTTTTATGGAGATATGAAAAAAAAAACACCAAATATCACACTGTATACATAAAAAATAGCCGTTACGTTTTTATTTTACGTAACTCCATGAACAAAACAAAAGAAAATTCTCTTCATTCCTTATAATCTAATATTACAGACAACATACACCAATGGAAATAATTCAGACTTTGCATTAATTTTGTTTATTTTCAAATCTAACGTTGGATTTTCTAAAGCCCTTTCCACTTATATTTGTATGGTGCAAGAATACAATTGGGAAGCAGTTTCCAGATCCCCAATACTGAAAATTGGCCAATAGAACTAAAGTAAGTAAACACAGCAGTGTGAAGGACCCGCAAAAGTAACCTTCAGCGAAAGTAGTTCCAATACAACATGATTTTTTTTTTTTTCATGGAGCTATAAAAAAAATTCAGCCAACCAGAACTAGCCAATGTTCATCAAAAAAACTGATATTAAATTTTAAAAAAATAGACTTACATCTGACGTTTGCTGTTATTACAGATAAACCAACACAACCGCCCTCGAGTTCTTTGGTCGAAATATACAGTCCTTGAGTATTTGACTTGAAGAGGCAGGTCTTAGCGCCGTCCAAACGTTGTACTTTAATACAGCCCTTGTTCAACAGGTCATCTCGTTCTGTGGTTGAGTTCGATCTGCGAACACTGAACGATCTGGCTTCTCCTGGAAATATGAGAGAATGATTGATTGATTGATTGACTCATTGATTGAAGGATGGATGGATGGATAAATGGATGAATTGATTAATCGATTGATTGGTTGATTGATTGACAGATGGATGGATGGATTTGATTGATTGATTGATTGATTGATTGATTGATTGATTGAAGGATGGATGGATGAATTGATTGATTGATTGATTGATTCATTCATTCATTGATTCATTGATGAATGGATGGATAGATTTGATTGATTGATTGATTGAAGGATGGATGCATGCATGCATGCATGTGGATCGATTGGTGAATTGATTGATGGATGAATTGATGGATTGGTTGATTGATTGATTGATTGATTTGTTGATTGATCGAATGATTAGTTGTATGGTGTTTCACGCCATTTTCGACATATTTTAGTTTCATCACGGCGGCTAGTCCTCCTTTTCATACTTTTCTAGACTTTCTTGTACTAGCAATCCGTACTATATTCTTCTAAAGTCACTGGCTGCTTTTCACCATAATCCTTGTCAAAATAAGGGTCAAAGGTGAGAGAGGAATGAATCTTATCCCAATGAGTATCATCAATCCTCGAAAAAAAAAAAAAATGGCCAAGCCGGGGATTGAACTAGCAACCTCATGTTCTCAAGTTCTGCACGCTACCAACTTAGCTACCAGGGCTCGGAAAGGAAGAATCAAAGTGTCAAAAGTACTGAAAAGCCCATTTTGTGCAGAAGTATTTAACCCATTACCACACAATCCCTACTTTTGACACCCTTGAGAAAGAAGCCTTTAGAAAACATTGTGGGAAAAGGAAAAAAATGCTGGTAACCAGCATTTTCTCCTTTTCCCACAATGTTTTCTACCCTTCACAAAACAAATTTCAAATTTTCAGTTACTTTTATTTTGTCGTCTGCAAATGCTTTCAATTTGGACTATTTCAATTTTTGGTCTAAAATATTGTCGTTTGGTAATGGGTTAAGGGTTAAGTCAAAGGTTGATAAGTGCTACTCACTGATCTTTTGCGAACAGTGTAAATCAAGATCAGACTGCACAATCTTTATAAAAAAAAAACCCTTGAAAGAACAATATTTGTGTTTTAATTATCGGTTTAAAAGTTTTCTTTCCTTTTTTTGTCGCAGGTTTATGGTGAAAGCAGCTATTTATGCTACTTATAACAATTGAGCGAACTCTAGCTAAACAGGGTTTTAAGCATTCAGTCTGTGATTTATTATCACAAGCAAGCAATCATGAACAAGCAAACAATCACATATTATCCTTAAAAGCCATTTTTCAGCCTATGAATAGATTCTTTTCGCAGATGCACTTATAACGTGTACGACCTCTAATTCATCGGTGTAACATCGACGTATTCGTAAAGGCTTTTCGGTCACTCTCGGCAATTTCTGTCTTTTGGTACTAAAGTTAGGGGCCGTAGACTCTAAACCCCCCTTTTCACAACACTGCAGAGACGAATTGTATATCGTCGGTTTACTTCCAAAACCTCGTAACTACAGCTTGTTACAAGCTGTAGTTACGGGGTTTTGGAAGTAAACCGACGTTATTTGGATACCAATACTACCGACAACTCACGTAGTGATTCCTGGTGTTTTGCTGGTACTATATCTCCCCTTTTGCATGGGTTTGGTTCCGTGGTGGGAACAAGTACAAGCTCAATCACGATTTCCTTTACGTTGGTCCATCTCTTTTCTTGCATTGGACCTTCATCTGAAAACCAGCGTCGAATGTGCTGTGGAAAGAGAATGTGGTATTAGTTATCGTGTTCCTTGAACATACAGAAAATTGAATGACAGGAAAATGTTTCGGCCCAGGTCAGCCTGCAAAAATTATGTAGGCTGATCTGGGTCGATACTTTTCGCAGATGTATTAAGCCCTCGCTTCACTGAGAATCAAATGTAGAGAGAGAGAGACAGAGAGAGAGAGAGAGAGAGAGACAGACAGACAGACAGACAGACAGACAAAATATGAGAGAGAAAAAAAGAAAGGTGAGAGAGAAAGAGAGAGACAGAGAGAGACAGCAGAGAGACAGACAGACAGACAAACAGACAGGCAGACAAACAGACAGCTAACTATCATCATCGACTTTGACATGTACGAGCTATTGTTACGAACTATTATATTACCTGAGAACTATGCCGAAAAGAAGAGAGAGTAATTTAAACAGAACTGACTTGAAATGTGCGTACGCAGTTTAGATAAGCCAGATAACTTTACGATTTTATTATAATTGCATAACTATTTACCGGTTCATACCTTAGCAAATTTCATTTCATTTCATTTCATGGTTTCGCGTCATTATTACCAGTAATATTCACTCGACGAAATTAATTTCGGTCCTTTATCGAAAATAACAAATAGCCTTTGTATCACTGTTGGAAAGAAAACTTACCAAATTTATCCGAACTTCGTTTGTTATTTCATCTACACGAATCTTTCTAAAGATTCGTTTTACTTTTTTCCGTTGCAAATTCTTGAGGGACTTTCCATTGACTTTAAGCAGTTCGTCTTGTGGTCTGAAATATAGACACTCTTTTTTAGAAAAAGTAATCAATAGTGGAGCAGAATTAATGCAGCCATTTTGTTTCACTGGCAGGAAGTGACGTTAACTCTGTTATTGTGGGAAAGGTTGTTGTTGTTGTTGTGTGGAGTTAAATGCCGTTTTCAACATTATCTTAGTGTAAGTATTCATGCTTTCCTGGAGCTTCTTTTCTAAGTACTCCACATAATATTCTTTCCATGCCAACGGCTTCTTTTCCACATAAACATCCCAGAAACAATGGTCACCCGTGAGACAGGGATAAATATTGTTTCAGGGACTATTATTACTCCGCGGAAGAATATTTTCAAAGCCAGGAATCGGGAATCGAACCAGTGACCAGCTATTCTACATTACCTCCCACTAGATGGCATTCTACAAATACACATCTATCTAATTTGGGCATCCTGGGTAGAGAACCGGACTACTTTTCTACGCGACAACCGTTACTTTGAATTTCAAACTTCAATAAGTATTTACTCATCAAACGCTACCTGGTGCGATTCATTCAGCTATGAATAGCAGTTTTGAGAAATGTGGAGCTAAATCAGGCCTGATTTTTCCACAAACGTATTGATAAAAGCCATTTTTTCAATTGCTACCTTATAGCGCGTAATACTACAATCTCCGCAATATTAGTCGATTCTTCTAAAAATATGATATGCGCAGAAAAGCGCTGCTTCCAAGTCCTGTGCACTGGCGACAGTGCTACTTAGGCTTGGCTTGTGAGAAACACAGGTGCCTGACACGTTTGGTCTCATACAACCCCTCTATATTAATAGAATATTTGTTGTTGTTTTTTTTTCGGATAAAGATCGAAACTTATTTCATCTCGTGAACACCATCGGTAATCTTTTCACTCGTGGCTGTCGATCTTTCACATGAAAAACCCAAATATTCTATTTATTTCATATTTTTAACCCTTTCTGGGAGGATCTTTATCAAAATCCAGTACAGGTCTTTTCAGTTATTCCCCGTTGCGTACCCCACCCGCATAGCAACGCATTAAACTATTACGTCAAGCGCTAGAAATGAACGGCAAATGAAGTAAAATATTACGTCAAGAACGAGAAATGTACGGCAAATGACGTCATATTTCCATCTGGTTGTGAGTCACACACAATTTACCTAGGTAACTACAATATAAAGATCGGGATTTTCACTGCTATTTATTGATATCCTACCAGAAAGCATGAAATAAAGATATATATCTATGTAAAGGGGTTGTATGATACCAAACGTGTCAGGCACTTGTGGTGGCAAAGGCACGTTGTCTGCGCATGTCATATTATTCGAAGATTCGACTTTACTGATATGACGCATCACTCTCCCCAAATTGGGGGAATCGAAGTAATACGAGCTATAAAGTAGTAACGGAGAAAATGGCTTTTATCAATACGATTGCGGAGAAATCAGGCCTGTTTTAGCTCCACATTTCTCCTCACTGCTGATCATAGCTGAATGAATGGCACCAGGTTGCGTTTCTTTTAGTTTGAAATTGAAAGTAACGGTTTTCGCGTAGAAAAGTAGTCCGGTTCTGTACCCAGGATGCCCAAATTAGATAGATGTGTATTTGTAGAATGCCATCTAGCAGGAGATAATGGGAAAAGGCAAAGAATGCCAGATCGATAGATCTGTGTGAATGAATGTATTGTCTGAACTAATAGTTTTGGGTAGATGGGTTTTGCGTGGGCGGATACAATTGGGTGGGTGGGTTTGTGTGGGTGGATTGGTTTGTACAGGGTGACAGATGTGGGCGTGTGACCAGCCGACATAGCACAGGTGGTAGAGCGTGCGACTTGAAAACTTGGGTCTATTGAGAGTGTGGGTTCGAGCCTGACGGCTGGCCATATAAAATTACTGACTGGATTATCAGTAACCGTGCACAGAAATAGTATAACCCTTTACAATCCTCCCCCCCCCACCCTCCATAAAAAAAAATCACTTTTGGAAAACCTTATGGGAAAATAGAAAATCCTGGTAACCAGCATTTTCTTTTTCACTCCACAATGTTTTTTTTTTTTTGGCACTGTTAAGGGAAATCTTATATAAATATTTATAATTGTTTAATGTTGTTTGCAGGCAAGTCTTAAATTTTGTCGTGAAATAAAGAGTTAACACTTTACCAAACAACCCCTGGTTTTTACGACCCTGAGATAGAAGCCTCTTGAAAACATTGTGGGAAAAGGAGAAAATGCTGGTAACCAGCATTTTCTCCTTTCCCCACATTGTTTTCTACCGTGCTGGAAACAAATTTCATTTTTTGAGTTACGGTTATTTCCTCGTCTGCAAATTATTTCAATTTAGACCAATCAAATTTTTTTAAATATCAGGTATAGGACAATAAGAAACTCTTTGTTAATAGACAAAACTTGGACAGGTTGAATACTGGTGTTTGATATTTTACACCATTTTTAACATTATTTCAGTTATATCGTGGCGGCACTTAAGATGGAATTTTATTAAACTCGTCAAGAAAAAATGTTATTAAGCGAGCCAAAGACTCCCTTAATAACATCTTCCCTAGACTCGTTTGATAAATTTTATCTCAAAAGCCCACTCATGTCAGATCCTATATATCCTATAAATTTGGACAAGTTTAAAATGTTATCGTTTGGTAAAGACTTAAAGGTGGTTATTTAGAATTTTTACATCTCACCAAATTAAAAATATATATATATATCACCGAAATTTATATGAAAAAATAATGCAAATCATCAATAATTAAGACTTATAAAATTACAAAAAAAAATTATGGTGTTCCCTTAAAAGGCTACGTAGCCTCTTAAGGTATTTTTAGATTTCGCGCCAAAAATCAATAAAGCATTTTGGGAATGCCAAGTGACTTGGACGTGAGTAATAACGCTGTTCAAAACTCCATTACATAACAAACATGTAATAATTATTTTCCATAATGTCTTCTTCGGACGCTATGTTTGAAACTTCGTCTGTGTATTCCTGTATGTAAATGGAAGAATTGATCAACTAAAAATAGAACCTGTCTCCCGTTGGTGTCAACCTGGGCCGTAGTAAATCTCTAATTTCTCGTGTTGTCGAATGGTTTTCAACGACTGGGGTTTTATGAATGAAAATTAAAAGGCTTTGGGAGTATAAGGATGATTTTTTTTTGCATTTTTGTAGAATTTTCGTCCCAAAATCTGAAGGGCCACCTTAAATCTTACTCTCGAGAGTCGAAAGGCCGGAAAATAATATGGGTAAAATACTCACTGTAAGCCAGTCTTCCCTATGATATCTGTACATCGATTCTCTTTCACGATGTAATGGCGGATGGTATTCTTTCCCCTGTATTTACTCCTGCGGGTATCCACTTTGGCGAAAATACTGTTACCACAGATTTTGACTTGATATTGCTTGGATTTTACCTAGTGAAAAAAATAATGGGTTCCGTGAGTAATGTTACCTTGAAGTAATCGAGGATGAATTCCATTTTATATTGATCTGCCCATTTATACAACAATTTAACCATGAAATATCGAAAAATATTTCACCGGTATTTCTCGATAATCTACCGGAAAGCATGGAATAAATAGAGGATACTTGTTTTTTTTTTTCGGTGAAAGATCGAAATTTTATTTCATCGAGTGAACACTATCGGTAATATTTTCACGAGTGGCGCAGCCGCGAGTGAAATTATTACCGATGGTGTTCACGAGATGAAATAAATTTCGATCTTTCACCCAAATAAAGAACAAATATTCTATTCAGTTCATGCTTTTAACCCTGTCTGGGAGGAGCTTTATCAAAATCCAGTACAGTTCTTTTCCCTTATTCCCCGTGGCGTACCCCTCCTGCATAGCAACGCATTACAATATTACGTCAAGCGCGAGAAATGTAAGGTAAATGACGTCATATTTCCCTCTCGGTTGTGAGGTCACGTGCAATTTACCTTGGCAACAAGAACATAAAAATCGATATTTTCACTGGTCGTAACTATGAAATATGTAAAAAAAAATATTTCACCGCTATTTCTCGATAACCTACCGAATAGCATGAAATAAAAAGAAATGATATACCAGGTACCATGTGTGACTGTATTCATAGCGAAATGTCGATATTTTTGTGGAAATAATTGATGTGCTGGTAATAACGTATTATAGTAAGTACATAGTATCAGTAAAGTGTAATCGAGCTATAAAAACAATCGATTATTAGTGTGTAACTCACTACCAAACGACAAAATTTTAGGCTTGTCCAAATCGAAAGCATTTGCAGACTACAAAACAAAAGTGACTGAAAATTTGAAAGTTGTTTCGTATAGGGTAGCAAACATTGTGGGAAAAGGAGAAAATGCTGGTTACCAGCATTTTCTCCTTTTCCCACAATGTTTTCAAAAGGCTTCTGTCAGAGGATCCTAAAAACCAGGGATTGTTTGTTAAGGGCCAAACAAAAACAACAGCTCACCAGGGCATCTCCGTCCTCCGAGAGGCTTGACTCCGAGACAGCGTCAGCGTCGATGGCGTCAGGACACGTATCACTCGAACTTTGAGCGGCTGGGGACCGAAAGCTCAATGGCTTCCCATATGGATCAATAATTTGGTCCCCGTCTTCATCTCTCGTCGAAGTCAGGATAGACGACTTTCGTTGTGTTATGTTGACCTCATAACTATCTCCACTTTCAAAGCTTTCTGCTTCTTTGGTTTGGGTCAATCTTGCCGATTCTCTAGGAGGTATCGCATCTGTGCTTTCATTTAATGTTTTGTTTTGCCAATGTTCTTTATTTCTAAATTGTTCTCGTCGACATTTTACTCTTTTAATTGCTTTATCGTTTTTACCCGCTGTGTCACTCTTACTGTCATGACCATTGTCAGAATCAGTGTCACAGTCACTGTCACTGTTACTGCCGCTGTCTTGGTCTGTGTCACTACCAGAGTCACTCTCACTGTCTGATTCGCCATTTCTGTCTTTTTCACCACGTGACCCATCAACGGTATCCATAACTCTATCTGTTAGTTTTCCGTCACAGTTCTTTCTCGCATCGGGCTTACCGATGCTTTGCCCTTTATTACCAACACTGCACTCATCGAGTCCTTCAGCAAGCATGTTTACACTGTTTGTTTCTCTATTAGATAGTTCAGAGTCACAACTAATGTCACTTGCACTATGTGTCCTATTCGTTGTTGTTGTCATTTTCGTTTTGACCTTATCACGTGATTCTTAATCCCGATCTTTCTGCTTGTTTTTTTTTTACAACATCGATTCTGCTAAATAAATGGAAGAAACCCTTAAACCCATTACCAAACAATCCCGACTTTTGACGACCCTAAGAAAGAAGCCTTGGGAAAACATTGTGGGAAAAGGAGAAAATGCTGGTACCCAGCATTTTCTCCTTTTCCCGCAATGTTTTCTACCTTTCACCAAACAAATTTCAAATTTTCAGCCTCTTTTATTTTGTCGTCTACAAATGCTTTCAATATGGACAAACCTTAAATTTTGTCGTTTGGTGATGAGTTAAAACTGATAGATCTAGCAGAAAATCCAAACTTCAAAAAAATTTAAAGAGAAAATATATCTCCTATCGGACAGTGTAGATCCAAGATCAGACTGCACGTTCTGTACAGTCTGATCTTGATCTACACTGTCCACAAAAGGTCCTTGATAGACGCTTAGCAACTTAAAGGCAAACTTTGCCATCTGCTCTACTATTCTGTTCTGTTCTATTCTGTATTGTTCCAAACTTCATTTCCTTGAGAAGTTTGCACTTATTTTCACAATGCGTACGTGCAAAAAATAGAACCAAACTCTTTTAGATTCTTTGTAAAATTACTCATAAATTACTCAAGAATTATTTTACTTATTCAGTACATGCCACATAGATTTAACACATTACCAACCGACAAAATTTTCGGTTTGTCCAAATCGAAAGCATTCGGAGACGACAAAATAAATGTGACTGAAATTTGAAATTTGTTTTGGGAAGGGTAGACCAGCATTTACCAGCATTTTTTTCCTTTTACCATATTTTTTTCTAAAAGCTTCTTTCTCAGGGTCGTCAAAAGTAGGGTTTGTGTGGTAATTGGTTAACCCATTAACCACACAATGACGACTTTTAACGATCCTGGGAAAAAAGTCTATTGAAAACATTGTGGGAAAAGGAGAAAATGCTGGTAACCAGTATTTTCTCCTTTTCCCACAATGTTTTCTACCCTATCAAAGAAAAATTACACCGTTTAAGACACACTGAAACTGTCGTCTGCAAAAGCTTTCAATTTGGACTGGTCCAAAATTTTGTCGTTTGGTAAAGAGTTAAATAAATGGCCGACCTACCGTCTATTCACTTAATCTCTCCTCGCAAGACTTATTTTCATACTCAAAAAACACTATTTAAAACGTATTTTATCTTTAAACTATTTTGCCTCGTGTGAACACGACGTAAAACTGCGATCAACTATACAATAATGCATTTACTATAGGCCTTTTGAACAAGATTTGGGAAAACCTAGCTTTACATCATGTTTCTATTTATAGATTTTCAATAAATCCCAGCCTAAAAAGTGTTTTCCTGGCTTTTCCCTCCCCCCCCGGGTATTTTTATCTTGCCCAGATTACACTAACCAAATCGCAAAATGGTAGACTGACCGTATAAAAAGCAATTTGCAGACGACAATTTAAACTCGACGCAAATGCATTTGTTTCATAATGATTTGTAGAAAACAATGTGGAGGGGCGGGAATAGAAAAAAAAAAAACGACAATTGCAAGTATTTTCTACTTTTCGCTCTATCGATTCAAAATGGGGTTCTCCATACTGGCTGGGAAAACTGATGTCAGTTTGGTAAAACGCTCCTTAACCTCGATGAATAATAGTATGTTTAACGCATTACCAAACGACAAAATTTTTGGCCTGTCCAAATCGAAAGCATTTGCAGACGACAAAATAAAAGTGAATGAAAATTTGAAATTTGTATTGTGAAGGATAGAAAACATTGTCGGAAAAGGATAAAATGCTGGTTACCTTTCTCCTTTTCCCACAATGTTTTCTAAAGGCTTCTTTCTCAGGGTAGTCAAGAGTTAGGATTGTGTGGTAATGGGTTAAAGGCCCAATAGCGACCAAATAAGCTCAGGTGTTAAATGTATTTAACTTTTAAGCTACTAAGTGCGACTGAAGGTCTTTTTGCCGATCGTGTAGATTAAGATAAGACTGCACAGTACTTGCAGTCTGATCCTAGATCTACACCGTAGAATAAGAGTATTTCTATCCTTCAAAAAAATTACCTTTAATACAGCAAAATTTGAGTTTAAATTACCATTGGCTTTCAAAAAGTTGAAATGCTACATTTCACTTGTTTGTGAGGTTAGGAGTTAAATTTAGATCATTATACTGCAAAAAAAAAAATCGTAATCTGATTGGATAATATGATCCGAACATATATATCATGTACACTGGCAAAACCAACGTAAAAGCAGTTTCCCTTTTGGGAGCCCTGAATACATGACTACACTATATTAACACCTCATCCAAAATGGCGGGCGTAGATCAAGATTAACAACAAGATTATGGCGCCAAGCTACACGTTTTAGCACGTATTACAAAGGTTTCAGTGACGTCAGTTCCCAGTGACGTCAGTTTTAATTGAATATGGGGCACTCAGACGGGAAATTCTACATTATCAGAGCACTCGATTTCTTAAACCATAAACAGGTAAGTAAAACTTTGCAGTATAATTAATTCGTTGTAGGGTCAGGTGGTAGGGGACTTGTAAACTTGTTCACAGCTGTGGTGAATCATGTCGCCCCGATCCGTTGCGACATAATTCACCACAGCCGTGAACAAGTTTACAAGTCCCCTGCCAAATGACCCTACAACTAATATTGTCCCTTTTCAAAGTATGGAAAACAGTGTGAGGATGACAAGCTATTACTGTTTGGTCTATTGTTGTAGCTTGCAGAAAAATGATTTTTTAAAATCAATCGAGAAGTAAACAAAAGATAGAGTAATTTGGCGACTTTTAACAAAGTTTTGAAATTAATTTCTCTGCGAGCAACTAACGCTTGGACCAACTGCACAAAAAATAGATTGTGGTCTTCAAAATAATTCCATTAATCTTGAATTGGTATGGTTTAAATCTAAATGCATTGTGACAAGTGCTTGTTCTCAATGGCCTTAAACGTCGATTATTGATGGCCGACCAATTACAAATTCATGATCCACCTTTCAAGGTTGTACTCACCTAATGAAAAACAACTATTTCCACTATAATACGGCTTGCAACACACGAAAGGGGCATTCGGACAATTGCGTAAACTGTCGTCTCGGATCAGCCTGCGCAGTCCGCGCAGGCTAATCTGAGACGGCACATTCCGTTTTAATGAAATTTTCTGTTTTGCACAAGTCTACTGTGGCACAAAATCTAATAATATCGTAAAGTGTCGTCTTGGATTAGCCTGAGCGGACTGCGCAGGCTGATCCGAGATGATACTTTACGCAAATGGTCGAATGACCCTTTTAGCGTGTTGCAAGCCATAATAATTATCCCACAAAAATTGATATGATAAAAATGATCTAACGAACAAAGTCCGTAACAGAGAAACAAATGAACAAATGCGTGACAGAAATAAGGATTCGAACACTAGAACGGCCGGACGAAAGGCCAATACCTTAACCACTGAGCCAAAGAGATGTCTCCCCAACCCAGTAGTTAGGTATTGTATTTAAATCGGGACGACGCCATGCATGAAGGAGTGGTCTCCCGTAACACCCCCCCACTCTTAACTCTTTCCCAAACGACAAATTTTGGACTCTTCCAAACCGAAAGAGTTTGCAGACGACAATTTTAGATTTGGAGAAAATGGCAGAAAGTTCTCAAAAACCGTAGAAAACACTGTTGGAAAAGGAGAAATTGCTCGTTACGAGCAATTTCTCCTTTTCCAACAGTGTTTTCAAAAGACTTTTACTGCAGACACGTAAAAACCAGGGCTTGTTTGGGAAAAGGTTAAACTCATCATTTATTGATGACTCAAAGCCTTATTAGGCAGGAAGCCCGTTTTAGGACAATAAATGGGATAAATGGCTCAATGGACAATCCCAGACGATTCCCTATCTTACAAACAAAGTCCGTAACAAATGAACAAATGTATGACAGAAATAGGGGACCAGGCAGGATTCAAACCCTAGAATGCCCGGACGAAAGGCCAATGCCTTAACCACTGAGCCAAAGAGATACGTATCTCCCTATCGCAGATGTTAGGTATCGTATTCAAATCGGGACAAAGTCATGCATGAAGGAATGATCTCCCGTAACAATAAGTATTATTGTATTCCTGTAGCCATTGATTGCTTTTTTTTTCCTTTTTAGAATTATCATTTATAAATCTAAAACCATTATATTCCCATTACAAAGGGAAACAATAATTACATCCCTTTTCAGGACAATAACAAAAGTATTAACTCTTTACCAAACAACAAAATTTTAGACTGGGCCAATTTGAAAGCATTTGCAGACAGCAGATCGTATGTGAATCAGAAATTGAAATTATTTTGGGAAGGGTAGAAAACATTTTGGGAAAAGGAGAAAATGCTGGTGAGACGTGCAAAATCTAAATATCCACCTTTAAAAATGTGCAGAAGTATTATATCAGTATAAATCCTTATTTATCAGGTAAAAATGAATTTTATTCCATGTTGCACTAGAAGCTTCAAAACAATGCTTAGCGGTGAGAAAGGAATAAATGATGTCCCAATGACTATCTTCAATCCTTAGAAAGAAATAGGCCGAGCCGGAGATCGAACGGGCGATTCCCTCATCTCAAGTCCTGTGCGCTACCGACTCAGCCACCAAGTAATGAATTGGGTAATTTATCTTCCATCTGGTACCCAAAACAGAAACAAAATCGGACAAAAAATAAGGTATTTATAAAGGTCTAACAAAACTCCCCTTTCCCACAATGAAAAAGGAAGTTTCACAACCGCGGTGGATATGGTGCACGACTGTGATTGGTCAGTTATTGGTTAATGCCTTACCAAACGACAAAATTTTAGGTTTGTCTAAATTGAAAGCATTTGCAGGCAACAAAATAAACGTGACTGAAAATTTGAAACTTGTTTTGTGAAGGGTAGAAAACATTGTGGGAAAAGGAAAAAATGCTGGTTACCAGCATTTTCTCCTTTTCCCACAATGTTTTCCAAAGCAGTTTTTCTCATGGTCATCAAAAGTATGGATTGCGTAGTAATGGGTTAATTATATTTTTCACTTTCATGTATTAACCAGTTGCGTTCAATATATTTACCGTTCCATATACCCTAGCGAAGAAAAATTACCCTAAAATCACCATGGTACATCATAGTGATTGTAAATCTGAGCAGAAATTTTTGAAAGGAAAATAAATTAACTTCGATAAAGATATGTTACAGAATCAAAAGAGGTAAAAATATAAGTTTTTGCCTCATTTCAACATGTATGAGCTTGTTTTTTTTACGGGAAAGAAAACTACGTGTTATACATACTCGCCTTTGTAATTAATACTTAAATTGTCACTTTTGATGGCAATACCTATCCCCTAAAGAAAATGAGAAAATCTGTCATGCAGTTTATTTATACATTGAAAAATGTGGGAGATTCATTCGAGCTCCATTTTGTATTGTGATATCATATGTATACCTCGTAATTGGTAAAGTACAATAATCAAAGCGCTTAAAAGCACTGATGGCTTAGGGCAAGTGGAAAGTGCATATCGTCGGTGTACTTTCAAAACCTCGTAACTACAGCTTGTTACAAGCTGTAGTTACGAGGTTTTGAAAGTACACCGACGATATATATGTGTAAAGGAATTGGATATACACCATACTTACAATGTTACAAGTCTTACAATTCAAATGTCAATTTCGCCACGTTCCATATAAATCCAAATGTGGGCACTCAGCAACGATCCGATGTGAACGCGGATGTTGATTGTGTATCTGTATGAGTATCTGGTGAATTAAACTGGGGAATTTCTTTCTCTTTTAAGCGTTCTCATTTAAAATTCAACCCGCCAACGTACACCATTAAAAACCCTTGTTTTGAATTTATTGGCATTTTCTCGATAAATGTAGACACGAGCTCCTCTTTCAACTTATATTTTACATCACGGATGAATAATTCGTAAGGTGTAAGGCGGTTTTGATGGGTGTGTCGTTCAAGCCAATAAGAAACGGCAGTTGCAGTTCCAGCAAATCAGAGGGCGAAGAGCGCGCATTTATACATGAAGAAGACAGCAGTTGCAGCTTTCATGCAAAAGGTCTGAAACGTGGTTAAGACTAGGCGCTGATGGCCCTAGCCAAAAAAAAAAAGCTCTACTTCTTTTTTAACCCATTACCACACAATCCCTACTTTTGACGCCCCTGACAAAGAAGCCTTTAGAAAACATTGTGGGAAAAGGAGAAAATGCTGATTACCAGCATTTTCTTCTTTTCCCGCAATGTTTTCTACTCTTCACTAAACAGATTTCAAATTTTCAGTCAGTTCTATTTTGTCGTCTGCAAATGCTTTCGATTTGGACAAGTCTAAAATATTGTCGTTTGGTAATGAGCTAAACTTTGACACCTTGGCTTTTCTATTATGATATGGAAGGCAAAGTAGGTCAAAATCAAAGTACGCATGGTGTTTAATAAAGGACGAACCTTTTACCACACAATTCTGAGTTTTAACGACACTGAAAAAGAAAACTTTTGAAACCATTGTGGGAAAAGGAGAAAATGCTGGTTACCAGCATTTTCTCCTTTTCCCACAATGATTTCTAACCTTCCCAAAACAAATTTAAAAATTTTGATAAAATTTTTATTGTCGTCTGCAAATGCTTTCAAATTTGGACAAGTCTAAAATTTTGTGGTTTGGTAAAGAATTAAAACAGGAAGGGAAATTACGGAAGAAGCCATGCCCACCTAAATTTTTAGGAAGTTTGCCAGAGCGGACAAAAGGGACGAAATTTTTCGGTTTTCTTTTGTTCAGTTTTGAATTTTGTTTGAATGGCGGGTTTGAAGGAAACAAATCCACCCTTTTGTTGCAAAAGGAAGTTGGTCGTATTTTTGCGGTAATTTTAAGATCAAGGTCAGGTTAAATACGTGTATTATGAAAAATTGTGAAATATTCTGTTTTAAAAAAAATCCAAGAAATTTGAAAGAAAACTATGTGGTGTCTTTTAAAGCCCAAATAGATCTCATTTAAAAAAAGTGAAATGTTCTGATTAAGAAAAAAGAAATCAAAAAATGAAAAAAAAAATCTATATTGTGTTTATATTATGTCTTTTAACCCATTACCACACAATCCCTACTTTTGATGAGCCTTTGGAAAACATTGTGGGAAAAGAAGAAAATGCTGATGACCAATGAGTTGATGGGTTAAGTTCAAATGTATTTCAACGCCCGAATTGCTTACTGGCCAGCAATTGGGACTTTCAACTGAATGACTCATTCTTTTTACAAAAATGGGATTTCATCTTTGTGATTTCAATTCATGCAAAAAGCAATATACTTCACTAAAATACCCTGGCTGTTTTCTTTAGCATTATAAATAACTAACTTTGACGATGCTCTTTTATAATTATAAAAAAAAGAAGTTTAAATTTAGTCTGTTTCTTCGGAAACTTAGTCCTTAGGCTGCTAATCGCGATTCACTGACCTTCTGCGGACAGTGTAGATGCAAGATCAGACTGCACAGAACGTGCAGTCTGATCTTGGATATACACTGTCCGATCAAGAGTTAGAAGTACTCTTCCTAAAAGAATATAACTTTGAAATGGCAACGTTAGGGTGCTTTAATATCGACTTGAAATTTTCAGTTTAATTAAGTCTGCTTTGTGAGACTTACTGACCTTTTGCGGACAGTGTAGATCAAAGATCAGACTGCACAGAACGTACAGTCTGATCTCGGATCTACACTGTCCGATCAGGAATGTATGGTAAAGGGTTTGCTAAAACCTTTATTTGGTGGAATGTCTTTGTAAGTTTTTCTTGATGACGAATTTAATAATTATACTCACAATATTGGGTAAATGACGTTATGAACCTAAGTCAATCTTGTCTTTAAAATAAAACAATACTTATAAACAACTACTTTATCACATAATCTGGCCTGTCTTCAGTGTAATATACCCAGGACGAATTTTCGTATCTTATACACGTTTCATATCACATTTGGGTGACGTCATTTTTTACGCCATTTTGTACGTATCTCATACAAATGAATGGGTCTTATGGATAAAACCGCGGGTGCATTTATGAATGTTTTTGCATCATGTGATCTATATTTGTGAAACATCGTTATGTTATATAAAGAATCTGATATTCGTGAACTTTTTAGATAAAATTTTATTAAACTCGTCAAGGAAAAAGTTATTAAGCTCGCCAAAGGCTCGCTTAATAACATTTCCCTAGACTCCTTTAATAAATCTTTTATTTCATGCTTTCCGGTAGGATAATCGAGAAATAGCAGAAAAATAATTTTCGATATTACATGGATACGACCAGTGAAAATACCGATTTTTATATTCTAGTTACTTAGGTAAAATGCACGTGACTTCACAAACACATGGAAATATGACGTCATTTACCTCACATTTCTCGCGCTTGACGTAACATTGTAATGCGGTGGGGGTACGCCACGGGGAATAACTGAAAAGAACTGTGCTGGATTTTGATAAAACTCCTCCCAGAAAAGGTTAAAACATGAAATAAATAGAATGTTTGGTTTTTTTTCCGGTGAAAAATCAAAATTTCTTTCATCTTGTGAACACCATTGGTAATATTTTCACCCGTGGCAACGCCACTCCTGAAAATATCATCAATGATGTTCACTCGATGAAAATATTACCGATGATATTCACTCGATGAAATAAATTTCTTTATTACATTCTGTTACTAATAATAGTAACATTTTCCACCGAAAATGGTGTAATATCAGTGCCACGCGAGGGCAGATATGACGGGGCAACGGGCTGATATCTGATATCCTGCCCGTTGATAAGATATTTGTTCTATATCTATAGCAACAGAACACTCGCTCGTAAACTAACGTTCTCAAAACATCCATTTTGAAGAAAAAAAAAATGGCGGAATCGGTCCGTCAATCGCTAGCGGACAAATCTTCAAAACTACAGGCAACTTTGATGATAGTTAAACCAACAATGACGTGATCTATAAAGAATAGATTGTTGTTGTCTTTGATTGGGAAACTTGGGCAATGTGTAGTTTCTATAGGCTAGTAGTTGTACGATTTTTATCTATTGAGCCGGGTGAACCGAGCTTGATTAAGTTTCATAATTCGAGGCACCAACCATCTATTCTATTTATCCTGCTTCTCAGTTTTGATCCCTTATCACACTAAATTGAATATTTAGATTGAGAAACAATAACGGAAACATCTTTTTAACAATGAACAAACATGAAGAACTGTTTATTTAAAATGTCCTATACTGCACATACGCAGCTCTACGATAGTGATGATGAATGACGTCATAAACGTGACGTTTACCCGCGGCAAAAAGCTGTGTCGAATGGAGACAAGATATTTTTGTTTTTAGTATTTAAACATGCTAGAAAACCAAAAAAAAAAAGTCGAGAAATTTACCCATGAATGTAATAAAGAGGTTATTACACGGCTGATGAGGGCCGGAGAGTGATATCGGCCCTCCACCTCGAAATCTGCCCTCGGGCTAAAGCCCTCGGGGCAGATATCAAGGTGGCGGGCCGATATCACTCTCCGGCCCTCATCAGCCGAGTAATAACCTCTAAATATCATCACTAGTGACGTTATCAACTTTCACTTCCTGACGTCATTTGGGAACTACCTTTTTTGGACTACATTTTTTTCGACTTTCAAACGCAAAATTACAAATAATGATGTTAATAAGGTATATAATAAATAGAATAATCAACTGGTTATTTTTTATATGAAAAATATCTCACTCGGACGCGTCGTAAGGCGTTAAAAAAAACTCGTGCTGCGCACTCGTTTTTTCAACGCATCCTCGTGAGATATTTTTCATATCAAAAAGAACCAGTTGATTATCCTCTATATCTTTCACCAAAAAAAACCCCCAAATATCATCTGTATCTCAAATGCCCTCATGCTAGACCCTATTTGTCTCGTATAGAGTGTAAAATGTACTTGGTTAAAGAACAGCTTGAATTACAAGTTTAATGGGTTCACGGTCCGATTGCATCAGAATCAGGGTTTCGTTTTACGTGGTGTTTTGCGTCGTAATTGTCTGTTTGTATGTCAGTCCCTCCGTTCGTTTATCCGTCCGTCTCTGTCTCTCCTCTCCCTCGCTCTTTCATTCTCTCTACTTCTTTCTCTCTGCTCTTTCTCTCTCTCTTCCTGTACTCCCCTCTTTTTCTTTCTCTCCCTGTCTCTCTACCCTATCTCTCTCTCTCTATTCACCCCTCTCTCTATCTCTGTCTCTCTCTCCTCACTCACTCTCTCTGTGTCTCTCCTCTCTCTTTGTCTCTGTCTCTGTCTCTGTCTGTAACTCTCTCTCTCTGCCTCTCTCCCTGCAGCCCCATTCTTCTCCCCCTCTCTCTCTCTCTCTCTCTCGCTCTCCCTCTCTCACCCACTCAATATTTCTCTCTCTCTCTCAACCACTCACTATTTCTTTCTCTCTCTCTCTCTCTCTCTCTCTCTCTCTCTTTCTCTCTCTCTCTCTCTCACTATTTCTCTCTCTCTCTCACCCACTCACTATTTCTCTCTCTCTCTCTCACCCTCTCTCTCTCTCTCTCTCTCTCTCTCTCTCTCTCTCTCTCTCTCTCTCAGAGATTACCAGTGTAGGACATGCATGTGATGTCACAAATCAAGCGCCAGCTTTCACCCTTTACCAAACAATCCCTGTTTTTACGACCCTGAGAAAAAAGCCTTTTGAAAACATCGTGGGAAAAGGAGAAATGCTGGTAACCAGCATTTTCTCCTGTTCCAACAATGTTTTCTACCCTACTGGAAACAAGTGTGAAATTTTTAGTTACAATTATTTTGTCGTCTGCAAGTGCTTTCAATTTGGACTAGTGCGAAATTTTGTCGTTTGGTTAAGTGTTAAATCTCTACTAGATGACAAAATCTTTAATTCATTCGTATAGATGGCATTTGCTTCAGTCCAAAACTAAAAAACGGCTAAATTGAAAGAATTTAAAAAAAAAAATGTAATAAATATCGGGGAAGGATGAAAGGGGTGGAAGAAACAAGGTCCCTAGTTCTACTTCCGGGATGGGTGCAGTTCAACCTTTGTAAGATTGTCCACAAATATGGCGATCTGTAATGAAAAAAAAAAAGTTTCTACTTTTGAAGCGCCAAAAAAAGGAACCAGGGTCATACATCAACTGTCTGACGCATTATACAAAGCATGTTATCATTGACCCATAAACTTCATTTTCTTTAACACCAGGCTGAGTACCAGGGTAGAACAGTCCTTTGACATACAGAAAATTAACTGATAGCAAATAGTTTCGGCCTAGGTCCGACACTTTTTGTAAATGTTCTAAGTCCCCTTTTCACAAAACATGGCTCGTGAAAGTATATTCCACGGAAGTTTTAAAAGATTTTTATCTAAAAAAATTGGACTCAACAAAGAGATGGTATAAATTCAGGATCAGACTGCGCGTTCTGTGCAGTCTGATCTTGATCCATACCGTCTTCACAACACCATGTTTTCGCCTATGGCGTTGATATGGTTACGTCGTTTTAGGTCTACGGCCCCTCACTCTCATATTAATAAACCCTTTCCCGAACAAGCCCTTGTTTTTACGTGTCTGCAGTACAAGTCTTTCACTGAGGAAAAAGCAGAAATTGCTCGTAACGAGTAATTTCTCCTTTTCCCACAGTGTTTTCTACGCATTTGGAGAACTTTCTGCCGTTTTTTATCAAATTTGAAATTGTCGTCTGCAAACTCTTTGAGTTTGGAAGAGTCTAAAATTTGTCGTTTGGGAAAGGGTTAATAAGTACTAAAAGAATTGGGTAGATGACTTTATGAATCTGATTAATTCTTGGCTTGGAAGAAAGAACACTTGTAGATAACTTACTATACAGTGTAAAATGTACTGGGTAAAAATCAGATTGAATTACAAGTTTAATGGGTTCCCCTGTTAGATTGCATCAGAATCAAGTTTTCGGGTTTTTTTTACGCGGTGTTTTGCGTCACAATTGTATGTCTGTATGTCCGACCGTCCGTTCGTGTGTCCTTTTCTGCCTCTCCCTCGCTCTTTCCCTCTTTCTACTTCTTGCATTCTGTCTCTGTCTCTTTCTCTG